>JAUIMM010000200.1:872500-2072500 GCA_031769625.1 Taudactylus pleione | reverse complement strand
TGTGCAAGTTAACCCTTCATCTCATCGCAGTGCTTTCACCATCACAGCCTGTGTGAAGGTTAACCCTTCGTCTCATTGCACCCTAGTGCATGATCTCCGGCCGGCAATCCGGTATAAACTTCATGGGATATCCAGCTGTTACCTCAGCCTACCAATAAATCTCCACACCTCTCTAGCCAGCACCTCAAGTGCCTTTCTCCAGCCAGGAGTTCTATCCCACTCCTCACGTGCCTATTCCAGGCATTACCCTTGGGCCACAGGTGTTTTGATTCTCTTTTCCCTGCAGGCCTTGGTCACCAAGTCAAAGGACCGCGACCTGCTTACAGGGAGCCAACACAAGCCCATATCCCGCTTGGAGGGGTCACTGGCGAACACCTCCTTGTGAGTTAGACTCCGCACCATTGACTAGGTCTAGCCAACGACCAAGACATGTGCATGCGGAGATCATACGTCCAGGCCCCTCGCCTTCGCCTCCTCCCACAGCCTCAGACCTCGGCTTTCAAAAACCCGCCACCCAGCGTGACAATAGTCTCAGCTCTGGAAATATACAACGTGATGTGTAACAGCTGTGAATTATGCAAATCAAAAACTGTGCTGGAAAGAAAAAAATGGAATAAAACGGATTATTTCACTCTATAGACTGTGCTGTAATGTTGTTGTTACCTCCATACCAAACATTCTTGTTACTAAAGCTGAATTGTCAGGTGCTTCTGTCCAAGCTACTACAACTGTTTCCTGCATCTGTGAAGAGACAGAGGGGTTTGTGTATCTAGTAGTGACAAGCATGGAGAAGTGGACCAGTAGAGAGGCTGCACATAGCAACCAATCAGCTGTGAAGTAGCATTTACCAAGTACAGTCTATAAAATAATAGGTAGGAGTTGATTGGTTGCTATGAGCAACTTTTCCACTGGTCCACTTCTCCACGCTTTTCACTGCCTGGTACATAAACCCCAAAGATTCTATCAGCCAGTATATAATAAAAGACTGTTAAAACTCCATTCCCTAATCTGCTTGAGTTCAGTACAAGACAGGAGACAGAGCTCTCTTGCCTGTAGTAGGCAAAGGTTGATAGTTCCCTCTTTAGGACCTGGAAATCCCTCCTCAGTGTGTTCATGGGTGTTTAGTCATGGGGTCACTTCCTGTTTGTTTAGTGAAGGGGGTTCTGGATTGTTGGATGAGGAGGGCTCTGCAATGCCTCATATCCACAAAGCAGCAGAACCTGCGCTCTCTAGGAGCTGCCGCTGTTCAACAGACAGGAGCTTCTGCACATGTGCGCCCTGTTGAAGCGTCTTTCGTAGAATGGATGTGCCCTCTTAGACTCCCAGCCATAAGAGCCCTACAGAGTATCGCAAGTACCCTATACCACCACTGCTATTACTAAGGAGCACAGCGCCACTAACTACACCATCCTGCGACCTGGAGCACTACAATGCCCAGCACTTATGTTCCAGGCTGCACCGGCATTGTTATTAGACCTGTTCATCCCTGTGTCTCTATGACGCCTTAAATAAACCTGAAACCTGGATAAGCTGTACCACGTGTGGACTAGCCGCCACCAGTACCTCTGAAATCACTTAACATCCTGTATACCCAGGGCCCAGTGTACTGTCTATGGTTATATACAACTGTCTATGGTTATATACATATATTTACTGGTCACTTTGCCAATAGGTTATGTGCCCAGGCGCACTCCACTATATTCCGCTAATATGGATGGCCATGGTGGACAGTTTCAAGGCACTTGGAAACCCCACCTGAGTGTGTCTCTGTAATGTACTATATAAGTAAATGTGGCTACAATTATGATACAAAAAACATGATATAAAAAAACTATACTTATTAAATAAAGAGAAAATCTGCTCTAGTCTCTTACAATGTTGTATTTTTTGGAAATGCATCTTAATCCTAAGTAAACTGGTGGTTTGTGTGGGGGACAAAAGCTGTATGTACAGTAAATCGGTAATAATAAAAATGGGATGCAATAACCTTTACGAGCAAATGTGGTAGGGCGGGAGGAAGGGAGAAGAGGAGGTGCCAGTCTGAGTCTATTGCTAAGGAGAGAGCGTAGCTTCACCTTTGCATTTAGCTAACAAAAAGTTTTCAAAACTGCCTTGGGCCAATAAAGAACATAACAAGAAGACTCTGCAGCTATAAAACATATAAACCATGTACAGTACATACAAAAACTGGAATACTAGGCAGAAAAACTAAAAAAGTATTAGTGACTTTGGCCACTGGATTTAAAGGTAAAATTATATTCAGGGAAAAAACAGGCGTGGTGTGTATTGAATATAATTTTTAAATCAAGCATCTGAATCCGTCGAAGATGAGGTGGCTTTGAAAAGTGCTGCATGGTACAGTAAATTTAACCCATAGCCTAAATGACAGAGGCCTTGATTCAGAGCCGGACGCTCTGACAGAGCGCTCGCACTGAATCGGGGCCGGCCTTCTTGTTTTTTAGAGCGGCCTCCTGGCCGCTTGCATAGCTGTGGGTGACCAACCACAGCTATAGCGTGCGGCCAGGAAGATGGTCGCGATGGTCAAGACCATCGCGACCATCGGGCTTGCAATGAGACCCTTGTGGTCGGGTCTCGTTGCCGCAAGCCCCAGAGACATTTCGGCTCTCACAGAGCTGAAATCTCTCCCACTGACATTACTCATGATGTCAGTGGGGCCGCCCCCAAACGGAGGCGTTCACATGTGAACGCCTCCGTTTGGGCAGCCACTCCCTTGGCCCGCCCACCAAAGGGGGCGTGCTGTCACTCAACATCGACAGCACGCCCCCTTTGGTACGAGACCCGGAGCGACGGTTTGCTCGTCGCTATCTGGGTCTCGCGCATGCGCACGACGGAGCCGGCTCCGTCGTGCGCATGCACACTGGGCCACCATCGACCCGCTTGCGAGCGCATAGTGCTCGCGAGCGGGTCTGAATCAGGCCCAGGATTCAATCCACAGGGAAATTAACTACAGTGTTTCATTAAATGTCAGTCCGCACAGAGCAAAGACTGTAGGCTTGGACCCTGCAGTGCAAAAATTACGGTTTATGTACCAGTTAAATGTCATAATAATGATAATAGCTCTCTGTGACTCTGCAAATACATTAAAGTATATATAAAAGAAACACATTCAAACATTTTACAATTAAGTTGATGCAATATCACACACAATTCAAAAGAAAACCTTGCACTGTTCTATGTCTTTATCATTTGCATTTGGGCACAATGAACATAATACATAACAAATGGTCACTTGATCACGTAGATTCCTCTAGTACTAAATGTCTGCACAATTTGCTCTTTGAACAGCCTTAGTTCAACTGTAGAAAGTGCAGCCTTGGACTGCTGGCCATTGCCAATGTGAAACATACAGTAGATACTGAAAATGATCTGCTGGTGGATCTCTGGGCCTGATTCAGAGCCGGACGCTATTTGAGGACCAAAAAAGGGGCCGGCTATTTAAATTGAGCGCTCGCTCTTTGCGGTTTGTTGACGCCTCTATGTCTGAGCGAGCGAATGAAAAATGCGCTCGCTGATTTGTAAAGACGCCCCTTTGCCGTTCGCATCACACGTCATCTCCGGTATTTATTAGATTAATAGGGTACATCGAAAGGCATCTGAACTGCTCGCAGTGCTTGTGGTAGGTTTTTCTTACCGCTATCACTGCGAGCAGTTCAGGCTAAAAGACAACCAAGTGACGTGGTCGATGACGCTCCTTTACTAATTATGCACTCCCATTAAACGCCCTTTTGACCGTTAGGCACGCCTGCGTTCGGATCTCCACTCCCCCGTTTTCAAGCACCTTCCCCTGTTACCACCCACAAACGGTACATTCTGTCAATCAAATTAGCAGCCCCTCGCTGTTTTGTGAGCGCACAATTTCCAACCACAATGACTGTTTTGCGCATGCGCATTACGACCCATACGCATGCGCAGTTGTGCGAACATCGCTCAGAGCGAACGAGCGGCCGCTTACGAATCAGGCCCTCTGTTCGGAAGATCTTGTTCCATGTCGCTAAACAAACCCTGATGCCATTACACCACCACAAACCTGCATTGATGGCATCCTGGTAGCGATGGTAGCATGGATCCATGAACTTGTGGGTTTTGACAGGACAAGACAGTCATCTGTTTATTGGTCTAGAATGCAAGTTCTCCAATACCTACGGGAGCTGAATTATTACTTTTAACAGGCAGTTGATAAGCTGTAAGATAAGAGTGAAGGGTAGGCAGAACAGGGTGTTGTATGGGGATGTAATCATATCACACAATCCCAACAGTGGAATACTGGCTAGGGATTTATGATAGGCATCAAAATACCAACGCCTATCATAATCCTGATGCCGGAACGCCGAGGACGCCATCCTGAACAAAGGTAAGTCCGGGCACCCTTAGCGTTAGTAGCAGGGGGGGGGGAGGGCTAGGGAGTCTAGCGGGGTTAGGCTTGGGGGGGTGATTAGTTAGGCACCCCCCAGGGAGAGGTGAGGGTTTGGCACCCCCCCGGAAGGGTTAGGTTTAGGGAGCGGTAAGGGGGGGTTAGGGTTAGGCATCCCCGGGGATAGGTTGAGGTTAGGGACTATGGGGGGAGGTTACAGTTAGACACCACTAAGGGAGGATTGGGGGGGGACAAGGGAGGTTAGGGTATTTACCTGCCCCTTTCGGGATCTTGATCCTGTCGGGCATCCAATGTCGGGATTTGAACAGCTAAACAGCCGCCGGCATTTCAATCCCATTCCGTTTGATTTCCGTATGATTTCTCGACAGTCATAATGCCAACATGGTCATAATGTTGACGTTGACTATGTTGACACTCAGCATGTAGACACTGAAGACATATTGACTTGTTATAATGTCGATATATTGTCCCTGATGGCCCAGCAGTCACTTACCTGCTTCTGATGGCAGCAGCGACTCTCATAGCCAGTTTCCGGTGGTCATGTAACCATCACTTCCTGGTCAGACCTCTGATGCTGCAGAGTTCCATGAGTATTTCTCCCCGTATTTCTAACCCTCTGTCAGGGCTCAGACGGGGATCGGCTCTTTCTTACCGTCCCGCCGGCTTCCCCTGACATCCCGGGTGGTTGAGTGACTGGCGCGGCGGCGGGGGAGAAGCTGAGTATTCTCCCCGCATGCAGTGGGTTGTGGGTGGTCCAGTGTTGGGGATCGCAGTTCCTGACATGGGCGCCACCATGACAGTCAGCCCATGTGACAGTATCTTTGTCCCTGGATAGGTGAGTGGTCAGCTGATGCTGTGCACCTATCACAGGGTTTCCCTGGGTATATTATGATCCCACAGGTTACAGGAAGTTGCCTGAACAACGGTTGTCTCCTAGTGCCTTAGTTGAGTACCCGGTCCAGGTTCCTGATCCATCACATCAGCAGCAGCAGTGTGCTACCATCTCTACCTGTGTGCCTCTCATCTCTGGCGATTCTCCGTGCAGCAGTGTGTCACCATCTCTACCTGTGTGCCTCCCGTCTCTGGTGATTCTCCGTGCAGCAGAGTTTTACCACCTCCACCTGTGTGCCCGAACGTCTCTGGTGAATTCTCCGTGCAGCAGTGTGTTACCACCTCCACCTGTGTGCCCGAATGTCTCTGGTGAATTCTCCATGCAGCAGTGTGTTTCCACCTCCGCCTGTGTGCCCAAACGTCTATGGTGACCCTCCGTGCAACCGTGAGTTACATCTCTAGCTGTGTATCTAACATTCCTAGTGATCTCCGCGTCAAGTGTTTAAACTACGTCCTAAACCTCATTATTGGTGATACTGTTTAGTGCCTTACTCCAGGCATTTTTCTCTCAGGGCCACGGTTATCTGTGTCTCTATTCCCACGGGGCTTGTGTACCTGGTCAAAGGACCGCGACCTGCTCACAGGTTGCAGCTAAGCCCAAATCCCGCTTGGAGGGGTCACTGGCGAACACCATCTTGTAGAGTTAGACTCCGCACCTTTGCCCAGGTCTCGCCAACACCCAAGATCTGTGGATGAGGAGAACATATATCCATATCTGTGAGCAAGCAGCGGATAAACTTCCTCCGCATCGACCATGGGATTGTACCATTGATTTGCTTCCTGGGAAGATTCCTCCACATGGCCGTGTTTACCCCTTGTCCATTCCAGAGACTGCTGCCATGGCAGAATACATAAAAGAAAATCTTGCTAAAGGGTTCATCTGGCTATCCTCCTCTCCTGCCGGGGCCGGGTTTTTTTATGTAGGGAAAAAGGATGGAGGGCTCCGTCCCTGCATAGACTATTGGGGCTTAAATCACCATAAAGAACTGATACCCCTTATGTTACGATCCTCTAGCAATTGCTAGGACCGAGATGGAGGTGTTGGAGATACGTGGCACATCGAAGAACAAACACAAGAAGTATAGTTAAATCATGGCAGTTTACTAAATCAATGATATGATGGACCAGTGAAAACACAACATGTCAATGGTGCAATAAGGAGCTGAAACCATAGGACAGTCAATAGAATATACTGTAGGTTTACAGTCCAAACTAAAGTTGTTAAATGGCCAGGAGGCCTAGTAGACAGCAATGCTTCAAACGTGGTGAAGAAGCAGGATTGCTGGATGGCCTGGAGGGCCTAGCAGACAGCGATGCTTGAAACCTGGTATAGAAGCAGGATTGCAGTATGGCCTGGAGGGCCTAGCAGACAGCGATGCTTGAAACCTGGTGTAGAAGCACGATTGCTGTATGGCCAGGAGGGCCTAGTAGACAGTGGTGCTTGAAACGTGGTGTTGAAGCAGGATTGCTGTATGGCCTGGAGGGCCTAGTAGACATCGGTGCTTGAAACGTGGTGTTGAAGCAGGATTGCTGTTTGGCCTGAAAGGCCTAGTAGACAGCGATGCTTGAAACGTGGTGTTGAAGCAGGATAGCTGTATGGCCTGGAGGGCCCTGGAGACAGGGTACTTGGGTCACTTAAAAGCCGGTGAGCAGAATACACGCAGCATGTAGAAAATATAGCTGGAAGTCTGGATGCACAGAGAGCAGCTTGCATAACCAAAAGTTCCACATGAAAACTCTATAGCCGACACGGCGGCGACAGTCCAGGAAGTTCAAATAGGATAAGCTGCCAATCAGGCAACACTAGGAGGAAACATGTGAAATCTTCTGACGTCTGGGTCTCCTAGCAACCGGCAACCTAGAAGCATGGTCAGGAGCAGGAGGAATACTGGCAGGAGACAAGTCCTGGACTGGACTTGTAACACCTTACCTCTAATTTCCAAACTTTTTGACAAGGTCCGAGGGGCTCAGTTTTTC
This sequence comes from Taudactylus pleione, assembly GCA_031769625.1. Lineage (NCBI taxonomy): Eukaryota > Metazoa > Chordata > Amphibia > Anura > Myobatrachidae > Taudactylus > Taudactylus pleione. The sequence continues at coordinate 2,065,239 of JAUIMM010000200.1, read as the reverse complement.
ACCAAGTTAGATCTGCGTGGTGCTTATAATTTAATTTCAATAAAAGCTGGAGACGAGTGAAAGACCGCGTTTAATACCAGAGACGGCACTTCGAGTACCTTGCAATGCCATTCGGTCTTTGCAATGCACCAGCTATATTTCAAGGCTATGTCAATGAGATCTTCCGGGACATTCTCTATAAATTCGTTGTCATTTATCTCGATGATATTTTGATTTTTTTTCTGAGGATTTGCATAGTCATCATCATCATCATGTCCCGCCTTCGTGATCATTGTCTTTTTGGGAAACTATCTAAATGTATCTTTGATCAAACAGTGGTGCCTTTTATGGGACATATAATCTCCGGGAAGATTCTTCAAATGGACCCTGACAGATTAAAAGCCATCTCTGAATGGCCTTTGCCTACTTCATTAAAAGCCACTCAGCGGTTTCTAGGATTCGCAAACTATTACAGGAGGTTCATTCCTCACTTCTCCACATTGGTATCACCCATCACCTCCCTTACGAGAAAGGGAGCTAACCCATCCAATTGGCCTATTCCAGCAGTCCAAGCCTTTCAAAGTTAAAAACTGCTTTCTCCAGAGCCCCAATTCTCTGCCAGCCTCAACTGGACAAGCCATTCACAGTAGAGGTGGACGCATCCTCTGTTGGAGTAGAGGCGGTAATGTCTCAAATCGCCAAAGATGGGAAAACTCATCCCTGTGGGTTCTTCTCCCATAAGTTCTCTCCCGCAGAGAAGAATTACATTATCGGCGACCAAGAACTTCTAGCTATACGATTAGCACTAGAGGAATGGCGTTATCTCCTTGAAGGGTCTAAATTTCCAGTCACGATTATCACAGACCATAAAATTTGATCTATATGCAAACTGCACATCGGCTGAATGCCAGACAAGCTCGATGGTCACTTTTTTTTTCCAGGTTTAACTTAAAACTTCAGTTTCGTCCAGGTGTGTTAAACAAGAAGTCCGACGCATTATCCTGCTCTTTTATGACCAAGTTGGAGGAGGAGGATTACTCGCAGGTTCGCCCAATTTTTTACCCAATTGTCTTCGCTCCTGCTCAAGTATTATCTCCGCCACCTGGGCAAATTTTTGTGGCCTCTATTTTATGTAAAAATTATTGACTTGGGCTCATGCGTCACTGTTTGCGGCCACACCAGAATCACCAAGACTTATCAATTTCTACTTCGGTCCTACTGGTGGCCCACTATGAAGGAGGATGTCAGGGAATTTGTCCTATCTTGTGTTAAATTCGCTCAACATAAGACACCTCGTAGGAAGGTGGTTGGTCCTCTACGCCCTTTACCAATTCCAGTTGCTCCATGGACCCATATTTCGATTAACTTTATTTCTTAACTACCTCGGTGCAGGGGGCATAACACGATATGGGTGGTCGAGGACTGCTTTTCTAAAATGGCGCATTTTGTCCCACTAGTTGGTCTTCCATCGGCTCCCCAGTTGGCTAAAATTTTTATTTGAGATATTTTCAGATTGCACGGTCTTCCAAAAGAAATAGTCTCTGACCGGCGTGTTCAATTCGTGGCCAAATTCTGGAGAGCCCTGTGCAACACATGTGGAATTAAATTGACATTTTCCTCGGCCTACCACCCACAGACAAATGGTCAAACAGAAAGAGTTAATCAAGAGCTGGAGACCTTTATTAGGCTCTTTGTGTCATCCTCCCAGGATGATTGGGTTGATCTCCTACCTTGGGCAGAATTTTCTCACAATTATAAGTACCACTCTTCCTCTAAGTCCACTCCTTTCTTTACGGTCTTTGGGAGACATCCTCGAATTCCAGATTTCCAGGATCTCCCTCCAATGGACGTTCCAGGTAAACAAGGATATCCAGTCTTTCTCAGTCTTTTGGAGTAAGATTCACATTTCCTTAAAACAATCCTCAAGAAATTATAAAAAATTTGCTGACAGGAAACGTTTGGCTGTTCCATTGCTGAGAGTTGGGGACAGGGTTTGGTTATCCTCTACGAATATTCGATTAAGAGTACCGTCTATGAAATTCGCTCCACGTTTTATTGGCCTGTATCGTGTCCTCAAGGTGATCAACCCAGTAGTCTACAAATTGGAACTTCCTTCCCAAATGAAGATTTCGAACACTTTCCACATTTCCCTTCTACAACCTCTGGTGCTTAACCGTTTTCAAAATTCTTCCCTCAAGTTGCCTCAAGTAAAAACGTTACAGGGTACTGAATTTGAGGTGGAAAAGATTCTAGACTCTCGGCACAGATTTAATACTCTCCAATATCTTATCGATTGGAAGGGCTATGGGCCCGAGGAAAGAGCTTGGATCAAAGCCTCCGATGTACACGTTCCGTGATTAATTTGGAACTTCCATAGGAGATTTCCGGATAAGCCTTATGGGTGTTCGGTGCCCACCCTGAAAGGGGGGGGTACTGTCAGGCCTCAGATGGGGATCAGCTCTCTTACCGTCCTGCCGGCTTCCTCTGACATCCAGGGTGGTCGAGCGGCTGTCGCGGTGGCGGGGGAGAAGCTGAGTATTCTCCCCGCATGCAGTGGTCTGCGGGTGGTCCGGTGTCGGGGATCGCAGTTCCTGACATGGGCGCCACCATCACAGTCGGCCCATGTGACAGTATCTTCGTCCCTGGATAGGTGAGTGGTCAGCCGATGCTGTGCACCTATCACAGGGTTCCCCTGGGTATATTATGATCCCACAGGTTACAGGAAGTTGCCTGAACAATGGTTGTCTCCTAGTGCCTTAGTTGAGTTCCCGGTCCAGGTTCCTGATCCATCGCGTCAGCAGCAGCAGTGTGTTATAATCTCTACCTGTGTGCCCTCCCATCTCTGGCGATTCTCCATGTATCAGTGTGTTACCATCTCCACCTGTGTGCCTACCGTCTCTGGTGATTCTCCGTGCAGCAGTGTGTTACCATCTCTACCTGTGTGCCTCCCGTCTCTGGTGATTCTCCGTGCAGCAGTGTGTTACCACCTCCACCTGTGTGCCCGAACGTCCCTGGTGAATTTTCCGTGCAGCAGTGTGTTACCACCTCCACCTGTGTGCCCGAACTTCTCTGGTGAAATCTCCATGCAGCAGTGTGTTTCCACCTCCGCCTGCGTGCCCAAACGTCTCTGGTGACCCTCCGTGCAACCGTGAGGTACATCTCTACCTGTGTATCTAACATTCCTAGTGATCTCCGTGTCAAGTGTTTAAACTACGTCCTAAACCTCATTATTGGTGATACTGTTTAGTACCTTACTCCAGGCATTTTTCTCTCAGGGCCACAGTTATCTGTGTCTCTATTCCCACGGGGCTTGGCTACCTGGTCAAAGGACCACGACCTGCTCACAGGGTGCAGCTAAGCCCAAATCCCGCTTGGAGGGGTCACTGGCGAACACCATCCTGGGTTAGACTCCGCACCTTTGCCCAGGTCTTGCCAACACCCAAGATCTGTGAATGAGGAGAACATATATCCAAGCCCCCCGGCTCCCCTTCCTCCCACAACTAAGACCCACAGCATCCCATATGTCAGCTACAGACGTGACACCCTCCCTCAAGTGCCCAGCGATAACTCCCCCACCACCAGCAGCCTAACTCTAATGTCGACATTCTGAGAATGTCCACATTTAAGATGCTATTTGAGCAATTCAACAAGTTTTCTGTCAACATTTTAACCATGTTGACATCAAAACTGTTGACACTACAGTGTCGACAATGATTGTTGACAATGACATTGTCAACCTTTTGACTTCATCCTGTCAGAATTATCTTTTTTCTTCTGTGTCTTTAGATCCTTCTGTTCCCATCATTATCTTCTCTAGCAATATGCATTTCTTATTATAGTAGAGCACAATTGTGCCACAATGGTCACCCATGGCATATGCGCTGTACTTAGTGTCAGACTTTCTTAAATGACCTTTATTGTATCTGAGAAGCAGGAGACAAGTCAGGTAACATGGGTTTGTCATATCTTTACAATAAAGCTGACCACACACTAGACCAACTTACATCCAACCAGCCAACTAGTTGATTGGTTGGAATGAAAATCTGGTAACGTATGGGAGTAACTGATGATCAGCAATTTGCTCCCAAATGTCAGAAAACAGATGAAAATGGTTGTCAGACAAGTTTGTTAAATGTTTGATCTAAACAATTTGCTCAAACAACAGTTTTTGTCCATTTCCGGTGTTTGGGAGCAAATTACTGATTGTCATTTGCTTACATACCTTACCAGACTTTCATTCCAACCAATCAACTAGTTGGCTGGTTGGACAGATAATCTTTAGCTGTGTGGCCAGCTTTAGGCTAAGAACTGGCTACTGAGCACTTGGCAGCATCTGCGCAGCCCTCGTTTGGCACAGGAATAACTGTATGCATACAGTTAAGTACAAATAGAAAACAGAGAAAAAGGTGGGGTATTCATTTTCTTACAGAACCCCCCTTAGGTACATTCAGTCATATTTCATAGTTAGTTATACCCAAATATTAGGCTCTCACCACTTGTATGATCTCATTCATTTTGAAATTGCTCCACGGAGAAATCTACCACAGATCTGCACAGGATGTATGGAACTCTTAATGTAACTACCTTATTAATTAGTCCACTTGTCTCTGACAGAATAATCCATGCATACAATCCCAGGTAAGAGCAGCATAATTTGATGTCTAAAATGGTTATCTAAATATAGGCTTCCTAAATATATATATATATATATTACCAAATTAAGTTGTAAATGTAATCCTGTCCTCATTTCAAAAATCCTCAACTGACATCTCATTAACTTATTATGCAAAATAAAGTAAATCTTTGCTCATTTCCAGCAGAATATTCAAGTGGATAAGCGGTAAAGTCCATCACCATGGGCAAATTAACTGAGCATCCTCTACAGACATCTGCTGTATAATTCAAGACTAGTTACACCTGAGAATTGTAGTCATGTTTAGTAGACTGTAAATATGTACTTTGTATCTCTGTATATTATTACTATGCATTTGTAATATATTCTAATTATTAAATACTATATGTTTATTATTTTATTATTATTATTGCTAGTTATTATGGTGAGTCCAGAGCTCCTGTGATTTATATTTAAACAATGTGGTCACATACCATGTTGCACCCCAAATCTAGGAATGAAGATGTGCCACGGATTAGTGCTTTTGTTTATTTTGATTAATTTTTTTAATTAATCTTTTTGTGATCACATTTTCTCATGCACCACTTTTAACCTGTTTAATCTAACTTGTGTCAGCTGTTTTCCTAGGTGCTTTGCAACAGGTGTGCTTGGTGACTGTCTCACATTTAAAAGCAAAGTTGCTGTGGGCTTTAAACCTTGATAGCATACCCTGAGTTTAACACTAATGTGATAGCTATTCTGAGCAATAGAGTAGGGACTTGCAGTAAAGCGGGGTCCCGTGATGAGGGCTGCAAGCTTAAATGCAATGATCAATTCATGAAACAAAGCCCCACTGTTAATTATTATTATTGTTAGTTATTATGGTGAGTGCAGAGCTCCTGTGATAGATATATATATATATATATATATATATATATATATTTGAAACCCATATTTTAGCACTCTCATTGCATTCCTACCAAAATCTAAGCAGGATTACTATACGAAAGTGGTTACCAACTCCTATCTTCAAGTACCATGAACAGGTCAGGTTTTCTGGATTGTTTTATTTTATTGTTTAAGTCTGCACTTCTTAATAGAACTCCAATCTTGGTAAATTTACCCCTAATTGTCCTACCAGCAGTTGGGAATTGGAGATAAAAACCCTTGCTATAAAACTCAGTGTGAGAGTCTTAACAAATGTACAGGTGGAGTGGAATTTGTTACAATGAGCAAAAAACCTTGTACTACAGTATATAACTGCTAAGTAGAGAAACTATATTATCTAAGGGCAGATCTCTGATTAGTTTAGAGGCAAATATCTTGGGATATGTAAATTAATTAACAAAATGTGTCCATTGTGTGTGTTTTTTTTTAGTGATCCACCTGTATGAACCATGAGAACACATCTCTAGGATTAATACAGGGCAAAAGTTGCCATCTTCATTTTGAGGTCTGTTATGTACCATCATATCTTACATATGCCCAAAATTTGTCTTCTGTTTCAGAGATCATCCAGTGCCTGTGTGACACTTATAACTACTCTGATGTTTAACCTCCTACCGTTGCTTCTACAGGACAAGCATGCGCACAAGAGACCTGACGTCCGGCAGAAGGAGCTGGACAGGGGTGGGGGGATCCAAAAGGATTCTTCTTCGAGACCCAGACCTCCTTCCCGTAGGGAAGGAACGGGTTGCTCGCAGCAAGCGGGAGCAAACGCCATCTGAAGATGGCGAATGCTCCCGCAGTCAAGCTCTGAAAATATATATTTTTGGAGCTTGATGAATTCTGTCCCCATACTAGTGTATGGGGACAGCAGGCCATTCCGCAAGAGGAAGGTAAGTAGGAGATATCTGTGATACTAGTGTATGGGGACAGCAAGCCATTCCGCAAGAGGAAGGCAAGTAGGAGATATCTGTGATACTAGTGTATGGGGACAGCGGGCCATTCTACAAGAGGAAGGTAATTAGGAGATATCTGTGATACTAGTGTATGGGGACAGCGGCCATTCTACAAGAGGAAGGTAAGTAGGAGATATCTGTGATACTAGTGTATGGGGATAGTGGCCATTCTACAAGAGGAAGGTAAGTAGGAGATATCTGTGATATCTCCTGCTTTACCTATATTGATGAATGACCGGATAACTTAATTTCTGCAATTACAGGTGAAAATGTGCATTTTCATCTGCTTTTGTAGAAATTAAGTGATGATGAATAGGCCCATAACCTTAGAGAAGGACAGTTGGGAGGTTTGGCTTACGGGTTCATATCCATGAGTTTTTTTGCTGTGGTAAGTGAACATGTCAGAAGTCCACAAAACTGTTTAGAGTAAAGGCTGGATGGATCATCAATGCAATAAGATATGTAGCATCCATGTTTTGTCCAGCGTTCAATTTGAATGCATGTGTGTATCGTTGTCATGTTCCTCATAGGGTTAAATTAACTACATTGGAAATATCTCTTATACTACTATCACCAAGCAGTGAACATAGCTAGGACAGGGAATAGCACAGGTGCATAAAAAGTGCCGGTGCGTAGAAAGAGACCATTAAGACATCACTGTGTCACCTTACTAAGCTTTACCACCCATCTGTCCTGATTTCAAAGGGGCAAGTCCTGATTTGAGAGGACTGTCTTGTGATCACAACATTGTTCCCAATTTTCAGGTGGTGGCGTATTCCCCTGAAAATAACTTGCAAATTTGATGACATGGACTAGCCCCCAGTTTGCCGCATCATTCATCACAGTTGCAACCTTACATATAAAGGCAATTATAGCTTTTTTAGTGAACAAATTTTACTCCTGCGATTCGTGGCACAGCTGCAGAAAAGTCTGCGTCGGGCTGTTGTTATTTAATGTAGTACAATTTGTGCACCATAAAAGATTCACAACAGAAACCCTTAGAGCAGCAGCAGCAGCTCATTGTAATATGGATAACACAGACGTTTGTCATGTGGCGACCACAAAGGTCAGTATGGATAGAGATTGCCTTATTATGTCTATCTCTGACAGAAGTCATGCATTTGAACATCAAGAAGCAAATATGGCAATGACTCACTACATCATGACAGATGTGCTCAACCGATTCAGTGCATAGTATGCTGCAGTAAAACAATTATATATGTAGATTAGCAATTCGACAGAATAAATCATGCAGTACTATATATAATAAGAATCCCAAAACAGAAGACAAAAACAGAAGACCAAAATGGAATGTCACTTTATAACCTGCAAAAAGCTCTCACTCACGTACAAAAACCGCACTAATTAATTTAATGAGATCACATCTCTCACTATAACGCTGTGGGAATTCTAGTCTTCAGGTACCCTAAAGTAATACAGATTTAAAGTGCTTTGAAAGTATAACCATTTATGCCTGTTATGTATCCGATCCAGCATGAAACAGCACTTGAGGGCAGCTGTGACACTTAGGAGAGCACTGAATGGAATAAGGAATATTTTAACGATTCCCACACTTGAGATCCGTGAAGTGGTTTGAAAGTACCACGACTTGAGATCATGGTATAAGTATCAAAGGATCCTGAATGTCAAATGGCTGGCATTAATATATTCAAGGTTTATCAAGTGTAAAAGACTTTTACACATGAATGACACAAATACGGAACTGATTGATATGGCAATCATGTTTCACATTTTCAACTTTTGAAAAGCAATTTTCAACTGTCAGCATTCATATCCACAGCTGACAATACCATTACACCAGGAAAGTTTGGGGTTATCATTTAAAAGTAGGTGCTTTGTAAGAACGGCTGCCAGTTACCATTAAAGAGATCATGCTGTAGTTCATTACTAAATCAGAGGTGGGGATGTTTGGTGGTTATTTCTTTTAACAATACATTGGCTGTAGAAGTGTTTCTGACACGGACTACTATGACGATAACAATGCCTAACCCATTCCAATTGGTGATCATTTAAAGGATGTCCCATTTTTGGAAGATTTATCCTATAATAGTACTTCATTGGAGATACCTCCCCTGGAATACTTGCCATTTGTTCAATGCATACATCACTAAAGAATATGCGGTCTACTTCATTTGACAAGTATGCAGGAAACACTTTCCTCCAATGCGCTTTCATTCAGACTGCCCACTTTGTGTGATTGTCACCTGGGAGGGGGGAGGATTCTAAAGAAAGCCTAGGGGGTACATATACATTGTAATGAGATTACGCATTACCATGCGACATGTTGCGCTCTACTTGTGCCACAATCCTCTCTCACCACTGATCCATTTATTAGCAGGGCTCTGCTATATGTCATAACAAAATATCACCTATGGATCAGCTCTCCTCCAAAGACGGAACATTTGAGTGCTAAACTACTTTAGCTTCAATGTAAACTCTTAATATTCATTATTTTATTACTCATGTGCCATGCATTGCCGACAGTGGCATTCATTGAAACAGTTTTATTGAAAAGACAGATTGCTCATGCAACTGTAAAATAGTCCTTTGGGAAAGATATATATATATATATATATATATATATATATAGCACTGTCTGCATTCACATGACTTGGAAAAAGTATATTGCACTTATTGCTTCTAACAACTGGGGAAAAAAATTGTTGTTTTGATCATTTGTACGCCTAGTATTACTGTGTCTTTTTCCTTTGCATCATTTGAATAATGGACTTTGTAATCTCAGCACCATAAAATATGAAAATGTTGAAGTAGATTTTACTGACAGTAAGTATATTTTCCTAGAATGACATAGATTATATTGGAATATTGGCTTGCAGGGAGACAATTATTTGTTTTAATAAAATTATTAATAATTATTATTTTATTTATATAGCGCTTTTCTCCAATAGGTCTCAATGCACTTTACAGATAGTATGAACATAATACAGGTTTACATTTTCATAAAGTACAGAAACCATGCATATACTACAAAGGCGCAGCGGCCATTTTGGGTCTTCAGTTCCAAGAATGACTCATCCTACCCACAAAGGATCCAAGTGAGTCTGCCATTTTAGGCGCACTACATAGAATTACACTGGGCAGAATAGGCAATTACTGGAAGAGATGACATACAGTATAATAGGGAGATAAAAATAGTAGGTGAGATCCTCGCAAAATCAGCAGAACGATGCATTGTTCATTCTACTGTACACAACAGATTACCAGATGAGGCAGCCATGTTGGGCCTACTACTTTGGTTACAATGTGCAATAAGCCATACATGTAAACAAGATGAACAGTGACTAGCATGATACTGTACCCACTACAAAATGTAAAAAAATATATGTTTTTCAAATACAGGTTTCACTCGCTATTGGCCCCACAGATTTTTTTTTACAAGTTTTAAAGTAATTGGCGTAATTTAGTGAAATGTGACACAGACATACCTTGGTCTATAAACATGAGGAAGTCATAGTGTTGAAAGTGTTCGCCATTAGCATCCAGGCCAGCTGATTACTCATGCGCGAAGTGAAGACCAGCTGTTCACCACCGTAGTCAGCAGCTCAGTCCAAAATTCAAATAAGGGAGCCACACCAACTGCCAGTGTGGATATAACCAGTGAGGATGGCAGTTTGTGTGGTTCCCCTATGTGAATTTTGGACTTCGCTGTAGCCCCATCTGCTGGTCAGTAGGTGTTCCTGTTCCTGACAGTGGTGTTGTGTACTGAGGCATCCACATTCATCGCCACTGTGTGTTACATTCCGATATGAGCCTTTATCGACTCAGTTTTCCAGTATGTCTGTACAATAAATACTCGTCGTTCAGCTGTGTACAGGTTCATATCGGCACGTAACACACAGAGGTGAGGTGGGGCTGTGTCAACTTTCACAAAATTACGTCAGTTACTTTAAAAGTTATAAGAGAAACTTTTGGGCCAATAGTGAGTGAAACACTGTATTTATCAATTAGCCCAGAAAAATCCTCTTTTCTATTGCAATGATTAAGTCCCCAGTGATACTGGCCGGCAGCACTAAGGGCCTGATTAAGAGATGTACACTAATGCAATCGTAGCTGGACACCCACTGCTGCCTTTTCATATCCGCCCGATGTCCTGCATCGGCATAAACATCGGTAACATTGACGCAGATCGGGCAGCCATGCAGCATACGTGGCAAATCTGACCAGCCGTAAACACTGCAGCTCTCCTGACACGCAGAGAGCTCTCATGCTGCGAAAGAAATTGCAACAGCTAATTTATGCACGCCCATGAAACAGCGTTTAAATACTGACACACCTGCGTTTGCCTAGCGACACCCATTTCCTCCCCCAACGCTGGCAAATGGCAAACAATGACTTGATCTGCATAAATATCAGCATTGTGTACATCTCTGAATCAGGCCGTAAGTATAGACTTACTGCACTCTCGGCCCGTCGGGTCCCTACTGCTCATATGTGACTTGGTATTGCCTGTTTCAGAGATTCCAGGCACATATTTATCAAAAAAAACATAAAAAAATAAATATTTTAATACTGTTATAAGAAATGTATTTGAATATTAAAGCATGTATTACTTTCTTTACAACTGTTATCACCATCCTAAGATAAAGTATTGCCACAGTCCTTGATAAGTTACTGTAGCTGTAAATGTCGTCACCATGCAAAACATGGGGAAGTTATCACAGGAAAGCCCCTACGATGGCCACCAGCTACAATGTTGGCCATTACATTTACAGAGCTTGATAATAAATAAGGAAACTTCTTATATCTTATGAAGAATGAAGTTGTTGCCGGACTTAGGAAATTTTGTCCCTCTCTTAAATAGACCTTATAGTGATTAGCGGATATGGTCAAAAGGTCTCAGAATTTCAACAGGTGAAATGTCGACCCTAGAGGGAGGGTAGGAATAGCATGGAAATACTTACCGGAAGCCTGGAGGATTAGAGCTCTGACCTGGAAGTGATGATCAGATGACCGCTAGACCCCGAAGATGCCGTTTCATCAATGTCTACATTATATACCCAACCCGTGATAAGCAATGTCGTAACAGTTATGAGGTCAAAAATGAAAAGCTATTCAAAAACAAACAAAAGCCATCGAAAACGTGAAGATACCATGTGCAGTACTGTACCTAATGCTGCCGAATTGTGCTAGCTCCTGGGAGCCAACATGAACATATTTCTACTTCTCTGCTGCCTTACTTAATGAGCAGGAATGTATTTTGAAATCTTCTCTGCTTTAGAGTTTGCAAAGCTCAGTAATAATTATGCAATAATGCATTCAAAAATAGCTCAAAGGTTTCCATTTAATTCTCTTCTGCCTTTTTTTTTTTTTTTTTAAAGTTGACTATGCGCCTGGTCAGATCCAGGAGGATGGAGTCTTTCTTTACGAAATACTGGATGTCCACAATCTAGTAACAACTATTTCTAATAAACTATTTACATTTATTTATGTTAAAAAATTAATAGGAAAAGAAAACTCTCTGTGGTCTCCAGAGAATTTATTACTCTATTTCCTACCGTGAGGAAGTAATTCTGCCTCACCGTACATTACCGCAATTAGTGGCGGTATGCAACTCAAAAGACATTATCGATTCTATAATTATCTAGGTGCAAATTCCCACCGGAGCCCTTATCTGGCTGCTAAACTCCAAAAGGTCCACTGTAAATTAAATTAATTTAGACCAGCTAAACATCTTTACTTTGCAGCTTTTTACAGGCTCTTACTGTAAATGAGTTGCTAAATGGAGATTACCATCTTACACCCTTTCTTTTTTGTGTAAAACATTTTGCTTAGAGCACTGACACCAGGAAACCGAATAGGGTTTCATTAAATGGAATTACCTGACCAAGAACAAAGCAGGATGTCAGCAGAATTAGTAAACATGATGGCTTTATGTATTCTTAAGCTAACATTAGTGTTCTAGGCACATCCATAATATAGCCATAGATTATAGCTCTGTCGGTTAATTTGAATCGTTAATGTCATAATGGAGAAAGCAGTCACTTCCTGGGTAATTACTGTATATCTATTAAAATGAATTAAGTCTGTTTCCAAAGAGTTGTTTGTTCTATATTAATTCTAGTAATACATATCTTCTGCTACATTATAGCTAGGAAAATGTCAACCCTGCTAGTTCGGTGAAATCAATAATTAAATAACTGTACGGTAATTACCCCCAACAACACACATCCTGCGAAAATGCTATTTCAGTGCGACAAACCAGGTAGAAATGTGGATTCCTGCCGGAGAGACCAATGCAAAAATTATTATCATTTGAAAAATAAATTATGAAATGCAACTGGCTAAAGGCTAGCGCGAGGTTACCAACACCCCATAAACGTAACAAATGTTCAGCTCAAGTTGCCACTGGTAGACTTAGTTTAAGTGTTACTAATAGTGGATAAAAGACAAGGAAATTAAATGTGGCTACATATACATGTATATATTTCACCATTTTATCATTCTTGCTACCTTTCTTATATTCTTGCTACCTTTCTCTATATTTTTATCATTTTAGTTATGATGGGCAGTGAAATTAGGTAGTGGGAATGGCAGGCTGGTGGGACCAGCACACAGATACAGTGGACCTGAAGAGGCTTGCTAGGAGTTCAGACATTGGGCAACATTTACTAAGCGGAGCGTTCTAAACCCCAACGGTTTAGTGGTGGTTTCACGGTGGTTTCTAATTGACACCAAAACTGCTGACTAGTAATTTTAGCCCTAGCTCTGTTCCCTGCTATTCTAAAATGTGTTTTGATGGTGGTTTTGCAGCAGTTTTGGCCCAGTAAATTTGCGGATAGCAAAACCGCCGCCACACCGCCACCAAACCGCTGGGGTTTAGAACCCGCCGCTTAGTAAATTTGCCCATTTAGTGGAATGCAGGCGGTTCCAGAGACATTTTCTGTGTGTTTCTGATTGGCCGCAATGCTGTAAAGGAGAGGACCGCGGAAAGCGGCCTCATTCCATGAAACACAACTTTCTCAGAGATGTTGGTTTGTTGTTAGTATTGTGGGGTTTTTTTTCTATCGTTACATAAAAATAAAAATTGACATTATACAACCTTTCTTTGCAATTTTCAGAAGTGATATTATTCTCTATATTAGAAATATAAATAGTTAATCACTTACAACTATATTTAGCAGTACAAAATATAGTGGTAGACCGTAAATTACTGCTATCACATCTGACAATCAGGTGAACACAATTTCATTATGCACCTGCAGCAAAGAAGACTGTAAAAATATACTAATGTATTCTAATGTTTAATGTATTCACAAACAGAGCCTGTTTCATTCAAATGAGTTTCAGGGAATGTGCAGCAAGTGATTTCCTGGCATGGTTAAAACATAAACTTTGTGCTGATTAAAAAAATGAGGCTATTAGTACTGTACCTTAAATGTACAAATTAAAAGAAAGAGAATTTGCATAACTTTCCACTTACTTGACTGTGCAATTATATTGAGTGGACATTGCATAATTTGAAATGGGTAATAAATAGCAAATCTGTGTTGTAGAGAGTGACATTATATCTGCGGGCCACTTTTATGCACGCATACTGTATAGCATACATACAACTGAGATTGTGTTATGTGCCCGTTTGCATGGTGAAGACATGTACAACTTTTATGCACTTCACCAAATACTGTACAATTACTGCCTGTGTGTGTCCCATTCATCTGTGACTTTTAGCAGCAATTTCCTCTCTTACGTTCCCACTTTTATATATTTAAATTCACAGTAGGAATACATACTGCTTGGTGGTGAACACCTATCACTGGCTGAAGGACTGAGGGCCTGATTCACAGATGTGCGTTAAGTTGATGTTAACTTGGGATGTGCAGGCTCGGATTAGTTCGGATTTTCCCGCCAAGTTCATCTTTTTCCCGCCAAAAATAGGTTCTCAGAATGAGGCAAAACGTCATCTTTCATGGACAAACATCATAATTTCTGGACAAAAGTCCAGGAAAGATGACGTTTTGCCTCTTTTTGAGACCCGATTTTTGGCTGGAAAATCCAAACTAATCCGAGCCGCACATCCCTAATGTTAATGCGCCTCTCCAATGTTTTAATAAAAGCACATGCGTAGGAGCCGCACTGAGCATGTACAGTTCTGGGTCCACAATGTCGCTTTCTGTGCCCCAAAAGCTGCAGCATGATTGACATGTGTGATATGATCGAGGTAGGGGTCCCTCTCCCGGGGTAGACGGACGCCTCCTTACACACAGCAGCCAGGAAACAGCAGTAGTCGTGAGTTTTTGTGCAAGCTGGTCGGCACCAGTTTTTATTGTGTGACACCAATAATCAAACAAACAAAACATAAAAATAAACCCTAGCCCGTCTGGGCTCTAACTAGACAGGTAACTCCCTCTCTACATGTGGCAGGGCATACTGCTTTACCACAGACATAGTACATACCAATGTCACAGTGTCTCAGAACAAAACCTCAAAGTCTGTTCTCCCCAGGATGTGTGAGACACTGCATCAAAACTCTACACAGCTCTTATGAGCCACTTCCAGGTGTAATCATTAATTAGCCTGCTCTCAGGCTGAAAATCCCAACACCTGAAGCGGCCCTGTGGATGGAACCCTCCCTTCTCTCTCACACCCACACCCCCAGGACCCATTATCCGGCTTTTACCAAAAGCCGACACTCAAACCTGCTTGGTAAAACAGACTTTTCCTATGGGTTTAAAATACATATGACAGGAATCTGGGACACACATATACGCCATCCCTAAATTCTCCAGTGCTCCTATCACACATGCTACTGGCATTTGGGGGCGGCAACAGCCGGCATTTCAGAAAACAGAGGTGTGGCAGCCCCGTTTCTATGTGTGCCGCAGCCAGTGCTGGTTGTATTTTGATCAGACAAGATGTTAAAGTCGTTCTGGGGCAACACAAGCAGTGGCATTGCGTTATATTGGTCAGTCATGTAAAAGTGTCCAATCAACTCATTATGGGGCCTATTTATCATTCACTATTTTCTGCATATCCCCCCAAAAAAAACATTTTTGGAGAATACCTACAATTATTAAGTATCACCCCAACGTATGAAGGAGGGACAGCAGCAGCTATCTCCCTTTCTGCTCTGGTCGATCCATTTCCGACAGCAGCTGCAGCCCTCATAGGTTTATATCAGGATTCTGATAGAGGAGGGAAGTGACCGACCAATAGTTTTAGCTAGGTGGGGTGTTTTATTTGCTAAAGGGTACATTGCTTTTAAACGTTAACAACATCTAGAACTGTCTATATAGGTGGATTATTCCTTTAATGTACTTTCTAAATTTTTGTAACTTGGTGCAAATACGAACTAGGTTGTAGTAATTGAAAAACATTGTGCTTTCTCTGTAAACTTTTCAAGTCCCCAGCGGGGACAAGGTCTCTGCAAAGTTTTGCAAGCTGGTTACTTGAAGTATTACCCAATTGTCTTTTGATTTTTGTACCTATAAATAAAGTGCACTAAATGCCATTCTTGCAATCATGTAATGTACACATTTTGTTTTGCTCAGAGAATAGAATGACCTTTTATTGTCGTGCAGTCTTGTTAAGTGCTCGGGCTACAACAGAAAAGAGAATTTGCAAGGAGAGAGATTTTTTTTGGCCTCTACTTCCATGTCATCCTCTAATACAATTGAAACCTTCAGCTAATTTCCTTTTATCTCTTTCTGTTTTATTAAATAACCACCAATCTATTAACACCACAGGAATAAAATAAGAGCAGAAGCCTACATTAAACATGAATTGTATTTATTTAAACTGATTATGGTGGCTAGGTCGCACTTATTCTTTTAACTTTGTTGGGTACACAGAAAAAGAGCCTGAAATCGAGCACCAAAGGTGCCCGCACAGCTATAATCACCCCATGTCACCCGTCAGCTAGAGCTGCCTTTTATTTAATTGCACTGAAGCAGAATGCAGCTCAAGTAGAACTTTAAAAAAAAGGAATAATTGATCCCAACAGTAATTGCAAAGGCTGCTCGTGTCAGCACTCGGGGTAACACAGGGTGCATTCTGGGAAGCGTAAACACATAAAAACATAATGACAAGGCAGTCACCGTCTCTGAAAAAACTTTGGTCCATCAGAGTGGGGGGTATATCAGTAAGGAAACAGAAAAAGAACTCAACAAGAGGGGCACACGCTGGAATGTCTGAACATACAACTAATTATCATAAAATGTACCTTGTAATCAAACATCAAACATGTCTAAAAATGGAGGCTTATAATAAACGGTGTAAACAATCTAAACACTGCAAGGTAAAGGCGCACATCAACTAGGCGATATCAATGAGCAATAGAACGATACCGACATCATTATCATTCAATCGCTCAATAATCGTGCACTATAACGTCAGAAACGACTAGCGATGCGCACTCCCACTGGTCATTTCCGACATCAATCATCACATGAACATGCCTGTCAATCTGATAACGACAGACTGACCATGTTCATGGATGAGGGAGGGTGTCTACACTGAACGACATATGGTTCAGTGTGGGCACTGCACAGTTTAATGAACAACTGAACGATAACGATATCGTTCAGTCCTTCACTAGTCGGCAAGTGGATGTGCGCCTTAAGTAATCACAGAGTAGGTGTAGTGGGTGGAACTGTGATACAAAGATAAAACTAGGACTGTATACTGTATGTGATGATAGTGCAAGTGCTCTCATAGAGAGATTGTGAGAGAGGTGGGCGAAATATAAGTGAAAATAAGAAAGTCAAAAGTACAATACAAAATGTAAAATTAGCCCCACGAACCTGGGTATGTAAAAAATAATGATAAATATCATACTTATGTGGATCACCTGAGGATCAGCAATAGCAGTAATAAGGTAAGGCTAAGAATGATATAACGGTAACCTGTAAAAAAGCAAATGATGATGCAGCTGTAGAGCCTGTGCACTTACATGTATGCAGATCTGCTTTCCCCCGTTATGCTTGAGCAGTGAAACAGGGAATGAGAGTCACCAACACAGGTACAGTGAATATGTGAGTAGAGTGGTATCTGCTGTCAGGGCTCACTAACTCCAAAGCACGCTGGTGCATAGCATTGCAGAGTGATATGGTGTATGGTCCTCTGATGACAGTGCCACTGAAACAATAGAGAGTAAGACAGTAAAGGTGTAGATACCTGTTGTAACATTCCTAGGTGATCAGGGTTCGTGGTGTAGTGGGAGCTGTTGTGAAAAAGTTTGGCGAGTATCCTGGGGATACTTTTATGCGCCCAAAGGATCCCCCTGCACCATAAATGTGTACAGGCTAGAGTCCTCTTTGCTAACCAAACACAGGCTTGTAAGTAGCCCTTTGATACTAGCATTACAGCCCTTACAATGCACCTATTACATGCAGGGCTGTTTGCGAACCAACTCTCATCCAAGACATGTGAGAGAGGCTGGGGACATACGGAAGTATCTACTTAATTCATATACAGTATCACAAATCTGGTTACTGTACCCTAACAGAAGATGACTGGATTCTATTAATCAAGTATCACTAAGTGCCCCTGTACACTGGCTACAGATTTATTTATAGTTAGCCAGATTCCTTCACCCAGGAATCGGCTGCCATGGAGGATAAAAGAAATGCATAGGCACCTGTTTTAGGCTGATACAATGTAATCAGTCTATCTCAGTGTTGGGTTTGTTTGGGGGCAGAAAGCAACTTATTAGGGGGATGTGACTTCAGTGATGGAGAGCAGATGATACACCGACTGGAGGGATGAGGGTCCACTTAGTACAGACCTAAGTGACCTACTTATGCTCCCGAGGTTACACAATTATGTTCCCATTTAACTTGGATGCTTTATTATTCTGTTATGATTTACTGCAGTTGGACAAGGTCAATGCCACCATAGGCTCTAGCCACGGCTGTGAAAAAAAGCGCAGTCTAGACAGGAATAAAATTCAGTTCACTGAACCATTCAGTTCTCCCACAGCTTAAAATTGATCTTTCTCTGGGCTGTGTATTCAACAAACATACAGTACCACCTCCTTTCAATGTCAATCATCCAACTATTTAGCTAAGAGCAACATACAGTACTCTGTGAAAGTGATTAAAATGCTTCCAGTGGGGACTGCAAACTGTATTGTATGATTCCTTCCTCATGACTCCATTAAATGTTGCCTTTGCTTTATATTGAATCGGGTTTTTGAAACATCACATAATTTAGGCTGTCACGTTAATCCATTTAGGAAACAAGTCAATTTAGTTTTGTGAAATAGAACTGAACTAAGCTAAAGGTTCCACTTCCAAAAGATGCTACATTTAGGTTGTTTTATAGGTAACTGACTTAAATGGATCCAAAGAACCCAATAATGCAACTGAAAGGGCAGTCGGGCAATGTCCATGATCTGACTGTCGGCTGCTATCATCAGACCGCACATATGACCTGGATAAAGGGCTGTACAAGGGGACCTGTACATCTTAACATGTTGACACAGATATTTTTATTCATGGTGCACAATTTAAATGGCTTGATATGCTTACTGTATGTATGAGCTTTTTAACTTTAACATGGTTCAATGCTTACATAAACCTACACTGTCACTGTTTAATAAATGCAATCTACAATTCCAGATGAATAAATATACACCATGAGGAATACAGAAGAGCTGACTTCAGAGCTACCCATACTACCCTAGAGTAATGAAGACATGCTAACCCTAACCTGGCAGTATTAGGCTTTTTGAAAATGAATGAATGATATAAAGCATAGTAGAGCAAGCTACCATTTTATGTAGCTCCTGTCACCATAATGCTGCTACTATTATACAGCATATTGCTGGATTAGTTGTAGTTATACTGGCATTGTTTGACTATTGTGCACTTTTCTTTATAACCTCGGCCAAAGGGCTAGGGTCTTTATTGTACCATTTATTTTATGTCACATTTTTGACCCTGCACCTCACCTAATGTATTCGCTTTTTTTGTGTGTTTTTGTGATTTGAGGCGTTGGGTGGAGATCTTTATGGGCAACACTCACACCAAGTTGTTGGTGGCTTCCATTTTCTGGGAGGAGCTGCAGATTTAGTCCCTGGAAGGAAGCTTCGGCTGTCCTTTAAAGAGAAATTCACCCACCCGAGTCTTGCAACAGATGTGAGCTTGAGGACCTTTGTCACCTAAGGGGCCTTAATGCCATGGAGGTCAAGTAAGTCAAGGATCCCTCCCCTCTAGCTTCAGGACTTAGGGGCCTGAAGACTCTTACATTATGGCCACGGAGACAAAGAGAATGGATTCATGGGTTGTAACTACTATAGGTGCAAGGGGTGCAGCTGCTATGGTGCCCAGAGCTGAGGGGGCCCAGCTTTCTTGTCAAAGTTACATGTGTTATATCAGAGATTCCCAAACGTGGTCCTCAATGCACCCTAACGGTCCAGGTTTTAAGGATATCTATGGTTGAGCACAGATGGTCAAAGCATAAGACTTAGTCATTAATTAAGTCACATGAGCCCAAGCATGGTTATCCTTAACCTGGTTCGTTATGGTGCCTTGAGGACCAAGTTTGGGAACCTCTGTGTTATTTACATTTTTCACTATTGGGTGGTACTTAGGGGCCCTTACAAACTTTTGCTGTGGGGCCTCTCAATAGAGTCCATCTCCTTTTGAAGAGGGTCAAGGACCTGCAACTCTGCATACCCAGACATCCTTATAGATTACAGAAGCCTCCTGAGAGGAGAGGGTAGGTGTTCATCTAGAAGTAATCTCGGTGGACCATGCTGGCATTGTGCATCTGGTACACTTAAACCCGATTGGTGTGGTACAAAATGTCAACATGTTGACATCTGAATGTTGACGTGGTCTGAATGTCGACAGACATTATGTTGACATGTAAAATGTTGACATTCACAATGTCAACATTGACATGTCGACATAACATTTTCAGGTGAATGCAGCCTTAACCCGAACCGCAGCCTAACCCTAAAATCGACTGATGACAATCAGAACCGTGACATAATGATTGCATATCAAACAACTTATGGGTGTGATTCAGAGGTGGACGCTATTGCAGTATCGTCTGTGTCTTTTGTCGCAGTTGCTACTGCATTTTTATTCTTATACCGTGGCTGAAGTCAACCCACTGGCTGCGGTGTGAATCTGCTGATATGCATACCAAGGCGCACCATATCAGCGTACCATTAGCTACACCATCGGACATTACAGCTGTCCTATGGCAGGTGAAGAGCGTCCGACTGAACATGACCATCAGGATCAGTGCAACTGCGTCAGTTGTTGACACCGACATGCCCGCGACAGGCCTGCGTCTGGTGGCCACCCTCCCAATTACCACCCAGATATGCCCATCAAAATTGCTTGGATCTGTGCGGTAACCATTGCGACGCATGGGCAGCACAGACCGGGCGCATGCTCAGAGGGAAACTGTTGGCCACTTCTGTCTGATGTCCTCCCTGCAAACAGCTCGGAATCACCATGTGTGTGTTGTATGTCTGCTTGAATGCAAATATCACACAAGTACTGTAGATTCAATATAGCATCAAATAGCTTAAAGTAGGTGGAGTTTATAGTGTACTGTCAACAGGTGAACTTCCTACGGACCCAAATATTATCCGTTATATTACAGACTTAATTATTCTCCAATTGAAACCCTCAACTACAGTATATTGCTGGATATTTACTGTTGTGCTTCACAACACTAAGGAAATGATTAAGGCAAACTCCCAGGGAATCAGCAGAAATTTGATTTTACATAGGTTGATGAAACTGCAGTTCCGCTGGCTTCTCTATTGCAAAAGAAAAAACACGCACACACCAAGATTGTTTTTATTTTAATATATTAATAAAGCAATTGTTCTTGATGTTTAATATAAGTTTACCCATCTAAAACAACCTTATTATAGGAATATGACATCTACTGTTTCTTCATTTCCTACGTTATTTAAAACAGTACTTAGGAGATTTCTGGTTGTATTTTTCCTCTTCTTATAATAATTATGAAATGTATATTGAGAGGGATTCAACTTATCTCATAGGAAATAAAGGCCCTGCTGTGCACAGTGCAAATAAGAATAGGATGTAAAAAAAAAGGAAGAAAACAAGATAAAAGAAAAACAAACCAAGTGAAAAGAACTGTGAGTTGATTGTAATGAATGTTTTATATTTACTACATATGAGAAAGAACATGGTGCGTGGAGGGACAGGGCAGTAACTACTGATGCACAACACTGAACTGCTTCTATTTTTTGGTAATGTTACAATTTAACATTTATGTCAGTGAGCGCTGCATGAAATCTATTCAGATTACCATGCACCAACCTTTTCTCTATTCAGTATCAGGCAATGTGATAGAATTGCACACACGTTATGCAGACTTTAGAAATGAGTATACCCCATGGAGACTATACAAAAGTTATAGTATGCTGACAAAACCTATATCTCGATCACTGAACACCTCTATGGAGACAATAAAACATTGCACCCCAAAAGACAAAAGAACACTGGTACATCATACGGATAATAAAGAACACTGATACTGTATAACACAAGGAGACTAGAGAACATTTATAGACCACATGGAGACAAAAGACTATACATACACAACATATAAGGGTCTATGTACTAAGCCCCGGAGAGAGATAAAAAACCAACCAATCAGCTCCTGTCATTTTTCAAACACAGGCTGTAAACTGACAGGAGCTAATTGATTGGTACTTTATATCTCTCCATGGTTTAGTACATCTCCTCCATTGTAATATAGACTATAGAACACTTAAAGACCACATGAAGACTATAAACCATTGATACACCTCATGGAGACTAAAGGCCTCATTAATCATTCCTTATATTCCATCTACATTTGTAAGAATAAGGTAACCGGCTATTCGTACATTGGTAGCACAAGAGATATCACTGATATCTCCTGCTTACCTTGCAGCCAGGATCCAGTCCGCAGTCTCCATATACTAGTATAGGGACCTGTATTCCTCAAACTCCAATAACTGAAAGAGTCTAATACCCTTTTCAGACATACAGCAAAAACCCAGGTTTTTGCCCGTGAACGTGCATCAACCCGGATTTTTGCTGTGTGTAAATAAAAACTACATGGGTCGAAAGTCCATGACCCTGCTCTATACCAGGGTTTTTCCTTGATGCGACCCGGGTAGCCTCTATTGTGAATGTATTTAACCTGTACACCGTCTTCAGAAGGCATTGGTTCCCGGAGCCCTAATTATTCCTATGGGAAGGAGTGATCTGGGTTGTGAAGATGGATCTGGTAAGATGGATCTCCACACCCCAGCTATGCTCCACCCAACTAATTTAATGCATGTGCGCTAACACTGCTGGATCAGATCTGTCAGTGTCAAATTCTGCCGCTACTAATCAGCAGTGGAATCAGCTGTCTTCGCACCAGAGCAATACAGAATTGCTCCAATATGATTGTATCCAGCCCGGCAACTCATGCCCCTTACATACATTAATACACCATATGGAGGCTAAATACCACTGATGCGCTGCATGGAGACTACAGAACACAGATACACCATTATAGAGACTAAAAAACATTGAAACACAACATAACGTTTATACTAATATAACACATGGATACAGTAGAACAGTCATACAGAAAACTAACACTATGTCAATCATCTTGTTAAATTATATTTTAATAAGTTGGACTGAGGTTTTGGTGAAACATGGACCACCAAAATGAAGATAACAAAATGGTGAGGCATTTATAGTATTTATAGCTCAACCCCCTTGGAAAAATGGCATCTGCTAACTAGCAATCTAAGATATCCCTCACCACAGTGTGCATTATGAAGTGTAAGATAAAAGCAATATTGTCAGTATAAAATATTGCAGATGATGCCTCTTGGTTCAACATGTGGTGAAAGCTGTGGGATAAACTTTATTGTGACCTGAACATCTAACTTCATAACATAACCTGACGTAGGCGATTAATCAACAATTTTGTAACTCAGAGTACACAATCAAAACTTGTGAAACAGCACCACCTACTGTCCATCCAGTGTAGCTTACTGAGCAATACTCAGCCTGTAGCTGTTGCCATACTCCAACCCCACTTTCAACAGCTAAAACCTAGGGCCTGATTCAGCAACGATCGCAACTCCGATTACGCATGCAATCAGTCAATTGTTGCGTTCTGCAGATGAGTATGCATCCCAGTGCGAGTGCGCGAACACTCCACAGCGATCGGGACTGCGATCTCAGTGACTACGCAGATCCATCACAGAGTGATTGACAGGGAGTACCGTTTGGAGGTGGTGACGGGTGAAGGGGGTCAGCGAAAAGGAGGCATGCCAGTGCGTTTGAATGCCGTTACAGGAACATGCATAAATTAGCCACTGCCATGCCATACGCAGCTTGGGCTTCCACTGCGTGCGATGAGGTTAGCAATTCCTGAGTAAGGTCATATCTTGTACAATAGTGCGTGATGCTGCGATGGTACTTGATGTTACCGATGGTTTCGCAGACTTGCTAAGTATTTCAGATGTGTGTAAGGTAAGGTGGGCATCCTTATGTTGTGCTGCGACGGTATAGCGATAGCAGAGGATTAGCATACTATCGCAGTGAGGCTGCGTGCATAATCGCTATTGCGATCGCAGTTGTGATTCGTACTGAATCAGGCCCTTAGTCCATTAGACCCATGTGATGTCTTTCTCCAGGATAGGGCTTTGCACCTTTTCTCCCTTGCCATCAGTGTTACTTTTATCTTTAAATGTCCATTTGCATCCTATGGTTTTTCTCCCTACTTGCAATTAATTTAGTACCCAGGTTTGATTGTCGTGTTTGGGCTTAATTTCTTCTGCAGCCATTTTTGTCCATCTGTTGGCTTCCCTTTCAGAAAGATGAGCTTTGTCTTCCCAGAATATGGATTTATGTACACAATCAAAACTTGTGAAACAGCACCACCAACTGTACTTGCTTTGTTTGAGAGGCGTACAAGTGGTTTAAATGTATATGTTGAACATCTTAATTTGTTCTATGTTCTTGACCGTGTGCTCCCATCGACGATGCCTGTTTCTGCACTGAACTGAATCATTTGTTCGTAAGATGTTTTAGTGATATGTTTATTGTTGGAATTCTTATTTATACCTAAGTCCAGTGGGGCTATCGCATTATCTGGGATGGGTACGGGATGCTGGCACTCAGGATACCGGTGGTCAGAATCCCGACATGGTTAGAATACCGACACAAAAAATGGAGTGGTTCACAAGCGCTGTTAGGATCTGATTGATGTAAAGGACCCTTGATTTCCTCTGTAGTAGGATTCCTATATGCTTCAACAAATCAGTGAAAAGCAGTGATTTATCAACATAAAAAGTAATTTTTCCTCAATCGTTGATCTGTATTTCTGGACTCACCACAAATAAATGAAATGCATACATCAAAAGGTATCTCTGATCTTTTCTATATGTACCAAATATCACATAATACCCCCAATGGTAAGAAACTCACCGATAATTTAGCTGCTACATGCACATAAAGGTTTCTTTTTCCATCTGGATAGGCTTATCACCAATATATTCTTAATTTTTCCCAGAGAAACCAAAACTAAACCACATTCAAAAATATAAATGGATTCCTTAGTTGTCCAAAAAAGGAGTTTATTAATATATACAAAAATTAAAACAATTAAACATTATTAAATGTAACATTTTAAATGAAAAATGGTTAGAATACTGACACTTGTCAGACAGTATTCTAACCCTCTCCCTGCCCCTAACCCTCCCTCCCCGGTGCCTGACCCTAACATCCCCCCTAGTGCCTAAACCTAACCTCCCCGAACCCTAAACCTAACCCTCCCCCTTAGTGCCTAACCCTAATGTTAAACCTCCCCCCAAACCCGCTACTTACCTTCGGGATTTCGGCGGTCGGGATCTCATGAATAATGTAACCTCAGCAGAAACAGTGTACTATTTAAAAATGGGATTTTAATACAGTTTTGTTTTTGTTAGTATGAATAGTCAGGTCATCTTCACCTAAAAAGTTTATTGCTTCTAATGCCTGTCTTATCCCATTTTGGTTAATATTCTCTGGTCTGTACTGTATATAGTAATAACCTTTTACAAGTCATCTCTGAAAAGCAGAACTTCAATTTATAATTAACATAGCTATTTAGGGTCAATACTCATAACAGCCATTGCTATTTTAAGTTATGAGCTTTTCTTCCTTCTTTACTCCCTTTTATCTACAGTGTTGATTTACTCACATACACTTTGCAGTTTTAATTGAAAGAGTACTTATATTCTTTAATTGTCCAGTGGGCCACATGAACTGTTGTAGAATGTGCTTCTCTCTTCGAGCATCACCACATAGTGTAATAAACTTTACTCTGATCAGAACAAAACATGGCATGGAGGAAAAAAATGCTTAATGAATGACATGTGAAAAAAAACTTTGTCAAAGGTAGAATGAGCAGCTCACTGAAGGATATAACTGCAGTGTAAGGACACAGACAATGCAGAAATGTAGGTGTAGCTATATGTTGTTATTATTATTTATTTTATTTATTTATTAACAGTTTCTTATATAGCGCAGCAAATTCCGTTGCGCTTTACAATTTGAATCAAGATTAACATTATACTGGGTTGTAAAAGAAATACATACATGACATACATAAGGGTAAGAGGGCCCTGCTCACAAGCTTACAATCTATAGGGAAATAGGTGTTGATACACAAGGAGAGGTGCTATTGCAAATAGGTCCAGCCCAATTGCAGATATTCTTGGTGGGCTGTATAATCCAATCACACTGGAAAGTTGGCCTAGGGTTAGGAGGATGTTCAATTGAAGAAAGAGAAGATGTGATAGGTGTTTACTATAAGAAGAGAGTTAGATAGGGAGCTATAAAAGGTTAGGTGGGCGGTCCTGGAATCTGATAAGCTTGTCTAAAGAGGTGAGTTTTCAGAGAACGCTTGAATGTTTGGAAACTAGTGGAAAGTCTTATTGTGCATGGGAGGGCATTCCACAGAGTGGGTGCAGCCCGAAAAAAGTCCTGTAACCGTGCATGGGAACAAGTAATGTGCGGGGATCTAACAAGTTTATAAAGAATGGGCCTTATTCTGTGCCACACACACAGTTCGAAATGGGCCATATCTAGTGATTTTTAACAAACTGCGCTTGTGTCGCAGCCAACATACATATCTTAGAAAAGCTACAAGAGATTCTGAGACATATGCATTTCAGCAGTTTTTCACCAATGGCAGAATGGGCGGTACTGGGTGGCAACAGGGCAACAACAGGTAGTTCATACAAGAAAAGAAACATCCTGCGGGCATGGCATAGATGTGTATTCTGAGTCATGTGTATGTATAGCGCACACTATTTTCAGTTGCATCTTCTGCACCTAGCATGGGGTAGTTACTACTGTATTAATGACAGCTGCTCTCGTGTGCAGTGCGATCGCATAAATGTGTACAACTCAGAATACAGGTGGATAGTCACATAGGATTTGCGATCATAGCAAGCATCCGGGATTGTTACTGCATTATGTGCGACTCAGGCCCAATGTGTACAACTAATTATTCACACAGATCTGAATGTGGTTGGAACATGTGGGATCCCTGTGTATACACACTGGGTTGATACTGGAATCTGTGTTATGCACCAGGCAGGTTTGTGCAACTAGCTTTGCTAACATATTAGCTGACCATTTGCCATATAAAAGCATCCTACAGTTGCCTTAATCCTGTATTATAACAAAGAAGCTCAGTGTCTCATCAGCACTATTATCAGATCACGTCAGTCACAAATTTATAACCGTACATACTCAATTCAGCGCACATGGCCAGATCTATATTTTCCAATATTATTTGTCCAAAACAAAGCAATTTAGGCCCTGATTCAGAGCCGGACGCTCTGACCAGAGCGCTCGCTCTGAATCAGGGCCCACCTCCTTAATTATGGAGCGTCCCCCTGGACGCTCGTATACCTGTGGGTCACCACCCACAGCCTATACGAGCATGCAGGATGATGGTCGCGATGGTCTTGACCATCGCGACCATCTCCAGTGCGAGCAGAAGCCTGCGGTTGAGTTTCTCAACTGCAAGGCCCGGAGTGATTTTGGCTCTATTAGAGCCAAAATCACTCCCACTGACATCACTAGTGATGTCAGTGGGGCCGGCTTCTGACGGTAGGCGTTCCCTTGGGAACGCCCCCGTCTGGGAGGCACGCTCCCGGCACGCCCACCAAAGGGGGCGTGCTGTCAATCAACATCGACAGCACGCCCCCTTTGATCAGACACAACGAGCGAAGGAAAGTCCTTCGCTTGTCGCGTCTCTCGCATGCGCACGACGGAGCTCCCTCCGTCGTGCGCATGCGCAGTGCATACCATCGACCCACTTGCGAGCAGACAGCCGCTCGTGAGTGGGTCTGAATCAGGCCCTTAATTGGGAATATACTGTATTTTGCACCAAGGTATGTATCCCTTCCATTTATCATACGCAGAGCCTTTCTGAGTGACTTTAGAGGAAGAGAGCTGTGAGCAGAACAAAATGTCAATAAAATCTCCTATAAAACCTGTAAAAGATTATCATATTCCTGGAGGCCAATCTGCATTATGGAAATGGTCCATGTTTCTGCATCCTCCCACAACAGATACTGAAGGAAATTGTGCACTTTTTGTAAGTTTATGTATTACTCTTTTTAATTTGAAAGATACTTATTTGCATTATACTACTGTATGTATATTATTATTATATCTTTTAATGTATATGAACAGTATTGTGACAATAATTACATCATGTAATATTGCTCTGTCTTTGTGTTCTTAGTAAAGTCACATGCTAGATAGCTTGTTTAATTTATTTGTGATTGTATTGGGATACCACTCAGGGTGTAACCTACGACTTCCTTTAATAGTCAGTTCTTGAAATAAATCTTGGTGGAGGCAATTTTAGACTAAAATCATATAGGAAATATAATGTTGGGTATAGTAACCATTTGTTGTCCAGCCAGGGGGTTTTGTGGTGATCAGTCCCTTGTCACACACGTCAAGCAGGGTCAGGTAAGTACTGTATGTGACACCATATAATGATGTAGAAGGCATAAAATGACAGCCAAAAGTGATGCAGAGAGCTGGAGCAAGCATTGATACTGGAGGGGGATACTTGGGGCATGATCAAGTCAGGTGCTGTTTGAACAAGCTATGTGACACCATGACCATTATGTGGACAAATTTCAAACAAAATACACATTTAGAAAAGATGCTGAAATTGCCAAAATCTTACCCTAAGTGAGGATTCGCAAGTGGAGCCCAGGGCAATATATCTCAGGACAATGCTATCAACATATCAGCCGCAGGGCTCCTTCATGCCCCTTTACATGCCTCAATGTTCCCGCATGCCCCTTTATATACCAGCCCAGAGCCTCCATATGCTCCTTTCTGCTAGTCCAGAGCTCCCATATGCACTTTTATGCGCCAGCCCAGAGCCCACTCATTCCCCTTCATACTGTATGTCCCCCTTCTATCTCCCGAGTTCTCCATAACAACAACTCTCTAGCTCAGAGTCTCAGGTGGTACATGTGGTTTGTCTAACATACATTGGCTTACAGTAACTAATGAGTCATAAATGCCGAAATTATGTGTGCGTGATCTGACCACATATTTGAGAATCTTCTCAGATAAGCTTACATTCCAATTTCATGCCTATAAGATGAACGCATAAGATCCCATGTGAAGCAGAATGTCTGAGCCAAGAAGCTGTGAGATCCATTCAGGTACGTTAAACATGATATTTTTTTCACCAAGAGCAGGAGTGGCCTCTTCACACCTCTTTACATGGCATTTACCTTACATTTTGGAAAATCATTTACAGTAAAATGAACATTTTCCACTTTCAGATAACCCACATTGATAATGATACATGCCTCCAAGCACTTTTTAATAAATATTTTGATTCCTATTTTGATTTGAGTCATTTATTTCAATCGCACTAGGATATGACACAGCTAATATCAGTGCTCTAATAGCAGAGTCCGACACTCCTCACTTGTAATAAGTGCACTTGCGCTGGTGCCCTCCTTAGGCGGTAACACTGCCCCCAATGATCCAGCAAAAAAATGAGGCAGCACTCGGAGACTGCAGGTCATCTGGAAGTCCTGATGTGCCCTGATGAAGTGGCTGTGATCCCCAAAATGTTGAAATAAACATAACCTGCTTTTCACTTACCTGCAGTCTCTGAGTGCTGCCTCAATTCTACGCTCGCTCTCTTTCTCTCTGTAGGAACTGTGGGTGGAGCTACTGAGGGAGGGGCTATAGAAAAACAATGATGTATACATTATATATGCTTATATATACTGTACATATATATATATATATATATATACAGTATATTATGTATACAAACATATAGTATTGAAAAAAGAAGGCACTCAAAAGGGCCTTTAAAATAAAACTTTTCTCATGGAAAATAAATTTTGGCCCAGGACATTACGTCATAGTTAATGAGAGGTTCAGGAACTAAGGCCCTGATTCAGAGCCGGATGCTCTGAAAGGAGCGCTCGCTCTGAATCTGGCCGTTTTTTGTTTTTTTTCGTGCGGCCTCCTGGCCGCTCGCATAGCTGTGGGTGACCACCCACAGCTATAGCGAGCGGCCAGGATGATGGTCACAATGGTCAACACCATCGCGACCATCAGGCTTGCGATGAGACCCTTGAGGTAGGGTCTCATGGCCGCAAGCCCCAGAGAGCTTCTGGCTCTAATAGAGCCGGAATCTCTCCCACTGACATCACAGGTGATGTCAGTGGGGCCGCCACCAAACGGCAGGCGTTCCTTCGGGAATGCCTCCGTTTGGCCAGCCACCCCCACTGGCCGCCTGCCGAACGGGGCGAGCTGTCAATCACCATTGACAGCTCGCCCCCTTTGGTGCGAGACCCGGATAGCCGGGTCTCGCACATGCGCACGACGGAGTCGGCTCCGTCGTGTGCATGCCCAGTGGGCAAACATCGACCAAGTTGCGAGCGCTCAGCGCTTGCGACCGGGTCTGAATCAGGCCCTTAGTTTCTGCTTGTTCATGCTGAAAAATAGCACTAATATATATATATTAGGGGTGTGCACCGGCCACTTTTCGTGTTTTGGTTTTGGATCTGGATCTTTCTTCGTGTTTTGGATCTGGATTGGTTTTGCCAAAACCACCCTTCCGTGTTTTGGGTTCTGGGTTTTGTGTTTTGGATCTGTATTTTTTTTTTAAAAAGCATAAAAACAGCTAAAATCACAGAATTCGTAGGTTTTTCTGCTCCTATGCTATTATTAACCTCAATAACTTTAATTTTCACTCATTTCCAGTCTATTCTGAACACCTCACACCTCACAATAGTGTTTTTATGTCCAAAAGGTTGCACCGAGGTAGCTGGATGACTATGCTAAGCGACACGAGTGGGCAGCACAAACACGTGACCCATCTAGGCGTGATACTGCAGTGGCAGACAGGATGGCAGTTTGAAAAACTAGGCCCCAAAGTGTACATAGTGCAAAGAAAAAAAAGAGGTGCAAGATGGAATTGTCCTTGGGCCCTCCCACCCACCCTTATGTTGTATAAACAGGACATGCACACTTTAACAAACCAATCATTTCAGCGCCAGGGTCTGCCACACAACTGTGGCTGAAATGATTGGTTCGTTTGGGCCCCCACAAAACAAGCTGGCAATTAATGTGTCCCTGCACAAACTGGCTCTACGGAGGCAAGATGTCATCCTCATCCTCCTCATCCACCGATTCCTCACCCTCTTCAGTGTGTACATCCTCATCCTCACAAAGTATTAACTCGTCCCCACTTGAATCCACCACCACAGGTCCCTCTGTACGTTCTGGAGGCTGGTCTCCCTGGAAGAGCTGATAATTCATTTTGATGAACATCATCTTCTCCACATTCTGTGGAAGCAACCTCCTACGCCTTTCGCTGACAAGGTTCCCGGCTGCACTAAACACTCTTTCGGAGTACACAATGGAGGGGGGGCAACTCAGGTAAAATAGAGCCAGTTTGTACAGGGGCCTCCAAATTGCCTCTTTTTCCTGCCAGTACAGGTATGGACTGTCTGACATGCCTACTTGGATGCTGTCACCGATGTAATCCTCCACCATTCTGTCAATGGTGACAGTATCATATGCAGTGACAGTAGACATGTCAGAATTTGTTGCCAGGTCCTTCAGTCCGGACCAGATGTCCAACTTGGTCCTGCCTGCCCTGCATCACCGCCAGCGGGTTGCTTAGGATACCTAAGTTTTTTCCTGGCAGCCCCAGTTGCGGGAGAAAATGAAGAAGGAGCTGTTGACGTGTCAGGTTCCGCTTCAGCTGACAGTGTGTTCACCAGCAGGTCTTTGCACCTCTGCAGGCTTGTGTCGGCCGGAAAGAGAGACACCACATAGGCTTTAAACCTAGGATCGAGCACGGTGGCCAAAATGTAGTGGTCTGATTTCAACAGATTGACCACTCTGGAATCCTGGCAAAGCGAATGAAGGGCTTCATCCACAAGTCCCACATGCCGAGCGGAATCGCTCCGTCTTAGCTCCTCCTTCACTTTCTCCAGCTGCTTCTGCAAAAGCCTGATGAGGGGAATGACCTGACTCAAGCTGGCAGTGTCTGAACTTACTTCACGTGTGGCAAATTCGAAGGGCTGGAGAACATTGCACAACACGGAAATCATTCTCCACTGCGCTTGAGTCAGGTGCATACCCCCTCCTTTGCCTATGTCATAGGTGGATGTATAGGCTTGAATGGCCTTTTGCTGCTCCTCCATCCTCTGAAGCACATAGAGGGTTGAGTTCCACCGCGTCACAACCTCTTGCTTCAGGTGATGGCGGGGCAGGTTCAAGAGTGTTTGCTGGCGCTCCAGTCTTCGGCACGCAGTCGCTGAATGGTGAAAGTGGCCTGAAATTTTTCGGGCCACCCAAAGCATCTCCTGCACGCCCCTGTCGCTTTTCAGAAAATTCTGCACCACCAAGTTTATTGTGTGAGCAAAACATGGGACGTGCTGGAATTTGCCCAGATGTAATGCCCGCACAATATTGGTGGCATTGTCAGATATCACAAATCCCCAGGAGAGTCTAAGTGGGGTAAGCCACTGGGCGATGATTTCCCTCAGTTTCTCTAAGAGGTTGTCGGCGGTGTGCCTCTTACTGAAACCGGTGATACACAGCGTAGCCTGCCTTAGAACGAGCTGGCGTTTCTGAGATGCTGCGACTGGTGACGCTGCTGCTGTTGCTGCGTAAGGTGATACATCTACCCAGTGGGCTGTCACAGTCATATAGTCCTTAGTCTGCCCTGTTCCACTTGTCCACATGTCCGTGGTTAAGTGGACATTGGGTACAACGGCATTTTTCAGGACACTGAGGACACTTTTTCTGACGTTTCTGTACAGTCTCAGTATCGCCTGCCTAGTGAAGTGGAATCTAGACGGGATTTGGAACCGGGGACACACTACCTCCAGCAATTGTCTAAATCCCACTGCACTAATGGCGGATACCGGACGCACGTCTAACACCAACATAGCAGTCAAGGCCTCAGTTATACGTTTTGCTTCAGGATGACTGCTGTCGTACTTCATCCTCCTCGCTAAGGACTGTTGGAGGGTCAATTGTTTAGTAAAAGTAGTGGTGTTCCTACTTCCTCTCCGGGATGATGAACGACTCCCAGCAGCAGCAACAGCAGCAGCGGCAGCAGGAGGCGTAGCAATGCAGGATCCTCCGGAGGAATCCCGGATAGGAGAGTCAGTCATGCCAGTGACATGGCCTGCAGGACTACTTCCGATCCTGACTAAGGAGGAAATTGACGAGGAAGGAGTTGACGGTGTGGTTGCAGGCGCTTGGATACAACAGGACAACGGGATTTAGGTGTCCCTGGACTGCTTACGGTCTTAGCCAAAGTTTCTGAACTTGACAGTAACTTATTATGAACGCGCTGCAGGTGCCGTATAAGGGAGGATGTTCCTAGGTGGTTAACGTCCCTACCCCTACTTATTCCACCTTTACATAAGGTACATATGGCAAGACAGTTGTTGTCCGGATTTGGATAGAAATATTGCCAGACCAAAGAGGTGGAATGTTTGGTCTTCTGCCCAGGCATGACCGTGATGGGCTTTTTCATCCCACGGTCAACAACTGTCTCCCCCGGAGCCTGATTTAAACAAACCACATCACCATCAGAATCCTCCTCGCCAACTTCCTCCTCAGCGCCAGCTACACCAGTATCCTCATCCTGTTGTACTTCAACAGTGACATCTTCAATTTGCATATCAGCAAGTGGACTGTGGGTGCTCCTTTCAGCACTTGCAGGGGGCGTGCAAATGGTGGAAAGAGCCACCTCTTCCCGTCCAGTGCTGGGAAGGTCAGGCATCGCAACCACCACCACACTTGGACTCTCCTTGGGGATTTGTGATATCTTCTTAGAAAGCACAGTTCTTCGCTGTGCTTTTGCCAGCTTAACTCTTTTGATTTTTTTAGTGGGAGGAGGGCTTCCATCGTCATGTGAAGCTGAACCACTAGTCATGAACATACTAGGGATCGACCTTAGCCGTTCCTTGCCACTCCGTGTCGTAAATGGCATATTGGCAAGTTTACGTTTCTCTTCAGATGATTTAAATGTTTTTTTCAAGGTCATTTTCCTGAACTTTGTCATTTGGGATTGTATGTGCCCTCTATTATGACATTGGGCATCGGCCTTGGCAGACGACGTTGATGGCATGTTATCGTCTATGTCATGACTAGTGGCAGCAGCTTCAGCACTAGGAGGAAGTGGTTCTTGATCTTTCTCTATTTTATTTTTATCGGAGAAAGTTTGGGCCTCCATTTCTATTATATCGATTTGATATATACGTGCGGCTAAACACAGAAAATATTTTTTTATTTTTGCTGGAGAGTAGTGCACTTTGTGGGTTACACCAGCCTTTAAGAAATGAGCCAGCCGGCTCTTTACTTATGGGACACAGGCGCACGCTTGGCGCTGCACCTTTGTTGATGCACGTGCGTCTACTGCGCACACAATTCACAAACACAGAAAATATATATTTTTTTGGTTTGGAGTGTACTTTGGGGGTTACAGCACCCTTTAACGGTCAAGCCAGCCGGCCCTTTACTTTTGACACAGGCGCACGCTTGGCACTACTTTGTTGATGCACGTGCAGCTACTGCGCACACAATTCACAAACACAGAAAATATATATTTTTTTGGTTTGGACTGGAGTGTACTTTGGGGGTTACAGCACCCTTTAACGGTCAAGCCAGCCGGACCTTTACTTATGACACAGGCGCACGCTTGGCACTACTTTGTTGATGCACGTGCAGCTACTGCGCACACAATTCACAAACACAGAAAATATATATTTTTTTGGTTTGGACTGGAGTGTACTTTGGGGGTTACAGCACCCTTTAACGGTCAAGCCAGCCGGACCTTTACTTATGACACAGGCGCACGCTTGGCACTACTTTGTTGATGCACATGCGGCTACTGCGCACACAATTCACAAACACAGAAAATATATATTTTTTTTGGTTTGGACTGGAGTGTACTTTGGGAGTTACAGCACCCTTTAACGGTCAAGCCAGCTGGCCCTTTACTTATGACACAGGCGCACGCTTGGCACTACTTTGTTGATGCACGTGCGGCTACTGCGCACACAATTCACAAACACAGAAAATATATTATTTTTTTAGCACTTGGGGGGAGCACCCCTGATGGACAGAGCACCCCCTGGACAACACTACAGCACCCCTTTAGGACTGGGACACTGCACAGGACTTTGGAGTGGACACAGCCCCTATGGAGAACTGACTGCACAACACAGTCCAGCCAGCCCCTATGGACTTTGAAGTAGTGGACACAGCCCCTATTAACAACAGCAGCACAGCACAACACAGCCAGCCCCTATGGACTTTGAAGTAGTGGACAACAGCAGCACTACACTACACTACACAGCCCAGCCAGCCCTAACTCCCACCCTCCCTCTTCACTGTCCACAGCCGAGTGAGAAAATGGCGCCGACGCGGGTACCTTAATAGGATCCAAAACCCGCGAGACTCGGAAGGCGGGATGATGACGTTTTGCCTCGATTTCAGATCCAAGTCAGGCGGGAAAAGTCGAGCCTGACTCGGATCGGACTCGGATCGGGGGGGCTCGGGGGGGTTCGGATTTCAGAAATCCGAACCCGCTCACCCCTAATATATATATATATATATATATATGCAAACACATACAGTATATATGCAAGATATTTTTCTATTGAACCTAATTTATGTAGTGCTAACTCGTTCTTACAGATATTGTGCACGAATCTAATGTGGACGGATTTAGCATCTTTGGATACATACTGTATGCAAATGCAGCAGGAGGTGTCTGTTGTAGAAAGACGCCTCCTGCATGCTTCAGTGATTCGCAGCCATTGAATCACAGCCAAGAACACAACCATCGGATCACTTGAGTGAACATCAATCCACCGTTCCACAAAACGGAAGGTGCGGCAACACGCCTCCACTTTGCGGAACGGACCCGATCACCGCACCATCCCCGTCCCCAAATGTCACTGCGAACGACCACGCAGGACACACTCTGCACATGCTCAGAACGGGTCCTGCACATGCTCAGACGCCCCACTATCGGATTTGGGTTTGAGTACAAATCTGAATCAGGTCTTTTGTACAACATACACTACTGTATTTTACATTTTGCAACATGGCTGCAATTTAAATTCAGACTTTGTTTTATAAACCGTTTAAAGCGTCAGAAGCCATATTTTGTTACAAATATATCAGGTATAATTATTTCCCTATTAATCATTAAAAACAAGAAATCAAGTTACTATGGAAGCTCTGTTGTACCAGGCTGTGTATTAACTGCACTAAATGATTTGCAGTCGTCTTGTTTTATCATTCATTGTGCCTGAAGTAATATATTTTATTTAACTAACCAAAAGAGATGATTAATGTCATCTGAAGCTGATTAAATATTTAGTTACTTTACAGTAAAATCGGTGTTATTAGTTTCTAATAAAACACTGTCAGGCGACCTTTGTAACTCCATAGTCTGTTCTGTTTCCTTGCATTGATAGATTTGTGAGAACGTCACATTGTCACAATGTATGCATTAATAATTTAGCCTCAATTAATATACTGCATGGTGACACAAGTTATAATGAAGATGGCAGTGATTAAATTGAAAACGTAAGTCATACAAACAAATCACAGGTAAGACAATGGTCTATTGCATAATTCATTCTCATTACTTCTCATACAGTACATGTTCTCAGATATGTGAAATTACCTGCTTAGAGGCTGGATGAAGGAATGAGTAAATGAATGTAAAGTGCAATCTGACGTTAATTCATGGATGATTTCTCAGACAAACAAAACAAGGTGCATCTACACATACAGGGGCTCATTTAAATATGTTTAAATATAAGCTCAAAATGTACTTAAATGGAAAAAATGCAAATAAAAGCGATATATTTGAAGGCATACGTTGCGTTGCATTCAGTGCAAAAACAGTAGCTTTTGAGCTAGGTGTACATCAGGTGAACCACGTGTATACGTGTGTATACATTTGCCCTACAACATGCTTGCTGGCTTATAAATTCTCCTCCCTGGGAGAAGCCTGGGGAAGAGAAGCAGGTGGGCGGAGTTTGGGGCGGGCCGTCAGGTCGCATCATTAAGCCCCACTCTCTCACGGGAATTTGCCATGTACGCTGGATATTTAATATAGGGGGCGGGGCAAAATGACGCAATTCTCATAGTATTGCAGCATTAAGCCCCTGCCCCCAGCACACCACCAGTCCCCGGTAATATTCGCCCCATTCTGTCCACTTTACTAGGAAGTGGGTGGGATGTGGGAAAAGTGCCCACTCTTCCAGGGGGTGCGGGGGGTTACCGGAAAAATTGGGAGCCTCACGTGACTTCCGGGAGGGTAGGCAAGTATGCCCTTCACTAGTGTAGTGATAGTGCAATCAAAGAAAGGCAGGGGCGCCAACCCCCACCCCCCATACATACTGTGGCCGATGCCTTCTTCCCAGTGATATTCCGGAAAATGGCACACGCGCAGGCAATAGCTAAAAGGCTCTGGCACAGTGCCAGAGTCTTCCATCTTTCCGAAACTATCAGTGGAAAGATGGCGGCGGCCGCAGAGGGACCCACATGCTGACAGTGAGATATGCCCCCCTGGACCCGTATGCATAGCACATTCTGCACCCATTATCAGGGGCGTAGAGAGCCCTGCCAGGCCCAGTTAAAAATGGGGGCGTGGCCTAATCGCGGGAGGTGTGGCCACGCCCCCTCAAGAAAAAAATATATAAATACAAATTTGCAGCGCCACACGCTGGGGAGGGGGCACTGTGAGCCCCTCAGCCCGACGCAAAGCCAGGGGGAACGCGATCAGTGTGATCGCTCCCCCCCACAGGCATAGAAGACGGCTGTGGCTGCTGCTCAGCAGCCACGAGTAGTTTCCCACTGCAGCTCAGCACACGCTGTGTGCCGGGCTGCTGTGAGGGAGGGGGGGCAGTGTCGGAAGCCCGGGCCCGGGTAATTTGTACCCGCTCCCCCGCCCCCTCTCGGCGTCCCTGCCCATTATAGATATGCCCATAGGTAGAGCATGGTATGAGAGTATAGGTACTAAATGATAGACTTGCTTTAGCCTATGTATATAATAATATAGAAGAGGATATTGACTTTGAAGGGTTATTACAGAGTTAATATAAAATGTTATTAAATACATATAATACAAATGATAAACTAACAGTTGCTGTTTTCAAATTTAAAAATCTAGTGGGAATTTAATTCCTGCACTAGTCCTGCAAATAGATGGTCTTGACATGTTATTGGTGCAACAGTAACGATTTAAGGAGCTCATTCAGACCCGCTCGCTAGCAAGCGTTCGCTCGTTGCAGATGATGCGTGTAGTTCGCAGTGCGCGTGCGCATACTAGTACGAGCTATTGGAATTTTCTCTCTCTCCCGTCCAAGACAGCCCAGTGGAGTAAGTGACAGGAGAGGCCGTTTGTGGGTGGTAACAAGGGGAGGGCAGTAGTAACGGGGGAGTGGAGTTGCAGACGCAGGCGTGCCAGAGTGTTTTCACGCCATTTCTGGGGCGTGTATAATTAACAGGCAGCGTCATAGTACACGTCACCTGGTTGAGTTTTACACTGAAGTGCTCGCAGTGCTTGCGGTAGGGTACAGTCAACCGTAAGCGCTGCGGTCAGATTCGATGGAACCCGATGTACCGATGGCTGTATATACTTCCTGGAGATGACGTACTCAAGTGGGCGGCTAAAGACAGGCTGGTGGGTGTCTATAAACACAAAGTGATTGCTAGCCCAGACATAGTGGGCATGCTTATGCCTTGCCGTGCGAGCGGCTGCTTTGACATCACTTAGCTGAATTTCCATACGCTGGGAGCGAGCGGCCGCATCTTGCGAGCGGGTCTGAATCAGGTCCTAAGTACACTACTACCGGAGGGGTTAATACGCAATAAGCTCATCAAAGGTGTATAGAAAGTGCTGCTTACTGTATAGTCCTCATTATCATCTGTGTGTGTGGCTGCATCAGCCCTCTGTACCTAATAGGCGTATCTTAAGAAGCACACTGGCCGATATTGATCGGCCTTTATATTGTGGGCGTGCCGGCAGATGTATACCAGCGATGTCTGTGAATTACGTAATTCACAGACATATCGTGTCGGCTGTGCAGCACAGTCAATGGGAGATATATCTGTAGATATATCTGCACATCGTTCTATGTGTACAGCCGTCAGCCCATACAATTGCTGCAGAGGCCGCTGGTGACTGATATCACAACTGGGCGAGCACATGTAAATGCCCGTCCAGTTGTGATGTCAGGCACGACACATCGAGCCAACGGTTGGTAAGTGTGTATGCACTTACCAATCGTCAGAAAGAATGGCGGATCGATTAGACACCAATCCGTCGTCCTAGTGTGTACCCAGCGTAAGTCTGATTGTGTTACAATTCTGTGAACATGTCCTTAGTGACCTCAGCCTACACTTGCCCTGCACTGCTCACCATGTTCCACCTCTCAAGATGTGAGGGGAAGCAAGTCAACGAAGTACAAATACATACATAAAGACGTAAGCATTTTCTGGTATGCATGCACAGCATAGAAAAGTGTATCTTATGCAAAGAGAAAAATATGTCCAACTGTAAATGACTCCCAGGGACAAATCTGCTAAGCAGTGTTTTCCAAAGCTGCCTAATGGATGAGCCGACGTAGCACTACAGTGATGGCTTGCTCACATAACTCCACTTTCATAAATGTCCTTCAGTCTGTGTCATGTATAATTTTACATCTGTATCATTTTAGCTCAAAATAACATTACATTAATGTGAATAAAATCTTACTAAATAATCTGAAAAATGCTATTAGGATGTATTGAGGAATGCATTAACCATGCGAATGCAGCCAACTGCTTCAGCTGACAAGGTATGACAAGGTATGACCGCACCCTCCCAGCTGTATTTTTGAAGAGGAAATTTGTTCTACACATGTGCAGAACGGATCTCTGACTCCCCGGACTCTCCTGCGGACGACCTGCCAATTTCCATCCGGTTTTGCTAGAAAAATTGTCAGTTAAGTGTTTAATTACATAAGGAATTACTGGGTGTTGCATATATTTTAATGGCAGTTGTACTTGTAGCTCCCTGCACAGATTACATATATCTCTTAAGGTGCATACACACGTAACGATTTTTTGAACAATATAACTATAACGACGTCGTTATCGTTCAATCGTTGAAAAAATCGTTCAGTTCCTGAGTTATAAAGATGAACGATTATCGTTCATGCGCATTCCCGTTTGTAGTTTGTAGTTTATTCTGACTGACCAACTGAATGATTTTCATTAAGGGAAGTTACAAAAATCATTTGCAGTTCAAAAAATCGTTTATTACACTTTAAAAAATCTGACAGATAATCTTTCATAAAGTTGTTGGTAACAAAATCGTTGTGTGTGTATGCAGCTTTACACCTGTTATATAGATTTTAGAAGTCCAAAACACTTACAGTATGCAGTTCCTGTGTATGGGTACAATATTAGTTACTCTGTGCCAGGGCCGTAGCTAGGGTAGTGCGGCCGGTGCCATCGCACAGGGCACCACTGGTCAGGGGGCACTGTTTGGGCCTATCAAATTTCTGTTTACGATCATTCTCACTTGTAGCTTCCTCTTATTTCATCCCCAGCATCTCCTGGCCTCTCCTATCTCTTGCCTGGCCCTTCCCCATGAGGCCATTCCCCTTTTTTGGGTGCATTATGTCCCTTTGAAAAATGAGGGGGGCGCCAATGCTCTTTCTGGCTCAGGGCACGAAAAAGTCTACTTAAGGCTCTGCGTCTCCATTCATATATGTGCCCCTTACCACTCCCAGTGATCACTGGCCTGATTCAGAGAAGGATGCCCGTCTGCCACTGTATGCAAATTCCCCAACGTAGTCATTCCCTGGTCTACATCTGTGCATTTGAATGTGCAAAGACTGAGGCGCCCACTGTCAGCATCTGTACCATACTTGCCGACTCTCCTGTAATGGCCAGGGGGCTCCCGATAATGGTGTGGTGCTCCTCCAGAATATCAGGTGGCGCTTCTGGCCCTCTGCAGGAGAGGGCAAGTCTCATGGTTTGGCCACCACTCCCCGATTCCAAACGCACCAACCTGTCGAAAAGCGGGCAGTTCGGAGGGGTTCCATGAGGCGATCTCGGCATTGTGTAGCAGGGGGCTGAGCGCAATGACATCCCTGCACTGATCACCATTATCACAGCCATGATGGGACTTGTAGTTCCTCAAGAACCATCCGTATTAAGCATTGCAGCACTAGATGGATGGGCTAGCAACGGTTTCTTTTGTCTCTGCTTTTATTCACTAAATTGCAGGAAAACAGTCTCCCCAATGGCAGGATTTACTTGTCTCTGGCTGGATGAAAGATACTGTCAGCTCCAGGTTGGAGCCTGAATACACCGATTTTATATTGCTTCTCTGGTGACTGTCATTTGTTAGAATCTAATCATTACAGAGTAACAATAGAGCGTGCCTAATCATTATTCAGACACCAGACTATAAAAATCATACATCTCTTCCTTTCTTCTTCCTCCAGCTTTTCCTGTATGAGCAGAAGAAAGAGAACACCTAATGTAGGTTTCAATTTGTTTCTCCTTATTCTTACCGTCCTGAAACCAGGGATTAGTGCAAATGCGAGTAATTCTAATGAATAATCTATTTTTCAGGGTTTTTTTGTTATTTTTCTAATAATCTCATAATTGAAAAAAAAATCTGAAAAGTTTAGAGCTTTATTCAGGACATAGCAGGCTTTGATGCTAATCTAGTACCAGGTACCATATGCTGGTGCTCAGTGTCACTGTTATATCCTCACGCATAGACAATAGGCAACCATTTTGCTAATAACTAATTGTATCTATTTCTGTGCTGAGAGGGAAGGAAGGGGTTAAGCTAAAACCTAAAATTTACATAATATAAAATGCAATTAAAAAAAAAGAACATAGAAAACTAAAGGTTTAAATTCTGTGAATTATTCCCTAATATAATAATACATCATTATACAGTACACGAGTAATGAGACATCATATTCCCAGTTAACTCAATCTGATCACAGCTCCGCCCCATATCCCGCCCCATAGTCTGTCCCATCCCTCCTGTCTGCTGCT
Organism: Taudactylus pleione; assembly: GCA_031769625.1. Classification (NCBI taxonomy): domain Eukaryota; kingdom Metazoa; phylum Chordata; class Amphibia; order Anura; family Myobatrachidae; genus Taudactylus; species Taudactylus pleione. The sequence goes on along the minus strand of JAUIMM010000200.1, from coordinate 2,023,105 downwards.
CACCTCCCCCACCCCACTCTATTCCACTCCACCCCTTCTCTGCCCACTGCTCAGTCCCATCCTGTCCCCGTTCTGTCCCACTCCCTGGGCCTGTTTACCTACAAATCGCTATTGCGATCGCAGCTGCGATTACGCATGCAGGTCTGCTGCAAAAATATGCTAATGAATGCAATTGCAAAGCCGTCACACAGCCAGCATAGAGACGTGCACTGCCGCTATCTCACATCCGTAATACCTTGCAGTGCTGCGTATACATCGGGAACATCGAGTAACATCGGCCCCTCATGCAGAATTACAGCAGCCCTGACCTTACTCAGATATTGCTAACCTCATCGCACACAGTAAGCACGCAAGCTGCGTTTGCCGTCGCAGTGGCTAATTTATGCACGCCCAAGTAACGGTATTCAAACAGACAGGCAAGCCTGCGTTTTTCCGACCACTCCCCCGTCACCACCCCCAAACGCTGACGTCCCGTCCCTCGATCTGCGATGGCTTTGTATCTGCGTAAATAATCGCAGTGCGTTCGCAATGCCAACTCAGGCACACGCACAGAATCAGGCCCTCTATCCACTACTCTTTCCTGCTCTGCGCCCTGCTTGGTCCCGCCCCTTCCCATGGCTGCATATATACCCATTCCCAGCAGGTTATCCTGCTGTCCGGCTAAGGTCTGTCCCCTTGCTCGCTGCAGTGAGAGCCTTTGGAGGGGTGGCGCACACCGCACACCCGCTGTACTGGGCACACCAGACCTTAGGAGCATTATTTATAGATGATGAATGTTTCACCAAAGGTGATCACATTTCAATCATATTTGAAGACTAACCTATAAAGTCAGCATTAACAGGAGCTCTGCCAATATTGGGTGGAGTTCACTATGTGAACTTGAAAACCAGTCTCTCACATAGCACTTAGGGCCCAAGAGACTGCAACAATCACTTGCCGGCAAGGGGAAGCACACGGCAGGAACACAATAATGCTGTTCATGTGAAACAGGCGTGTGGGACTAGAACAGCAGTGCAAGTGCTTTTAATTATCTGGGTCTCATTTGTTATATTCTAAGAACCATTAAATTACAATGGGGGCAATGCAGAGATCAGCAAGTTTGTATAGAAATTCATTACTTGATAAGCCATTGGGTCTATCTCAGGTTATTTATATTCTATTCCACTACTGTACAGTCTATCACATGTGACTGCTGAGACAGAGCACGTATCAAAGTTACAGTATAAATGCAAATCGGCATGAGTCATTTTTTATGCACTGCATAATCATTGGCTACAGTACATGTTCTATGCCCATTTGTAGAGATCATATGTGGGATAATGTACCCCATTAAAGTAATATAAGAACATTAGAAGAAGTTCCATGTCATATAAAAACCAAAGTTGTCAGATAATCCATTGTGATTTCTGTATATAAAAAAGCATACATAAGAACAGAGGATATACTGTACAGTTCTCTGCAAAAGAATTGTGACCCTTGATCAATTTTCTTTGTTTATTAATAAATCCCAAACCGAAATATCAAGTATCCCTAATTTAGCTCTGATTAAGTCAGAGTCAATGACTGTATCACCAGGGGCGTTTCTACAGAGGAGGGGGCCCGTGTGCAGTCTCCGACACTGGCCCCCTCCTCTCCCTCCGGCAGCGCACTGAGCTGTGTGCGGCCAGCGCCGAACTTATAGACTCTGGGTACTAGAGTGTGCCCGGAGTCTATAGCGCATTCGCAAGTCACTGGGAATATGGCCTGTACTGCGCATGCGCAAACAACGAGATAATGGCCACGGTGGCCATTTTTCAGCCGTTTTTACAGCAACAGCCCCTCGCGCCGACGTGGGACTCCGGAGAGGTAAGAATACTATGGATGCAGGGTGTGAGGTGCGGGGCCCCCCTGGACCACCCTGCACCCATTATAGATACGCCCCTGCGTATCACCCTGCCTGGTACTACACTAGTGTCAGGACTGCGCTCGCACAGATTCCCAAGTTCTGATGTAGAGAGGGCAAAGTGTAATATAATTCTCACAATGAATATTCTATCGCTCTGTCCATATACCATACACATATCTTTACTGTAGCTACCTGTGGAAAATACACTCTATTGCAATTGCGCAGGCTTGTGCCACAGACTACCATGCAGTTAGCTGGTCATCCTCTGCTTCTAACAAACAATAATAGTCAATAATCAATAATAATATAATAATACCGCAACTTTAGTGATCTTATAGCTTCCTCAAAGACCGGGTTCTGGATCATATGAAAATAGACTAATAAAGGAACACTTTCGTTACAAAAGAAGGGAAAATACTTAGTTACAGAAAGGATATTAATAAAAAGAAGGGTCACAGAATACATAGACATGAGAAACTTACACAGAATTCCACTTGCGTATTAGCTTATTCTGGGCCAGAGGGCACTGCAGGAAAATGCAGGTCCAGGCTTCAACTTAGAATTGATCCCCCAAGTCTGACACCAATACCCTCGATAGTTATGTCATGACCCATGCCTCATGACTAAACTAGAGTCAATGCCAGGACTGCCCATGTAACTTTTTAACTAAGTACAAATAACAATACATAATTTCACCTATGTAGTAGCCACTTGAAATATGGTATGTTCACATTAATCTCTATTATTTAAAGCTAAAAAATGTAAACAAGACTGCTCGGGGATTTGTGATTGGTTAGATACCTCATATATCCCACACCATACATCCTAAGAACTCTCAAATCACACCAGACCAGCATACAGACTTCAGGTATATTTATATAATTTTGAAAACCTCTAGCTGTGGTAAAAATATAAAGTTTTAGACTAAAACAAATAGAATATGGGGATGCCTCTGATCCCTGCTTATGTTTAGTCACACTTGGTTGGATGGCTGTTTGAATACCCCTGCTGTTTTTAAATGCCAGCTGAGCATCTTCAAGTGCTCCTTATGCAGACAAAGGCAGGTAATTGCTTTTTCCTGCTGACAGGATGCGATTATTGAATGTATATAGATCAGATCCACAACTCAACGTTGGCATTCTAAATGCACAAGATACCTGCAAAAATGTTCACAAACCTCCGAGCGACAGTGGAGAAGATCACGTTCTAAGGCAGATTTTCTCCATTTCAAATTTATGCTTTCATCCTACAGTGCTGCCCTTTCCCACTTTAAACAGTCATATTTCAAGAACCTCATCTCCTCCCAGTCCTCAAATCCCCAGCGTCTCTTCACCACCTTCAACTCCCTCCTCTGCCCACCCCTTCCTCGTCTCCCCTCCTCACTCTCTGCCCTTGACTTTGCTACCTCCTTTACATCTAAAATTGATTCCATACATCAGGACATAATATCCAACCAGTACTCCCAGCTCTCCACCTCCTCCTTTCCAGAATCACCCTTCCCCATCCATTTTACAGACTCGGACATCCTTCTCCCCTGTATCTGGAGAGGAAGTCATGGCCCTCATCCGGTCCTCTCCCTTTGACCCTATCCCCTCCCGCCTCTTCAGCTACCTCTCTCCTTCTGCTTGCTCCCATCTTACCCACCTCCTTAATCTCGCCTTCTCATCAGGCACTGGGCCTGATTCAGACCCGCTCATAAATTGCAGCCGCTCGCTGGCAAAAAGGGGCCGGATATTTAAATTAAGCGCTCGCACTGTGTCTCGTAAGGATGCCCTCTATGTCTTAGCGAGCCCCGGCAATAAGCGCTCACTAGTGTATAAAGACACCCCCTTGCCACTCGCAACACACGTCATCTCCGGTATTTGAAGGATTAATCGGTAACATCGAGAGCCATCAGAGCTGCTCACAGTGCTTGAGGTGGACCTTACCCTCCCGCAAGCACTGCGAGCAGTTCGGGTTAAAAAGCAACCAGGTGACGTGTTCAGTGACGCTACTTTGCTAATTATGCACACCCATTAAACTCTGTTCTGACGGTCAGACACGCCTGCATTCGCAGCACCACTCCCCCGTTCACAAGCACCTTCCCCTGTTACCACCCACAAATGGCGCTGTCACTCATTCCACTGGGCAGTCCACTGGGGGAGCGAGCAAAATCTGATCGCTCATACTAGTTTGTGCACGCGCACTGCGACTTATATGCATGCGCAGATGAGGCGACCGTCACTCAGAGCGAGCGAGCACAACTTAGCGCCCAGGTCTGAATCAGGCCTACTGTCCCTTCTGCATTCAAGCATGCCCTGGTTTCCCAATTCTTACAAAAACCCTTTATCCTAACATTCTCTCCAACTACTGACCCATCTCTCCTCCCTTTTGCCTCCAAACCCCGTGAGCATATTGTTTACAACCACCTTACTGCCTTTCTTTCCTCCCACTCCCTCCTTGACCCTTTTCAGTGTGGCTTCCATTCTCTTCACTCCACTGAAACTGCCCACACGAAAGGCAGCAACGACCATGTTGCTGCCAAATCCAAGGGCCATTACTCTCTGCTCATTCTCCTTGACCTCTCTGCTGCTTTCAACAGTTTGGACCACCCTCACCTGCTGCAAATCCTTCACTCCCTTGGTCTGCATCAAAATGCCCTCTCCTGGCTGTCCTCCTACCTCTCTGACTGATCTTTTTCTGTTTCCTCTCATGACTACTCTTCCCCCTCACAGCATCTTACAGTAGGTGTTCCCCAAGGTTCTGTTCTTGGACCTCTGCTATTCTCCCTCTATATGTCCTCTCTAGATGAACTCATCAACTCTTTTGACTGCCATTATAATCTCTATGCTGATGATACTCAGATCTACCTTTCCTCTGATCTCTCACCCTCTCTACTGACTTGTATCTCCAACTGTCTCTCTGCTATCTCTTCCTGGATGTCCCAGTGATTTCTTAAACTTAATATGTCCAATACTGAGCTGATCGTCTTCGCATCCTCCCATAAAATCTCACTTCCCACTATTTCTTTATCAATTGATGGCAAAGCTATCTCATCTAGCCCCAAAGTGCGCTGTCTTGGAATTATCATGAACTCATCCTTCTCCTTCAAACCACATATCCAGAACCTCTCGCAGTCCTGTCGTTTCCATCTCAAAAATATTTCCAAGATCAGAACCTATCTCACCCAGGATGCTACTAAAACCCTAATAGACTCACTGGTCATCTCCAGATTGGACTACTGTAACCTCCTCCTATCTGGCATCCCCAAATCCCATCTCTCTCCTCTCCAGACTTTCCTCAATGCTGCTGCTCGGCTCATCTTCCTCTCCAAATGCTCTACATCTGCCTCCCCTCTCCTACAAGCCTTCCACTGGCTCCCCTTCCCTTTCAGAACCCAATCTAAGGTTCTCATGCTCGTTTACAAAGCCCTCACACAATCTTCTCCCATTTACATCTCTGATCTCATCTCCCTTCACTCTCCTGTCTGCCCTCTTTGTTCAACTAATACACGCCGCCTGTCATGCTATCTGATTACTTTGTCCCACTCCCGCCTCCAAGATTGTGCCTGTGCTGCTCCCCACCTTTGTAACTCTCTGCCTCTCCCCATTAGACTCTCCACCTCTCTACAATCATTCAAACAGGCTCTCAAGACCCACTACTTCATTAAAGCCTTCCAGCTCTCATCCTAACTTGCTGTTACATGTTCCTTTCTCCCCGTCTACCCTATCAGTGTCAGACCTGTTTGTCTGCCCCTCCTTTTAGATTGTAAGCTCTTACAAGCAGGGCCCTCTACCCTCTTGTGCTTCTCCCTACTTTACTTTAATCTAATTCTTACTCCCCACTAAGGCACCTAACACTTGGTTGATTATGCTCTGCTGCTTATGTGTGTGCTATAGTTGCTAATGTAGCAATATATATTATCCATGTCCTTGTCCTGCATTGTATTGTATTGTATTGTACTGTAAGTCACTGGTCACCTATTTGCTTATGTACTTTGTAAGGCGCAGCAGAACACTTGTGGCACCATATAAATAAATGATAATAATAATAACAATAATAATAATAATATACTGATGATACCATACAAGGCCCCCTTCTCAGGCTTCCTAAGTGATTAAACTCCTACTGATCTGTGGGGGCAGAATTATAACATAACATCAAAAGAACAAAACTTGCAACATGTCTTGATAGGATACCCATAATCTCTACAGCAGGGGTGGGGAACCTTTTTTCTGCTGAGGGCCATTTTGAAATATATAACATTATTTGCAGGCCTGATGCAGACCACGACCCCCCTCCATATGATGTCACAAGGGGCGGGGCCACAATCACCGGTGATTACAGCAATGCCCAAAACATCCTGAGGATACTCCAGGGTGCTGTAAGAGCAGCGGTGTGACCATCTGAAGCATCCTATGGATGCTCCAAGCAGCACTGTTACATAGATTCTGGCTGTAGGGTGCCATTCTGGGCAACCTGCTAGCCAGAAAGAGAGAAAACCCAGCCAGATGAGGCTAGCAGAAAAATCTCAGAGGGCCAGACCAAATGATTCCGAGGGCTTTATACGGACCCCGGGCCTGAGGTACCCCATCCCTGTTCTACAGTAACATTACTTTTTTTTTTAGCACAACATCTTAGAACAAAATCCTGGAATACGCTGTTTGTAAGGGTATTGACTACCCAAAATAATGTGCAGCACCAACTTTTGCAGCAATAACAGCTTAATGAGCCTATTTATCTAATAGTACCAGCATGATTTCAGTATCTCAGCATTTCACTAAGGTCCAAACATGGGAGATATCAAACACATCTTCTGTATTAGCTAAATAATGCACAGTACCACAACCACAATATTTTTTTCAATCCTCTTCAATTAAAATTTTTCTTTTATTCATCAATATCCAAAAAGCAAGTTGAGAGAGAATATCAGGACTGCTTTTATTACATAATACACATCACTTCTTGTTCCTTCCAGACACCACCATCGTCCATGTTATTCCCATTTAAATGTACAGATAAAGACACATGACATCACCATGTTTTAAAATGACCTTCTTCATAATTGTTGACTTTGTGGGAATCCCCTCCAGCACGATTTATGATGGGGAGGTCCCAGGAGCAACAGCGGGTGCATAGTGTTGTGATGGTGATGCGATTCACTGAATTTTGCAGCAAGATAAGGGGCAGCGATGATGGATTCACAATGAAACTAATCATCCCAGCATGTCCCACCAACTTCACCGCAGAAGAGGACAGGATGAGAAATGTTATCTACTCTCTACAAAATTCCTGAGTCTCCCTAACATTCTGGTAGAGAAGGTAAGTTTACCTACTGTTGTGTACAGGTGTGTAAGGATATATTTAACAGGAATTTATATACATACAAATGTCACTTATTTGTATTAATTGTAGTATACTTAATTTTGTTGTTGTTATTGTTGACTAGTTTCCATTGAGCCAGTCAAATTGACCAAGGATCACAGGTGTAGGTGTGTAATAATAACAGCCCTGACTAGTCTACAGAGCAAAAGTAACTTATTCACTTTCACAATCATTCCCTACCTTGTTACTGAAATGCACATTTTCCTTTCAATGATTAATGTCCTGTTATCTTAACCCAATGCCCTTAGATTCCCTCTTATTCACGTCTGAAATTCTCAAGCTTGAAAAGTTTGTGTAGTGGCTTAATTTTAGATAAAGAGATAGGCAAGTGTCATAGCAAGTCTTCAGCAATAAATCACTATTCACCTTCAAGTGCCTCTTCCCATTTTATAAATTTAAATTACACAGCTGAGCACTGTTAACCTCGCCTAGCGAACACATGTTTGTCAATTATCTCATACTCTTCTATCTTTCCCGGTTAAATTCTTACTAAGTAATTACATGTTTAATAAGCCCTATTCATTTCTAATGAGAAATTACAATTTCTAAATACAATGACGATACCATTTCAGCTGTAGATAAATGGTATGTGTGTGTGTTCTTGGCAAAATATTATATAGAAAAGAATTTGCTTGATCATCCTTGAGGACAAATTTACAAAAAACTTCTTAAAAGGATAAGATTCTGGCTATCATTTAACTAGTGTATTCTAGAAAATGTCAGCTATATATGATTGATTGCTTTGGACATCCCCCATCTTCCTTTCTAGAAGTTTCGATAGGAGTATAAAGGGAGACATTGTGTAAAGTTATCATAAATGATTGTCAAGCTGGGCACGCAAAGCAATTGTCGGTATTCACTGCACATCATATTGGTATGGATGGACAGGTATACAGTATATACAGTATATGGTTGGCCCAGCCCACTTTCAAGGTGCATGCCGTGTCTTTGGAGATCCCTTGGCAAACTGAAAGTGCCCCTTAGTTTGTGAGGAAGTGGAACTATCTGAGATAAGCACTGATCCGCCCCCTATTCATTAAATACAACTTTTGTAATATTCTCCCAAAATATAGATGCAAAAATCAAGAAAAATAGGGAAAGATAAAAAAAGAGGCAATTTATGATGGGGAGATGAAAGGTAACATGAAAACCTAGAGCGAGAATAACATGTGTAACTATATTAGCAATATAATGTAAGAAAATAGGAAGGCCACGTGCCACATCCACACACGATTATTATAGGACAAACTGTATTGCTTCCTAATAGAACACTGCTTTGTGACTAAAGATAATTACTATTTTATTGCAGTAATCATACTCATTACAATGATTTGCCTGCTATTATGTATGGAAGAAATGGCTGTGTAGTACACAAATACAAGACAGACTTCAGGATTGTCGCCCTTTGATATGTGGTTCTGCGGTATTTACTCGACAAAGGGCAGCCCCTTGTGCTTTGCTAGAAAGCAGTGTTTGTTTTTCACACAGAGCACAAAACGTTGTACTGGTAATTCCATCTCTCTTCTTCACACAACAGGCTACTGTCTGTACAAAGAACAATTGCAGATCCCTTAACTACTTGTATTATTATATTGTGATCAATAAATACTTCTATCGGCTCTGTAACTTGAACAATGACAAAGGTTTGCTCTCACAGACTGACAGAAGTTGTGGCAGAATTTTTTCAACTTTCTGCTGTTTTCTCTATTGATTTCTCTCTTTCCCAGTCATTCACATACAAAGAGCAATAAAAAGACAAGTGTGAGAGGAACAATAAAGTTACACTGTTAGAACAAACGCTGATCACCTCTAGGCCTCATTACTATGAGTACAAAATGAAAAACACTTATAGCATTGTCAACATATAAAAGTGTATAACATGTGAGCAGCCATACTTAAGAAGCATGGTTCAAGCGTAGGGCTCTGTTTATCATCATACTGGTTATTGCCATGAAAAGAGCATTATTTTTTTTTTACTGTCCTCTATTGCTTATCCTGTATAAAGTGAAGCAGAAGAAACGGTTGCTGACAAAATAAATAGGATATTGAGAAACGCATGAATATGAGGAATATGTCTCTATTGCATGCATGTGTAGATATAGACATTTCAGCTGTTGAGCAGTGATTACCACACAAGTTTGTAAGGAGATTGCAAGCCTTGTGGTGACTAAACCTCTGCTGTTTATTCATCTGGCAAAAGTTTTGCCTTCAATTGTCAAAACTTTGGTGTTCGATTGTAACCCTGAGGAAGTCCCTTCCATGGGACGAAACGCATAGGGTAGTGATATCATTCCCTTCTGCCATCTGTGGGGTCTACCACCAGTGAGCTCACATACGCAGGGGTGTTAGTGGGATAAAACATCTGTCCTTCACAAGCAGTGGGGTTCTTGACATCATGTTTTAAATGTAAGTAATTCTGCATGTATGTGTATTTTATCCAAATAAATACTTTTGGCATATACTAATGAGAGGCCATTCGGCCATTTTTCTTGGGTGATTTTCTGGTGAGTGGGTGTATTTCCAGGATATTAATTTCTCGTTCTGATATATGAAGAAACACTCACGAATTGAATAAAGAAATCATGACTTCTAATGAACCAATCTTGACGCTTAAAAAAGGACTATTCTTTATGCTAATCAACTTGATTAAGGTTGATTGATTTATTACACTGTACTAGTGCCCTCAAGTATTTATTGTGCCAATGTATAGATATAGGTCTGCCTCATACTGTATGTGTATTTCAAATGGGTGCAGGGTGTGCGGTGCACACAAAGTATACTTACCTTGTGCCGGCAAAGTGCCTCCCTCCACCTCCACAGCGCCATCTTCCCAATGACAGCTTTGGGATTGGGAAGATGTGAATATATACACTTGGCAGTGCCAGAGCCTTTGCTCTCTTGTGCACATACTCCATCTTTCAAAATGTAAAAGAACAAACTATTATCGTAACTATACTGCAAGCTATTATTTACCGGTCATAGAACCTACTAATCTGCTGATTGTGTTTCAATTCAAACATAATGTACTTGAAGCATTCTGTTCAGGTTCTATGGGAGTGTCAAAGCTGCCAATCATCAGCTGCTTTGACCAAGAGTTTTAAAATGGCCACAAGAATCAATGACAAATTAGACTCATTTAGCTTTGATTCCTGTTGCCGTTTTAAACAATCGGTCAACCGAACATTGACAACCTGTTCGTTAGTAAATATACCCTATGGATGAATTTAGTTGATACAAGTAGAAAGGATTAAATAAAAATAGTAAAAAAATTGCAGGAAAACTATTTTTTTTATTGAAATTAAAGTAAATTTATCTCATTTTCAAGATTGACCCATTTTGCTTCAAATATGTAGAATTTTTAAATTCTAAGTGCATGAACTTCTGCAGCAAGAATGACTGGGCCATTACAGATAACAGTGACTATGGGGAAGGGCAAACATTTCTCTTTTAAGCCTATATGCGCCTCAAAATCAGATGTAACTTCCACAATAGGTTAGGCGCTACGATATAAATGAAGCAAAGCAGCTGCCACCCTGTTGCACCAATAATTTATTTTCATTCATAAGTATTGTGTCCTGCTGATATTCTGGAACCTGAGAAAAAGTGACTAATTACTCAGACCGGTGTTAGATCAAAAACACTAATGGCTTTAACAATTTGACTCCTGTGTAGAGTACAAGTACTTGAAAAGGGGCAGACTAGATGGGCCAAGTGGTTCTTTTCTGCCGTCAAATTCTATGTTTCTATGTTTCTTTTATGTTTTGAAACGTTAGTCAGAAATCCATAGCTAGGTTTTATAGGGTCAGCATTCCAGTACAAACACCTTCCCATCATGAAGTTTGTTTTTCTGCTTCTGACTTGAGGAATTTAAAAAATCTAGCAGCTGAGAACACATACATTTGTGTAGCCTGGAGATTGTGGTGATGTTGTATAGCCTAAACAACAGAGTGTTATGTGACTTTTTTTGTCTTTATATTCACTATTGCTGGAGTGCTGGCGGTGTACACAATACGGAAGGTTTCTACAAGTGGTCACAAAGTCTCCTTAAAATACACATTGAATTTACATAAATCAGTTGTTTCTTTCCTTCCACTAGCTCCTTAAGGGACCCCTGTTGATTAGGAATCCAACTCACTGCGAGTTGCAGTGGTGGATACCTAACTACAATAGCTAGGGATGGTCATCGACCATGAATGGTTACTAGTTAACTGACGATTGTTTTGCCATCTATGGTGGAGATCCAATGGTTCTCAATGGCACAGAGCTCCGTAATGGGTTTTTATTCTTTCTTCCTGGCACGGAGCCTAGCCCCACCCATAATGCAACACGCAATGCCTAGCCCCCAAGTCTGACTGGCCCCTTGCTCCCCATTGATAGTTTCATATGATCGAGATTAGCCACCCATGGAAACATCGATGGTTAACACACCAATGGCCATTCCCAACCAGAGCAAATCAGAATTGCTCTGGCATGGATACAGCCGCAGTAGCAGTGGTACTTACCAGTGTGTTGCTGGCTGACTGCGGATGCATGACCTGAGTTCACACATGCACACAAGCACTGGGCACCCTAGTGCAGAGGTGGTGGAGGGATCCACTCGAATCCCTCTTCGCAACACCGGACCTTCTTTCCATAAGAAGGAGCAGGGCTACAGGTATCAACTGCATCAGACTAAAGAGTTTGCTGAATTCCAGGCAGCCTTAAAAATTAATAGGCCCCAATACTTAAAACATTAAGGATGATGAATATGCCCCTAAATCAGGCTTTTTTTTTTTTAGACATGAGCCTTTAGCTGTTGAGGAACAGTTTTCAGTGTTGGCATGAACTTCTAGAAAGGGGGAGTTTAATTTAAAGGCTAGCAGGGCATATTGACTTTGGAATTTCTGTAATTCCAGTTTTCTTGTAATTTCACAATTTTATTTTAATGCCACAGGTTTTTCTTTTATATAAACCATTCCCCTATGCTGGACCAAACTATGGATGTGCGATGAGTGCTACCTTCCAGGGCACAGGGCAGAGAGTGGATGGCACAGTCACTGCCATGGTATCACCTGTATGCCTGAAATGGCACACAGCAGCTTGGAGAGCACATCCTTTTCCGTGACCTAATGACAGCACGTGATGAGGATGGCAAGGTCGGCACAGGGCACATTAATGTGTTACTCCAGGGGTGGCATAACCCAGGGGATTTTTTGAATGCTGTTTGCCAGGACTAGGGCCACTACCATTTTTTGTGGCTTTTTGTAAGCAATAGCCAAATACATATTGAAGACAGTTGTGTTTTACATGAATTTTTATTATATGCAAGTTTATTATTTTCAAAAAGATCATTGTAGGTACTGTACTCTCTACTTTTGGAAAGCAGGAAAAATAAAAGTGACATTCAAAAAAGAAGTAAAAAGGACAATGAGTATAGTGACACTAGAAATACAGTAATGGTTTATAGCGTTGTTATGTATTATGTCGACATTCAGAATGTTGACATTTTGACAGTAAAAATGTTGACAATCACAGTGTCGAAATGGACATAATACTGGCAAGGTCATTATGTCGACATTGTGAATGTCGACAGTAACTATGGGCCTGACTCAGCTTGGATCGCAATTGCTAACACGAACGCAATTGGCCGATTCTTGCGTGCTGCGCATGCATCGCAGTGCGTGTGCGCCTAGTGGCCACTGCGATCGCAGTGACTACACAGACCCATCACAGAGTGATTGACATGAATTTACCCATGTAAGGGTTATAGTAAGATTGGGGTTTTAAATACTGTAATAACATCAATGTCGACTTTTTGAATATTGGCATTCAGGCCACGTCAACCATGTCTGTTGACATTCTGAATGTTAACATTTTGTACTACACCCATAGCTTGAGGCTAGTGTAGTGAAACCTAAAATAAAGAGAAAAGACAATATGAGTACCTTAGTACCAAAGAGTACTGAAATAATTTTTTTTTAAGCAGATATTGATGAAATTAAAAGAAGAATTCTTCAATGTGTCAAGGCAAGATATTACTAAACTCTTTAATTATAATAAAAATATGAAGAGGATTCAGGGATCCATCTAAAGTGCTCTTAAAAGATTTCAGGAATAATCAGAAATTCATTATGCACAGCAAAAAGCCCAGATGTAAATGGGCCTAACTCATAAGGGGAATTGTGTGAGATGATCAAAGACTGGCAACAGAGAAGAAAATAGGTTCATATGAATCAAGGTGAAACAGATTTATGAAAATAGGCATTTGCTGTTTGACAGACATATTTTATCTTTTGTGTTCAGAATTACATTTATGTATTGTATTCTTACTTTTTTCCATTTATTCATGCATATTGACAAGGAAAATCTACATAGAAAATAAAACAAATGTAATACTTTTACCTTACACGTGACTAAATAAATAATGTATTTTTTACCCTTGAAATATAAACAGATCTAAAAACAAAAGAGAACTGAGGCTAGTACATTCAGGCTGGACCTCAAGTGATTAACCTATAGATTCCTTTGCTGTGCTTCCCCGTCTATCTGTCCTCATCGTCCCATTTGCATATAAACAGTAATATACAAGTATAGTATACCATCAAGTACTACATACTATTGACACGGAGCTGACGCCCCCTGAGAGTATGTTTTCTGGGCTTATCCGAATTTTAATAATTTATTTACCCAATTTGGGAATACTTACCTTTTATTAACTGTGAACTGTTACTGGCGCTTAATCCTTATAGATCTTTGCAGTATATATAAAAGTATATATATATATACTGTATAACATACAAGGGCAGAGCTACAGTAGGTGCGGGGGGTGCGACCGCTACTGGGCCCAGTCCTCCACCTTCACACAGGTATGCTGGCAGCAGCTTGGAGCTCACCCTCCTGGGTGGCTTTTCTATTCGCACCAGATGGTCACCCTTTGATGGTAAATAGTTTTACCATCGATGCCAAAGAAACAGAAAGTTTCCTACCATCGATTGTCCCAGTAGACTAATGGTTTTCTTTTTCATGCTTGCACTGAGAGCATATATGCAAATTATTCTAGTGCTTATCCATTACGATTGCAAATGATCTAATGTTTCTGCCTGCTTAGTTGACATATAGGATTAAATGATTGTGATTAGCATATAGTAAGTATTGTAAATGAAACAATATGATAGTCTCCTTAATCCTAATATGTATGATATAACATGGCCATAATCCAATACTGCCCCTAAAGTTTATCTGGTGCCATGGCTATTCTTCTGGCCATTCTTCCTCCCATCATAAGTGAGCAGAGATAGAGCCAGTTGGGCCTGTGACAGCAAATGTGCTCTCCTGCTCTGAGTAGGTGTGAGGGTATGTGGAGAGGGGGGCATGCGCAGTACACATCCTGGGTTTGCGTACATCTCTGAATCAAGCCTTTAGTTTGAGTATTAGGCTGCCCTGTGTTTCACATTAGAGACTGTGGACTACACTGAGAGAAATCAGGGGAGGTAGAGGATCTAATATTAAAGGTGAACAATGATATTTTCTTATTTTGCTTTGCAAGTAATGTCATCCTGCATGTAATATAGTGTATTATATTTATTTTAATGTTATAATGTTGTTTGTAATTGTTTTAGTATTACAATATTTGTCCTTATATCACCAGTATCATTTTGGAAAACTCCTTCATTTGTATGGCAACTGTCGTGGGCAGTGCTGCCAAGAGGAAATTCAGGCCCTGATTTAGCAGCTTCTTCCAGCCAGATTGCATTTAGCAGCTTCTTCCAGCCAGATTGCATATGCAGCCTAAGCAAAACTGTTGCATACCTCCCAAACGTATAGTTTGAGGGGCCTGTTTAACCTACTGATACAGTTTTTCTACTAGCATACTGTCCTGTTATGTAATAAGCCATGAAAGTGAGATAATATCAGAACTGTCTTATGATATCTATCTATTGTCTATCTATTTGAATGCTTTTTTTTAAATTGGTGGAGATATCTTTACTTGAATAAAAAGCACCTGGAAAGTGCCCTCTAGACCAGTGTTGGCTAACCTTGACACTCCAGCTGTTATGGAACTACATAACCCAGCATGCACTGCTACAGTTTTGCTATTAGGGCATGCTAAAACTGTGACAGAGCATGCTGGGATATATAGTTCCACAACAGCTGGAGTGTCAAGGTTAGCCAACACTGCTCTAGACCAAGGGCTTCTACTTAAGAAATCATCGGCCAAATAAGTGCTAGACCCAGGCTCCGGAGCCCAGGTGTATACTGGGGGCCTTTGTGCACTGCACATCCTGCACCCGTTATAGACACACAAGTGCTCTCCACCCTACAAAACTTATTTCAATATCCTTTAAAAAATATATATCTGTCCACAAATTGACCATTTATGAACACCCATCATTCAACCAGTTCTTTGCATCAGAACATGCCCAGTTATAAACACGCCAGATGTGCAAATTCCATGCAGTGGATAAATAGGCACAAAAGTAATTTGCACTGTAGGAGCTGCACTTTTCTAAATTACCTTTGGTATCTGACAATAGAATAAACCTTGTCATTCCTTCCATCCAAAAGTTCAGACAATAATTAGCTTTCATATACAAAGAGAACAGTTCTTCAAATATAACAAAAAAAAAAAAAAAAAACTCAAAAAGTTTCGATAATTTGCATGTTAAATAAAGAGTCCTGGATTCTTGTTTTCCTTCCTGTGCTTTTTTTATTTTAACAAAGATTATGACGTTTCTGTACTTAATTTGAAAAACATATAGAAAATGTGTTGATGGATGCATTTCTGTGGCAAATGTTAACAAAAGTAATCAACTAATGGTACAGGCACTTAAAATGTCATCACTTGTCTCGCTGCATTGACTACACAACAAAGAGTTATCTTATTGCACATATTACCTGCATGCCTACCTAATAGTGGCCTCGCCAGACTATTGATTGATGTTGTATGTCCAACAATCTCCATTACATGAGTTTATCTGTAAATACTTCAAGCCCTGTATGCGTCTTTATTTATTTGAAAAAAAAAATTGCTACAATTACATTCTTTACTACTTTAAAAAAATAAAATAAATAACTACCATATGTGAGTCTCTAAAATATGACACAAGTTAATGTAAAAGAGTCTAAAACGACATACATGAAGAATCAAGCCATATAAATTGTCACATAGGAGTAACTGTAATAGCCTGCGAATTGCAGGCATTGACGAGTTCCCGGCGAGTCGGACCAATGTTCTATAGGGGCAATCATTTAACAGGTAAATCCAACCTGTAATGTAAGGATAATAGTACATACACCTGTTAGGAGTTAGTGGAGCCTATTAGCTGTCTATTCACAAGGAATTAAGGTTTGTGATGTAGACCAATTGCCAGGACTTTAGTAGTCTAGTAGAAACAAGTTTAAAAAGGGGAGTGACCAGATCTATCTGCTGCCCACAGGGCCGTAGCTAGGATAGTGCATCCGGTGCCATCGCACAGGGTGCCACAGGTCAGGGGGCACTGCTTGGGCCTGTCAAATATCTGTTTATTATCATTCTCACTTATAACTTCCTCTTATTTCATCCCCAGCATCTCCTGGCCTCTCCTATCCCTTCCCTGGACCTTCCCCATGAGGCCATTCCCCTTTTTTGGGTGCATTATGTCCCTTTGAAAAATGAGGGGGGCGCCAATGCTTTTTCTGGTACAGGGCACCAAAAAGTCTAGTTACGGCTCTGGTTGCCCAAAGGATACAGCAAAGATGGTGCTGTGGCAGCCAAGCAGGCCAATGGGACATACCTACTAGAAGCAGACAGAACTAACACTTTGAGTTAGGTTGTGTGCAGACTATCTGCTCTAGATAGTTAGGCTGAAGAAGTGACGTAGTGCCCTTATTGGGGGCTATGTTGTTTATAATTTTCTGCTTACAATATTAAAGCACCATTTTGTTAGATTTAACCTGAACAAATACTGCCCCACTGACCACTCTACTGTGGAAATACCCCTGAATGTCACAATATAATATTATATAACCATTTCATACTTTCAAACATATAGGGAGCAATTCAATTGTTTTTGGGTGCCACGATAATTAATGGGCACCTAATGTAGCACTGTTTTGGGCGCTAATTAATTATCTAAAGTGCTGAATTGGGTGCCCAAACCATGGACTTTTCGCAAATTTCCTCAGGAGGTGGCGTGCAGAAATGCCAGCACTGGTGGTTGTTCATGCCCGAACGGAGCAACAATTTAATTGCTCCGTTGGGCACCCAGCACTGACATCTGCCAGCACTAACAATTGAATCGCCCCCATAGAGTATGAAAAAATATATATACATCTATGGATCTGATGTGAAACAATCTTATATAAACCATAATAAGTTAGTATTATATTAGTGCGAGTTCACAATCAGTTCAACAACAAACAGCCATAAGTCGTCTATATGAGATGGACCATCTCCGTGTGTCTGAATAGCCACCTTCTATCCACTGCCCGGGAATACCCAACACATTTCAAATACATTTTTAATTCCGTGCATATCAATTGCAACTGCGCCTCTGTGCATACACACCACAGGATGCATGCACTGTGCAATTTTTTAGCGACTTAGATGCATGCACAGTTTAAAACTATCTACCATTTCCATGAATATTGGCATTGCACACGACTCATAATCATGTTCTAAGTGGACAGGGCAACATATGCAAGCATAGCATTAGAATGTTAAAAGTAAATGTCACACTGCGGACCCTAAAAACCACTTTCTTACCTCTCTGATGTCTGTCCAGGCTAGCGCTGAGATCCGCTCGCGCTGTGCATCACTCCCAACTGATGCTGAGGTCTGTCTGTGCTGCTCCTCCCCCGTCCGCTCAGTGGGCCTGATTCAGACCCACTCGCGAGCGCTGTGCGCTCGCAAGCGGGTCGATGGTGGCCCAGTGCGCATACGCACGACGGAGCCAGCTCCATCGTGCGCATGCGCGAGACCCGGATAGCGACGGGCAAATCGTTGCTCCGGGTCTCGTACCAAAGGGGGGGTGCTGTCGATGTTGAGTGACAGCACGCCCCCTTTGGTGGGGGGGCCGAGGGAGTGGCTGCCCAAACGGAGGCATTCCCATGTGAACGCCTCCGTTTGGGGGCGGCCCCATTGACATCAACATCAAGTTCTTCAATTCATCAACATCAGTCTCAAACCGATCAAGTTCTTCAATTCATCAATATTGGTCTCAAACTGATCAAGTTCTTCAATTCATCAATATCGGTCTCAAACCGATCCAGCTCTCAATCCAACATCATCGGTCCCAATCCGACTCTGCCCATCTCTGCAGTATTATATATCCAGTTCCCATTCCGACCTGCTGTTCAATAAAGACATTTACTTTACAGTCCTCGCCTTCAGGCCCATTATCCTCTACAGTTCGTAT
The DNA here is from genome assembly GCA_031769625.1 of Taudactylus pleione. Taxonomy (NCBI): domain Eukaryota; kingdom Metazoa; phylum Chordata; class Amphibia; order Anura; family Myobatrachidae; genus Taudactylus; species Taudactylus pleione. The sequence goes on along the minus strand of JAUIMM010000200.1, from coordinate 2,004,481 downwards.
AACTCTTCACTTCATACATGAGGAAGTCCTGGCTCAAGCCACCCAGTTTCATCCACGCCTCCAAAGGCTCCTCTTCAGCCTCCCATGCCTGTTCCGACCAATTCCTAACTTGAGGCGTGACAGTAAAAACTTGATCAATTAAATCCTGTCTGTACATGTATATGCAATTGGGGGGCTCACTAAGTAGCTTTTCTTATGGTGTAAACTAGGGGTGAGCGGGTTCGGATTTCTGAAATCCGAACCCCCCCGAGCCCCCCCGATCCGAGTCCGATCCGAGTCAGGCTCGACTTTTCCCGCCTGACTCGGATTCTGAAATCGAGGCAAAACGTCATCTTCCCGCCTTCCGAGTCTCGCGGGTTTTGGATCCTATATAAGGTACCCACGTCGGCGCCATTTTCTCACTCGGCTGTGGACAGTGAAGAGGGAGGGTGGGAGTTAGGGCTGTGTAGTGTAGTGTAGTGTAGTGCTGCTGTTGTCCACTACTTCAAAGTCCATAGGGGCTGGCTGTGTTGTGCTGTGCTGCTGTTGTTAATAGGGGCTGTGTCCACTACTTCAAAGTCCATAGGGGCTGGCTGGACTGTGTTGTGCAGTCAGTTCTCCATAGGGGCTGTGTCCACTCCAAAGTCCTGTGCAGTGTCCCAGTCCTAAAGAGGTGCTGTAGTGTTGTCCAGGGGGTGCTCTGTCCATCAGGGGTGCTCCCCCCAAGTGCTAAAAATATAATATATTTTCTGTGTTTGTGAATTGTGTGCGCAGTAGCCGCACGTGCATCAACAAAGTAGTGCCAAGCGTGCGCCTGTGTCATAAGTAAAGGGCCGGCTGGCTTGACCGTTAAAGGGTGCTGTAACCCCCGAAAGTACACTCCAGTCCAAACCAAAAAAAAATTATTTTCTGTGTTTGTGAATTGGGTGCGCAGTAGCCGCACGTGCATCAACAAAGTAGTGCCAAGCGTGCGCCTGTGTCATAAGTAAAGGGCCGGCTGGCTTGACCGTTAAGGGTGCTGTAACCCCCGAAAGTACACTCCAGTCCAAACCAAAAAAAAAATTATTTTCTGTGTTTGTGAATTGTGTGCGCAGTAGCCGCACGTGCATCAACAAAGTAGTGCCAAGCGTGCGCCTGTGTCATAAGTAAAGGGCCGGCTGGCTTGACCGTTAAGGGTGCTGTAACCCCCGAAAGTACACTCCAGTCCAAACCAAAAAAAAAATTATTTTCTGTGTTTGTGAATTGTGTGCGCAGTAGCCGCACGTGCATCAACACAGTAGTGCCAAGCGTGCGCCTGTGTCATAAGTAAAGGGCCGGCTGGCTTGACCGTTAAGGGTGCTGTAACCCCCGAAAGTACACTCCAGTCCAAACCAAAAAAAAATTATTTTCTGTGTTTGTGAATTGTGTGCGCAGTAGCCGCACGTGCATCAACAAAGTAGTGCCAAGCGTGCGCCTGTGTCATAAGTAAAGGGCCGGCTGGCTTGACCGTTAAGGGTGCTGTAACCCCCGAAAGTACACTCCAGTCCAAACCAAAAAAAAAATTATTTTCTGTGTTTGTGAATTGTGTGCGCAGTAGCCGCACGTGCATCAACAAAGTAGTGCCAAGCGTGCGCCTGTGTCATAAGTAAAGGGCCGGCTGGCTTGACCGTTAAGGGTGCTGTAACCCCCGAAAGTACACTCCAGTCCAAACCAAAAAAAAATTATTTTCTGTGTTTGTGAATTGTGTGCGCAGTAGCCGCACGTGCATCAACAAAGTAGTGCCAAGCGTGCGCCTGTGTCATAAGTAAAGGGCCGGCTGGCTTGACCGTTAAGGGTGCTGTAACCCCCGAAAGTACACTCCAGTCCAAACCAAAAAAAAAATTATTTTCTGTGTTTGTGAATTGTGTGCGCAGTAGCCGCACGTGCATCAACAAAGTAGTGCCAAGCGTGCACCTGTGTCATAAGTAAAGGGCCGGCTGGCTTGACCGTTAAGGGTGCTGTAACCCCCGAAAGTACACTCCAGTCCAAACCAAAAAAAAAATTATTTTCTGTGTTTGTGAATTGTGTGCGCAGTAGCCGCACGTGCATCAACAAAGTAGTGCCAAGCGTGCGCCTGTGTCATAAGTAAAGGGCCGGCTGGCTTGACCGTTAAAGGGTGCTGTAACCCCCAAAGTACACTCCAGTCCAAACCAAAAAAAAAATTATTTTCTGTGTTTGTGAATTGTGTGCGCAGTAGCCGCACGTGCATCAACAAAGTAGTGCCAAGCGTGCGCCTGTGTCATAAGTAAAGGGCCGGCTGGCTTGACCGTTAAAGGGTGCTGTAACCCCCGAAAGTACACTCCAGTCCAAACCAAAAAAAAATTATTTTCTGTGTTTGTGAATTGTGTGCGCAGTAGCCGCACGTGCATCAACAAAGTAGTGCCAAGCGTGCGCCTGTGTCATAAGTAAAGGGCCGGCTGGCTTGACCGTTAAGGGTGCTGTAACCCCCGAAAGTACACTCCAGTCCAAACCAAAAAAAAAATTATTTTCTGTGTTTGTGAATTGTGTGCGCAGTAGCCGCACGTGCATCAACAAAGTAGTGCCAAGCGTGCGCCTGTGTCATAAGTAAAGGGCCGGCTGGCTTGACCGTTAAAGGGTGCTGTAACCCCCGAAAGTACACTCCAGTCCAAACCAAAAAAAAATTATTTTCTGTGTTTGTGAATTGTGTGCGCAGTAGCCGCACGTGCATCAACAAAGTAGTGCCAAGCGTGCGCCTGTGTCATAAGTAAAGGGCCGGCTGGCTTGACCGTTAAAGGGTGCTGTAACCCACAAAGTACACTCCAGTCCAAACCCAAAAAAAAATTATTTTCTGTGTTTAGCCGCACGTATATATCAAATCGATATAACATAAATGGAGGACCAAACTTTCTCCGATAAAAATAAAATAGAGAAAGATCAAGAACCACTTCCTCCTAGTGCTGAAGCTGCTGCCACTAGTCATGACATAGACGATAACATGCCATCAACGTCGTCTGCCAAGGCCGATGCCCAATGTCATAGTAGAGGGCACATACAATCCCAAATGGCAAAGTTCAGGAAAATGACCTTGAAAAAGACATTTAAATCAGCTGAAGAGAAACGTAAACTTGCCAATATGCCATTTACGACACGGAGTGGCAAGGAACGGCTAAGGTCGATCCCTAGTATGTTCATGACTAGTGGTTCAGCTTCACATGACGATGGAAGCCCTCCTCCCACTAAAAAAATCAAAAGAGTTAAGCTGGCAAAAGCACAGCGAAGAACTGTGCTTTCTAAGAAGATATCACAAATCCCCAAGGAGAGTCCAAGTGTGGTGGTGGTTGCGATGCCTGACCTTCCCAGCACTGGACGGGAAGAGGTGGCTCTTTCCACCATTTGCACGCCCCCTGCAAGTGCTGAAAGGAGCACCCACAGTCCACTTGCTGATATGCAAATTGAAGATGTCACTGTTGAAGTACAACAGGATGAGGATACTGGTGTAGCTGGCGCTGAGGAGGAAGTTGGCGAGGAGGATTCTGATGGTGATGTGGTTTGTTTAAATCAGGCTCCGGGGGAGACAGTTGTTGTCCGTGGGATGAAAAAGCCCATCACGGTCATGCCTGGGCAGAAGACCAAACATTCCACCTCTTTGGTCTGGCAATATTTCTATCCAAATCCGGACAACAACTGTCTTGCCATATGTACCATATGTAAAGGTGAAATAAGTAGGGGTAGGGACGTCAACCACCTAGGAACATCCTCCCTTATACGGCACCTGCAGCGCGTTCATAAAAAGTTACTGTCAAGTTCAGAAACTTTGGCTAAGACCGTAAGCAGTCCAGGGACACCTAAATCCCGTTGTCCTGTTGTATCCAAGCGCCTGCAAACCACACCGTCAACTCCCTCCTCGTCAATTTCCTCCTTAGTTAGGATCGGAAGTAGTCCTGCAGGCCATGTCACTGGCATGACTGACTCTCCTATCCGGGATTCCTCCGGAGGATCCTGCATTGCTACGCCTACTGCTGCCGCTGCTGCTGTTGCTGCTGCTGGGAGTCGTTCATCATCCCAGAGAGGAAGTAGGAACACCACTACTTTTACTAAACAATTGACCCTCCAACAGTCCTTAGCGAGGAGGATGAAGTACGACAGCAGTCATCCTGAAGCAAAACGTATAACTGAGGCCTTGACTGCTATGTTGGTGTTAGACGTGCGTCCGGTATCCGCCATTAGTGCAGTGGGATTTAGACAATTGATGGAGGTAGTGTGTCCCCGGTTCCAAATCCCGTCTAGATTCCACTTCACTAGGCAGGCGATACCGAGACTGTACAGAAACGTCAGAAAAAGTGTCCTCAGTGTCCTGAAAAATGCCGTTGTACACAATGTCCACTTAACCACGGACATGTGGACAAGTGGAACAGGGCAGACTAAGGACTATATGACTGTGACAGCCCACTGGGTAGATGTATCACCTTACGCAGCAACAGCAGCAGCGTCACCAGTAGCAGCATCCCAGAAATGCCAGCTCGTTACAAGGCAGGCTACGCTGTGTATCACCGGTTTCAGTAAGAGGCACACCGCCGACAACCTCTTAGAGAAACTGAGGGAAATCATCGCCCAGTGGCTTACCCCACTTAGACTCTCCTGGGGATTTGTGATATCTGACAACGCCACCAATATTGTGCGGGCATTACATCTGGGCAAATTCCAGCACGTCCCATGTTTTGCTCACACAATAAACTTGGTGGTGCAGAATTTTCTGAAAAGCGACAGGGGCGTGCAGGAGACGCTTTGGGTGGCCCGAAAAATTTCTGGCCACTTTCGCCATTCAGCGACTGCGTGCCGAAGACTGGAGCGCCAGCAAACACTCTTGAACCTGCCCCGCCATCACCTGAAGCAAGAGGTTGTGACGCGGTGGAACTCAACCCTCTATATGCTTCAGAGGATGGAGGAGCAGCAAAAGGCCATACAAGCCTATACATCCACCTATGACATAGGCAAAGGAGGGGGTATGCACCTGACTCAAGCGCAGTGGAGAATGATTTCCGTGTTGTGCAAGGTTCTCCAGCCCTTCGAACTTGCCACACGTGAAGTCAGTTCAGACACTGCCAGCTTGAGTCAGGTCATTCCCCTCATCAGGCTTTTGCAGAAGCAGCTGGAGAAAGTGAAGGAGGAGCTAAGACGGAGCGATTCCGCTCGGCATGTGGGACTTGTGGATGAAGCCCTTCATTCGCTTTGCCAGGATTCCAGGGTGGTCAATCTGTTGAAATCAGACCACTACGTTTTGGCCACCGTGCTCGATCCTAGGTTTAAAGCCTATGTGGTGTCTCTCTTTCCGGCCGACACAAGCCTGCAGAGGTGCAAAGACCTGCTGGTGAACACACTGTCAGCTGAAGCGGAACGTGACACGTCAACGGCTCCTTCTTCATTTTCTCCTGCAACTGGGGCTGCCAGGAAAAAACTTAGGTATCCTAAGCAACCCGCTGGCGGTGATGCAGGGCAGGCAGGACCAAGTTTGGACATCTGGTCCGGACTGAAGGACCTGGCAACAATTTCTGACATGTCTACTGTCACTGCATATGATACTGTCACCATTGACAGAATGGTGGAGGATTACATCGGTGACAGCATCCAAGTAGGCATGGCAGACAGTCCATACCTGTACTGGCAGGAAAAAGAGGCAATTTGGAGGCCCCTGTACAAACTGGCTCTATTTTACCTGAGTTGCCCCCCCTCCAGTGTGTACTCCGAAAGAGTGTTTAGTGCAGCCGGGAACCTTGTCAGCGAAAGGCGTAGGAGGTTGCTTCCACAGAATGTGGAGAAGATGATGTTCATCAAAATGAATTATCAGCTCTTCCAGGGAGACCAGCCTCCAGAAGGTACAGAGGGACCTGTGGTGGTGGATTCAAGTGGGGACGAGTTAATACTTTGTGAGGATGAGGATGTACACACTGAAGAGGGTGAGGAATCGGTGGATGAGGAGGATGAGGATGACATCTTGCCTCCATAGAGCCAGTTTGTGCAGGGACACATTAATTGCCAGCTTGTTTTGTGGGGGCCCAAACGAACCAATCATTTCAGCCACAGTTGTGTGGCAGACCCTGGCGCTGAAATGATTGATTTGTTAAAGTGTGCATGTCCTGTTTATACAACATAAGGGTGGGTGGGAGGGCCCAAGGACAATTCCATCTTGCACCTCTTTTTTTTCTTTGCATTATGTACAGTTTGGGGCCTAGTTTTTCAAACTGCCATCCTGTCTGCCACTGCAGTTTCACGCCTAGATGGGTCACGTGTTTGTGCCGCCCACTCGTGTCGCTTAGCATAGTCATCCAGCTACCTCGGTGCAACGTTTTGGACATAAAAACACTATTGTGAGGTGTGAGGTGTTCAGAATAGACTGGAAATGAGTGGAAATTAAGGTTATTGAGGTTAATAATAGCATAGGAGCAGAAAAACCTACAAATTCTGTGATTTTAGCTGTTTTTATGCTTTTTTTTAAAAAAAATACAGATCCAAAACACAAAACCCAGAACCCAAAACACGGAAGGGTGGTTTTGGCAAAACCAATCCAGATCCAAAACACGAAGAAAGATCCAGATCCAAAACCAAAACACAAAACACGAAAAGTGGCCGGTGCACACCCCTAGTGTAAACATAGATTTTGTAACTAAGCACTGTAGTATTTGTATGTTAAATCTTAAAATGGATCAGTTGTGTCCTAATGCTGTAAAAATTAATTAGCCTTCAGAAGTGAGGAGTTTTTTGCCCATGTTAACTGATGAATGTTAGTCTGAAAACTAGTTGACCTTATGAGTGACTGCATGTAAATTAACCATACTTGCCTACTTTTCAGAATCTCTTCCCGGGAGACGCCCGGGTAAGAGAAGCAGCAGGGGGGCGATGGGGGCGGGGCCTAACGATTTGTGTCATTAAGCCCCACCCCCTCACGGCAAAACTGCAGCGATTGGGTGAAATTTACATAGGGGGTGGGGCTAAATTCTGTGATTCATGCAGAATCACATCTTAAGCCCCGCCCCCTTCACGGAGACCTGCGATTGCCGCGGGTATTCTCCTCATTCTGCCCACTTCACTAGGAAGTGGGCAGAATGCGGGAGAAATGCCTACCCTTCTGGGGGTGCGGGGGGTTACCCAAAAAATCGGGAGCCTCCCGCGAAAAACGGGAGGGTAGGCATGTATGAAATTAACTTTTTACTACCAAATATCCTAGTATACTGAGTATTTGCTTTTGTGAGTAAGTATAGGTTCCTATTGACCTTAATAATATAAAGTGGTGGCAGTTACCGTGATTTACGTGGTGTGGGGGACATCAAAACTGTTTTGGACATTTAGTCAGCAAATCTGTAGCCGAAAGGTAGGTGAAGTCGAGATAATGGGGGGTATTCAATTAGGCTGCAAAAAGTCAGAATCGGTGATAATTTATCGCCGATGATGTCATTTTCGCCCATTTCAATTATCCCCATATTCATTCAAAGACTTTTCACAGGTTTGAAAAGTCTTTGAAAAAAAACGGGGATAACTATTCACCATGTTTTACATGGCGAAAAAAAGTGCAGAATTGGGGTTTAGGGGTGCAGGCTTAAAAAAAAATAGCCTGCACCCCTGGGAATGTCATTTAAAAATAAACTGTGTCAAAAAAGTAAAAAAAAAAAATAGGGACACCTCAAAAAAAATTATAAAAAATTTGGGGTAAAAAAAAAAGAAGGGGAAACAGTGTTTAAAAATAGGGAAATAGGTTCAGGGGTATTCTGTAAGTATGCGGCAGGTGTTTTCTAGAATAGGGACCACTTCAAAAAATGAAAAAAAAAAAAAACCTAAGTGCTCTTCTGCATCACTTCTTCAATGTCGGGAAAAAAACACCTGCCGCGACTATTTAAAAACCCGACTTTCTTCTGCAGGCAAAAACGGGGGTACCCATAGTGATCCCCCATGTCTGGACAACTTTCGGGGGGTCCCAGGCACATTTCCCGAAAATTCCCGTTTTTTTTCGTAGATCCCAATTCGCCGGGTCCCGTTTTTGCTCATTTTAAATTGAATACGGGGCTAAAGCGGGCACGCGCTCGATACTTTATCCCCAGAAAAACTCTAATGTGGAGCGAAAAGTCCAGCACGCGCTCCACAACTTAGACAACTAGATTACAGTGGCCAGATAGCATAAGTCCTTAGAACTGTTTCCATTACATTATTTTGCATAAAATCATTGCAAATAGGAAGAGACCAGTTGATTTCTTGCCAAGCTCTTTTGTGAATAAACAAAAAAGCTAAGAAACAGAATAAGGATGTGAAAGTATAGTATCTCTTTATACTTACTTTTTATTAATTTACTTCTCTGCTACAGAATGCAGCCTATTTGTTATAAGTATGTGCATTATTCTCATCAGAGAGAAAGAAAACATTAATAGCAATGATTTTAAAACACTGCATATGGGAATATAAATTAAAAAAATCTGGATAGAATTCTAATTTTTAAATAACTTTGCTACTACAATTACATGCATTACCATTACATGCATTACCATTACATGCATTCCCGTGCTTTGTAAATATATTACTGAAATAGAAACTATACAAAAGAGGCCTTCCTTCTCTTTGGCAATTTCATAGACAATGGGTGTCTATGAATACAAATACACACAAAGTATTGCCTTGAAAGTTCAATAATATAGTATACAAGTGTAATAAACGATGTGCCAAGCTCTCAACAATATTTATAAAGATGATTTGTGTGTGCTATTTACATACACAACACACACTGTTAAGAGCTTGTCACATCATTTATATTAATTCTAAGTTACGGGTGGATACATTTTGCAGCTCCATTACAGGACGGGCTTTAATTCATGCGCAGATACACAACCCAAATCTAAGCATACAGGTGTAGCCCACTAAACTCATTCTATGGAGTACTATTCCCTCTACAAGATCAGGGCCAGTGCTGCATTAGGCAAACTTAGGTGGCTGCCCCATAATACCTCCACACAAAGGGCACTGCCCGCTTCCATGTGTTACACAGTACACAGAGAGGATGTAGTTAATTTACCGCCGCACGGGATGCAGGAGGTCGAAATCCCGCCGCTGGAATCCCAACTCGCGGCCAGAACACCGGTACTGGAATCCCGACATCAGTTGAGATGCCAACGCCGAAATCCTGACAGCCGGCATCCCGAACATTAGTGGGCCAGGTTAGGTTTAGGCATCATGGAGGGGTTAGAGTTAGGTTACAGGAGGAGGGAGATTAGGGTTAGGCTGTGGACAGGGGGGGTTAGGTTTTGGCACCACTGGGGGGGGAGGGTTAGGTTTAGGCACTAACGGGGTGGTTTAGGATGCAAGAAAGGAGGGTTAGGGGGTGAAGGGGGGAGAATTAGAATAATTACGTAGCCCCTGTCGGGATTCTCAGCATTTGGATGCCGCTGTCGGTCTCCCATACCCAACTCACACAGAGAGTGTGGTGCTTGGCTATGATGCCACCCCCAACTTCCACCTTCTAACGTAAGCGGCGATGGTGAAGGTGCAAAATGAGGGGAATGCAGCTTCCAAATGGAAGAGGGACACTGAAGGCTAGTAATGGCACTGTTCAAGATGCAGTATTACCCCTTCTGAGACTTGCTGGTGACACTGTTGGGCCTGATACGAAGTCGCATTCGCGTCTCCATTTTATGCTAATGCGCGGGAGAGCTTCTTAATACTGAGATGCCCACTTGCAGCATCTTGCAAAGGTGCCTTTTCCGTCTTGGTGCGTCTTTCGGGCGCATCATGGTAACTTGCACCGGCCCTATGGCAGGTGGAGCTTCTTCTTCTGAGGATGGCCTTCTGTGTGAGCGGCTGCTTAGCCACCTCATTACCTCCATGGAACGCTCACGTATATATGTGTGAATATCGGCATAGTGTGCTACTCTGAATCAGGCCCTGTTGTCTTTTAGAAGGCTACTGCATGCATTTCTGATATACTTAATAAGTGACTGTCTACAAGCACCTTCAGCCAGGATGTTCCTGAGAGAGTCACTAAGAGTTCTGTCTGGGTATAAGGAGAAGATGTGTGTTTATATTCAATCCAGTATGGGGGAAGTGAACTACTTGTGAATGATAAACAAAAAACGATATTGGGGATACACGTGGTTCATCGACACCAATGCGGTTGATAATCAATATGTCAACAGCATTATGCTGACACGGTTGTGTTATTTAGAATATTGTAATCGTGTTGGCGGAACTGTAAACATGATTGGAATGTAACCACTTTCTGCTATTTTGACCTAGCTGTGTATGTTACAGTGGCCAGGAAGAAGTAGAGGACCCCCACAGTTGAACAAAGTGAGCACATTAAATATATAAACACAATATTATAAATGCAGTAACATTCCAAGGGAAGGTGTAAGCTGCGTGTGCTCCTACTCCTTGTAAGACAATGAGGGTTATCCCGAGACTGATCCGTCATTGCCAGCCCTTGAAAATAACCTTCACTGACAATTTTATAAATTTCAATGACGGACATAATTTACTTACATATATGACATACAAATATGTGTATCAAACATCTAAACACAACCATTTACTGGGTCTGAGCACTTTTAATAGAAGGAATTTATGACCCTTCTTTGGCCAAAAATACTCATATACTGTTTATTAAGAGTATTTTAGAACTGTCAGTAGAATAATGATTTTACTGATGATGATTTTTTTCTTTTCAGCTAAAAGAACTGAACGTACGTACTGAAATCAGTTCAGATCAAACCAGTAAATATAGCTAACTGTCTTGCATTGACAACTATCCTATTGAGCTTACTGCCAAATTGTTGATTACAGCACCATCAGGGGTAAATTAATTCTGAATCTGTGGACTCTGGCATGGTACCTCTACAGTAGTTTATAAAAACTAGCTGACATACCCGGTGTTGCCCGGATTTAACTCCTTAAGTTATTAAGTTAAGACCAATTGCCACCCCCTCTGTGAAGTTTTCGTCCAAATCCATCCAGTGAAAGGCTCAGAAAAGGTTCTCTGGGTCAAAGCTGTGCCCAGCGTACACCTATAGAAGGCCAAAATCTCCTTAAAACTTGGCCAGGATCCAACAGGACCACCTCGTGTTGCATCCGAATCGGTGCAGGGGTGTCCGAATGCATAACTGGACAGACAAACAAACAGACCAATTAATTTTATATATAAGCTATTATTTAGGTAAAATTCCCCCTTCTGGAACTTTAGATAGTAAGCTACAAATTGTACAACTGGGTTACATACATCTTGTTGACAATGAGAGTGTTCATGATAAAAAGAAAGTAAGACTTACCTGCATTTCTTGGATACCGGTGTTTTGAATCTCCAAAGAGACTGTTTATTTTGCGCTAATATGATACTTCTTTGTCATGCAAAATAAAAGTGTTGACAAGCAGTTTGTGGACCCGGAAGGCAGGTGCCTTATTGTCAGCAAGTGTTAAAATGCTGCTTTAAGTATTTTACGCACACTGGCTTGCCAATATGGTTGCCCTCTCTGGGACTCTGTTAAAATTCTAGCCTAGTATTGTACATAAAAATAATATGTCTTGTAATATATATTTCCATATGAGCAGTATATAACAATAGAGATTAATAGCTTAGTTAACAATACAAAGTGATTTCAGTATGATACATTTACGTTAGGGACACACCAGTGGTTTAGGAATGTTTCCAAAATCATTCTGCTTTCATTGGAACGAACAAAAAGATCTTATAAATTATGAGCTTAATAAAGGTTGTGGGATTTGTACTTTTCTTAAGACTACTGGTGCAACATAGATTTACGGAACACAAGCAATGGTTCTGCTGTAGAGATAAATAAAAAAGCAGGGCACAGATGGGAACATAAATATTTAAATGTGGTGTTTTTAAAATGTCTTCAACAGATTAAGTTAAAAATAAATAACCTACAACCATTTTCTTGCCAACACATCCCAATGTGTAAAAACCACTGGATTGATTTAATGGCTACAGATAAAGCATGATGTGAGTAAAAGAGAACATAAAGATGGATATGTAGAATCTAACTCTTATTACTGCTTAGCCTGTGGACCAGCATTTATCCTCAATACCAATAGTGTCAGGGCAGACCCAAGTAACACACTATATACTGTGCAAATTAAAATAGCACTAACAGGTGTCTGAGTTATGGGCCAAGGACCGTATTGTGTTTACTAACATGTTCCATCAGTCATTCCAAGGTCTACTTAAAGACAGTCAATGTTCTTTCCATGACACTCTTACTTGCTCACAAATGAAGGTTAAGGAATCTTGATACATAGTATTATAATATATTTGTCAGTAACAATTTACTGTAGCTGTGATCAGAAAGATACTGAAGAGTTTATCAAGTAACTAATATTGCTAGAGAACAGGTGATTAATGTACTGTATGATACAAGCTTATCAGTTACTGCTGCAAATCAACCATCAGCAAACAAACATTGTGTTTGGCTATAGTGTAATTACTACACGAATGACAGTGCTTTGTGCCTGATTCATGCTATTTGCATCGCTGCAGCATCTTTGGTTGCGGCAGTGATGCAAATAAAATCCTCATGCTGCAGTAGGCATCTGAAGGACACCTGTGTAATCCTAAGCTTACTCAGACTGGCCACCAGAACTCCTCTGTTGGGGGCTGGAAATCTGCATCTGAAGACGTAGTCGCAGACCCTGCCCACGGCACACTTACAAGATAGCGGCAACTTGTAAAACGCTCACGGTCTACACCCTTGCCCTGCCACCAAACGGACGCAGCCTGTCAGTCATGATGCGGCTAAGGAGGCACTGCGACCGTTGTTGCAGGCGGAGATCGGCAAATGAGCAGTACAGATCCTGCGTATCTGCCGATTAGGAAACATCAGAGTTTATCAGGGTTCACGTGCAATCAGGCCCTTTGCGCTTGGTAAGAATGGTTTGCAGGCAGCATGTTGGACATGTAGGGCAAAATTTACTAAGCGGTGGTTTGATGGCGGTTTCTATTCTATTCTAAACCCCAGCGGTTTGGTGGCGGTTTTGCAGTGGTTTCTAAATGACAGCCCTGTTCTATTCTATTCTAAAATGTGTTTTGACTGTGGTTTGGCGGCGGTTTTGCTATCTGCAGATTTACTAAGGCCAAAAGCGCTGCAAAACTGCCATCAAAACACATTTTAGAATACAACAGAACACGGCTGTCATTTAGAAATCACTGCAAAACCGCCACCAAACCCCCGGGGTTTAGAATAGAATAGAAACCACCACCAAACCCCCGGGGTTTAGAATAGAATAGAAACCACCACCAAACCATCGGGGTTTAGAGTAGAATAGAAGCCACCGTCAAATCGCCGCTTAGTAAATTTTGCCCGTAAACTGTGACTTACTATGTAGTCAATATTTTCCATACCAAAATTGATTTGGGTGGTTGACATATACATTTCGGTATAGAGGTCGTGTCTTGTCGACTCACAGCCTACTTCATATCCAATGCAAGTATAGAGTGATTTAATGTCATTGGTACACAGTATGTAGGTGTTTTTCCACTTTAACTTGTCAATTAATTGTCATATAATCATGGTGTCTTCCAATTGGCTTTTTTGTTTCCCTAACACAATTTGTAGAAATTGGTCCAGATATTTTGACAGGTTTGATGCAATTGAGCGGATATCGGAGATTATAGGTTTCCCTGGTGGGTTATTTCTGATGAGCGTAAAGCAAAAAAAATGGAGGATATCATTTTTGCCTCAATTTTGCAGGATGTAAAAATCAGAAAACCAACACAAAAATAATTGAAGATTTTAAATGCAATCAATCATAGAAAGCATACAAAATAAAAAAACATATCACATGTGAAACAGAGGGTGCCATTTACCGCTTAGAATGCCCGTGAGGCTTCAAATACGTTGGACACACTAAACGAGATGTGAAGACAAGAGTCACCTTTGTGTTTTGGTTTTGGATTCAGATAAAAATTTATAAAAATCAATAAAAACAGCTAAAAGTTTGGTTTTTAATTCCCAGTTCTGAACCAGCAACAGATCAGAACCTGGACACAAAAGTGAATCCGAACCTTGACCTGGTTCTAATCTGAATCCCTAAATTCGGATTTCAGAAATACGAACCCGCACATCTCTAGTTTTAAAAATATTTTTTTTATTTTTTCATTATTGTGCCTTAGAATAGTGCTTGTTTTTCTTCATAATTACCATTACTTTAACTGAGCTGCTGCCATATACATTTACTAGTGCGGAACATCCCATCCCTCCATTAATACAATCAGGCAACAGGTGGTTATTTAAATTTCCCTGACATACAATACACCTCCCTGCAGGGGGCAGAGAGGGAAGGGGGGCAGGTACTAATTACCCGGGCCCAGGCTTCTATACAGTTGAATACAAAGAGTTTTCTGTTGCCTTAATAACGAAATTTGCAAATGTGATTGTCTACATTTCTATGCACTTTTTGTATCAAATGTGTTATTTACTGTAGGATGCAGATAAATAATTAGCAAGTAACCTAAATGCAAGTCAAATGCTTGAGACCAGAATATGGATCTGTCAGACATTTCTACTGACTTTCATTGGAAAGATAAACGTGCATTGTGTGACATTAAAAGCCGTATTCAATTAGAAGCGAAAAGTCCGTTTCCGCGATACTTTTTCCCCCAAACACGTAATTTTCGGCGGTTTCAACTTATCCCCGTATTCCATTTGTCCGACTTTTTGCCGGTGCAAAAAGTTTGCGCCTTGTAACCAGCGGAAAAGTTTCGCCTATGAATACCCGGCGGAGAAAAGTGCAGAATTAGGGTTTTGGGGTGCAAAATTGCGGCAACCACCCTGCACCCTTTGGACACCCCCCTTAACACTAACTGCATCAAAAAAATGCAAAAAACCCCACAAAGGACACCCCAAAATAGCACTTTGAAAAAGTGGGCAAAAAAAAATCAAAGTGTGGGTACAAAATTAAAAACTAGCGAAATATCCTTTGGGGGGGTCTGCACATATGTACTCATAGTGAACCCCCATGTCAGAGCATCTTTGGGGGGTGTCAGGCTGATTTCCCCAAAATGACAGCACTTTTAGCCTGTTTGCGTTTCACTGGGTCTCGTTTTTCGCCGATTTCAAATTGAATTCGGGAATACATGGGGACGCGCACAATACTTTTTCAACCTGAAACCAGCGATGACGGCGAAAAGTCCAGTAACTGACTTTTCGCTTGTAAATGAATACGGGCCTAAATGGGAAATGCTACTTATATATGTCGGTGTACTTTTCAGGAAAAAGCACTGAGATACATTTAAAATTTAAAATACAATTTACAAATGCCAAAAATGAAAGCACAGGTCCAGGCAGCGAGGTCTGGTCCAATGTGATGTGAGTGTACAGTATGTGAATTTCGTCAATTTGACTTTTGATTTTTTTCTTTATATTGTGTATTGGTGACATTTTACCTATGGATTCAAGATTAGAATATGTGCTATTCTGTGATACTCTGTACCTTTTATAAGTATCTATTATATGTAACTTTGTATTTTTAGACTGGTGTATTAGTGGTGAGCGGGTCACGTGGCTAGGAATTAGGTGATATCATATCGATGCACGTAGATGCCGGCAGGGACGCTGGGTTCCACACGTGCAGTCACTCCAGGTGCAAGGGAATATAAGGTAAATCGCTTTTAACATGCTTTGGTATCCCTGATGACAATATTATTACAAACTGAAACATTGAATTTAATATCCAGCTGCTTGTTTGTATACAAGTGAGTGCAGCACCTCCTGTACTGCGTTTAGACCTTGGAAAAGGCTTGTATATATACAGTATATATATATGTATTTATATATTTATATAGATATATGTGTGTCTCTTTAGTGAGTATATTAAAATATCTCATTTACTTCAGTAATGAAAGTTTCTGCAGATATGTGACAACTTCAGACAAACTAAAGTCTCTGAGAAGCACATGTCCACATAGAAAATCAATTTCCGTAATGCTTCTGTTCCCTGGTAAAAAAAAAAAAGGAAATTAAATATTGGTTTTATTAACCAGGATTCTCATTGTAAAATCTATAAAACTGGACACCTGACTGTTGAACCTGAAAATTAACACACATTTATATTTGTGTTTTATTTGGGTGAAGATGGAAATACAATGAAAAACAAACAAACAGCAGGATGGGTGTAAGAAGACTGATCATTTTGTGTAATTGGAAAAAGAATAGCTCACTCTAAAGTATAGATCTTTACAAAACAGAAGGGTTCATAAGGCGCAAAACTCAAACGTTTATAATTACCAGCTAAGTGAGTTAGCCACTCATAATTGAAAGCCTTGTCGTTTTCTAATGTGAGTAATAAAGCAGAGAGAATAAGCAATTATTGGCTAAGTAATAAAATGGCAGCCAGTAGGATGGTAATAACTCTGCAAACACAATTATTTACAATGGAGAGGTGAAGGGAAATACAGGAATTTGCAGAACAGTCTGTTTTATTTTCTATTACACAATTTGTTGTTCTAGAATTGATGGGTGCTGTTCAATGGGATCAATACAACATTAACATAATAAAAGCAATAACATTTATCATTAACGTATTAGTTTTCTGCTTAGGATTTCTCCTTTAGTATCTCAGGTCTATCTACCATAGAAGTTATATATCTCCTTCCATGAGAACTGCTAGACCTGCCTGAGCACTAAAAGGCTCTTACTGTATTTCTTGAGATGGCCCCACTGGTTCAAAGTACCCAGGCACGTGTGTTTACATGTTAGGAAAGTAACAGTTATTTGCAGGAATTGACCACACATTGATGGCTAAAGTCTGTTGTCTCATTTTCAACAGTTTACTGTAAGCGGAAAGACGACCAATATGATTTGGTGAAAGGGTAAATAAATGTAACTGAAGTTTCTGAAAACACCAAGCTGTCCCCAGTTTTTCCCAGGCTTAGAACCTCCCATTAGAAGTTTCTAGTTCTTGGTTTACTTTCTAATGCCCTTTCCTCATTGATAATTGGAGCCCTGTTGGGTGTAATGTCAAAAATTAAACTGGTCCTTTCACAAGAGAAGCGCTCACTGATTTACCTGTAAATATGGAAGAGGAATATATTTAGTAGTACCACACTGAAAGAGAGTGTAGCCTAGGTTCTAAACTAGGACCCTATTTATCAATAGGCAGCAATATGTATGATTTTATCACTGCAATGTATCAATAAATTAGCACCAGGGTAGCTGAACGATACTCACCCAAAGTGGGAAGGGTTAACTTACCACTTCTTCAAGCCATTTTTAGGGAAACTGTGTATAATGCACACAGCATCTAGAGATGGGTGGGGTGGGTACCAATTACCTGGGCTTGTCTAGAGAAGCCCGGGCCAGCCATAGAGGCAGAAGCAAGCCCCCCCCTCAAATGCTTATAATCTTCTTATTTCTCCTTTTTCCAAGTGCATGTAAAACATAGAAACATAGAATTTGATGGCAGATAAGAACCACTTGACCCATCTAGTCTGCCCATTTTTAAACATATTCTTACCTCAACCCTTATTGATCCTTACTTCTTCTGAAGGATAGCCTTATGTCTATCCTATGCGTGTTTAAATTGCTCTACTGCCTTAGCCTCTACCACCTCTGATGGGAGGCTATTCCACTTGTCCACTACCCTTTCTGTGAAGTAATTTTTCCTCAAGTTTCCCTGAACCTACCTCCCTCCAGTTTTAGAACATGTCCTCTTGTTCTAATACTTCTCTTTCTTTGAAGAATGTCTCCTTCCTTTACCTTGTTAAAACCCTTTATATATTTGAATGTTTCTATCATGTCCCCCTTTCCCTTCTCTGCTCCAAACTATACATAGTAAGATCTTTTAGTCTTTCCTGGTACGTTTTGTGGTGTAGACCTTGCACCATTTTAGTTGCCCTTCTTTGTACAGTCTCTAATTTATTAATATCCTTCTGGAGATATGGCCTCCAGAATTGAACACAGTATTGAAGATGAGGATGTACCAGTGACCTATATAGTGGTATTATCACTTCTTTCTTTCTGCTACTGATTCCTCTCCCTATGCAACCGAGCATCTGACTTGCCTTCATCATTGCTTTGTTACAATGTTTGCTTGCCTTTAAGTCATCTGAAATAGTGACTCCTAGATCCCTTTCCTCTTCAGTAGTTTCCAGTATAGTGCCATTAATACTATACTACTATATTGGATTTTTGATACAAAAGTGCATGATCTTGCATTTTTTGGCATTAAACTGTAATTGCCACGTTCTTAACCATTCCTCTAGTCTACCTAGATCATCAATCATTTGTTTTACCCCTCCTGGTGTGTCTACCCTGTTGCATACCTTTGTGTCATCTGCAAAAAGGCATAGTTTCCCTTCAATACCATTTGCAATGTCACAAATAAAGATATTAAAAAGCACTGGCCCAAGTACAGATCCCTGAGGTATTCCACTGGTAACATTTCCCTCTTGAGACTGCACTCCATTTACTACAACTCTCTGTTTCCTATCCTGCAGCCATGATCTTATCCATTCAACTATCTTTGTATCTAATCCCATGCTTTCCAGCTTATTTAACAGTCTGCGATGTGGAACAGTGTCAAAAGCCTTACTAAAGTCTAGATAAGCTATATCTATGCCCCCCCTTTATCTATTTCCTTAGTCACCCAGTCAAAAAAGTCAATAAGATTTGTTTGACATGACCTCCCCCCAGTAAATCCATGCTGTTTGGGATCCTGCAAATTGCTCGATTTGATATAATCTATGACTCTTTCTTTTAAGAGTGTTTCCATCAATTTCCCTACTACTGATGTAAGGCTCACTGGTCGGTAGTTGCTTGTGGCCACGGTTCCATGCTTGACCAAGCCCCTTCTGTAGCAACGAGGCCCCTAAGATGTCTTAGCGGCACGGCATGCATGGTCTAACTTAAGGAAGCAGAAGACTTTTGTTTACAGAAAGAGTATTGTTGCTGGCTGTGCCCAAGCTTGCATGGTGTATGATCTGAGGCTCCTAAAACAAATAGACAAGGTGGCCCCCATGTCTGGACTATGTGAGTTTGAAACGACTGCATAGGCTCTCGCTTCTTGGCTGAGTTTCTCTGAACAGACTCCTGCAGAAAAAATATTTCAGCAATGACATCTACCATATCCCATTACTCGCTGTGAATATCTCCCTATCAAGAAGTGCTGGAAGACACTAATGCACTGGAGATCTCTAAAGAGACTACCAGGCAATACATTGCTTCATTGTTATCCACACAAACAGTCAAGGGAATTTCTGCTAAAGCCGATATAAGAGGTTATGAACATACGAGGTCACAGCCTGATATGTTCACTACCTGAAAGAGAAAAATATACTCAAATGACTCTAATGCACAATTCCTGATGTTCATGGCTACAAAACACTACAAAACACAAATACTGGAAAGAATATTCTTTGATTTTCTGCTTGGTTGTGCCAAAAATACATTAGCAAGTGTCTAACTTTACAGGTTCATTAGCCTGGAGGATCATGCTAAATGGGAATCTGGTCCCTTCTCTTGATTACCTACTCAATCTCAGTTAAGCTTATCAGGAATCTTCATATCACCACCAACCACCTTGTACTGTATGATCAGCATCATAGCGTGAACCTTTCCTTTGACAAATTACATTTCCCTAATGGAACGAGATAAATAGCGTATAACTAGACCAAACTGCACCACAAGGCATTCCTGCTTCACCTCACTCACAAACAAGACCAGATGGGTTCTTGTGCCGTGAGACACTATCCACCATGCAATATACATCTCCTTAATCTATCATTCCGAAACAATGGCCTTCATTATTTACAAATACTGGTTTATCACATTATTAGAAAATGTACAGGATCAAAATATGACTCAAGAGTCTACATAAATAAGCATCTACAGAATTATGCCGCATTATTTACATTTTTGTACATTCATTAAAACTAACATACATTTTTCTTTCCAGATGCATTTTGTAAAGATTCTTCTTTTGCAGAATGAAAATCTGTTGTATTGTCAAAGAGTATAAAAAATATAAAAAACAACAAATTTCTTCTTTACAATGCAATCTAGCTGATGATTGAAGGCCATTATCCACTTCAGCACAAGAAATTCACTTTTATGTCGCAAATTTTGTGATTGCAGCTTTTGTC
Organism: Taudactylus pleione; assembly: GCA_031769625.1. Classification (NCBI taxonomy): domain Eukaryota; kingdom Metazoa; phylum Chordata; class Amphibia; order Anura; family Myobatrachidae; genus Taudactylus; species Taudactylus pleione. Next base: position 1,984,401 of record JAUIMM010000200.1, on the reverse strand, counting down.
ATAAGCTTTTAGCACGGTACATATATATAGTGATAAGGTCAGTAAGCTGCAATCATAAACAAAACCGCTGTGCTTTATACAGTAGATGCATTGACTAAACTTTGAGAAGGCTCCTGCTTCAAGGCTTTGATTTTGCTTCAGTATACATAGGTAGTGGATGAATCAAGGGAAACAGCTAAATACATGAGAGACACCAAGCATAATGAAAACGTGGTAGTTAAGCAAATACAGATATGTCCTCATACACTGAGCGCCCTTACACTATACGCCACGAGACGCTCGAAAACAAGTAGCGTACCGTCGCTTTTCTTTAAATCTTCCCTCTTAGTCGCATTGCAGACACAGTGAAAAGCTGCTCACAATATACCAGAGCCGCTAGGCTGTGACTTTAACTGCACAGCAATTGGCTGTACACACTTATAAAGTCACAGATGAAGCACAATGGAACTTGGCACATGGAAAAGCCTCAGCTGCTCGCATGGGAGCCCTTTGTACCCATATTCGGACAATGGGGGTCATTCAGACCCGCTCGCGAGCAGCAGTACGCTCGCAAGTGGGTCGATGTTCCCCACTGCGAATGCGCACGACGGAGGGAGCTCCGTCGTGCGCATGCGCGAGACCCGGGGAGTGACGGGCTTTCCATCGCTCCGGGTCTAGCACCAAAGCGGGCGTGCTGTCGATGTTGATTGACAGCACGCCCCCTTTGGTGGGCGTGCCTGCCAGACGGAGGTGTTCCCATGGGAACGCCTACCGTCTGAAGCCGGCCCCACTGACATCACTAGTGATGTCAGTGGGAGTGATTTTGGCTCTGATAGAGCCAAAATCACTCCAGGGCTTGTGGCAGGGAGACGCTACCGCAGGGTCTCCGTCGCAAGTCCGATGGTCGCGATGGTCAAGACCATCGCGACCATCTTTTTGGCCGCTCGCATATGCTGTGGGTGGTCACCCACAGCTATACGAGCGGCCAGGAGGCCACTCCATTTTCATGGAGGAGGGCCCTGATTCAGAGCGAGCGCTCTGGTCAGAGCGTCCGGCTCTGAATCAGGCCCAATGTACCCTATTGCGTTCTGAACCACATTTGCACTCACAATGTATTTGCGCAACTACGCTAATGCCTGGTAACAGACTCCCCGTCTGAAATAGAGTGATGGACTGTGCAAATGTTTATACACCCACTTCCCCTATCTGCGCTGTGTGTAGATCCTCGGAGGCTGAGAACACACCACCATCGACACTCACATCGACTCCTCAAGTCAGTCCTGGGCTGCGTAGATTCCGGGTCTTCTGTTTCTCTATAACTAGCCTCTGAGATTATGGTTCTGCGACTGGGAAAGCAGACATCAGCGTGGATACACCCGTGGAACTCTCATAACACACCCACGGAACGGCCTCCTTTTGTGAACACTTTCGGCCACCTCCCCATCTCCATCCAGAACCCCCATGGACTGCAGTAGTCAGGACCTTGCGATCACGATGACATTGAGAATGCCATCGCAAACCTTAGTTCGTGCATGCACAGTGGGACTTTCCACAGCGTTTCACACATGTGCACTAGCAAAAAATTCACTCAACTGTGTGAACATCTACATAGTACAACTCTCAGGGCATAATTTATCAATGAGTTTTATCATAGGCAACGAGTGATAAAACTTGTTGCGTAGGATAGATGGTGCTCTAGCTAATCAGCTCCCAACTGTAATTTTTTAAAAAGATGACAGTTGGGAGGTGATTGGCTGGTGCACCATTATCACACACAACGCGTTTTATCACTCATTGCGTATGATAAAACTAGTTGATAAATGAGGCCCTTATTCAGGAGAGATGTACAAATGGGATGGGTATGAGATGCTGGCAGCTATTCGGTTGAAATACTGACGTCGGAAGCCTGCTCACTAATGATCCAGACTAGGCAGGTAAGTACCCTAACCCTCCCTTAGAGGTGCCTAACCTCCTTAGGGAATGCCTAACCCCCCCCTTCCCGCACCCTACACCTAACCCTCCTGGGGGGTGCCTAACCCTAATCTCCCCCCAGTGGTGCCTAACCCTAACCCACTTCCCCATAGCCTAACCCTAACCCTCCCCGGGGTGTGCCTAACATTAAGTACCTAAACCTAACCCCCCCCCCCCCCCCCACGATTAAAGCTAATACTTACCGTTCGGAACTCCAGAGTTCGGGTTGCCGACGCCGGTATCCTGATGTTCTTCGGGATATCAGCGGCGGCTATATGCCGGGCGGCGGGATTCCGGCATCGGTATTTCGGCAGCCAGCATCCCGTCCGCCGGCAGTTTGACTAGGCTCGCTGAGAGGTCCTGTACTATTTTATAAGACTAAAGCTACAGTATAAAAGGAGACATCTGTAACATCACAGCAAGGCCTGGGTCATGCATAAAAATGCTGGACTGCCCTGCTGTTTATAAATACCGCTAGGAAGGCTGCAAGGAGAGATCTCAGTGACTTGTCAGAAGGGTGATAGGTGGAAGTCTTGGAAGGAATTTCATTGGTCTAGACAGCTCAATAGTATAATGCTTCACAAGGAACAGTAAGGAGACGTCAGTATGGAACACTTAGTAAAAGGTACAGTAACAGAGGGTATATTTTCCAGGATCGTGATGTGTTAACATTATATCAAATTGTAAAACATAACAGGCAGAAAATTGCTGGCTGATCAACAGAAAATTGCAACCTACTATTTGGTACAAGAGAAAATGGTCCATGAAAAGCTGCACAGAGCAATATCTAATAATAATCATAATAATCCGGATTGCTCATCACACCTGGCATTTTCGGTTTGCACGTTCAGTGGTGCAAAGAGCACAGGTACAATAATGGATTACAGCACAGGGGAGGATGGTGACATGACAGGATGGATCATCATGGTTAAATAACAGCCTATAATAGGTAATTCCCCCTAATAATGGTAAAAATAATATCACAAGTGGAGTTACCCTGTAAACTTACCAGTTTCTCTAAAGCACCAAAAGTGTTCTGATAGACAATAATAGTATGCTAAAATCTGATACTGTAGTTATGGCTGCCTGCAAAATTGATCTTAGTGGTTTCTAATTCACGTCATATTTGCTTGTTTGAATTGTTCGCTATACAAGTAAAACATTATAAGTAAAAACATTTTGATCTTTAATAAAACTATGTACAGTATGGAGACAAGAGGTTCACATACTATATACATAGATCAAACTTATATCACGGTAACAATTTGGGGCCAGATTCTGAGCCTCAGGTAGAGCTGTTGCAATTCTGGCCATTTCCAGAGATAGGAAATCCAATGCTAACATCTGCCCAGCCCATGGGACCAAGATGTGACGGATTCACAATGGCTCATAGTTGCTCTAAGGACCTGGCTCAGCAGCGGACGAAAATGCCAATATTTATGCAGATCGAGCGATTATTTGCCATTACGCATGTGAATAATTCACACTGCGCACGCGTCACTTTTGCTTTGTGATTACATATACGCACAGAGGATCCATTTGCAAAGTGAGTGTCATGTGGTCAGCATTTTGGGGAGGGAACGGGGGGGGTTAGGTAAACGCAGGTGTGTCTGACCATTTAAACGCTGTTTCATGGACGTGCATAAATTAGTGATTGCATTTGCAGCATGAGAGCTCTCTGGGCCTAACTGAAACCCGCTCGTGAGCGCTGAGCGCTCGCAAGGGGGTCGATGTTGGCCAAGTGTGCATGCGCACGACGGAGGCAGCTCCGTCGTGCGCATGCACGAGACCCGGATAGCGACAGGCAAGCCGTCGCTCCTGGTCTCGCTACAAAGGGGGCGTGCTGTTGATGGTGAGTGACAGCACGTCCCCTTTGGTGGGCGTGCCGGGGGCGTGGCTGGCCAGACGGAGGCGTTCCCATGGGAATGCCTACCGTCTGGGGCCGGCCCCACTGACATCACAAGTGATGTCAGTGGGAGTGCTTTTGGCTCTGATAGAGCCAAAAGCACTCCAGGGCTTGCGGCAACGAGACCCTACCACAAAGGTCTCGTCGCAAGCCTGATGGTCGCGATGGTCTTGACCATCGCGACCATCTTTTTGGCCGCTCGCTATAGCTGTGGGTGGTAACCCACAGCTATGCGAGCAGCCAGGAGGTCGCTCTAAAAAAAGAGAAGGACGGCCCTGATTCAGAGCGAGCGCTCTGTCAGAGCATCCGGCTCTGAATCAGGGCCTCTGTGTGCAAGGAGAGACGCAGTGTTTGCGGGAGGTCAGACTTGCCATACGTGCTGCATGACTGATTGATGTGTGTTGATAGTACCGATGTTTACGCAGGTAAGCGATGACGTACGCATATGAGAAGGCAGCGGTGGGTGTCCATATGCTCGGGTAAGCATTAGCATATTTTCACAGTCTGCGTTCCATGCGAAATCGCAGCTGCGATCGCATTAGCGCCTACTGCTGAATCAGGACCTGTGCTGGATATGCAGGCCGCGGCCTAGGTGCATCGTGCTAATATTTGTGAGATGGGTCCACATTCGTAATTACACGCAACTCGGGGTCAGGCCCTTGGATTGGACTCAAAATATCGAGCTTTGGCTTAGTTCATTTTAATTTTAACAAACATTGAATAATAAAAACGATAACTGAATATATATGAAACCTAAATCACTTTCCGTATTACCAACATATTAAAGCAGCCTAGGGAAGATGTTACCTGACTGTACTTTAAAATGTATATATGCGCAAACAAGTACCGGATATAGGGCCTGATTCCCTACCGTACGCAACTGCAATTATGCACACAATGGGGCGAATGTTTCGTTCTGCACATCGCAGTGGCTATGCAGACCCATCGCAGAGAGATTGACAGGAAGTGCCGTTTGTGGGAGGCGATGGGGGGGGGTCTGCGGAACGCAGGCGGTCCAGTGTGTTCGGATGCTGTTGCAGAATCGTGCATAAATTAACCACTGCGATGCCGTACGCAGTCTGAGGACTCAGAGTGTGAAATGAAGTTACCAATTCCTGAGTAAGGTCAGAGCTTGTGGAAGAGTGCGTGAGGCTGTGATGGTACTCAATTGTACCGATGGTTTCGCAGTCTTGCTAAACATTACGGATGTGTGTGAGATAAGGTGGGCGTCCTTATGTTATGCTGCGACGGCATAGCGATCGCAATGGATTAGCATACTATCGCAGGTGAACTGCGAGCGTAATCGCAATTGCATTCACAGTTGCGATCCTTAGTGAATCAAGCCCATAATCTACTCTGTATACCGCAGCTGTAGCCTCGGATAATATAAGTCAGGCTTATTGTCCAGTATACCAAACTTTCCTGAAGTATCATCCAATGATCTGAGCGAAGATTAAAAATCTCTTCCAGTAAAAGTAATTACCTGTCAGACTCTTGCTTTGGTTGTTGGTATAAAACTGGATAGCTGGGGGCATCAAAGCATGCTGGAAACACTAGCCATGACCCGTAAGGTCATATTTAATACCATTGCTTTCAAAATAATCAAGTTCATATATGTGCAGTCTGGGGCTAAAGCCCATGACATACTTCCATTAATATAAATAAAAAGCATGCAGTATCCTTTATCATCTAAACATATGACACAAGAAATCATAAAACAATCACCCTCTTTTAAGATAGAAATGGAGTTACAGTGTCATGCCTTTGGGGATATGACATGGTACATGTAAAGCCTATTAAATAAATATTATTGTAGTAGCAACGGTGCATACTGTGTGTCTGCACAACTAATAGATAACATGCAATGGTTAGCATTACTGCCTCACAGAATTGAGGTCTTGAGTTCGATTCCCACCACCGCCCTAACTGCATGGAGTTTGTATGTTATCCTGTGTTTGTGTGGCTTTCCTCTGGTTTTTTTTCCCACAACCCAAAAACATATTGGTAGGTTAATTGGATTCTGACATAAAATATTAACCCTAGTGTGTATGTGTGTACATGTGATAAGGAATATATATACAGTATTGTAATCTACACTGGGGCAGGGACTGATGTGAATGACAGAAATATTCTCTGTAAAGCGCTATGGAAAATATAAATAAATTGTTAACAAATAAATCATATAATTAAAATGAATGGGGTGCTTATTACAAAAATAGCATGCACTAAGGCCACTGACATAGGGGCCAATGCAGAGTTGTATACTAACTCCTTATACACAGGGATCTTGAAATTGTTCTCGCTGCCCATGTGTCTGAGATGAGCATACATTCACAGTCCTAGGTTTCCCCACGCAACCGTGTAAGTGGGTGACAACTGTATTCAGTGGGGTCAGAAAGATCTCTTGCAATAAGGGTTTCTGCAAATGTGCTCTACGTTCACTAGTGTATGGATAGAAGTGGTGCTGCTGTCCAAACTCCAATCTAAACTGCAGTGTAAAAATAAAGCTGTCCAGTATTTTGTGGGCTACATGCAACAGCAGCCAGCTTTTACCCCACATGCAAAAAATATAAATGTATTTGCACCCCTTGCACTGCAGCATGGTTTGATCAAGAGCCAGAGCATTTTGTAAAACGCTCTCCATTGCCACAGCATGTCAATCATGAGAGATCAGCGCATGCGCAGTACAGATCCGGAAGACATCAGAGCAGGGGCGTTTTAAGGGAGGAGGGGGCCCATGTGCACTCCTCGTGCGGGGCCCCCTCCTCTCTCCCTGGTGGCTGGCAGCCGACTGACGCGGCTGGCCAGCCACCGCAGAAGCAGTAGACTCCGGGCACTAGAGTGTGCCCAGAGTCTACTTCGCATGTGCAGAACGCCGGAAAATGGCCGCGGAGGCCATTTTCCGGGTGTTCTGCGCATGCGCACTAGACCCCGGGCACACTCTAGTATCCGGTGTCTACCGCGCATGCGCAGAACACCGGAAAAATGGCCACGGCGGCCATTTTTCCAGTGTTCTGAGCAGCAGTGACACCCGACGCGGGACCTCGAGCAGGTAAGTTTAAAAAAATTATGGGTGCAGTGTGTGCGGTGCGGGGCCCCCCTGGACTCGGGGGCCCGTGTGCCCCGCACACATTGCACCCATTATAGATACACCACCGCATCGGAGTCGTGCGTAAACCATTGGTGTTTATGTACAACTCTAAATCAGGCCCATAATGCTTTTCGTCTAAGGTTATATCAATGGAAACAGGTGCTTTATAAGACCAGCTTTAGGCCAGAAGAATTGTACTGCGTGTATTTTATCAGGTTTGCTATGAAAGGCAATAAACATTATAAAGACAAAAACATGTTTTTAAAAATGATCTTGTTATATTGTATGTTGTTCCATGAAATGCATGTGCAGGGACCTGCAATAAAGAAACACACAGGGCCTGGAGAGCTGTAAACTTGCCGTTGGGCTCTTTGGCTTTTAACTTCAAATTGAGACAGCCCAAAGCAGAACCTGGGGCTCTTCTTGCTCATAGAGAAATGAGTTTTCCTTAATATGTCATGGCTCGTAGTCTCTATAGATGTATAAACAGGAGAAGGTTACTGCAGATATTATCTGGAATGCAGTTTATAGATAAGCTAAGAATTGACCATTTGTGACTTCCGCACTCTCAGCGGCACTGGTTTTAGGCTCAGAAACCTATAATAAAATCACGGCCTTCCCATCTGTCCTTGTTAGCTAATTTAACTCATCCTAACTAACTAATAGTGTGTCTGACAGGAAGCCTCCCTTATGACCATTCATGCACCAGCTGCCTTACCGTCCCAATGTTCTTTGTCACCAAAACACTAAAAATAATTGGAGTACAGATGTTGCATTTTAGCTCATTGCCAGATCAGTCAGAAAGTATGTTGCAATGTGTATGATTAGTATCTTTATGAGTAGCTGACTGTGAACTATTGCTGGGTTCATCAAGCACAGCACATATTGCATGTGAAGGAAAGAAAGCAAAATAATCACATATGATGCAAAACAGTGACCAACTTCACACGTGAGTAAAAGTGTGAGATGACACTGAAAAGGAAGACTTACTTTAAATTGTTGTTCACAGGGATAGCATAGCAATAACAATGTATGTACTAAACTACAGCAAATATCTATTATCTATTATTCATATAATCAGGCCATTGTCTGCTTAGCATAAGTCAAGTGGAGAGCTGGTAGGAGCACCCCCCCCCCCCCCCCACAGCTCTCACTGGATGGCTGACTGACAAGACACAGAAGTGCACCCCAGCAGGAGGAGAAGGTCCCTAACAAGGAATTGGTATGAAATACCGGCCGGCGGTTCGATTCCCGTCAGCGGCAGCCCGACAGGAGCAGAGTTCGAAGCAGCGGAAGCCCTGGAAATCGTGTATAGGTAAGTATAGACTAACCTAACCTAACCCCCCGAACCCTAACCCTCCTTAGGGGTGCCTAACCCTAACTTCCCCCCCAAGTGCCTAACCCTAATCCCCCCTCTAAGTGCCTAACCCTAACCACCCCCTTCCCCGCTGCCCAAACCTAAGTCCCCCGGGGGGGTGCCTAATCCTAAGTCCCCCCCGGGGGTGCCTAACCCTAACCCTCCCTCCCCCTAGCCTAACCCTAACCCTCCCTCCCCCTAGCCTAACCCTAACCCTCCCGGGGGGGTGCCTAACTCTAAGTCCCCCCCGGGAGCCCTAAACCTAACCCCCCCCCATGGCTGTCCGCTCTCGGCGCCCGGCATCAGTACGATCGTGATGCCGGGCGCCGGTCTCCCGGCGTCGGGGAAATGCGGGCGTCTACATCTAGACGCCCGGCATTTCACCCTTGCCGGGAAATGACAGTCGGTTTCCCGATTGCTTCCCCCTAACTACCCATGTGGAATCGGCGGTTGGAATCCCTACAGCGGCTGCCCGATATGGGTGAAACTCCCGATCGTCCCTAAGGTAAGTATTGACTTTCCTAATTCCCTCCCCTAACCCTAACCCTCCCTTAGGGGTGCCTAACCCTAACCTTCCCCCCAAGTGCCTAACCCTAACCCCCCCTCTAAGTGCCTAAACCTAACCCCCCCTTCCCCGCCGCCTAAACATAAGTCCCCTGGGGGGAATGCCTAACCCTAAGTCCCACCCCGGGGGTGCCTAACCCTAACCCCCCCCCTTCCCCTAGCCTAAACCAAACCTCCCGGGGGGGGTGCCTAACCCTAAGTTCCCCCCGGGAACCCTAAACCTAACCCCCCCGCCGGGTTTAAGCAGTCGGGAAGCCGGCTGTTGGGATTACGTCCGCCAGCTTCCCGACTGCATACCACCCAGGTAGCTCTCCTGACCTGCAGGCAGAGTATGTGAAGCCAGTGGGGAGCATATAGATAGAAATGGGAGGATGGGTGTGAGAGAGGGAGATGGAAGGAAGAGGGGAAGATGTTGGAAAGAAATGGGAAGATGGGGAAAAGAGAGAGAGAAAAAATTCTGGAAACAAAAGCGAATGACAGGTCCAAAATACTAGTAAGCATATAATCACTAATCAGTATATCAAATGACAGAATAGGCCAAAGGTACAGTAAGCAAACACACTCTCCCCATCAATGACTACAATTGTTATTCCAATGACATTATGTATTAACTTTTCCCTATACCTCTTAGGGGGGAATTCAATTCAAGATGATGGATCACAAGTTTTCCCATGTACCCTATAGAACAGGTGCACAGGAAAACTTGATATGTCAGCAGTACGATATAAAGCCGATATACGTATACAGCCAAGAATAGCAGCGAGCAGGGCCATCTATTTCATGTTACCAAATGTGCTGTCCAGGTCATAGATCATCTATGTATTATATGGACCAGAACTATTCTGCCAAAAACTGGGATCTGCATAGAGGAAGAAACCCCTCTCCTCTAATGGGAAAATACTGCCCCAGGTAACAGGACAAGATAACAGTTTTAAGATTTCATTATTGTCATTTTTAAGCTAAAGGATCTTGAGTTTTCAGTTGCTACAGTGCAAAACAAGATAAGAGCTAACAACTGACTATAGCACTCACTTGATTAATGTTAAAAAAAAAAAGATCCATACACATGAATTAAATGGTTCAACACCTTTTGAAATATGTATTTTTTGAGGCATCATCTGCCTTCTAAAATGGAAAATGAAGAAGTGGATAAATAAATTAACAACACAAATGCACTTGTAACAGGAGAGCCTGAGACTGGATCACACTCAAGCTTTTCCCACTGTTAGCTGTAGAGTCCGGTCCCGGTAGAATGTGTGTTGATCTATATATTGACTGCTGCTCTTCTGCCCTATGTAAGACTTAACATCAGAGCCTGAACCTGTGCAGGGACCTTAACATTTGTCCTGCATGTGATGTTATTAATGAGGGCTGGCACTATACACATTTCTGTTTTCATTGAAAAAATTTGCAGAGCATCAACCTATGAGAAAATCAATCAAAATGAGACAAAATCAATGAATAAAATCTAAGTCAATTCTATACTATACAAATTCTAATAGTCAATATACCAGAAAGCAAATAGCAATAGCGATTTCTCAATAAGAATAAAAAAGTTTAGGGCAGAATTTACCATATACCAAGCATTAGCTGAAAAACACATTGTATTAAAACAACCACATGACTCTCATAACCTGTGAAATTCACTATGACAATGTTTCAAACACATTTCTGAAGGGGAATGACTAGTATAATCACTATAATACCAAACGTTTTAGGCTTAATGACATACAGTATACACAGCAAAAATACACACACACATATATATATATATATATATATATATATATAAATATAAATATATATATATATGGGTTGGGTATGAAATCCCGGCAGTCGGGATGCCTGCTGTCAAAATGCCAACAGCGTCATCCTGATGCTGGGAATCCCGACAGGGGTCTGGTAAGTATGTTAACCTGCCCCCGTTTCTCCTCCTAACCCTCCCCGCCCCGTACCCTAACCCTCCCCCCTTGGTGCCTAAACCTAAACCCTCCCCCCTTAGTGCCTAACCCTAAACCACCCCCAGTGGTGCCTAACCCTAGCCCCCCCAGCAGTGCCTAACCCTAACCCTGATCCCCCATGGTGCCTAAAGCTAAACCCCCCCGTGGCTAACAGCTAAGGGCACCCCGGCTTACCTTCAAGCGAGATGCCGTCTGTCGGAATTGCAGCATCGGTCTGTGCTTCAGCTTCGGGATTTAGCCGCCTATGTTAAGTGCTGGGTCAGGATTCCAATGCTGGGATTTCAACGGACGGCGTCCCGGACGGCGGTATTTTAACTACATCCCATATAGATATAACATTTAGGGTCTGACTCAGAGATAGATGCTATAGCACAGCAGCTGTGTCATTGTATGTAGGAGCTGTGCTGTAATATGCACCTGTGGATCTTTTAAAATATGTCAGTGAGTAATGAATACACCTGTGTACCAGCCTGGTGACCTGCAAAACGTGAACTGTGTGGGGTCCTGAGGACTGAATTTGAGAACCACTGGTATAGACGATGTTTCTCCAAATTCACCATCTTCTATGATCCCACTCTTAACACTTTTTATTGAGAATTTACTGTCACTAATCACTTTGTGAAATATTTGAAGGGCACTACAGTGTTCTCCCCAGAAAATTTTTCCAGCCGGGTGGCATCAGTGGGGGCCTTCGCAATAATAAAATGTTTTAAAACTTGACCTTATAATGATCTGAAATAACATTTTATATATTAATTCTCCTTCTTATTAGAGGCCCAGTCGTCTGATTATGAAAAAACTGCAAAGTCTGTAGGATCTGGTCCTTTTTATACAGCTCCCAGATACTGACCCCAGTTGCAGGCTCCCAAAGTGCCGGGCGGTAGGCTATTTCTTGCCGGGTGGTGCACCTGCATAAAACAGCCTGGGGGGAACACTGTACTAACAAAACATCTTCTGGAAATCTGAACTCTGAATATCATTTATAATAACTGTTGTGTTACTCAGTTTACCCACAAACTTAGCGCCTAATTAATCGTGGTTCCGAATAAACAATTCTCTGTAGTGTTTTAATAATTCTGTATCCCAAAGCTGTCCCTTGTAATTATTTTCGATGCCTTCATAAAGGTAATATTTTGTGCTATGATCCCATGCTTTATTTACTCTCATGTTTTGTGCAAGTAGACTAATCATTCTGTATTGATGCATGGACTTGCCACTGGCGATATAGGCAAGAGATGCACTCTGTCTTGTTAGGCTCAGCTCTCATGCTGCCAATGGTATGGAACAGAAAAGTGTCTAAATCATGCAACAAATGACATTGTTGAGACTGGAGATGTCAATATGATACATTGTGGCAACTTTTCTTTCCATACAGCTGTGACCATTACATTTCATAACTTCCAATAGGATGTCACCACTAATAGAATAAAATGTATTACAGCCCTGAGACACCGAACTGCTCTTATTATCCAACAACCTATTGTGATTCTCAGGGTCGCAGACACCGAGAGACAGTGCAAAGACAGCATGACAATTATTTTCAGTAAGAGAAACTCAAGTAAAATGTGACACCTTTTTTATCATTTAATAGACTAGTAGTGATATCCCTCTATGTCAAAAAGGCTTTTTTATATATACGTATATATTTTCTTTATTAAGGGCATCATGTTGTCTTCAATATAATGTACAGTACTACTATTAAAATGTCATAGTTAGCAAATACTAAGGAGCAATCTATGAAGTTACAATGCCATTATGAAACACTACACAGTATTTTTAGTTGCGATTCAAAGGGCTGGGAGATCTCTTTAGCTAATGCGTCTCAGTTGTCGTTTCGTTTTTTATTTTACCTTGTTCCTTCAAATATTATTAGATTAGGACTGGTTCCCTTGGGGAATTTGACTTTAAATATATATATTGTGGTGAGAGGGGTTGTCTTGCACCTGAATTGCCCACATTCTGGTGGAATCAGCGCCCTCCAAGGGAGGCTGGAGTGAAACCTGTGTGTTCTGCATTAGCAGTGGAGGTGTGGAAGTCCAGGTTTTCACATTTAATCAGACCCAGCTGGAATAAACACTGGAGCACAGGAAGGGGTTAAAACTCTTACACATCTGTTGCTCAGGGCTCCTGATGCTGGATAATCTGGCCAGGCGATAGGCTGGGAGTGGTGGTTAGCATTAGGGTTCCAGGACTTGGAGGGTCCACCGATATTAGTACAATTAGTGCTGAGTGAGAAAAGAAATGTTGATCAGGTCAGTCCCCTTGAGAAGAGTGTTGCTGCAATTTGCAATTAAAGCATAAAGTAGAAAGAATATTGTAGGATTTATTTTGAAGAGTAAACAAAATATATCCAATTTGATACTGTTTAGAAGCAAGTAGCACAGTTGGGGATGGAAAATGTCCTTCCTGTCCTGTGAATTATCATCTTGGACTCAGAAAGTTGAAGCCCAAACAGATTCCTGCCAATATTTTAGGACAAAATTGTCCATGCCTCTGATCTGCCCAAGCCACAGCCCCGTTATGCCAAACCATACACCTTTTACTTGCTTATGTATCACCACCAAAGTGGTAAGCCAAATTGGCCATCTGGCACTTCTGGAAAATGCCAGAAGAGCCGATGGCCTAATGGGCCGGTCTAGTCTGAAAGCCTGGCCGAGCAGCTCCATCTCCCGACGCTCTGCTCGGCCGGGATACTGAGAGTCGGGGGTGTGCCGTGAGGCCAGGCCTCTGTGACTCGCAGCACTCCCCCGTGAGATGTACCCACGCTCCTGTGAGGTGAGGCCTCGGCTCCGTGAGACATGGCCACGCCCCCTTTTACATCAGAGTGGTCACGCCCCCTTTTACTACAGTATGTGCATTTGCGATTTGGAGCCCCAGTCCGCCCTGGCCATAACCCTTTTGGACCAGGGAAACTGTGACTTCATCCCCTGTGAACACACCCATCTCACCTCACATCCCTACTTTAGGGATACAGTATAAGATATATGAAGGAGAGAATTGGAGAAAGAAAAAAACACAAAATTTAAAATATAGGCGTTAAGATATATTGGTGTATTGGATTCACTTACACCACTGGTTTTGCAATGATAGTAGCAGAGACACAAGGGATTTGAGCTTTGCAGCTAGAAGGCTCTCAGGTAGCAGCTGCCCGCGATGCCCCCAGATGTGTCATGCCAGTGTAAGTAATGAAGATAGGTTGGTACACAAACAGACTGTGGACTTTGAGTCAGAGCCAAATCAGCAGACAAGAGGAACGTCAGGAATAATCTGGGTCAAATACGGTGGAGATGTATGCGTCCAGAAGCACCTGACACCAACATGACCTTAGCACCAGCCAAGACCGTAATACAATTCCATTATGCCAACCTAACTATTAGATGTATCATAATGGAAGTCAATTGCACTTTACTGTATATAAATAAACGTACACATAATTGTGTGGCTATTGCACATGAAAATAATACAATTTGCTGTATCTTTTACTTAATCATCTTCATTCACAAGAAAAAACAAGGAAAATAATACTATGGAACTAGTCAATATTACATATCTACAGGGCAATAACTATGGATGTGTTAAGAGTGCCGCCGGTCACAGAACAAGGCCTATGGTACAGCACTGTCCCTGCCCCTGTGGAACCTGTTTTTAGATTGCAAGGTTCAGCCTGTATAGTCGCCTGGTAAGTATCAGTGCCTTGCTATGGCCATGACATTGTCAGGGACAACAATTTGCAGCCACAGGTCTTAGAATTGTTTGTACAGTAGAAAACAAGTAGGCAGGTACAGTATACAAACCTTATTTGATGTTAAACTCACAGAAGAGAGCATTGCGGATTAGGGGGTCTATTTACTAAGCCTTGGTGGGAGATAATGTGGACGGAAATAAAGTACCAGCCAATCAGCTCCTTACTGTAATTTTTCAAACACAGCCTGTGACACGGCAGTTAGGAGCTGATTGGTTGCTACTTTATCTCCGTTTACTTTATCTCCATCCAAGGCTTAGTAAATAGACCCCACAGACACTAGTTCAATTAAATTATTAATAATATAATATAAATAATAATTAGGAATGACTTGCCTTTTACCCCCCAAAACAAACAAAGATGTGCACAAGAAGTGGACTGAGGAATTGTACAATGATTTTAAAGGTTTAATAAAGAAGAGGCAAACATTGTATCAGGGACAGGCCTGAAGATCACATCATATCAGAAGACAAGACAAAAAATTAGTAGAGGAGAAAGTGAGTTTAACAAAGTGGCAGAACGCTGCTGAAAATAAAGCAGAAAAAATGCTTTGTTCTCTCTGCTATGCTTCAAACAGAAAATGATAACCTTCCAACTGTAGTGCCATTACATAGACAACGTAGTGCACGCATGCCATTACTTTGTGAACAGATAAGTCTATTAAAGAAGTCACTTTAAAAAAAAAGAAATTGTTAAAAAAATAATCCAAGTGCACAAAACTCCAGTATCCTTTCTCCTGAAGACATGAAAGTATCAATAGAATTTTGGATGCCTCGACACAAATAACAAGAGCACGCAAAAAATGTGTTTCATAGAGAATTGTCCACATCCAGGGCCGGACTGCCCATCTGGCACTTCTGGCAAATGCCAGAAGGACAGATCGTAAGATGGGACGGTCCGGCTGCAAACCCCGGCCGAGCAGTTATAGCAACCAACCAGACGCTACTGTATCAATTATCTTCTAGAAGGTGCTAGATAAATAAGTAGACTCTGATTGGTTGCTATGGGCAACACCTCCACTTCTATAAACCCGCACTTTAGTAAATATACCCCCTGGGCTCTCCATTCTGCTCTGAAAAGTGCAGAAAAGAACCCTCTAGTATGCATCTGCAGACAGAAGTTTACTTCACTCTGACAAAGAGAGGGGGGAGGTTACACAACAGAAAATGTTTGCAACCAAACTGTGGTCCAAAAGGACGAGGCAAAAAAATAAAAAGTTCACTTCAAAGTCCTTCCAATCATCTATTTTGGACTCAAGGGTTGTTATAAAACTGTTTCATTGTATTCCTAAACTGGTGCATGTTGGAAGTGTACAGTATATCTTAAATAACTCAGACTACTGTATAGTTGTACTATCTATATTTTATAATGTTTTAATATATTGTTATGTTCTCTACCACAACTTAACGTTGAAACAAATGACACTGGGCATATGAATGAGACAAGGATGAAAATAAACAATACTAAAATAAAATTAAAATGAAAAATGTAAATAAAAATATATACAAAAAATAATAATTTTAAATACTAAAATAGATAAGGTAAATAAATAAAATTATTGTTTTTTAAAAAGGAGGATTGTAAAGATACAAGTTAGAGAAGAAACCTACCTCACAGACCTTGGAACCATTTAATTTTACAATGTTGGACTAGCAACTGAATTTGTCTGGCGATAGCCGGTACTCACAGTAGATGTCCATGTGCACACAGGATGGTAGACTGAACAGGAAGGAGGTGAATCTACCATGCAGGCATTGCTGGAAAGATTCTCTTACTGAATACCATATTTGAATAGTAGCAGGATTGCACTGTTCCAAAATGAACGGACATTTCTGACATATGATTAGATAATTCTGCCACAGACAGTATTTTTCAGCAGATTGAATTATATATCCCCTGCCTATTCTCCGAATTTATTCAAGATTTAAATTTATTAAAAATAATAGGATGCTTACATCTTCACTATAAAAAAACAAAACTATAAACGACAATAATACTAAACTATGGCTTTTTCTTATGTAAGTGCAATGTCACTATACACAAGTGAATTGTATTACAAATATTGGCCCTCATTCAGAGCCGTACGCTCTGAATGAGGGCCGCCCTCCATAAAAATGGAGCGTCCTCCTGGACGCTCGTATAGCTGTGGGTCACCACCCACAGCCTATACGAGCGTGCAGTTTGATGGCCGCGATGGTCGTGACCATCGCGACCATCGAAACTGCGAGCAGAAGCCTGCGGTTGAGGTTTTCAACCGCAAGCTCCGGAGTGATTTTGGCTCTATCAGAGCCAAAATCACTCCCACTGACATCACTAGTGATGTCAGTGGGCCGGCTTCTGACGGGAGGCGTTCCCGTGGGAACGCCCCCGTCAGGGAGGCACGCCCCCGGCATGCCCACCAAAGGGGGCGTGCTGTCAATCAACATCTACAGCACGCCCCCTTTGATCAGACACAACGAGCGAAGGACTTTCCTTCGCTCGTCGCGTCTGGCGCATGCGCACGACGGAGCTCCCTCCGTCGTGCGCATGCTCAGTGCAGAACATCGACCCACTTGCGAGCGGACAGCCGCTCGCGAGTGGGTCTGAATCAGGGCCATTGTTTTTATTTGTGTTATCTTTAAATTAACTACATATATTGCTTATTTGACTCAGCACCCCATTTTTGCAATATAAGTTACAAACGGTATGAAATCAGTGTGAGGAGATAAAATATTTTAACGCTAGTCTTGTATTCCTTGTTCATTTTGTAGCTAGAGAACAGATCCCTTGAAAGTCCAGGAGATTCTTAAATTTGGGGGATTTCTCCTGCACTCCTGGGAGATCAGATCATCCTCCTAGATACCGACAGCTTCCACAGTGCAGTAGGCAGTCCAAGGGCTAAATGTTGTAATTCACTATGAATCGTGGCATTGTGACCCTGCCCACTACTGCACAGTGTCACAAATTGCAGCACAGTGTCACAAATTGCAGCATTGTGCAGCAGGTGGTGGTGCTGTCTGCACTAGTGCAACATGGTTAGCTACAACACAACTCTTCCTGGGGATGCAGGAGAGGGAGGTCCAGAGGGAAGGGGCATGGAGCAGATAATTGAAACATTGTGGCCACACCATGATTCAGAGAACCACACCCACTTCACAGGAGAAACAGGCAGGATCTGGAAGGGTTGACTACTCTCCCAGGATTAGGGAGAACTCCCCCAAAACCATGAGTCTCCCCTGAAATTACAGGAGAGATAGCAAGCATACCTCACAACCAGTGTCCTCTCTGCACTGTGGGCCTGATTCAGAGCCGCTCGCAAAAAGCGAGTGCTCGCTCTGAATCAGGGTGACCGCATGTTTTTTTAAAACTGGCCTCCTGGCCGCTCACATAGCTGTGGATGACCACCCACAGCTTTTGCGGGTGGCCAGGTGATGGTCGCGATGGCCGCTTGCGACGAGACCCTTTTGGTAGGGTCTCATTCCCACAAGCCCCTGTGAGCTTCTGGCTCTAATAGAGCCGGAAGCTCACCACTGACATCACTCGTGATGTCAGTGGGGCCGCCCCCAAATAACAGGTGTTCTTTCGGGAACGCCTCCGTTTGGCCAGCCACCCCCTCGACCCACCAACCAAACGGGGCGAGTTAGCGATCAACATCGACAGCCGCCCCTTTTGGATGCGAGCGCCAGAGCAATTGATTTCTCGCTCGCTCAGGGGCTCGCGTGCGCACTGCATGTCCATCCACCCGCTTGCGAGTGCATAGCACTTGCGAGCGGGTCTGACTCAGGCTCTGTGTCTCTTGTCAGTCTATCTTGCAAGTGACTTTTATGAATTATGCTGAGCTTTGATGCTATGACCTGACACTAAAATGTTTACTGTATTGCCGTTATTTGCTATGCGACCTATTTGTATTCTTGTTATGCTTAATTGTACTCATGCATTAACTTGTGTTCATGTATTATTCTTGTATTGCTATTCTCCTTAACAGTGTTCATGTATTATTGACTACATTCCTGTACTCTTGGCCGTACAGCGCTGTGGAATCTGTGGTGCCATATAAATAAGCAATGATGATAATTAGAATGAGCAGGAGGAGAGGGGACATCCACTTTGAAATACAAAAATAAACACCTGGGTGCAGTATTATTTGTACCTACTTCAGAAAGTTAATGGAAGATAGTAACAAATAGATAAAAAATGTTTCAAAGCTTTGAACATAGAACATAAAATAGTTTGCTTTAAAAGCTTTTCTGATATAGTTGAAATAATTGATCTCCGTAGGGATCAGAAGTGGTCAGGGCCAATTTTGGATCAGCAGAACATGCTGTGGTCTCTGAAAGCTTGAAGCAGGTATGAAATCAGATTTAGTCCAACATCCTACTACATAAATAGCATAACTGAGCATTCACTAGATGGGTTTTCGAATGAGATTCATTTTAGGCTTACACTATAATACATTTGTAGATGATCATGTTCTGCAATAATGCTTTTCTTTTATTTTCTAAAGAGAAATTTGTACATTTGGTAGTAATAGATTTTGCAAACAATTGTCAGTACAATAACCTGAAGGCTCCTATAATTAAACATGACAAGAAAAGGAAATGATAATTGCATTCCAAAGGCTTGAGTCTCACGGAGTGGTTACTTATCTAGCTTTGTCACAGCAAAAAGAATTTAAAATCAAATAAGAAATGTTTTACCTAACATGTGAGGAACTTTACAATTATACATCTGCTGTGACTAGAGCGTGGCCGGGTGCCCTAAGTGTAGCCAACAGCACGTGAAGGGTTTTTGTGGTCTTCGCAGATGTTGCTGGCATCCCAGTAGCATGGCCCCATCTATAAATATTTTGTTACAGGCTAAACCTCAGGGTATGACCTGTGTGCAGAGTTCCCTTCTGGCTGGATGTAAAGTACTGGATACACAGGGGCCTTTGTGGAAAGGTGACCAGGGATGCAGAGAGAGGGAATTGGGGGGGGGAGTGCTAATTACCTGGGATTAATGGGGTGGGGGTACGCCGTCTGTCCATCCTCTCTTACCTGGCAGCGGGACCAGGGAGGCTGCAGCAATCTCCTCTGGCTGTGCAGACGGGGCTTGATTAGGCTGCTTGAGCCCCCCCCCCTTCGGTATTTGCCCCTGGTTGAGGGGCACACAGGGCCGCCCCTGTGAAGCAGCAAATACCATATATATATATATTTTTTTTACTATTATTTTTCTTTTTTGTAAGGAGTCATGGCCACAACTCCTAACATTAGGTCAAGCCCTCTGAAATGACGCATGGCCCGGCTTAGCTCTCCATGGTCCTGATTGTGACACACAACCCACCTAGTAGTGAGTATGCTTCCTGTTTTTAGGGGCAGCTAGTGAGCACAGTGAAATCATTTAACATTTCAATGTAACGCCACATGCCTGAATTTGCACGAGTCACACCCACATTTTTGCATAATTTTTACCTTGTTCCCGCACAGATCTAGCCATGCTCATCTATGTGAGCGCATTTCGGCATGGATGGTGCAACTAGTGTACTTGGCTGCTTGCCATAGACTTCAATGGGGAGAACGCCGGCCGCGCCTAGTCGTGGCCCGGCGAACGCTGCGCTATGCCGCGATGCATGTGCCCGTGCACACAAACGCATCGCGGCAACGATGTACAGATACATCTGTACTTCCGGAGCTGGCTCCCACATTTATTGACAATTGCCTAAAGTGTTTGTGGCCTGTTCAGGTCTAGAGCCAAAACTTTAGGTACACATGGTTTAGACTTCTTAATGGTCTGGAATAAGTACAAGTGATGTATAATGCTTTACATGAGAAGTGCTAAATTTACCTCTCTCAAAAAAATGTGTTCAGTAGTAGGAAGGATAGGCCAGCAAAGTACAAATGCCACAATACAGAGCACTTTCCGTATGTAGATGCATACGCTTGGCTCTGGAACTTGCACAATGCGAAAGCACACATGATAAATAGGAGAAACCGAAGTGCATTCAACTCATCAGCCCCTTTTTATTATAGATATATTAGCACATGCACTGATCAGGATCAGGAGGCATACATTCATGCTAATATGCTAATAGTTCATTTGCATAATGTGAGCCTGGTTAATTTCCAATTGAAGCATATTGTACTGACTCTATTAATTACTCAGTTAAAATCAAAGCACTTTCTGCCTCTGCTGTATCCTGTGGCTTCTCTGCTGCAGCAGCGCGGGTTGCTAACAGTACATACTGTTTTATTTATGTTGTATTAATAAATGTGACAATATGATCTAGGCGCATCACAGTTTTAATCCAACAGATTCTGAACCATGGGCCTGATTCAGATTTGGAAATAAAGCAAGGAAGCGCAAATAACTATGGGACTGATTCAGACCCGCTCACGAGCGCTGAGCGCTCGCAAGCGGGTCGATGGTGCCCAAGTGCGCATGCGCACGACGGAGGCGGCTCCGTCGTGCTCATGCACGAGACCAGAATTACGACGGCTAAGCCATCGTTAAGGGTCTCGCACCAAAGGGGGCATGCTGTCGATGGTGAGTGACAGCACGCCCCCTTTGGTGGGCGTGCCGGGGGAGTTGCTGCCCAGACGGAGGCGTTCCCATGGGAACGCCTGCCGTCTGGGGCCGGCCCCACTGACATCACTAGTGATGTCAGTGGGAGTGCTTTTGGCTCTGATAGAGCCAAAAGCACTCCTGGGCTTGCGGCAGCGAGACCCTACCGCAGGGTCTCGTCGCAAGCCCGATGGTCGCGTTGGTCTTGACCATCGCGACTATCATTTTGGCTGCTCGCTATAGCTGTGGATGGTCAACCACAGCTATGCGAGCGGCCAGGAGGCCGCTCCAAAAAGGAGCAGGGACGGCCCTGATTCAGAGCGAGCGCTCTGTCAGAGCGTACGGCTCTCAATCAGGGCCTATGTACACAGAGAAACCATGCTACAAAGCAGTGCTAGCTGCTGTTGCATGTACTGTAGCCCACTAATGCTGAGTAGCTTTATTGTTACACTGAAATTTAGATTTCACTTTGAACACACCCCTCCCAAATCTAAATCTCTCTGCACATTGTACTGTACATCTTCCCCAACATGGCTTTACCTAGATGCACAGGTACTTGCTCTTTCTTGCTTTATTCCTAAATCAGAATCAGGCCTCATGTTATTACCATGTATACATAGGGATTGTTCATGAAGACGTCAAATTGAGGATGCAGTCAGGAAGCCGACGGTTCGAAATGCCGACTGCCAGCTTCCTGACTGTCTAATCCCGACAGGGCACTAATGACAGGCATTGAAATACCGACGCCGATCATTATCCCTACGCCGGGAGCCCGATGCCTGGCATACCGAACGAAGGTAAGCCGGCGCCGGGTGCGGACAGCTGCGTGGGGGGGGGGGTTTAGGTTTCAGGGCTCCCGGGGGAACTTAGGGTTAGTCACCCCACGGGAGGGTTAGGGTTAGGCTAGGGGAAGGGAAGGGGGGTTAGGGTTAGTACCGCCCCTGGGAGGGTTAGGTTTAGGCTGCGTGGAAGGGGGGGATTAGGGTTAGGCACTACTTGGGGAGGTTAGGGTGAGGCACGACTGAGGGAGGGTTAGGGTTGGTGGGGGGGATAGGGTTAGGTGTAGTTACTATACTTACCAATCAGGATTTTCAGTCGGAACACCTGCCGGTCTTCTGGTGTCGGGATTTGAACCGCCGGGCATAGGTCCGGCGGTCATTCATACCGATACCGTCAAATTGAGTTACAGCAACCACACTTGTGGCATATTACATATTTAGTATGTTATGCCTTGTGTATGATTTATTTATTCATTTGATTATTTATTTATTTATTTACTTACATCAATCTGGACCTTCCATATGCATTGTGGGCCCCTAATAATTTTTGATCTCAGGTACATACATTGTTGGTGGATATCTTTGCTAGATATTAACAATTAATACATTTAAGCTTAGAATAATAATTTTATCATGTTTTTATGGGTAGTAGAGTTCAATTATAATGTCAACTCTTGTAATAATAGATTCATTTATAAACCAATACTAAAAAAGAGCCATTTGTTATTTTGTATTTTTACTAAATTTACTTCAAAAAATAAATCAATATTTTATCAATCAATTTTGCCCTGTCTTTTGGTTACGAAACAACTTAAATTTGAATAATTGCCAAGTTTTACTATAAGGTTTTGATCTCCAGCTACAACGTACTGTATTAGTAAGAAAGAAGAAAGGAAGGGAATTTAGGAACTGGAAAAGCCTACCAGAACATAATATTAATATGCACACTGCATTTTGATGTTGTGTTTCAAGCTGCTTGACAAAGATCACATTCAATGCCTTGTTAGCGGGACCTCACGGATCCTTATGCCTGAACTGGGATATCCTTCCTCCACATTTGGTTTTACCAAAAATCTCGCATCTGCAGGGTTTTTACCGCAGGTGCAAGATTTTTGGTATTCAATAGGGTGCAATTTTTTTAAACGCCTCCAGGGCAAGTCTAATTTTTCCTAAAATCCATATTTTAAGGAAACATTGTCGACATCTGCTCGTTGGACACCGCCTCTAATGAATAATTAAGCAATTGGAAGTTTCCAATTAGCTTAATTACTCACCTACTGGCCTTCTCCTCCGTCTCTTCTCCAGCTTCCCAGATAGCTTCCAAGGACCGACCAGGCACGGGACAGGTACTACTCCTAACCCTGCACCCCCCACTATCCCTAGCCCTGCATCCCCTCCCTGCACACCTTACACTACACTACCGCCACTATCCCTGCACACGCTCCTCGCATACATGACACTACCGCCACTAGCCCTGCAACCATTCCTCGCACACACCTACCTACACTACACAACCGCCGCTAACCATGCACCCCTACACTACTCCTAATCCAGCCAGGAACTATATCTCCCATAAACCCCCTTCTCCTCCCAGCATCCTCCTCCGCAACTTCTCCGGCAGAAAGGGAGCTGACAGAGATGGTGAGAGACCCAGGAGTGGCCAGAACACATCAGTAAGTGTACAGTGTTCTGTGCCAAATCTTTCTTTTTCCTCCTCCATGGGATTCTGCCCGCAAGAAAACCCAGAACCAATTTTTTTTTTAATTGGATTTCGCAAGTATCAGGAGTGCGTATACCCGTGGTAAACCAAAATTGGTCGTGGAGTCCTCGTAATTGTTTACGGGCAAAATCCCGCACTCAATTGGATATGCCCCTGTATATTTTTCGTCTTGATTTTATAGATTTGAGGAAGACATCCTAACAAGAAGAGTGCCGATTCCAACAAAGACATTGCAATTGACTTGCTACATCAAAGTACCGTGAAAACTTCTATTTTTCTTGGGGCTTGCACTATTTTGTTATTTGTGCACTAATTGATCATGAATATTTGTTTTGTTACTGTACGTTCAAGGATGTGTAAGAACCAAGGACCTCATTCAGAGTCGGTCGAAGCGGCCGCATGGTCGTACGCCACCGATGGTCGCTATACTGCGCATGCGTAAAGTTCGCAATGCGCGTGCGCAAACTAGCTGCTACGATCAGAAATTTCTCTCTGCTTGAACACAGCCAGGTCGGTAGTTTGAGTGACAGATGGAGGCGTTTGTGGGTGGTAACAGGGGAAGGTGCTTGAAAACGGGGGAGTGGAGATCCGAACGCAGGCGTGCCTCATTATGCGAACAGCGTTTTATGGGAGTGCATACGGTTTATGGGAGTGCATAATTAACAAAGTAACGTCATGGCACATGTGACATGTTCACTGACATGTTCGTAGAGCTTAAGAGAGGGTATTGTCAACCTTAAGCTCTACGACCAGTTCTGATGGTTCCCGATGGTCTCGATTAATCTTTATATGCCCGGAGATGACGTGTAATGCGTACGAGAAGGGGGCGTATTTTTTTGTCTTCCGACCGCTTCCTCCCCTTGGTCGGTCAGCTACCGATCCGAACTTAGGGACGCAACTTGCGAGGGAATCATTTGCATATCCGTCCCTTTTTCCCGTACGACCATGCGGCCGCTTCGGCCGACTCTGAATGAGGTCCCAAGTCTCATACTTTGTGGCCAACTGGGTTCCGTCCCTCTAAATGCATGTGGGTGGAAAATGAGGTGCATGTATGCACCTACTGAAGTCCACATTCCACAATAACCTTATATATATATATATATATATATATACAGTCAGGTGCATAAATATTGGGACATTGACAGAATTTTCATATTTTGGCCTCTATCCACCACCACAATGACTTTGAAATGAAACAAACAAGATGTGCTTTAACTGCAGACTTTCAGATTTAATTTGAGGGTAATTACATCCAAATCAGGTGAACGTTGTAGGAATTACAACGGTTTCTATATGTGCCTCCCACTTTTTAAGGGGCCAAAAGTAATGGGACTATCAACTCAACAGCTATTTCATGGACAGGTGTGGGCTATTCCCTTATTATTTCATTATCAATTAAGCAGGTAAAAGGTCTGGAGTTGATTCTAGGTGTGACATTTGCATTTGGAATCAGTTGCTGTCGACTCTCAATATGAGATCCAAAGAGCTGTCACTATCTGTGAAGCAAGCCATCATTAGGCTGAAAAATCAAAACAAACCCATCAGAGAGATAGCAAAAACATTAGGTGTGGCCAAATCAACTGTTTGGAACATTCTTAAAAAGAAAGAATGCATCGGAGAGCTCAGTAACACCAAAAGACCCAGAAGACCACGGAAAATAACTTTGGTGGATGACAGAAGAATTATTTCCCTGGTGAAGAAAAACCCCTTCACAACAGTTGGCCAAATCAAGAACACTCTCCAGGAGGTAGGTGTATATGTGGTTCACCACAAGATGTAAACCATTGGTGAGCCACAAAAACAGGAAGACCAGATTAGAGTTTGCCAAACAACATCTAAAAAAGTCATTACAGTTCTGGAACAACATCCTATGGACAGATGAGACAAAGATCAACTTGTACCAGAGTGATGGGAAGAGAAGAGTATGGAGAAGGAAAGGAACTGCTCATGATCCAAAACATACCACCTCATCAGTGAAGCATGGTGGTGGTAGTGTCATGGCGTGGGCATGTATGACTGCCAATGGAGCTGGTTTCCTTGTATTTATTGATGATGTGACTGCTGACAAAAGCAGCAGAATGAATTCCGAAGTGTTTTGGGTAATATTATATGCTCATATTCAGTCAAATGCTTCAGAACTCATTGGACAGCGCTTCACAGTGCAGATGGACAATGATCCGAAGCATACTGCAAAAGCAACCAAAGAGTTTTTTAAGGCTAAAAAGTGGAATGTTATGCAATGGCCAAGTCAATCCCCTGACCTGAATCCGATTGAGCATGCATTTCACTTGATGAAGACAAAACTGAAGGGAAAATGCCCCAAGAACAAGCAGGAACTGAAGACATTTGCAGTAGAGGCCTGGCAGAGCATCACCAGGGATGAAACCCAGCGTCTGGTGATGTCTATGCGTTCCAGACTTCAGGCTGTAATTGCCTGCAAAGGATTTGCAACAAAGTGTTAAAAAGTGAAAGTTAGATTTAGGATTGTTTAGTTTGTCCCATTACTTTTGGCCCCTTAAAAAGTGGGAGGCACATATAGAAATCATTGTAATTCCTACACCGTTCACCTGATTTGAATGTAATTACCCTCAAATTAAATCTGAAAGTCTGCAGTTACAGAACATCTTGTTTGTTTAATTTCAAAGCCATTGTGGTGGTGAATAGAGGCCAAAATATGAAAATTCTGTCAATGTCCCAATATTTATGCACCTGACTGTATATTGTGTAGCACTGGTGGAGGTATATCTTATTTATTTTAAATACATTATAATCTAGCTCTAAATTTAAATGTATCATGAATTTGGGGGGCTACGGGGGTGGGGTAGGTGCTGGGGGGCGGGGATATATTTAAAGAGTATATATCTTATCACTATGTCATGTAAGGGGGAGGGTGTTATATTTATAGAGCATATGTTTTATTATCACTGTAATGTTAGGGGGGGGAGTAAATTAAAAGAGCATATGTGTTACCACTCTGTCATGTTAAATAATTCAACATGGCAGAGTGATAAAATATATGATCTTTAAATATACTCCCCGCCCCTAACATGGCAGAGTGATAAAATATATGCTTTATAAATATATCATCCCCCCCACGCCGAGACCAATGCCAGGCAACGACCCCACCCCACCCTCATCAGGCTTGGCTTGCCAGACACTGTGTGACAGACAGACTTACTGTATTATATTGTAACTGTCACAGTGCCACAGCCCGCTGCGCTGCCCACACAGATATTCTCTTTCCCGGGTCCCGGCCACACTCTCCACAGTGTCTCCACCACGGTCCGGTCTGCAGTGTCAGAGGCTCCTCAGAGTAAGGGGCACGGGGTAGGCACAGGGTGAGGTCGCAGGCGGTCACATGATACGTGATGTCCGTATCATGTGACCGCCGAGACCACAGAGTGTGTAGTGGAGCCAGAGGAGGAGCGCCGCTGATGCTGATTGGCGCTCAGCTCAGCGGCTCCTCTCTCTGGCTTTCTTTTTTTTACAGTAGAAGTGAAGTTAAGTAGTGAACGAGGCCGGCGGTAGTGTTATAGGTGTAGATGTGGTTTAACGGCCGGGACCCTGGAGACAATGGAGCCAGCTCAGCCAGATGCCCCTTCAGGGCTGGGCGCCCGGCGGCAACTGACTCCATTGTCTCCGGGAGTTCCGCCACTGCTTCCATCATAAAATGCTAACCTATGAACGCAACTTTCCCACTGCTACAAGTTTGACATGAAAATCCATTCATCACTTAAATGGGGGACAGCCATACGACATCACAAAATGTAATTTGGAGTACAAAGCATACAGTAACACAGCTCTTCTTACCTCTACTGCTAACAGAATACTAATATAGGGGCTAATAGAAGTATTTTGTTCCGTGCTGTCCTCTACTTTAACTACTTTGCACAGTCGAAACCAGTGACCTGACCGGGCACCCAGGCGAAGCAGTCAAGCTTTGTATAAAGCAATATAAATACATTTAAATACATGATCAGTATTTTATTACACAGTATTGTTCATTACATAATTCCAGCATTAACATTTATTTTCTGTAATTGTGATGTGCATATTGTTTATTATTTTTTTGTAGATTTACCACATTAAGCAAAATGCAAAGAGCTTTGTACCAAAAATGGAAATTACTGCCAATTACATGAGACAGAAAATAGTTTTCGTTATTTGTTGGAAAGTCTGGAAGACAGTTTGGAATCAGTAGGAGATGTAGATCTCCCAGTGAATTCTGTAGGGGTCCTAACAAAGCAGCCTGGGGGATATAAATCAAGTCAAGAGCACATAGAAAAGGCAGGACTGAATCTTATTAATCTGTGAGCACCAGACAGTGCCTTCACCTTCAATTAAATAAAGCAAAACTGGAGCAAGCTTACATGATCAGTCTGGTAAAAACTAGAACACAGATGTATTATTGCAAGGCAAAATAAAACTTTACTCGATTAATTACTGAAACAATATTGATTTCCGCACCAGTAATAAGTAGCAGAAAAACAGTTTTGCTCACAGGAAGAATAAACATATGGATTGGAAAATACAACAGTCATTAGAAACCCAGATATAAAATAAAGTTAAAATATGCCAGTTAGGCACTATCTCTTCCATATTGTTTTCTCAAAAGAATAAAACATTAAAATGCACCAATTTAAGATAAATTATTTAACAATTACATGGCAGCGTATGGATAAGATATTAGCGTAAGCTTGATGGTGATGGGGAAACACAGATGGTGTAATGGTTAACATTACTGCCTCATAGCACTGAGGTCACTGAGGTCCCACCAAGACCACATGTGTGGAGTTTGTATGTTTTCCCTGTGTTGGTGTGGGCTTACTCCTGTTACCATGACTTCCTCCCACAAGCAAAATATAAAACCAATAGGTTAGTTGGCTTCTGACAAACAAGAAATATTGACCCTAGTTTATGTGTGTATGTACATGTGATCAGGAATATAGTAAGCTGTATATGGAACAGGGACTGATGTGAATGACTAAATATTCCCGCTAATAAATTGTGGAATAAGTGTGCACTACATAAATAACTGTTAATAAATAAATAATTGTGTTACAGGTCGAGTCTCCCATATCCAAAATACTTGAGAACAGGGGTTTTTTGGATATCGGAATATTCCGTATTTTGGAATATTTGCATATTATAATGAAATATATTGGATAATGGGAACCAAATCTAAACACAGAATGCAATTATGTTTTATATAAAACTTATACACACAGCCTGCAGGTAATTTAATATAATATTTTAAATAATGTTGTGGCTCAAACTAAATTTGTGCACATACATGAAATTTGTTTGTTTCATATACACACAGCCTGAAGGTGATTTTATACAATATTTTTAATAATTTTGTGCTTTAAACCAAGTTTGTGTACATTAAACCATCAAAAAAACAAAAGGTTTTACTATCTCAGTCATTCTGTATTTCGGAATATTCTGTATTTCGGTATATTTGGATATGGGAGACTCAACCTGTATTAGCAATGAAGAAGTAAAAACTCACTGTTTCATCAGCCATGACAGAGTATTAGTGGTATATTAAATAAAACTTCTAAAAAGAAAAAGTGCAGCTTTTGCCTATGGCAACCAATCAGATTGTAGTAATCATTTTCGAGAATGTATCAGATAAATCATAACTAGAATCTGATTGGTTGCTATGGTTTTAAGTAGATCTACCCGTTAGGTTTTCATTTTCAAGGCTCGCCGCCCTTTAGGTTTTAATTTTCAAGACTCACCGCCCTTACAAATAGTATAGTTATGGTGTGCATACCTATAAATACAAAATGTGAGTCTTGAGCAAAATTGTACAGAATCTATAAGTGCCCTATCCAGAAATAAATGGGGATCTTAGGGCAGGAACATTTTGCCATTTATGTAAAGACTACATGAAATACAAATATGAAAATAATATAGATATTGGCTTTTACTGTAAAAGTGCAGTAATACATTATTGCAATGGACTTTTTTCATTTTGTCACAGTCATTTCCAAATGACCGTAAGTTGAGCTATACCATATTTTACATGTAGTTTGCTGAATGCACTTTATGTAAGTTACAACTAGGGATGTGCGCCGGACCATTTTTGCTGGATTTGGATTTGGCTCTGATTCGTCGTCTGGAGTTGGATTTGCCAAACCGCCATGATTGGTTTTGGATTTGTTACAAAAATGTACAAAAAAAAGCTAAAATCACATAATTTTGTTTTTTTTCTGATCCTAGAGTATTATTAACCTCAATAACATTAATTTCCAGTAATTTACAGTCAATTTAGACCACCTCACAGTTCACAATATTGTTTTCGCCATTATTGGCCAAAGGCTGCAGTGAGCTGGCTGGTTACTAAGTGACAAAGCAGTGGCACAGACACCGTCGTTTAAAGCACATCTATGAAACATTACCACAAGGCAGTAGCAGAAATGAAAGGTAGTGCAAGATGGAATTGTCCTTCGGGCCCTTCCACCCACCCTTATGTTGGGTATTAAAAAGGACATGCACACTTTAACAAACCAAGCACTTCAGCGACAGGGACTGCCACTTTTGTGGCTGAAGTGCTTGGTTTGTTTGGGCCCCCACGAAACAAGCTACCAATCGGCTTAAGGCAACAGCTCTACAATGGCAAGATATCACCATCATTGCCATCCTCACCCTAAATTTTTTACTTTTTTCAACTTCTTTTTTAACTTTTCTTGTATTAACTTGTCACAGTACTTGTGTGTTATGAACACAGTGTGCTACGGCCCAGGGAGTCACAGTGCTTGTATACACAGTGGGGTACAGCCAACCGAGTCACAGTACTTGTATACACAGTGAGGTACAGCCCAAGGAGTCACAGTGCTTGTATACACAGTAGGATATGGCCCAAGGAGTCACAGTGCTTGTATACACAGTGGTCTATGGCCCAAGGAGTCACAGTAATTGTATACACAGTGGGCTATGGACCAAGGAGTCACGGTGCTTGTATACACAGTGAGGTACAGCTCTAAAAAAAAAGTTATTTTTTTTTTTTTTTTTTTTACATTTTAAACTTTTTTAAAAAATATTATTTGCCTTTTCTTTACACTGGAGCAGATAGGCATGAGTAGTGCGCAGTATGCATCAGCATGTCTTGACCACACTGTAACTTGTGAGTCTGGATACAGGCACTTTAATCAGCAGAGTATAGCGCAGCATACATCAGCATGCAGTGTTCCCCTTACTATACACAGTCACTTTAACAGCACAGCCACTTGCGAGGCTGGACACAGCCACTTTAATGAGCAGAGCAGGGCACAGCGTGCAAGTGAAATGGCGCTGAGTCCAGGTCGCGGCGCCCTATATAGAAACAAACTTTCGCGAGAGGATGATGTTTGGCCTCGAAGTGGGATCCTAGCCAGACGGGAACACCCGAGTCACGGCTCGGGTGGACACCGATCCCTGGTGTTGGGAGCAGTTCGGATTCCACAGAACCGCTCATCTCTAATTACAACTGAGGGTTATTGATCAGCGATAGCTAGCACTATATTTATTGAAAAAGCTACAACAATCTTTGATACAAATAATAGGTGTTCATAGACTAACAGGGATCACACAATGCTTGTACAGCAAGTGCCATGAGTACGACACTGGGGCGGATTTTGAGTTGGGAGTAAAGCAAAAAAGAGCAAGTAACATTGCACCTTGTGGCGGTATACAATTAATTTCGCACCCGCGATAAAGTTTCGCATGCCAGACTTTTCGCCTACATCGCGTATTTTAGCCGCGGAAACTTACTGTGCGCGTACCCACTATTCGTCCTATTCAATTCCAAAAGACGCAAAAACAGCGACACGCAAAGTCAGAACAGGCGAAAAGTGGTGTCAGGAACGGGGAAATCAGCCAGAACCCCCCAAAAAGATGCAGAAACATTGGGGAACAATGTAGTAGTGCCCGATTGGCCCTAATAAAACTGCTTGGGGGTACCTAAGTTCGCACAATTGCCTCTAATTAGCGTCTTTGCACAAGTGGTGAAGAATGGCATAAAGCAGTATGTTTTGGAAAAAATAAGTAGTCCTGACAAATTTGGGGTACCTGAAAATGGGTGCAAGCATCTTTTAAGGTCTCTAAAGTGAAGTTTTAATAAAAGTGAAATTCTGCCCTCATAAAGCACCTGCACTCCCAAAAACATGACCCCCTTCTTAGAGCACCCCCAGAACCTTATTTTGCTAGTTTGCGAACTTGTCCCCCCACTTTGTGCTTTTTCATCCCCAAATGCAAAGTACTTTTTTGGGGTTTTAATCATTTTATTTTTAGTTTTTTTTTTTTTATGCAGTTAACCTTTGGGGGGCTGTCCCAAGGGTTCTGAGTGGTTTCCTCTACCCCTAAATAAAAAAATTGCACTTCTTTTCTCCTGCTATTAAGGGGAATCTTTTTCACCTATTACACTGCATTGACTTTCCGCGTACTCGAAAAGCGGATGGAATTGAATACGAAGATAAGTAGTTACCCTACATGAACATGGTTTGTTCGCGATACGTTTCTTGCTTTTTTTTTTTTTTGCTTTGCTCCCAATTCAGAATCAGCTCCATTAAACTCTATTGTGCTAATATAGTACCAAAGGATTTATTTACACCAAAACAACACTGTTATTAGACACATTAGGATCCAGAGACCAGGTGTGAGCTTTTAGAGGATGGTTTAGGAGATCCAGAAATTTGAAGAGGGTCAAAGGTGGTCACCCCTCCTTGCAAGCACACTAGTGGTATAGCCATACGGGTAAGTAATACTAACCAGCTCTACTAAACACTCAGTAATACTAATCACTCTAGAGCCATCAATACTAGACAAACAGGCTGATTGATAGTCTGATAGAGTCAATAGATAGATCAATTTCCCTTGTGGCCAGTTAGATGACCTGCAATCATGATTACTTAGTCACCAGTATCCAAATGTGCAGTATCGCTAATAAAACAGTGGGGTGTAGCTGATAAAAAAAAATATCAGCCGTTTACGCTACAAGAACTTCAGACTCCGTGGTTTAAAGTTCCCATTCTGAAGCATTCCAACCTTTATTTATGCATGCTTTGTGCAACTGTGTAAATATCATCCAATAATTAGAGCAGCAAATTAAACACAGCCAAGTGCAGTGTGTAACATGAGAAGGAAAGTCTCTATACAATTAAATCAAGTTCTTCAATAAGATCACAGGCTGCGTTTGAAGCAGCAGGAGGCCTGTCTAACTACACTCTGATGTTTTATGCGCCATCAGAAAATCTTACATATGTAGTCATTATCAAGTACAACTATGCAACATTTCATATCACATCCATCTATTCCGTTTGTCTTACAATTAAAGTAAAGGAATACAAACTACCTAAATTGTAATTGGAAAAGGCAAACCAGACAAAGATATGTGGATTCAGGAATCGCTGCTCTTAATGAAGGTGTCTCGAAAGTCAAAGCAGAATGATATATTGTGCACTGTCAAACTATATATTATTGTATAAGGTAGGCATGAATAATTCAGTATATGGTGTAACAGAGACAATGAATTACAGGTTTCAGTTTCACCCTTTTATTATTCATTGTGACTTTTTTTGCATGTTTTCTCCTTGATGTGATGATTGATCTAGGTTTGAGAAGATGTAATACTGCATTATTTATAACGTAAAAAAGAAGGTTTCCCATAAAAACAAGTTTTGCAGTGCCCTGTTACACCTGAAGAGTATGGTTAGCAGCGACTGTCAGGGTAAGTACTGTATGTAAGTGTCTCCACAATAGAAGGCTGGTTCTCAAAGGGCCATTGAGTCATCTACAGGGCACAGGTGATACTGAGGGGTCTTGGCTAAAATCAAGAGACGTTGCCATACCCCCTCCAAAAAAAAAACATGTAAAATACTATGCACATTTGACCCCCTCAGCAGATGGTCCCCTCCAATAGGACCGGGTCATTAGGAACCGCCCCAACCCCCCTTATCAGCACCCCTGGTTGGGACAAGGGGTTAATATGGGGAAGAAAGGAAACATTTTTACCAAATGTCTAATATTGAAGCAGGCCTATCACCCCCATATAAAATTATTGTAGACATTAAAGCATTTAATTAGAATTTAATTAGCTGACTGTATTTTACACTCACACAGTAAAGTAGCAAACTGCCCTGCTAAAGAAGATCATGAGCAAGTTATTATTTTATTAATCATATTGGAATTTGTGTTGCATTGGTGGAATTGCATTAAAGTTTATTAATCTTGAATGAAAATTTTCATTGGCTGGATCTCCTTAGAAAGTCCTTTTTAACAAGGAAATCCCTAAAAATCCCAAACATGAATTATTATTATTATCGTTTATTTATATGGCGCCACAAGTGTTCCGCAGCGCCTTACAAAGTACATAAACAAATAGATTGATTTACAGTGACTTACAGTACAGTACAATACAATACAATGCAATACATTAAAGGACATGAGTGTATGAGTGCCCTGATAGAGAGTAAGAAGTAGATGAAGGTAGAGTAAGGAGAAGCACAAGAGGGTAGAGGGCCCTGCTCATAGGAGCTTACATTCTAAGGGAAAAGTACTATTGATGATGATTATTCATTTGACGTTTTCTATCTTCTTATTACACCATCATGACGTTGTCCTAACACAGAAATCACTCTCATTAAAAGGAAGCACTTTAACCACATTTCATAGAACCTTTTTAAATGGGGGCGTTTCATATATGATAGGTATCGAGTTACTATACAAAATCAATAAAATAACCTGACTTGGAATAGT
This sequence comes from Taudactylus pleione, assembly GCA_031769625.1. Taxonomy (NCBI): domain Eukaryota; kingdom Metazoa; phylum Chordata; class Amphibia; order Anura; family Myobatrachidae; genus Taudactylus; species Taudactylus pleione. The sequence continues at coordinate 1,950,072 of JAUIMM010000200.1, read as the reverse complement.
ATTTTGGGCATTTTTATAAAGAGGTACAAGTTTGTCAGCCGTATACTTAAATGTATTTGCAATTACTAATATTTATAGAGACACCAAGTATATGTACACTATTAAAGGCTTAGTATAGTTATATACAGTCTGCAGTTAATTTTTTGGGGTCTATGTATCAAAGCTGGGAGAGATATAAAATTGTAAAACAGAAATTACCAACCAATTAGCTCCTATCATTTTTTTTAACACAGCCTGCAAAATGTAAATTGGAAGCTGATTGGTTAGTACTGTATCTCTCACAATTTTCTCTCTCTCCCAGCTTTGGTACATAGGACCCTTTGTCTGTGTGTATGTATGCACATTTCACATGTTTTACTTTAACGTTGGAGGGTTCTTTTAACATATTTAGCTAGAGGAATTGCTAACTAATAACTTAAGATGCCATTGACAAAATGCAAATGGTCAATACCACCTAGCAACTAATCAAAAATGTATTTTATCTACCTAGTTCACGATAAACAATGAAAGAACATATCTGGTTGCTATGGGTTACTGATTGTTCACACTTTGATAGTTCACATTGTACCCTCCCTCCTGCTAGAGGACCCAAACAATTAAATGCTATGCAGACACTACTGATAGTATGGTGCTATACCCATGAAGATGGTCAGGAGCTTGTTGCACCACACATATTTGGTGCAACTTGCCAAGGTTTCATACATTCTGCCAGTGAAATAACTGTGTACTATTATGTACTGTACTGAAAAGTCACATGGGTATATGGCAAAGGTAAAGGCAATATTCAATGGATAAAATATTTACTAAAGCATTAAGAAAGCAAGATTGTTTCTAAAAACGTAACTCTTGACATTTTACCTATCGTTCTAAAAAAGACCTAAAGCTCCCCATAGGAAAATGCCGTGGGTTTTAGATGAGATATGTCAGAATGCTCTCTTAAGCTATATTAAATTGTGCAGACATCCAGCGAGTAAGAAATTATTGATGATCTTTTGTTTTCAGCAGAGAACCACAGCCCTATAAATCTATTCAGATCCCCAGGCACAAAGCTATGACCTCAGCCGCAGTGATGAAGCTTAAAGACCAAATATAATATCAGAAACAGTGGTCTGACCTGGAATATCCCAATGTGGGGCTATAGACTACTGTGTGTCATGTGAAGTGAGAAAAAGATGCAATAAAAATGATGGTAAAGAAGAGCAGAAGTTTAAGTGCGGACACCGTATAACTTCAATTTGTGACCTGTGTTTCAAAACAATAACAAGATGTTCTTAAAGACAGTGAGTCCCATTGCTCTTCACAGCATAATGTATACTGTGACTACCATGCAACTTCTCGCTATGGGCTGTCCCCAGTAGATACTGTATACAGTACCAGCATGCAATCTGAACTATAGTTATACGGTATAAAAAATACTGCAGTAAAATGCTTTTGCACACTATACTCCTGAATAAAAGAGAAGGTGTATGTACAGTCATTTTCAGTCCCCAGGGTGGTTTTTGGACCACCACCACCACCACCACCACGCTCCTGCTTCTAAAAGCTTCATGCATATATTTATATTAATTTATAAAATTATATTTTTTCAGTTGACTGTCTAAATTTGTTATCTTTTCTTTCATTTAGTGTACACAATACAATATTTATACCCCAGACAGGACATTCTTATTCATAATATAGAGAGAGATTTTTTTTTTGTACTATTATTAAAATGTATTTATTTTACACCAGGATATTTCAAAGTGCCTAATATCTTTCATATATCATTGCGCTAAATATTTTTTGTGGGGTATCCTTTTATTTGATGGTCATCAAATGCACTTATGCAAGATTCGGGTTGGGTAGAGTCCCGGTGGCTGAATAGCCGCCGGTTCATATCCCGAAGCCGGAAGCCCGAACAATGAATATGCCGACAGGGTCGATAAGTAACCTAACCCTACCCTTCTCTTCCCCCCCTAACCCTCCATTAGTGGTGCCTAACCCTAACCTCACCCCGGTGGTGCCTAACCCTAACCTACCCTTGGGGGACCCTAACCTTAACCACCCTCTCTCCGTAGCCTAACCCTAACCCCCCTCTCGCGGCTAACACATTACAAGGCCCCGCTTACCTTAGTTCGGGATGCTGGGTGTTGGGATTTCGGCGTTGGGCTAAAGATAGGCGTCGGATTTATCTTTAGTCCCGGGATGGGTTTCTGACATCGCGATTCCGACGGCCGGCCGACGGTAAATTAACTACATCCAGCTAGATTCTACCCATATTTACTAATCTGGACAATGGATGGATATCCACAATCCTCCATTCTGTTCATAAATGTAAAATGCTCAGCGCCAACCAAGTTGAATGACACAGTTTAAGGAGTACATGGACATCCATTTTTGGATTAAACTTCTAAAAAAATATATTTATTTCTAATTCTTTTTTTTTTCTAGAAAGGACCAGCTGGGTATATGTTCCAGACTCTTTCTGGACTTCTGTAATATTAGATCACTCGGAATAAGGATTTAATGGTGTCTTTTATTATTTAAAGGAGTTAAAGAGACATGTGGATTGTATCATAGAGTAACTATATTTTAATGAAAAGGTGAATCAGTTAACACAGGGGTGCGCTCTCCAGTCTTTTAATATGATTAATAATAAATATTTAAAAAAATATTAGCAAAGTAGATGCAAAGAAGTCAACATTTTGACCAAGTGCCATAAACTTCCTGAGAAGGGCCACCATAATGTATGTGACCGAAACACTGACACCCCTGCTACTGTTGTGCTAACTTTTATTTCCAACCTAATAAAAGCATACAGAGAGCGACACTAAATCTATGACTATTCTTGGAATCGCCTGTTTCTATTTTCATTGACCCCACTGCATGATTTTTGGTTATCGGATAGGATCAATATATGGTCCAGGGGTTCCGAAATTCGGCCCTCTAGACATGCTAATGGTCCAGGTTTTAAGCATATCCATGATTGAGCACAGATGGTTAAATCAAAAGACTTCAGTACTAATTAAGTCATCTGTGCCCAAGCAGGTTTACCCTTAAAACCTGGACCGTTAGAGTGCCTTGAGGACCGAGTTTGATATCCTCGGATATAGTCAATTCCGAACAGAATGGTTGGTAATTACTTTCAATTCCAAGCAGAAAGTAAATCTGTATATTATTTCAAATATCTCATATATATATATATATATATATATATATATATACACACAGAAGAACAGTTAGTGAAACAAAAAAAAGTCCAGAACTGAAAGTGAATTTAACATTCTCAATAATTGAGACAAACTGCTGAGTTCTAAAACTATTCAATGTGTTTTAGACACTGCCAAATAATAATCCCAATTCTAACTGTGCGTGCTTAAATTACACCAAGCACATTATTCCTTTGTGTAAAATGATGCCGGTTGATTTCAGTAAGATTGGGAAAAATTGCTTCCCATTGAGGTGCTTTGCACAGTGTTTTGGATGATACTGTCCAGCCCAGGGTCTCTTTAATCTCAGCAAGAAGAAAATAAAAGACAATTGTTTATCTTACAATGAGCGGAGAATAAAAATCGCTCTGCCATCTGCTTGTGTCTGAAGAACCTTGGATGAGAGGATGTAGTGATGTGCTTGCAGCAAGAATCAGTTGCTAAGCTAACAATAGCAAAACATTATTACTTGGGCTTTTCTTATGTTTAAGTGCTATACTATATGAACAAAAACATGCAACTGCGCAAACAGACACTATGAGTGCAGAGTGCAGTCAAGTATATTTTCGGGAATTATTATATGAGAGTAATACCTAGCAACACTCATTCTGTTTTGTCAGCCGTTTTCATTCATTTTCCTTTAGAATTGTCCTGTCCATTTGTATTTGGTACCAAAACAATTTTACATATTAGGGCCAAAGATAAACTTGTTTCTAAAGGATTGTGTTAAATAATTGCATTATATTTTCCATACACTCATTAATTAACTCTACTTCACTTTGTAAAATATTGGGGAATACTCACTTTGGGATAATAAAATAATTTCACAACATTATGTTATTGGTATATATTTCATGGGCCCTTTTTATTAAGTATATATAAAATGTAAAGTTTTCCAATCTAAACTGGAAATATACATTTATTTGCACAAAATTAGCTTTGTCCCGAGAGTTAAAGTGGTGGCACTTAATAAAACAAATGTCATGGCAGCAATGAGATATGACATAATATACAGTACTCCATTTGTTATCCAATGAGCATCTTACTAGAGCTTGTGACACCAACCAATGAGGCTATGCAAACAGTTAGACAGGAGCAACGTTAAGGCAATTTTTTTCATGAAGCACTTTATATAGTGTATGCAGAACAAGCTGTTTCACAGAGTTCTGCCGATCATGTCATACAGCCTCCCAGTTCCGCTTCATATTCACAATTCCACATTTTCTGGTCTTTGAATGAGATGGCAACTGTTAATTCATTGGGTCCAAAACTATGATCTGGATGTTTTGAAAGTTTAGCTCTTCACAAAAATAGGGGAGTTGTAACTAGAGATGAGAGAGCTTTTGGCTAAAACATTTGACCAAACTTTCAGTCTAAAAAACAAACTTCCCTTTGAAATTTGACCTTATGTTTGAAATAGCAGATTTCCAAATTCAAATCTTGTTCTTCTGTATCTTAAAAGAGCAAGTGGAGTTGCTACCTTTTGACAAAGGAAGTTTATTTGAAGATATGTTCGTGAGGGTTTACAGTCAGTCATTCATACCGATCCCGTTAGTGAGAGACAGCATCAGGGAAAGCACAAGGGATAATGATTTTTTTTTATTATTAATGTTTATTTCACTGATCTCACATTTTGTTCAGAATAATGTCTTATTTTCTCTAATGCATTAATGAACATTGCAATGCTACTATGTTTAACCTGAATAAACAAATTGCTGTCCATATTGCAATCAGCAAATGATAAAACATATTCCTTCCTTACAGGTTACTTCCTTTACTCTTCTTCTGATTGCAATAGGTTGCACAGGTTAACTAGTCATAACGGTGATATACTGTATACATAGAAAAACCTCTTCAGTATCACATGTTTCCCAATGCAACATTTAAAAAAAAATTATCTATATAGCTACTCCCCACATCTGGCCATGTTCACCCAGTTCTAGGGCCTGCCCAATGTATGGGCCATAATGGTGATAATGCTGTGGTCAGGTCAACAGATTGCCAATTACCGCAATACAAATTCTGTTTGGGCACTCACACCTGCACACAGGGTATCCGGTCAGTATGCTGACATACAGAAATGTTGCAGTGTTCGTTATGCCGACATTGTGCACATTGACAGTCAAAATGTCCACATAGCATTCTAGTGCTAAATTTAGGTTTAGTGTTAGGCTAAAATAGTAAAAAATATTATGACTGTTGACCTGCACAATGTTGAGATAATGAATATTATGAGCATGTCAAAATTTCTGAATGTTGACATGTTAATGTAGAGATAAGCGGTTCAGCTCTACTCGGTTCTTTACGCCAAATTAGCACAAGTTCGGATTTGTCTTATTGGCTATCCAAAACACGAGAGAGCCAGATAGCCAATGAGATGCAGTTTTTCAGACTAATGTAATCGAGTGGAACGGAACCGCTCATCTCTAGTTTCATGTGACATTTTGACTGTGTGAATATCGTCAGATCATACCATGCCCATCTTAAAAAGGTGGTCCTTGGATAACTGGATATAAACAGGGACACTGAAGGGGGAGGGGGCAGGTAGTAACTAACTGGGGCCCTGTATCTCTCTAGAGGGGACCAGGCTTTCCATCGAGGCATAAACACACCCCAAAGAGAGTAGCAGAAAATATCTGGGTTAATTTAAACAACGATTTATGCAGAAAAGAGGTTACCCCCATTTATCAGTCCACTCTTTAGTGATTATAAATCATAACTGAAATTCTGGACATTGAAAAGAGTTTAAATGCTGTTTAATAATATGACATTCTATCTATTCCAGTTAAAGCTATTGAAACTTCCCTTAGAAGATCGTGCCAATTAATCAACAGTATCCAGATACTGATTAAAACAACTTAGGGGCTGATTTGGTCGCTATTGACCGAATTTTTGCAACTGCGCATGCAGCAGTGCCGTGATGCTGCTGCAGCTCCAGTTGCAGTGTGGGGGAAGCCTGATTTACAGGCAGCAGCTATTTGTGGGCGGCAACAGGGAACGTTAAAATGCTGGTGTGTTTTGCGGGCGTTTTAGGGGTTCACCAAAGCCAGCGAATGCATCGTTGGACATAGCTTCACTGACCTCGGCAACTTTTGGGTTCTGCAACTGTCCAATGGTTGCGATGGGGATCCAATGGTCCCAATGGTTGGGACAATGGTTGCGATGGGGATCCAATGGTGCATCTTCGGATGCAGGCGGCGAATCTGAGAAGCCGACAGGAGCATCTTTTTACAAAGGACGCCTACTGCTGCATTAACATAACTTCTCATATCCGCTGCGGCCGAAGACGCAGTACAGATCACTCCTGCATTCATCTCTGAATCAGGCCCTTAACTGTGGTAAAAATGCCTCACATACAAATCTAGCCTCCTTGCGTGTTAAACAGCCTTCTAGTCTCGCCATGCCATGGAGTGGCTCAGTAGTGCCAAGTGTCTTTTCATGCAACTTTTTACCTTTAAATGTGTCTTATTGACACAGTGATTGAATAGGTAGTACAAGCAGCATCTGCTGATTAAAATGATATGCAGCATGCTTATATTCTGTGTGCGATTGCGAATGTACCTGCATGCCAAATGCTATGTTACAGTGTCAGCGGCTGTAACATTGTAACATAGCGTTTCACATGCAGATACACCCGCAGTCACACACATAACATAGGCATGCTGCATATCATTTTAATCAGCAGAAGCTGCTTGTGCTATCTATTTGCATCAGTGTGAATAAGACACATTTAAAGGTAAAAGTTCACACAAAAAGATGCTCAGTGCTACCGAGTCACAAGGAGGTCCCGCAATATGTGTAGCGTAACTTGTAGCACACGGAGGATAGAAGTAAGTGGACACATCTGTAATATGAACATGCCCTTTATATCCCAGAGTACATCAGTAAACTTCAAGGCAGATACACTGTAAATCATGGGGTTATGTTTCTTTCATTTTTTGCCAGCAAGAAACATAAAAACAAATAAATTATTCTTAAATGGTATTTTTGAAGCACAAATGAGTTTAAGTTTGGCTGAAAAGAAAACGGAATCATAGAAAGGTCCATTTATTTTCTAGGTTCACGTTTTGAAATAAATTATCATTCTACTTAACTTTTATTATTTGTGGCTGATAAAAAAAAAATTGTCAGAAACATATGGAACATTTTGAGAAAAATGTTCCAACAGAGAGAGCCTGTGACCCGAACCATCACTGAATATATTACCTCGGCATATGGTAACGTTACAAACCATTCAACTTTATATGATCCTAATTTTTATCCTTAATTATAATCTCCAAAATATTTTACTTCCAACTCTATTTAAGACCACAGATCTACGGCAGCTCACATACTAGAATACTTTACTATACTTTAATCTTTCTAAATCAATATTTCATGAATACATCACTTTGGCATTCCATAACCACTCCGCCTCACGTGATTGTGTGTGTACCACAATAATAATAGGAAAATGTTTTTGACTTCCAACTCTTTTCAACCACAATAAGATTCACGGTTCAGCATAAGTATAGATAAGTATAAATTGTTTTCAGCAAAATGCAACTTTAAGAGAGGTAGAATTTCCCCATCCGTTAGACAACTTCTCTATTCCGTTATTACTTTACAAACTGTATACACATTCTTTAGTTTTGAAACATTGTTTATTGAATAATTTTGCCCCTATTTACCAAGCAAATTCACTATAGGTAAATTGCTCAATCAAAAGTATGTTCCAAAATATTCAACGACATTTAAAAAGAAAAGATAAGCATAATTGTAGTCTTAGTAATATATTTATGTTGTTGTGGTGGAGCTTTGTGAGTCACTCAAATTTTCATTGTCACATTTAGTTAGGGGCAAAACTAACTAAAGGGGGCAAATATGTAACTGGACAAACCATGTTGCAATGCAAGAGGTGAGGATGCAGTATTTTTATGTATGCATACCTCTCAATATTGGCGATTCAGTGGTGGAGGCATCTGCACGCCTTCGGCGTGCGTGGACGAAAAAGGGGCATATTCTATCCATTAGGGGGCATGGTCTTATGGCATCTCTGGGGATGCTGGGCACGTCCCCGGAGTGATGTAATGGGGGCGTGTTCAGCATCCCCAGAGATGCTGGGCTGCCCCCAGACCCTCTCTGCACAGTGAAGGCATCTATTCAACCGCTGTTCTGCTATGGAGAACAGCAGTGAAATTGATTTCTCCCAACTTCCCTGAATAGAAGGACTGTTCCGCCAGAAGCAGGACAGTTGGGAGGTGTGTGTATGTAGGAACAATACTGCATGTTTTTGCATGCAGTACACAGTGCGGCACACTAGCGTAATCTACCGGAATGCTCGAAAGGCTCCAGAAAATTAGTGATGGATTGGAACCCCAACTGTGAGTCAGGCCTTATAACACAACTTCATCAGTGGTAGGCTCGTTAACAGCATGTGGACATATTCATAATGTGATGCAGAAGCAACAAACTTGATTCATGAATTATATATTTTAGTACATATGCCTTCACTTTCTCCCTCACCAGACAGCTGAATAACACAACAAACCCAGATTCACCTGCATTCTAGGGATGTGCGCCGGACCATTTTTGCTGGATTTGGTTCTGATTCGTCGTCCGGCTTTGGATTTTGATTTGCCAAATCTGCCATGATTGGTTTTGGATTTGGATTTTTTTTTACAAAAATGTACAAAAAAAGCTAAAATCACATAATTTGGGCTATTTTTTGTTCCTAGAGTATTATTAACCTCAATAACATTAATTTCAATCATTTACAGTCAATTTAGACCACCTCACAGCTCACAATATTGTTTTCACCATTATTGGCCAAAGGCTGCAGTGAGCTGGCTAGTTACTAAGCGACAGACACCGCAGTTTAAAGCACATCTATGAAACATTGCCACTCATTGCCACTCACTACTGAGTCACAGTACTTGTGTGTTATGGACAGAGGGCTACGACCCAAGGAGTCATGGTGCTTGTATACACAGAGGGCTACGGCCCATGGAGTCACGGTGCTTGTATACACAGATGGCTATTGCCCAAGGAGTCACGGTGCTTACACACATGGATGGCTATTGCCTAATGAGTCACGGTGCTTGTATACATAGAGGGCTAAGGCCCAAGGAGTCACGGTGCTTATACACACGGAGGGCTACGGCAAAAGGAGTCACGGTGCTTGTATACAAAGGGGGCCATGGCCAAAGGAGTCACAGTGTTTGTATACACAGAGGTCTACGGCCCAAGGAGTCACGGTGCTTGTATACACAAAGGGCTAAGGCCCAAGGAGTCACAGTGCTTATACACAAAGAGGGCTACGGCCCAAGGAGTCACGGTGCTTATACCAGTGGCATAACTAGGGCAGGGCGAGCGGGGTGCGTGCCCTGGGCGCCGTTGGATCGGAGGCGTGGGGGGGCGCCGCCGGCCTCGGTACCGGCCCACCCGCCCTAGTTAGCCAGTGTAGCGCCAACCACAATGAGTGCAGTCAGCGCTACACATTTACACAGGACCGGAGCAAGGCTTCCAGCGCCGGTCCTGTGCTGCACAGCTGAGCCCATTCCCTCCCCCTGAGCGCTTGCCCAATAGCGCTAGGAGGCGGGCTCAGGCTGTGCATAACACACACATCGCCGCCAGCGCTGGCGGCGATGCGTGTGTTAAACAGCAGCCAATGAGAGTCAGATAGACTCTCATTGACTGCTGCAGCACCCACTGCAAGAGCTGGACTTCCGTCTGGCTCTTGCAGTGGGTAATGGGACAGACGTCATGACGTCTGTCCCATAATGCTGAGCGTGCCAGCCCGGGAGGACTGGCGGGCGGCGGCGGGAGCGGCGGCGCGGAGCAGCAGCAGCATCGTGGATTCAGGTAAGTATATTTTTATATATATATATTTTTTAACCTATCTGCACTACAGGGGGCACAACGGGGAGGGGGGTGGCTACTACTGGGGGGACCTCTACTGGGGGTGGGGGCACAACAGGGGAGGGGGGTGGCTACTACTGGTGGGACCTCTACTGCGGGCGGGGGCACAACGGGGAAGGGGGGGCTACTACTGGGGGCACTTAATCGGGAGGGCTGGACCTCTACTGGGGACTACTACTTGGGGGGGGGAACTACCACTGGGGCATTATAAAAGGGGCCTACTACTAGAGGCACTGCACTCGGGGGACCACTACTGGGGGCAATAATAGGAAGGGCCACTACAGGGGGCACTGGATAGGGGGGATCACTACTGGGTGCCTGCATAAGGGAGCCACTACTGGGAAAACTGCATGGGGGGACTACTGCTGGGAGCACTATATAAAGGGCAAAGCATAGGGGGGGGGACTACTACTGGGGGCACCATATAAAGGGCACTGCATAAGGGGGAACACTACATGGGGCACTGCATTTGGGGGGCCACTACTGGGGGTACTGAGTAAGGGGAACTAATTGGGGGCTGTATAAGGGGGACCACTACTGGGGATACTGTATAAGGGGCACTACTATGGGCCTGCATAAGAGGGACCACAACTGCATACTGGGGGTACTGTGTAAGGGGTACTACTGGGGTTAAGGTGCATATGGATAGGAATGCTCGGTGTGAAAATAAAGGTGTGTCATGTTGACACACCCCATTTTTAAGTGGCCACGCCCATTTTTTTTGCAGCGCACATCGGGGGGGGGGCTCCCTTTTCAAATTTGCCCTGGGCTCCAAATACCCTAGTTACGCCACTGGCTTATACACACAGAGGGCTACAGCCCAAGGAGTCACGGTGCTTATACACACAGAGGACTAGGGCCCAAGGTGTCACGGTGCTTGTATACACAGAGGGCTAAGGCCCAAGGAGTCACGGTGATTATACACACAGAGGGCTATCGCCCAAGGAGTCACGGTGTTGATACACATAGAGGGCTATTGCTCAATTGAGTCACAGTGCTTGTATACACAGTGGGTACAGCACCAAAAAATAGGTTTTGTTTTATTTTCTTTTTAAACTTTTAACTTTCTTGAAAGTTTTTTTTACTTTTTTAAACTTTTCTTTTTGTACACACAGCCACTTGTGAGTCTCGACACTTTTATCAGCAGAGTATAGCGCAGCATACATCAGTGTGAAGTGTGCCCCCTATACACAGTCACTTTGCCAGTACAGCCACTTGTGAAGGTGCCTACACACTACGCAATGTGCTCACGATACGATATTGTGAGCAATTTCCCTTGAACTCTCCCCGCTAGCTCCCCGGCACTCCAGGACACGACGTGCAGCAAAAGTTGCATGATGTGTCACAAGATCTATCTTGCATGATCTAAAGATTTGCTGATCTTTAGATCGCGCAAGATAGCACAGATGCTTGCACGGATCAGGGATATCCGTGATGCATGCATCTGTCTGTAAACAAATAAACACAGATGCACCAACGGGATCAGTGAGACCCGTCCATGCTGCAGTGTTTTAAAAGTGAAAACCTGTGTAAAAAACAAACAAAAGAAAAATGGCGTGACCGCTCCCCCAAAAGAGCAACCAGCCCTGGGCTTTAGTGACCCAGTGCTGGTTGTGCAAAATACAGGGGACAAATGACGTAGGGGTCCCCCGTACTTAAGCACAACCAGCACCTGGCTAGTCAGAACCAGCCCTGGTTGCCAAAATACAGGGAACAAACGACGTAGGGTTCCCCCATACTTTGAGCAACCAGAACTGGGCTCTGATCCAGTACTGGTTCTGGAAATACAGGGGGAAAAATGCGTAGGGTCCCCCTGTATTATCCAGAACCAGCACTGGATTTTTTCTAGTTAGGGGCTAATGCCACAGCCAGAGGAGCCCTTTCACCGGACCCCCCAGCCAAAGCATTAACCCTGACCGCTAGTTTTATAGACCGAGGATCCCTGGGGTGCTACCCAATAAAGGGGTCCCCCTCTCCAGGCTGATAGCCCAGGGCCACCCCTGGGCGGTGGGTGGTGGGTTGATAGTGTAAGTGTAGTGTAGTGTAACTTACACTCATGATTTCAGCAATGATGTACATGTGAATTAATATATACTAAGTCAATTGTATTAATAAGCTAAATAATGTATGTGAAATAACTGGAATGAATCCCTTTACAATGGAAACAAGAGTAATGCCAGCTATACATTAAAATAATCAGACGAGCGACGGGACCCTGCATCGTGCAGTGCATATACACTTGCATGATGAAGGGACGACGGCGCAATCTAACATGCCTTGCTGTATTTGACAGTATGGCATAGTTCGCTTTATATTCTGACTGACCCTGCAGCAGGGCCGAACAGAAGATGTCGCCTGCAATCGCGGAAGCGCGCTTTGGCCTGTATCTCAGCAGTTTGTTGCATTAGCCGAGAGTGGTAGAAGCACCGGAGCAGAGAGTGACATCCCAGGCAGGAAAGAGGAAATGCACGGGGTGTGACAGGTGCAGGGTGCTAGAATGAACACTATAAAGCTGGGTACACACTTAAACGATATCGGCCCAATTTGTTGTTTCCGGGCAAATTGTAACGACAAATCGGGCATATCATTAAGAGTGTATGCCCGATTTGCGTGCTCCCTCGGGTGCAGGCGACATCTTTAGTTTGTGACAGGTGCAGGTTGCTAGAATGAACACTACTTAAGAGTAGAGAGCAGTATCGGAAATCTTCATAGATCTGAGTGACTCATTTTCAGGCTGAAAGCTTACGAAAATGTTCTCTGCCAATAAGTGTATTGAAATACATGACTTGTGCCGTCATTGCAAATCTCAGAGAAAATTTTATGCTTTGCTACAGAATTTTAGCTTTTTGACCCATATTTAGTCAGTGACTTCAGTTTGTGCTGTCTAAGCTTAAAAGAGAGGAAACAATCATTTAAATCTTACTTCTTAAAACAGCTGCAGTGGAAAGACAGGTAACTAAAGATACAGTTTCTGTCCATGCTCAAAATATGAAACATTAACTCCCTTAGTTTAGTGGTCCTTTAAAATGTAATAAGGGCACATTAATAATAACTGCCTGCTCTCTACATCTCCATTTGTTTCCCACTCAATTATATATGTTTTCAGTAAGCCTAGTTCTCCTACTCCATAAACCAACTTGCTGTGTTGCACTGTATGAAATATTAGCAGGATTTTATAGACCACACAAATTGCTCTGGATTTCATTTTCGTTAAGTTTTAACATCCAACTTTGCAGAAGCAGATTTGTTTTGGCAACCTTTATTCTGTATAAAATGTAGTGGATATGAGCCGGCAATATATTTCTCTGAGGTTAGTCTATTCCACTAGACTAACTTCGCAATCCAAAATCCCAAGTTTGGGCTCTTATTGCCTGCTAGCACAACATCTACATAAGTTGTTTTAAATTGAGTATGTTCTGAAAATAATACACATGGTGGTCTCACGATTGCTGCATTACAGTCTAGAAGTACATTAAAGCCGCGTATCCATTTGCCGGCAATGAAGGACTGAATGATAACGATATTATTATTGTTCAGTCGTTCATTATATTGTGCAGTGCCCACACTGAATGAGATGTCATTCAGTGCCATCACCCTCCATCATCCCCGAACATGCTCAACCTGATGATATCGTCGGGTTGACCATCGTGTTCGGGCGATGAGTGATGCCGACAACGACCAGTTCAATCGGCCATTTATATCGGCAAGTGGATACGCGGTTTCAGAGGAATATTGTCTAGAAAACCTCCTTGCTTTAGTTCAAGTTCCTAAGATATTTTTGTCAGCTGTGAACTTTTTTTTTTTTGTTTTCATTTTTACTACTATTAGTATTTAAACATTAATAAGAAAAATGTGGTCACCTTATGTCACTGTCATCATTTTACTGGTGTCCATGCCCTCATGGCCTAAGTATATTATGTGTACTGTATATTATGTGTCTTTTCAAGTTCAATAGAATATACAGCAGGCTCCTTACTCTGGGAGCACGTAACCTCTTGTCAAGGTCATAGTTCCACAGCCAAGTTTGGATAAAATTAACCTACCAGTATATATTTGGAGTGTGGGAGGAAACCGGAGTACCCGGAGGAAACCCACGCAAGCACAGGGAGATTATACAAACTCCGGAAAGATAGGGCCGTGGTGGGAATCGAACCCATGACCTCAGTGCTGTGAGGCGGTAATGCTAACCATTACACCATCTGTGCTGTCCTTATGCATGGCTAAATATTGCAGCTTAACTATGTATTACTGCCGCTATTTACCATCATGCTTGGACTGCTCTGGTAACCCAGGAAAAGATCCCCCTCCTCTGTTGTGACAATTTTCCTTTTGCCAATTTTCCTTGTTGGCACATAGCGATGTGACCTGGGGCAAGGAAGGCAGTGAAGCCTCTCCGGCAGTGCTGGACCCCATGTATAGGTAAGTAGTGCCACCCCGAGATGCCAATTTATCTGGATTTTTGTCTGAACACAAGTTAATTAATAGACCCATAAGTTTATTAATTAATAATTGAGATGAATAGAAACTGGAGACCACTGTAAATGGTCACACATCACTGTTCATAAGCACTAACTTTATGGGTTAATAACAAGATTCTTGTTTTCACTCTCCTGAGTCCTATGTGAAAACTTATTATATCATTGATTCATACTGATTTCTCCTCCTGTGGATAATAACAGTAATCTGTTTCTTATATAAACCCCTCACTTTCTCTCATCCTTTGTACTAAGAAACAGGTTCTTCTCTTGAGCACAAGAATTTAAACATGTATTTTGAGCTTGGCTTTGTCTCCTAAGTTTACTGCTTATGCCCTCTGTCTGCAAACCATGACTCTGTATTACTGCTGTCTCCCTTTGGGTCATGCTTATGTTATTCAGGTATTATGTTAGTTTGTCTGTCAGCAACCTCCTTGTTAGGCTTCTTTTGAGACCAAATCCTGTGATCCTTATGCACAGCCCAAGTGTCCTTGCAATGTCCTCTAGTGAAAGCCAGAATGGGCCGTTCAACTCTGTAGTCCAAAAGAGCCAAAGCCAATTACCAAAAACTCAGGAGTTTACTGTACATACTTATCTTACATATTGTGCCTTTCACTCTCACTATACATATACGCAATACATATCACCAAACGTTACTTGCTGTATATCTAGCTAACCCTAACCAATTACACTTTGTCCCTCACTCTCTAATCAAGCACTGCTTAAGCCTTGCACATTATACTATATCCTTCATTCTCAGAACTAACTGAATGTCACACTAACCTCCCTAAACACTTGTCGCAACTCTCGGGTGGGTAATGGATGCAAAAACGTTTTTGGGATTGGCAAGACCTATTACTGAGGCGTGGAGTCTAAAGTGCCGGCTGTGTTCACCAGGGACCCCCGCAAAGCGGCGTCCGACACGCAGGTCGCGGCCCTCGGACTAGGTTCCCCAATACAGGTGCTGGGGAGCTCTGGATGGAGCAGAGTACGATGAAGACGTACAGCATAGTCGACAGGCTGGGTCAGAACCAAAAGGACAAGACGGTACCAGGGAGCAAAGTTATGCAGGTCACGGAGGATAGCCAAGGTCAAAACCGGATTAGCAAGCGCAGTACCAGGGATCAGACAAAATTTGGTCGCAAACAAACCCAAGGTCAGGAAAAAGCAATGAGGTCACACACAGGAACGCTGGAGTAAGGTTTGGGAGCCTATACTCTGGCACAGGAATGCTCCCAGGGACTTCCTTTTATAGGCAAAGCTTGAATTTAGGCGCCTCCTGTGACGCCACTAGGGAAGTGTCTGGCCCTTTAAATCTAATTCAAGTCGGCGCGCATGCCCGCAGCATGCCGCGGTCGTCTGCACCATGCCACCAAGGGGAGGAGGATCATACAGCAGGGGGCGCCGGGGACTTCATGCCCGCTGCCCTGTCACAGACCAGTGCCGCTGGACCCGGTAAGTGCGTGCCGGTGTCCGGCGCGCTGTGACAACATACTAAATCCTACAGCTTACACTAAGGATCCAGCTCTTTACTTTAATCATCTTATACACCCAAGTATCCCCCACACAATACAGTGTACCCCACAGTGGTTGTACCTTTACATATATCTTTCTATCCTTATATTGTTTCAAATAAAATAAATTGTACATCTTACATTGAGTCATTTAATCCTAAACTAAAACTACTATAAACCATGCAATAACTCTTCTGGTTCATTACATTTCAGACACTGCCTTTTATCCACAAACCTGCAAAGTAAATGTATATCTACACCCCCATTACAGAGCCCCTCTTCTATAATCAGTGACAACCATTCAACTGCCATGGTGGGAAATGCATCAAACCTACCAAAGAGAGGAAAAGAGGAGAAGTGGGGAAGTTGTCCATAGCAACCAATCATATTCGAGGTAGCATTTATCATGTGCGTTCTTTAAAATGATAGGTAGGGTATGCGTCCGGCATCCCGGCGGTCTGGATGCCAAGGCTTATCTTACCCGCGCCAGAATACCGACGCCGGTCAGAATCCTGGAGCGGTCGTCCCGTCCGCCGGGATGCCGAAAATAAGTAGCTTTAGATTTAGGGGTTAGGAACTAGGGGGAGGGTTAGATTTAGGGGTTAGGCACTAGGGGAGGTTAGATTTAGGCAATAGGGGGAGGTTAGCTTCAGGCACCAGAGAGGGAGGGTTAGGGGAGGGGGATGGTTAGCATACCGACCACCAAGTGTTGGTATGTCAACCCTGTCGGGATCCAGGTGTTGGGATTCTGACCGCCTGGATCCAGTCTGTCGGTATTACATACCGATAACCTGGCTGGTTGCTATGGGCAAATTCTCAACTTTTACTAGGCTTGACACATCTCCCCCATTTCTGTCACGACCTATATCCTAAGCCTTTTACTCAGAAGCTACACTCTGCTGTGTAAGCACTTCGGTTATACTCATGTACCTTCATGTTCACATGTAAAATCACCATCAGCCACCCAAATGATATGCCATGGGTGACAACCGGGTCACTGCTACTATTATTTACCAACTCTAACTAATTACTTGCATACAACCTTATTTCAAGCTTATTAGAATTCATCAGTGCCAGTTGGCTTCTGCTGTGTAAGACTTCTAGTGAACCCATTCAAAGCAACCATTAAGTAAGTGTGAGATGGACTTCAAGGTACTGAAACACCCAACTCTGTAAAGAAGAACTCTTGGAACACTGTATTCTATAAGACGTGTCTAACAGTATTCAAATCAACGTATTGTTATCACCTTATCCATCAGTCGGTCTGTATGTACTCATTAAGCAGCATCATTCTCCTTAAATGGGATATACAGTATTGCACGATCTATGGCGGTATCCATCACAACTAAATTGGTTCCCTAATTTCCTACTGCTGACAAATTTTATCTTAGACAAGTGTTTTCCAAAAACATTCCTCAGGCTTCCATTATTCCTGGTGCACAGGTGTGTTCATTACTGCCTGACACATTTTACAAAATCCACAAGTTGAGCTAATTATTTCACTTGTGATTCTGTGAGCAGACCTGGAAAACATGCACTGTTAGTGCTCACTAAGGAATGAGTTTGGAAAACAATATCTTATACCCCTTTCACATCTGAATGCCGGGTCGCACCCAGGATTTTTGTTCACAGGTCCATCCCGGATGCGACCCGGCTGAGTTCCCTTTCAGACTGGCGGTCATCGACCCCACACTAATGCCAGGTCGATGATGTCACCGCAATCACGTGATGTTCCTATACAGTGAAAGGGACCCTGGTCACATCGACCTGGGTTACCCATTCACACTGCACCGCGTGCCGGGTTGATCCCGTGTTCAACCCTTCTCGTGGCTTATTTCAACCCGTCCCTTTCACACTGCTGCGCCTTCACGTGCAATAACCTGGGTTAAAGCTTGCAGTGTGAAATGGGTATCAGAGGAATAACAAATACTAATACAACAGAAAGGGAACCACGTGGGAACACGGCAAACTTGAAACATTGACATACTTTGGTTGGTTCTGATTGTTGTGGAGGGGGGGTTTATTTGTTGGAATCTTTAAATTCCGGATGTAAGACAAAGTTATTTGATTAAAAAAAGTAACATTTGAAAAATCATAATATTTTATTACAGTTTTGTAGCATTAAACCTGTTCACTCAGAAGGAAAACGATACACATCTGATGGCAGTTTTCTCTCAAAGATAGAGAATAAATAACAATAGTCTGGAAAAGATCTAGCGGCAACCAAATAAAAATCATACAATAAAATAACATTACAACAACACCAACGGTAAAAAGAAGCTACAGTATATCATGAAAATATATGGAAGCTGAAACACACTTTACAATCTCTCCTGACTTCTGAATTAATAGGCACGTGAGACTGAACACAGAGTCATTGCTGTCAGCTAGGGGCTTTGCTGTACCTCATTATGTTTTTGCCTGGAGCATCTATTCCCAAAACTGACCCAATAACTATTTCAAGTTAACTTGCATAAATAACTGAAAGCCAATGAATATGTTGATCTGAAAACATGCCAAACTGAAGCTGACACATGTCATAATAATAGCTAATTTGCTGCTATAATGTGGATTTAATCTTGTACATAGTTCCTGTTTGCTTACATTATCTGTCACTAATATTTTACCTATTGGGAATGTGTGTGGTTTGGGCTCTCTGCACAGAGACATTATGCCCTAGTTCTTGCTTCAAACCTGCTTAGAGTGATGGTTCACAGTTACCTGTAAACCACCCACTGAAACTGCAATGTATTCAAATCTCTACACAGCTCTTCCTAGCAGAGCCTGATTAAGACAACATGGGGCCTTAGCAAAACACTGGTTTGGGACAGGCCCCGACCCCTTCTCTTTCCAATCTATTTATGTCAAAATGGCTTTACCATAACATTCCCCAACACCTTCCACCCATACCACCCCATTTACAATATTTCCACCCGTCCGGGAAACCTCTGGACAGTCTGGAATCACAAGATTCCAAAGGTATTTAATGGCCAATGTCTGGAAATCAGCCCTATGCCCCTCCCTACTGCCAACCTCTACCTGCCCCTCAGCCCACCGCCTCTGCCTCCTCAGCCTATCACTCCCTGACTGCAGACAGGAAGTGGTAACTAGACTGAGACTGAATCAGTGCATGGCAGCCGGCGTAACTAGGTTAGAACTGTGACTGGTTGTTTAGAATCGGCAATGGCATCCTGGTACACAACACAGTTACATACACTTGGCTGCTTTGGTGACACTAAGAAGGAAGTAAACCAAGGTAAGGAAGCCAAGGCTCCAATTTGAGGGCATTCAAAAATGGCATGAATGGGCTCTGGCACATTAGTGGTATATAAAAAGGCATGAGAGGGCTCTGACATATTAGTGGCATAAGGGGGCTTTGGCATATAAAGAGGCATTATGGAGCTTTTATGGTATATGAGGGAGCTTTGATGCAAATCAAGGGGCATGAGGGGGCTCTGGATTATAAAGGGGCAGAATGGGTCTCTTGGCATATGAGAGTGCTCTGATTCCATATACTGTAAAAAGGCATGAGAGTGCTCTGGTATGTAAAGGGACATGAGGGGTCTCTTCTGCAATTTTGGCCACTTCCTAGGCCAAACCCTTACACTATACAGACCACCAAGATTATTTATCCTTGTCCTTCTCATATTTAACATTATGGCACATATACACTTATGTACATACAAGACAGCTAGCATCTCAGCACACTCCCACATAAGCATATACATAGAACTTCATCCCTCACTGCCCACATAATATCCACAGATACAGTGCCACAGGTAGAAAGAGAGTTAATTCCTTGTTGCCTACTTGATCCCACTTTGAAATCATCACATTACGAGTCATTCATTGCTGCTTCCTGGAGACAATAAAGACAGGAGGGCTGATTCAGATGGCGTGAGATAGCTCATTCCTATGGCGATGGCCATAGGAGTGCAAGAGGGATCTCTTTGCACTCCTATGGAGAGAGTGGTGGAAAATGCCATCAGTGGTGAAAGTATATCTTATGGAAGCAGCTGTCCTGGCATAAGTCCCTTAATAAAACAAAAACATTCCAAACTGCCGTGATATGCAGCAATAATGAATGTTCATTTTCAGGTCCATAACCCTAATATTAATAAATAGGCCCCTGAATCTGGAAAAGGCAGGTCCAGTTGTATATTACTTATATTTATATTTTTAACATGACTGAGATCATCTGGATTTCTATTATTCACTCCATCTCCTTCCCAACATATTAATGAAAAAGCATTAAAAGCACTAAAGAAGTGCGCTTACACCAACTAAAACTAGCACAGATCTTAGAAGCAGTCACATGACTAGGTCTGGGTCCTCATCTCTTACAATGGCCCTCAGGCACCGCACTCCACCCGGGGGCAGTTTCTGAGCCTGGGAGGAGGTCTTAAATAATAAAACATTACCAATAATACTTTAATTGATGGTAGAGAAATATACAGTATGTATTCCTGTAATCTATTATATTTCAGTGGCTGTAAAGAATCGTGAAAAAAAAAAACATATTTCAATTTGTAGGTTAAAAAACTATTTTAAATACAGGTCTTTTGCTTGATTCTTCATTTGTTAAATGATAGTGTAATTCAGGGCCGGCTCGAGGCATGTTCGACCAGTGCGGTCGAACAGGGGCGCCACCCCATAGAGGGTGCACCCTGCCCAACCATTCCAGATTTCAGCGGGTCAGTCCCGTTTTCTCGGCCACAGCCCAGGTGTTCCACTCATGGGGCAAAGTGTCCCGCGGGCGGTCGAGAGGTTGGGCAGAAGAGGAATGGATGCCGCGTGCATCATCCATTCAGTGCAGGAAGAGGGCTGGGGGCAGCCCAACTACTGACTGACATAGTGCTGGGCTCGCCCCCAGAATGACATAAAGGGGAGCCGTGCCATACGGGCATGCCCCCCAAATAACGTCATTTAGGGGGTGTGACCTATGGTAATTAGACCACACACACATTTTCGGTTACGCGCAGGTAAGGGGCGACTAGGTACCGCCCTGCCCTGGCGTAATTATTATATTAATATTTAATGCGGCTTACAAGAGGCTGTATGAGTAAATTACAAGTATACAACTACCCCCAGTTACATAGAGCCCTCACACAGGTCGGAATCAGTATGATATACCGCCGGCCACATGGCCGACAGCGGAAGCCCGGCAGGGGTGAAGATCCCGAAGCTAAAAAAGGTAAGTAAAACTAACCCTATTCTACCCCCTAACCCTAACCCTCCTTTAGGGGTGCCTAACCCTATACTCCCCCCAAGTGCCTAACCCTAACCCCCCTCTAAGTGCCTAAACATAACCCCCCTTCCCCGGGGGGTGGCTAGCCCTAGTCGCCCCCCAGGGGTACCTAACCCCCCCTTCCCTTAGTCCCCCCTGGAACCCCTAACCTAACCCTTCCCCCCGCGGCTGTCCGCGCTCGGCGCCTGGCTTACCTTTGTTCGGTATGCCGGGTGTCAGGCTCCCAGCGTAGGTCTAATGACAGGCATCGGGATTTCGACGCCTGTCATTAGTACTTTGCCGGGATTTGACAGTCGAGAAGCTGGTGGTTGGCATTGCGACCATCGGCTGCCTGACTGCATCCCCACAGGTTACCTAAAGATCTACAAAGAATACTTATACTACTGGTTTTATCTAGTTATATTTTCCTTAGTTCTGCTATCCTACTTTGTGAATAGACCTTTTGGGCCTAATTCAGAGTCCCACGTAATGCCGACGTTTTTCTAGTTGACCGGTTTATTGCAATTGCGCATTTGCAACCTTTTCTGAAAACCCCTATGGCACATGCGTTACCCAGGGTGTACACACAAAGGTGCTGTTGCAGTTGGGGCAGACGGTATCAGTGAAGTGATGTAGAAAGGTGACGGGTGTTCCTGGTAATGGGAGGTGGCTAATAGTGCATGCAAATATGGTTGGTTCAGTTGGCGTGTTATGGGAGTGTCATGCGTGTCAGTGTAAGTGGCTGTATCCCCAGATGTAGCGCCGCAAGCATAGGAGACCATAGTCAGGAAAATCACACCTGCCACAGGACTGGTACAAGTCTGATGGTGCAACAGATTGTGGTGTATAAGGATGCACCAATCGGTATTACAGGGTGCACAGGCGCTGACAGTGGACGTATCAGACCTTGCACATTCAGGCGCACGGATCTGCACAAGGGAAGGCGTTTGTAGTGGCATTTGCATAAACTAACAGACGGGCGACCGGCAGTAGACGCTGCTGTGTGCGCCACTGCCTGTGACTTACAATTAGCCCCTTTGTTTCTTTTTCACTGGAATCAGGAGCCAACATCGCACAGGCTATTACATTTCCCTCTATGTGTTAGGTTTTAATGTACAGTATGCTGTATAGTCTTTTATATATATATATATATAATGTAAACACTCTCAGGTTCACACACGAAGGTGCTGACCTCATATATATCATATTATGTCATCACCTTTCAGGATGACATTGAAACTTGTAGCAGTGCATTTCCCATGAGAAGACTCAATAGAAAAATCTCTGTTACGTGCAGATCAGGTGCTGGTACTGGTACTGAGTTGGTCGGACAGTTCAGCAATAACCAGTAATAAACAAAAACATATGAAAGAAGCATCTGCATTCCGGGAATAGTCAGACCAGGCTTTGGCCAATATGCAGGATGAAGAAGAGGTGATGAATATGAGGTATGGATAATACAGTATGATTAGGATTTAGACCTCATGTAGAAAACATTTAAATTACAGTACAGTTATTACAATGGATTTGCCAAGGAGCTCATATGTCTGTAACTACAGCATTAGGGCATGCTGGCACCTGTAGTCCCACTGTAAAATACAATAATTTCCTTACATTTCTCACTTTATTACCCCCATACCCAACGCTCCAGGGGTGCGGGAAAGAGCCCCGGGCTTCAGACCAGGCCTGGGGTTTTGGGGGGGACCCCCAATTTTTTCCCCCTATAATTAAAACCAGCACTGGCACCGCAGCAGGTGCTGGATCCTAAATTGCGGTGTAACCTACTCATTTTGTTCCCCGTAATTTTAGGAACCAAGACTGGCTGGCAAGTCTGGGGCTGGTTAGGCTTTTTGGGGGGGGACCCTAAGTAATTTTTTTAAATCAAAAACACTTTATATTAGGTGTTCAGGCAAAAACATGCAAAAAACACATTGATCTGTGTATGTTTCTGCCAAACTCGCAGCTCAGGAGGTGGTCTATTTGAAACATCAATTTATCAGTGAGTTTGCTACAAACTGTTGAAGCCGGGTGATTGGCTGAGGCAGAATCTGTTCAAATTAAAATCTGCACAACGCCATTTTGCAAAAGGCAACAAGACACCATTTTGAGAATAGCCGCCCAGCGCCATTTTAGCGAATCTCACTCATTATAAGTACATACGGCGATGCTATTTTTTAGCGTCATGTGATTCCCATGCAATAGAACAATGTTAAAAGTCCTCATTATATAAATACATACATTTACTAAAACATATAATATGAACAACCCTGCAAAAACACGTACCACGGTGCACTCCACAAACACGTAGTCGCACAATGCTAACTATTGTCTTTACTTAATATCCTTACACTTTGCACACTTACATAGTAAGGTTCCCTAGCATTAAGGTTAAAATCCGAGGTTTTATTCATTATTAATTATGTAATAAAGCGACTGTATTTAAGATCTCAGGTTTAGTACATGATAAGGAGACCGTGTTTGGTGCCATTCTGAACCACCGTTTATTTGCAGATTTCCGGTTCCATCGGCAAAGAAATCGCAACATGTGTCTGGGAATTATGGATCATAGAGAGATAGGCATTGAAATGTACTCTGCTCATGTAATGTAATTAGCCAGTTTAGACTTGTTCTTCGGCGGGAAAATGGACACAAAGAAGCTGTTGGATGCTGAACTATTACAATACAAACTGACCTATGAACTGCATTGTAACAGGAGAACCAGGAAGAAGAACCAACAGGATTATGCCAACTTGTTCTATTGTATTGCCTATCTCTGCAAGGGTTTATATGCAAGCACCCCTCACAGCGTGTAACTATCTGCTTTTTGGTGAATAATATCTTTTTGTGCTTTGGAAACACAATCAAAGTCTGGAAAGCAATTATTTCTTGTGCGACTTATAATGCTAAATAGCGACATTTAGGGTGTATAGATAGGTAGGAATTCATAAAACTCACCCCAGATTGTAAACTCGATTCTTAGTAAATTTGCAAGTTGCAACTTTTTCATGTAAAGTATTTCCTAGTTTGGCCGATGGTGAGTTTAGTTGAGTCGGCAAACTCACATGAGTTTTAACAGTGAGAAAAGAACACTCACTTCCAAACTCACACCTGTTTGGTCTTAGCAAATGTGCGAGTTTGAAAAAAAGGCTAAACTCGCATGAGTTTGCAAACAACCAAACTCGATTCTTAGTAAATTTACCCCCAAGCCAGCATAAGTTGTATCAACCTGACTGACCAAGGTCTTTACTCTCAAGTGTCCTGGGGCATATTTTTAGGCTTTAGTAATGATAATTGTAATTTCTTATCTGTTATTTGCAGCAATAATAAATTAAGTTTTGCCCAAATGTACTAATGTACACATGCAGGGACAAGGTCTCAGAAAGAAGCACGTCCCAAGGAAAATGATCGCTCACTCCTCTTTCCGGACCCCACGGCTGGGGGCTACAGCTGCTATCGGAAATGGAGGGCCATGGTACATCATAAGGATCCTTAATTTTTGCAGGTACACCCAAAAAATTTCTGTTTTCGGGGGGATATCCCGGAAAGACTGTATATAAATGCTAAATACTGTAGGCCCCCTTATAACACATCTAAAAACAAATCATGACAAACCGTAGCAAAAAAAGATAAAACATCAAATATCACTTACTGTACATACAATGTAGTAAACATGAAGCACTAGACGCATAGCAGAACAATTTGGATGTGATTTAGAGATATAAGCATTTTGCACAAAAACTGCAGTCGTAAAATGCCACGTATTGCACGGCCAGAAGAGCGAAATGAGTCTCAAGATGCGTCCAGGACTCAAGGGTAGCATGCATGCCAAAATGACATCAGGGAAACACAGTACTATGGGCCTGATTCAGCATGGATCGCTATTATGGTAGCGTACACATACGTACGATTGTTGCGTACTGCGCATGTGAATCCACCGCAGTGCGTGTGTGCGAGTTAACATTACGATCACACACACCGATACAAAGCCATCGCAGATGGAGGGACGGGACGTCAGCGTTTGGGGGTGGTGACAGGAGAGTGGTTGGAGAAATGCAGGCGTGCCTGTCCATTTGAACACAGTTACTTGGGCGTGCATAAATCAGCTACTGTGACGGCATACGCAGCTTGTGTACTCACTGCGTGCGACGAGGTTAGTAATTTCTGAGTGAGGTCAGACCTGGTGTAATTGTGCGTGAGGACCGATGTTACTCGATGTTCCCAATGTATACGCAGGATTGAAGGTATTATGGATGTGCGAAAGCGTTATAGGACGTTACTATGAGGGCTTTAGGTGTCTCTAAACTAGCTTTACGATTGCATGCATTAGCATATTTTCGCAGCTGCGATCGCAATAGTGATCTGTAATGAATCAGGCGCTTTATGCACCTGGGTAACACCAGAGGTCGTGGCTTGACATTGTTAATCCACAATATGAGCAAATGCTAAAGCTACAGTGATTCCTTCTTGAATGAACTATCTTACACAAAAGACAGCCTGTCTGTACCCTCACGTTATACTCCTCCTGACAGGTGTATGTCATACTTGCCAACCCTCCCGATTTGGTCGGGAACCTCCCGAAAATTGGGTGCCGCTCCCGACCTCCCGGGAAGGCAGGGAATCCTCCCGGCTGCTGCCCACCCCTTCTATCCCCCCCGCAATTGCATTAGCAACCCCCGCAGCAGGGGGGGGCGGTGAAGCGATTCGCGTAATTTTGGCCCCGCCCCCTGCTTCACAATGCCTATATTATCGGCATTGTGTAGCGGGTGCGGGGCCAAACTGACGCGATTGTGTGGCCCCACCCTCACCACGCCCACAAGTGCCCATCACCCGCCCGCCCACTCCCCCTTGTCCTAGCCACGCCCCTCGTCCTGCCGATCTGGGCTGCTCCCTCCCGGAAGGAGCAGCCAGAAAGTCGGCAGGTATGGTGTATGTGCATCTTTTCTGTGGTCAGTTGAGTTGAATATGCCCAAGCTAGACTAATATTTGAACGCCCACAAATATCCTCAAATATATAAATTATCAAGTATCTACAGTTTCTATGGAGGCGGCTTCAATGACGAATTCACGAAACTACGGAGTGTGTTAGCCATTGTACCCTATAGGCTGCACTACACAATAATTATCAGTGGAGGTAATAGTTACCTCCCCACCATTCGCCACTTACACGTGAGTGGTCAGCAAACTGTGCAGTAACGCTGCATGTTTCACTTCTAACACATCACCGGAATGAGCTCCTATAGGAGCCCTGACCCTGCATGTGTATTTTTTTAATACATTTACTGTTGGCCTTACTTAATTTCATAGTGTCACAATAAGCAGCGATAACATATTATAATGATCAGGTCTAAAACCCGATAATTAATACATATACCCCAAAGAGCCGTATTCAATTAGGTGTGAAAAGCTGTTTTCGGCGAAAAGTTTGGCTGGTGACGTCATTTCGCCAGGCAAAAACTTGTGCGAAAACTCCATGCAATGAACCAGGCGGAAAAGTTTAGCCTGTGATTAGCAGTCGAAAAAAGAGTGCAAAAAACTATGAAAATAGACCTTGGGGGGGCTGTAAGTATGGGGGTGGGTTTTTTTATATTGCAGGTGCTTGGTGAAGATGCGTTTTTCAAATTTTTTAAAACCTCACTTTTGCGAATTTTAACCATGCTTGCACCCATTTTCAAGTACCCCAAATTTGCTGGGACTAGTTATTTTCACCAAAAAAACCTTCTAAATGCTATTCTACACCACTTGTGCAAAGACGCTAGTAAGCAGCTAATGAGAGCATTTAAGTACCCCAAATAGCTTCAGCAGGGCTATTCGGGGGGGGGGGGGGGGCATCTACAATGATCCCCAATGTTAGTGCATCTTTTGGGGGTGTCAGGCTGATTTCCCCAAAATTGACAGCACTTTTCGCCTGTTTGCGTTTCGCCAATTTCTAATTGAATACGGGGATAAGCGGGGATGCACGCGATGCTTTTTCGCATGGAAAACCAGCGATGATGGCGAAAACCTCAACAGGCGAAAAGTACTTGACTTTTCGCACCTAATTGAATATGCCCTTATGGGGGGTGTCCACTTAGCGATTTAGCCAAGCGATTGCATGATAACGTCATAGTTATCGTGCAATCGCTTGCAAATCGCGCATGCATCGTGCATGCATCGGGCATGTTTTGGTCAGAAGCGACCAGCGATGGTCGCTTCTGACATCCGACATCGCCCGTAGTTGCAGGTCAACCTGACGATCTCGTCAGGTTCAGCATGTGCGGTGATGAGGGATGTGCCGGGACTGAACGAGTGAACGTTCAGTCTAGGCACATCACTAGCTATACAACCGACAGCACGATTGCAATGTCGTAATCGTGCTGTCGTTTGTATATCTACAAGTGGATACCCCCCTAAAGTGTCAGGAGGCGCAAGCACATAATGTATCTGAGTCTACTGTACATACTGTACATACTGGATGGATGGGTGGATAACTAATTTTTTGCGCATATGTGCAGTATAAAAAATGCACAGGTTACACCAAAAAACATATATGCTGAGGTCCAACTCTACATCGGCTTCTGTAAGCACATACCGAGACATTTGAGGAGCTCATGCACAAAATATTCATCTGAAAAAAGAATATACTGCAATTAAATTAGGAGGAAAGTTAGGCACATATTAACATTTTTTTTTTTCCAAATGTCTTTATACATTACACGTTAATGCTTATGCACAGTGCATTGCACACAATACATTGGAGCGCATCATGTCTGAAATGTAATGTCTTTTCACTGTATCTCTGCCGTGCTGTGCTGTAATCTAACCGTCTAACCTTTCACACTGCTGTTTTCTCCATAGCATTTCATTTGAACCATAGCAGAACATCATAATGACTGACTTTTTCATCAGAAAAACCAGTATTAGGGCCCCAGGCCACGTCTACTGTGCATCCGCTGCACACTCCAGAAGGATTTCTTATAAACTCCAGTATGAGATCTCATTATTGCTACAAAAGGGCCAAATGTATTCTAGGATGATAAATATCTGAGCAGTTATGTACTCTGTTCTTGAATTGCCCAGGATACATTGGATTACCGTAAGCTGTCTGCTCAACTAGAACTATGCATTGAGCCTGTAATGCATGCATGACACTGTAAACACATCACTATCAACTAAAATTATTGTGTGGCAGAAGTAAAAGATTATTAACAAACACAACAAAAATGTTTGGAAGATGGCTGTGGATTTAAACCCAATAACATTTTTTTTTTAATAATAATAATAATAATAATAATAATAAAAACAACCGGAAACGTAACTGGTGCAGTACCACTTCTAGACCACTAGAGGTGATACAGAGACCTCATAGACCTCTATTTTCTATTTATACTTCTTCGCAATTGGTTTGTGTGCTTGGCTTTAAGTTTAAGGGCTCTATTTATTAACATTATTTTTACTAAAATAAAGTGAAAAAGGGTGTTTTCACACCCTTTTCACATTATTTTAGTATCACCTATAGTTATTACAGGGCAATTGGAGTAGAATTCATAAAATTCTACTCCAACCCCTAAGTATCACTTATTTTTAGTAAGCAGATCGCATTTCCCATAATTGTAATGGGAAATGTGATCTGGCCAAAGTTACTAAAAATAAATGTGAAAAAAATACCGGGGAAAGCCCTGTGATAATAACGCCACCTGGAGGTGGCGTCATCCAGGATCTCCCCCGGTTACCGGACTCCTGCTCTGCTCTAAAAGGGGGACAAACGCTTGCCCTCAAATATTTTTCATTCATTTTTTTCAGGGGTGACATGGCCATGCCACCCTAATTTGGCCATGCTCCCAGTATTACCCGGGTTCACCGTATATCTTGATTGATGGCCCTGGCTGTGGAATCATATATAACCCAGTGCTAATGTTTGACTCAAAAACAGAGTAGGGATTATGGATAATTTCAATTCAAAGCTTAGTTTCAGTTCAAATTTATTTGCTAATCAATATATCCAAACTTCCATATTTAGCCCACGGCTGCATACTGCATAGGTCAATACCTAAATTTCTAGACCACCACCGCAATTCATTAGGCCGTGTCCCTTATCAGGGCCATAACCAGGGTAGTGCGACCAGTGCATTGGCAGAGAGAACCGCAAGGCAGGGGGCGCTGTTTGGGCCTGTCAATTTTTCTGTTTATTATCATTCTGACTTGTAGCTTCCTCTTCTTTTATCCTCAGTATCTCCTGGCCTCCCCGATCTCTTCCCTGGCCCTTCCCCATGAGGCCATGGCTCGATTTCTATTATATCTTATGTCCCTATTTAAAAAAAAAGGGGGGGGGCTCCAATGCTCTCTCTGGCACAGGGCACCAAAAAGTCTACTTTTGGCTTTGCCCCTTATGCACCAGGGGGAGAGCTCTGTTGCAGTGTATTGTAACTTATATTCTGCATATACATAGACATGGCCCACATACACACATGCTTCCTGGACAGTAATTCGGTTGGAGACGTATAACTTACAACACAACACACAAAGCAATAGTTTTCTTACATCTTTTTTTTTTTAATCACAGCACAGAAATCTTTAGTACAAATAAAGATACTTCTTAGAATCCATTTACACAGCTTTTCGAAGAAACATTTAGCTTAAAAAGCTAAAACAACATTGCAGAACACTAGAGATAAAGATCACCCATTAATCTTCACAGTAGCAACTGAGAATAAAGGGCATTTCATCGGAAGATAATGGCAATATACAAAGCTGTTATTACTAATGATGACCTTGTGATAATGTGATACATCCAGGTCACAAACCTGAAAATAACGCACTTCTGTGGTAGCGTTCCCTCAGGGCAGGTTCACAGGGTGTAAATTGAAATCCGTCTCTATCCTGCATATTGGGAATTTCATTCTAATACGTCAGTAATGGTGACTGCATGACAATCTACAGTAGATTTTGGGTTTTATTCAGGAATTAGGAGCGAATCCAGGGAAAAATGTGGGGAAAACCATTTTACGCTGTAGGAGGTTCGGGAGATATAAAGGCCCTGATTCAGAGTAAGGAGCAAATCCAAAACAAAAAGGAGCAAAACGGAGCAATTTTCTCATGGAACAAACCATATTGCAATGCAAGGGGTGCAAATGCATTTATAGTTTTTTGCAAGTATGGAAAGTACTGGCTGCTTCTGCATGTAGCTGGCAAATATTGAGCAGCTTTGTTTTATGCTGCAGTGTAGACTGCCCTTTGCTCCCTTTTTTGCTTCAACTCTGAATTAGGTCCAAAATGTATGGACAGATGTAGGGAAAGTATCCTAGTTCAAATGTAGATCACAGTGTAAAAGTAAAGCTGCTGCTCGACTGAGGCTGCATTAGTCAGACAAGAAAAAACAACTCTATCCCCACTTTTGTCTTTTTTGAATCTTAACTGCATTCCATCTGGCGGCCATTTTGTTCACCCAGATTTTCAGGGGGTGTTAGGAGATGACACATTGCTTTGCGCTGGCATTTTTCCTGAAAATAGCTCCACTAGTGGCGTGGATATGCCACGGCCCCAGTGTGCCACAGCCACGCTTTTGGTGAAAAGTATGCTAGAATTGAATCCAACTATAGAACCCCAATGTACTATGCATCAAGTACTTCCAATGCCTGAACATGTACTATTTTTATGTATTACCAGTTATTTATATAACACACATGCTGTATATTCTGCAGGGCTTTACAGAGAGTATTTGGCTGTATGCATTTGCACCTCTTACATTGCAACATAGCTGTCCAGATTCAAGTTACACCCTTTAGCTGGACTTGCAAGTAAATGTAGATCATACCTGCTGACATTTTTCACCTTCACCGGGAGACCCAGGAGGGGAGGTCCAGGGAGCAAGTGTAGGGATTGAGGCATCACTATTCGGTATCACACAGTAGGGGTGAGTCATGATGGCGCAACTCATTGATAATTGCGTCATCAAGCTATGCCTATGCCCACTTCACTAAGGAATTGGGAAGGGTGCAGGACGGTGGTCTGCGACTCTGCTCTTCCAGGACAACTCCCAGAAAATCATGAGTCTCTAGGACATTCTGAGTCTCCAGGACATTGATAATTGCATCATCAAGCCATGCCCACTTCACTAAGGAATTGGGAAGGGTGCAGTAGGGTGGTCTGCGACTCTGCTCTTCCGGAACAACTCCCAGAAGTTCATGAGTTTCTAGGACATTCTGAAAAATAGGCATGTATGGTATGTTATACATGAGGCACTATCTATCTATTGTTATAATTGGAGTGGAACCACAGTCACACAATAATAATTATTCTATTGAATATATTAAAGGTATCACTTATCCATTCTTGTATATGATAAAGGTATCATCCAATAACAGTGTTTCCCAAATGTGGTCCCCAGCGGCTGCTAGCAGGGCATGTTTTCGATATCTCATAGCTACAGCACATATACTGTGTATTAATAAATCACATATTTTAAAAGATCCTCAGGTCAAACTACTTATTTAATTATTTTATTTGTGAATCTGTGAGGAGACCTGGAAAACACACATAAACTCCTGTAAATTATATTCATATAATCAGAACTATAACTAGAGGTGTGCTGACGGTGTCATCATCTAGGGAACAGGGCCTAGGGGACGGCACCTGCTGTATTTGTCCTGCAGGTTTTCTGGAAAGGCACCCCGAAGCTTGGAGAGCCACCGCAGCCATTCATTAAACTAGTAACTCAGGTGATACCACTGATATCGCCTGGTCAGGGGAGCGGGTGGAGGGGCACTAATTACCCGGGCCCGGTTTTGTTGGAGGGGCACGGGCCCACCACTGCCACCCCACCTCCCTCTTACCGGTCAGCAGCCCAGCACACGCACAAGTCTGCTCTGCCTGTGGGGGGGGGGCAATCAGGCCATGCCCCCTTCCCCTCAGGCCCGGGTCGGTTCTCTATAGCCCTGCTCCTGGTTACAGTCCTGCTGCTTTAATTTCCACACTCCCTATACTTTAGTATGGGGATGTAGAAATTACGCCATTCATCAAATTCTGAAAATTATTTATTTTCGGAATTTGATGGTGTTACTGTACGTCATCCTCAAATAGCGTACAGCCCCTGTATGGCTTCACAAGCTGCTGTTTACAAGGCAGCTTGTAAAGCAGTGAGACCACAGCGGGACTCCTCCTCTCAGGGGTGCTGGTGGTGTCCTCAATGTGGTAGTGTCGGCAGTGTGGGGGTCACTGACAGTGTCCTCAGTACGTGGGGCAGCAGTGCAA
This sequence comes from Taudactylus pleione, assembly GCA_031769625.1. Classification (NCBI taxonomy): domain Eukaryota; kingdom Metazoa; phylum Chordata; class Amphibia; order Anura; family Myobatrachidae; genus Taudactylus; species Taudactylus pleione. The sequence goes on along the minus strand of JAUIMM010000200.1, from coordinate 1,917,542 downwards.
GAGTGTTGGCAGCTGTGGTGTCGGCAGCGGGGGATGCTGCCAGTGGGGGTGCCGGCGGTGTCAGGTGGCGGGGGATGGCGGGCGCCATCTTTTTCTCTCTCCAAGTGCATTTTCAATGGGCTTAACGCTGATTGGCTGAGAGCCTTGACATCATTCCTGAAGTGGAGGAATGATGAATTCCCTCGGTAATTAGGTAGAACTCCATGCGAGTTCTAAACCTAATTATCTCCTAATAATTTTTAGTAATAATGCATAGATCCCAGAGTCAACTAAATGGGGAACAAAAGTCAGACAGCCTCTCCCCAGCATGACCAATTCCGTCTGATACAGAACAGTCTGCTCCTACTTACATATTGCAGTTACATGAGCTGAATTAATGAATTGCAGTAGATTCAATTCTGTGTAACCAGCCTGCAGCTTTGCTGGAATCTTCAGCTAGTTAGAAGGAAATAATAGACTGTAAGCTCTTTGGGACTGCTGTCTATATCCTAATCCTGTCTATTAGTCTGTCACTTGCTGTATATTGTATATTATTGTATGTTGTGAAACTAGGAATGACACAAATTAAATATGAAATATCATGATGGGGGGAGATCATAAACTGATGGGCGGGGAAGTTAATAATTAATGTAAAAGCTGAAACCACTTCAAATGTAATTTGATTTCTTGGATATCACAACTCTGTGATCCGCACGTGAAAATGACAATGAAATAAGAATTCAGTGCCTGAATCACTACAGATTGCAATCCTGCATACACACGCAGTTCAATTGCAATAGCAAGCGAAACCACTGCAATCTCAGCACCACATAAGGACGGCCACTATACCATACGCACATCCCTAATGCTTAGCAGAATAGCAAAACCATCAGTAAAATAGAGTACCATCGAGCCCATACGCACACTTGCACGAGCCCTGACCTTGCTCAGGAATTGCTAACAGCCACTCACGCTATGTGGCCTCAGGCTGCGTATGGTATCGCAGTGGATAATTTATGCACGCCCCTGCAACGGTGTGCGAACGCACTGGCATGCCTGCGTTCGGCTGACCACCCCCCGGTCACCACCCAGAAATGACATTTCCTGTCAATCACTCATGGGTCTGCGATGGCTATTTCGCGCACTGCGATGCATGCGCAGAATGCAACAATCGTCCTATTGCGTGCGTATTAGCAGCTGCGATCCAAGCTGAAGCAGGGCCTCAGACAAAAACTGGGCTATGCTGAAAACAAATCCAAAAACCTTAGTGTATGGCCAAATCCCAAATTGAATCATGAAATGTATTCCTGCCTTATAAGGAATAAAATAGCTCACACTGGGGCTGGTGCACGCACTGTACTCCTGTTAGCAGTGAGTACTATAATTGCTTATTTTCACACTGCGCATGTTCTAGACCGAGTACGATCACATGCATTTCAGTGGTATCTCCACATGCCACCGAGGAGGTGTAGTTAGGCTATACCGGGGCATTCTCACATAGGCAAAGTTCAGTGAGGGCGTGATGGAAACAAAATATGAATGGAATTGGACATCAGCGTAAATACCGACAAAATTAGTATAGGATCAGCGTAAATACGTCTGTTTCTTGGCGTATCTCCAAGCTTAGGCTGGTGCAACTGTGCATTGGTGATGATGAGTAGCAACCCAAGCATATGGATAGGGGTGGGTAGACGGCATCCGTCCAATGCTGCATACGGGCAAATATACACATTTATTTCTGTGCAGGTAACCCAGGAGCATAGAACTTGCTTTGCTTTCAGCTGCAGCACTTCTCCCGTTTGCAGTGTTCGCATGGCACAGAAGGGGGTCCTAAATAAAGGGTCTACTACTAATATCCCTACGGACCGGCGATTCCCTGTATTATCTCCTCATCTTGCCCATTTCACTAGGGAAAGGGTGGGATGCCGGAAATCCAGCCATTCTTCCAGGGGGCGCAGGGGACAACCCAAAAAATCGAGAGCCTCTGCACCTTTCAGGAGAGTTGGCGAGTATGCTACTACGAAGGTCTGGAAAGGAGGGAAGGTATTTCCGAAACCACAGTTCAAAAAAGTGAAAATGTTCTTTAGATTACAAAGAGTTTAATTTTTTTTTTTAGAAAACTAAAATTGTATCTAACACATGTTGAATAAAGGTTTTACAGCAAACAACACGCATTGCTTTTCTGGTTTTATGATTAGTTTCTGAAATGTCCATGCAATTCAATTACAACTGCTTACAAATTAATAATTCAGAACCAGGGAATGCCTTAGCCCTTCTCTGATGCTTTTTAAATCTCTAACACTCCGTAAGAACAGCCTTATACATCGTCATACACATGAGTGATAATGGACAACAGGCAGGCCTCGGATGCCAGCAGACTGATAAAAATCTCACCTGCGGCCCCCAGCTCTATGCCTCCAACCTGACTTACTATCTGCTTTGTAACATAAGTAAAAATGAAATCATTAACATTTCTCGAAATTAGAAAAAAAAAACTCAGGGGGTCATTCAGACCCGGTCGTTAGAGCCGATGCGCTCGGATCGGGTCGATGGCCCCCCACAGAGCATGCGCACGAAGGCGACGGCGCCGTCGTGCACATGCGTGAGACCCGCTATGACCGACAGCGCCGGTCGTAGCGGGTCTCGATCCAAAGGAAGCGAGCTGTCGATGTTGATTGACAGCTCGCCCCGTTTGGAATGCGGGCCGGGGGGTTGGCAGCCCAAACGGGGGCGTTCCCATGGGAACGACTACCGTTTGGGGGCGGCCCCACTGACATCACAACTGATGTCAGTGGAGAGCTTCCGGCTCAGACAGAGCCGAAAGCTCTCCGGGGCTTACGACAAGGGAGACCCTACCCTAGGGTCTCGTCGTAAGCCCCGATGGTCGCGATGGTCTTGACCATCGCGACCATCACCTTAGGCGGTCGTAAGGCTGTGGGTGTTAACCCACAGCCTTACCACTGCAAAGGAGGACGTCTTGAAAATTCAAGACGTCCTCCCCTCATTCAGACCGACCGCACGCTCTGTGCGACCGGCTCTGAATGAGGTCCCCATTGTGATGGAATCAGCTGCGTGACATAATATCCTCTGCACCATGCAGACTGATCACAGGAGGATCGCTTGCAATGTTGTCCTCAGTACACGGGCTCCACTATTCCTCTAAGGACAAAGTTACATTTTAGGCTGACATTAATAAAATTAATCGAAATTAATAACATAATTGGGGACTAGTCATTTACTAGGTTAATAATAGAGCATTGCTAATGTGGTATTTTATAAACATAACACATATTTGTGTTATGATCACTCTTGTAGTTTGTCTTTTAGTAAATTATGTCAAGATAAAAGATATAACAAAAATATAGTGTACACTGTGTGGGTAAAATGGATATTTAGGGTGAGTGAAGAATATGGCCATCCTCTTATTGTTTAAACAAGGCTTTGGACAATCATACACTGTTGTCCGTCAGTAATTGCTCTAGCAACGCTGTGATGGAGGAGTCTTGGAGATGGATAACTATGGGCATCTCTTGCTCATGGAGGGATTAGAAGATGGGTTACTGTAAATTTATTTATAGTTTCTTATATAGCGCAGCATATTCCGTTGCGCTTTACAATTGTAGACATTAATAGAACAAAACTGGGTAATAACAGACAGATATATAGGTAGGAAGGCCCTGCTCGCAAGCTTACAATCTATAAGGAAATAGGCATTGATACACAAGGATAGGTGCTATATATTGCATTTTGGTCCAGCCAGAATGCACAGTTTCTTGGTTGGCTGCATGATCCAGTCACAGAGGAACGTTGACCAAATGTCATGAGGATGTGAGAGAAAGACGATGTGTGAGATTGTGTGTGGACTGTAAAAGGGGATGAAATTAGATATGGAAGCTACGAAGGTTATGTGGGAGGTTCTGGAATCTGATAAGCTTGCCTGAAGAGGTGAGTTTTCGGGGAACACTTGAAAGATTGGATACTAGAGGAAAGTCTTATTGTGCGAGGTAGGGCATTCCATAGAGTGGGTGCAGCCCGAAGAAAGTCCTGTAACCGTGAATGGGAGCAAGTAATGCATGGGGATGAGAGACGCAGATCTTGTGCTGAGCGGAGAGGTCGGGTTGGGATATATTTTGAGATAAGTGAAGAGATGTATGTTGGTGTGGTTTGGTTAATAGCCTTATGTGTAAGTGAAAGTATTTTGCATTGAATAGGGTAGAAAACCGGCAACCAATGGAGGGACTGACAGAGCGGGGCAGCAGACAATGAACGTTTTGCAAGGAAGATTAGCCTCGCAGCTGCATTCATAATGGATTGTAATGGCGATAGCCTGGTTTTGGGAAGACCAGTAAGGAGGCTATTGCAATAGTCAATGCGGGAAATAATGAGTGCATGGATTAGAGTATTTGCAGTGTCTTGTGTGAGATATGGTCGAATTTTGAATATGTTTTTTAGATGTATGTAACATGATTTTGAGACAGATTGAATGTGGGGAACAAAAGACAGTTCAGAGTCAAGGATGACACCAAGGCAGCGAGCTTGTGGGGCAGGGTGGATGGTCGAGTTATCAACAGTGATAGAGAGATCAGGTTGGTAACTGTTATTGGCCGGTGGAAATATAATTAATTCTGTTTTAGAAATATTAAGATTCAGGTGGCGAGATGACATCCAAGATGAAATGACAGAAAGACATTCAGTGACACGGACCAATACAGATTGTGAAAAATCTGGGGAAGATATGTAGATTTGAGTATCATCCGCATACAGATGGTACTGAAATCCAAAAGAGCGGTTTAGTTTGCCAAGAGAGGTGGTATAGATTGAGAATAGCAGAGGATCTAAGACAGAGTCTTGCGGTACTCCAATTGATGGTAGCGAAGAGGAGGCAGAATCAGAAAAACGAACAGTAAAAGAGCGATCAGATAGGTAGACCTAGGGATTGCAGTGTTTGTATGAGAAGAGAGTGGTCAACAGTGTCAAAAGCAGCAGAGAGATCTAGAAGAATTAGGAGTGAGTAATGGCCTTTAGCCTTGGCAGTGACAAGACCATTTACTATCATTTACTACCTTAGTCAGTGTTGTCTCTGTGGAGTGTTGGGAACGAAAACCGGACGGAAGTGGGTCCAATAAGTTGTGTGAGTTAAGAAAGTGTATGAGGCGGGTGCAGACAAATCTATCAAGTAGCTTGGAGGGGCATGGGAGCTGGGAGATAGGACGGTGATTTTTTTTTTTTTGCTTTTTGTGCATCACAGCTCTTCAGCTATTTAGTACATTGCACCTTTATTAGGGTTAAATGAGCATTGGACATTCATTTAGTCCCTGCTGTCTATGGTATTTAAAAGTAGGTACTGTTGGGTTGTGTAAGGTAGATCCTTGGAGACCCAAATTGGGCTGAAACTCCTAGTATATTGTGTCTCATAAATTAGAGGTCTTTTTCTAAAAAAAAAAGCAACAGGTTACCATGAAACGCGTTGCTATACTGCTGGGGAGACTCACGAAATGCGTTGCTATACTGCTGGGTAGACCATGAAATGCAGTGCTATACTGGTCGGGAGACCCTTGAAATGCATTGCTATACTGCTGGGGAGACCCACTCTACATATAGTAAGGCTTCTCCATACAATCCAAATTTTTTATTTATTATTTAAAAAAAAAATTATTTATTTTAAAAATTGGAAAGTGCTATTTTCAATTGTAAACATGCAAATCTTATGGGGCAAATGTGAGCTCTGAAAAAAGAGTTGTGTTGTTTTATTTGTTGAATGTAACGTTTTTGAGAAAAATACTCTCTTTTATGAGATAGTTATTAATATGCGTTGATAACACAGATTTCTATGTCCACTCATCGCGGCCTAAGAAAATCTATTATCATAGCAACTTACAGTACTAAGGAAATGTCGCCGGAGCAGCTGAGTGATAGTCCTCTGGCGGATGAAACTAGTTGGAGCAGTTTTGGAGAATTGCGAGAAGAAAAAAATAGTTTTTGCCGGAAAACTCTTTAATCACCGGGGGACTATCACTGGTCATAACACGGCGTTTGAAAGGCTGAGCGGGGGGCGTTCCCTGGCAGCATTACCGTAATGGGGGCGTGCCGCCGGTTTCCGGGAGAAGCAGACTTCCTGGCCTGGCAAGCTGCGGGAACTTCGACTGCAGCGCTGGGATCACCCAGATGTAGCAAGGAGGTGTGTGACACCTCCTTCTGCATTTGTATTTTAAATGGACGGAATTGCACAGCTGCTTGTGCGCGGCTCTGCAATTCCGTCCATCTCTGAGTCAGGCCCATAGTGTCTATGAGTATCTTACAGATATCAATGTTTAAAAGATACTCCTTATGTGAAGTATCATCACCTCTCCAGCTATATTTCCTCAGACTACTCTCAGTTACAAATCTCTCAGCAATACAAGAACACTTCTCTCAAGCTGCTTAAAAGATAAGCTATGCAGAGCAAGCAGCATAATCATAAACATAATCAGGCTTAATTGACAAAGCATCTTTAGTGGAAAATGATGATTGCATCATAACAAACAATCAGACATTAGCTTTGACCAATCTAGACCAGGGAAGGCGCATATCTGATTGGTTGCTATAGATTTCAGCATATTTCAACTGTGCAGGCGGTTATTATAATTAGGAACAGTGGGGCCAGCGTACAAATGTGTGATATACAATCGCCCCCTAGTACCATTTTATTTGAGGGGAGGTTGGTTTAGGATCAGACTCAGCTCTCCTGAACATGCATGTGATATAGAGTATGCACAGTGGATAAACTGGCACCACAGAGGATGGCTAGCTAACCTTCAGTTAACATCAGAGTGGCGTATCATGGCTGCAGGCCTCCTGCTGGTCAAAGGAGGCCTCTCAGCACACATCCAGCAACCAGGACTGACGCACTAGCCACGTTGGCTGCCTCTGCAGCACCCTCCTCCCTGTACTCGGCTGGCGGCTTAATATAGCACCGGAAAGGTGGCGCCGTCGAATGAGTAGGAGGGGAGGAAGCCGCACGGATAGACAATTTTTTTTTCTCCTGTAGAAAATGCATATAGCCTATGTAACCCTGTGTATATATTTTTTCTCTTGACAATGAATAGCTCTGATTTTTTGTCTTTTATCAGCAAAATAAATGAACTGTTGCAGTGATAAAAAACATCTGATGTCAGCTTATCGGAAGAGGTGGAATGTTACCTGTTTGGGGGAGATTTATTTGATGAATGTGATTTTTCTGGGGAAGTGATAAATTATACACATCGGTGCCACCGTATTCTACTGCAAGACTAATTACACCATGGAATGTTCTCAGGCCTCAACCCCACAGGCGTCCTGCCAGTGTTTTTAAATCTATTAAAGAAAGGCAAGAAATACCTATGAGATAGGTGTCTCTTTTCTAGTATTTTAGCACTTCATATAGAATTGTCCAATCACTTGCAATAACTAAATCTAAAGCAACAAACTAAGATAGCAATGGGTGTGACAACATTAGTAAAAAACATAAACCAGTAACTATTGTAAATGTAACATGTATTTAAAATATCCCAGTGGATATCAACCCAAATAAGATCCTTCTGGAGGATAGGTCAGAAAAAGATAAGATAATATAATGGTCACTATATGGTCAGATATAGCCACTTTAGGAGGACCAACAGCTTAGTACTATTCCTCATACAATGTATATATAATGTAAATACTTATTCATTGTATAATACATATTTAAATAAAAATGCATAGAGGAGCGCATAATCCATAATGTATGTTGTATAAACTCACAATACATAGGTTTGTCAAATCTAAATGGGATCCTCTGAGGAATCAAACATCCATCAGCCGTAATATTAAAACCACCTTCCTAATATTGAGTAGGTCCCACTAGTGCAACCGAAACAGCTAGGACCCATCGAGGCTTGGAGGCCACAAGACCTATCAAGGTGTTCAGTGGTATCTGGCACCAAGGCTGTAAGTTCTACGGTGGGGCCTCTATGGCTTGGACTTGTTTTTCCAGCATATCCCACAGATGGACGATCGAATTGAGATCTGGGCAATTTGAAGATCAAGTCAACACCTTGAACTCGTCATGTTTCTCAAACCATTCCTGAACAATTTTTGTAGTGTGTCATTATCCTGCTGAATGAGATCATTGTCATCAGGGAATACCATTACTATGAGGGGTGTACTTGGTCTGCAACAATGTTTAGGTAGGTGGTACATTTCACAGTAAAATCGACATGAATGGCAGGACCCATGGTTTGCCAGCAGAATATTGATAATCTAAGAAACGAAAAAATCTGGCGCCACCACTCCTCGAGTAAAAATATAAAGAAAATATATCAGAAGATTAATCAAACTGCTTCCCTAAAGACCAAGGTTGGAATTATATCAACCCACCAAATAGTAAAACAACCAAGAAAAAAGTAATTCAGGGCACTACTGTATTTTTGGTATTTAATCATAAAAAGGTATAAAACTAAAATACCACAAAGAAAAAAAACATATACTTTTCAATAAAGTGCATAAATATTATACTAAAACACACATTGGGGATGTTGAGTACTGAATCCAGACACACAAAAATAAAATTAAAAATACAAAAATAGTATCTGGATATAAATTATTAAACAACATGTTTTTAATTATTGATACTATTTATGTATTTTTTTATTTTATTTTTATGTGTCTGGATACAGTACTCAACATTGGTGAGGGGTTTTAGTATAAATATGTATGCACTTTATTTTTTTGTAATCTCTTTATAATTTTTGATAGTGAATGCATCACAAATATTAACACACACACAAATTATTTGAATAATCTACAATTCAGATATATCAAATACTATATCCAAAAAAAAACTTACACAAAAAATACACATCAATCAAATTTTGATTTGTAAGAAAAATATATTACAATAATAAAAAATATACAGAAAAAGAATAAGAAAAAGAAAAGAGGGGGGGAGGGATTAAAAAAGGCAAACTACGGTATAGTATATCGCTCATGAAAAACCAAAATCACTCAATTCCGGGCATCTGTCTGTGAAATGCAGAGTACCAAGGACCCCATGTAGCATGAAACTTATTCACTGAATCGTGAAGGAGTGCAGTGATGTATTCCATAGAAGCCAGGTACCATATTTTATTCAACAATGAGGCTATTGCCGGGGCATCAATTTGCTTCCAGTTTGTGGCGATCAACAGTTTAGCAGCATTATAGATATGGCCACAAAGTTTGTTCTGGGGTTCTGTGTATAGGGTCTCTAGGGGGGGGCAACACAGTGCACCCTGGACACCAAAGATGTGACTTAATTCCAATATTTGGATATTGTAGAGCAGTCCCACCATACAGTCCTATTTGGCCACATTGTCTCCAACATAGGTCCAAAGACTGTGAAAATCTGATGTAGCTTTGAAGGAACCATGGGCCTGATTCAGAGCTGAACGCTCTGACCAGAGCGCTCGCTCTGAATCAGGGCCCTCCTCCATGAAAATGGAGCGGCCTCCTGGCCGCTCGCATAGCTGTGGGTGACCACCCACAGCATATGCGAGCGGCCAAAAAGATGGTCGCAATGGTCTTGACCATCGCGACCATCGGACTTGCGACGGAGACCCTGCGGTAGAGTCTCCCTGCCACAAGCCCTGGAGTGATTTTGGCTCTATCAGAGCCAAAATCACTCCCACTGACATCACTAGTGATGTCAGTGGGGCCAGCTTCAGACGGTAGGCGTTCCCATGGGAACGCCTCCGTCTGGCAGGTACGCCCCCGGCACGCCCACCAAAGGGGGCGTGCTGTCAATCAACATCGACAGCACGCCCCCTTTGGTGCAAGACCCGGAGCGATGGAAAGCCCGTCACTCCCCGGGTCTCGCGCATGCGCACGACGGAGCTCCCTCCTTCGTGCGCATGCGCAGTGGGGAACATCGACCCGCTTGCGAGCGTACTGCCGCTCGCGAGCGGGTCTGAATGACCCCCCATGTACCAGCGACAATACACTTTGAAAGAATTTTCCTTAATATATGTGTTAATGGAGGACTTAGCCACCCATTGCCTGATATTTACCCATTCATCGTCTTTATTGAAAAGTATGTATGTTTTTTTTTGTGGTAATTTAGTTTTATACCTTTTTATGATTAAATACCAATAATACAACAGCACCCTGAATTACTTTTTCTTGGTTGTTAGAATACTGAAAAGGCCATCACACTGCCCCATAGTGCATCCTGGTGCCATCTCTTTCCCAGGTAAACAACGCACACGCCCCAGGTTGTCCATATGGAAGTAGTTAGTATGCTGCCAGACGGGATGCCGGCCGTTGGAAACCCGACACGGGTCTAAAGATAGGCATCTAAATCCCAACGCCAGTCTATATCCTGATGCCGGAATCCTGACAGCCGCCATTCCGAACTAAGGTACCCAGGGGCGTCTTAGCTGATAGCCGCCATTAGTTTTAGGCACCACAGGGGGGTTAGGGTTAGGCTTTGGGGGGGAAGTTAGGGTTAGGCACCACTGGAGTGGTTAGGGTTAGGTACCACTGGAGTGGTTAGGGTTAGGCACCACTGAGGAGGCTAGGTTTAGGCACTAAGAAGGAACGGTTAGGTTTAGGCACCAAGGGGGGAGGGTCAGGTTTAGGCACTAACGTGGAGGGTTAGGGTGCGGGGTGGGGAGGTTTAGGTTTAGGGTGCTAGAAGGGAGGGTTAGGGTTAGAGGGAGAAGGGGGGAAGGTTAGTATACTTACCCGGTCCGCGTCAGGATACAGAGCATTGGGATGCTGCTGTCAGCATTTTGACAGTAGGCATCCCAACTGCTGGTATTTCATACCCAGAACGTCCATATATTGATGTAAAAATAAATGTGATTCATCAAACCAGGCCACCTCCTTCCATTGCTCCATGGTCCAGTTTTGATGCTCACGTGCCCATTGTAGGTGCTTTCGGCAATGGAGAAGGGTCAGTACAGCTACTCTGACCAGCTACGCAGCAATTTGCGATGTACTGTGTGTTGTGATGCACCGTGTGTCCTGACACATCTCTATCATATACAGCATTAACCTTTTTAGCAATTTGTGCTGCAGTATCTCTACTGTGGGATAGGACCAGACAGGCTAGTCTTCACTCCCCTCATTAATCATTTAGCATTGGGCGTCCTTGACCCTGTCGCTGGTTTACCAGTCTTTCCTTGTATCACTTTTGGTAACCACTGCATACCGTGAACACCCTACAAGACCTGCTATTTTGGAAATGCACTTATCCAGTCATATAGCCATCAAAACTGGGCCCTTGTCAAAGTCACTCAGATCCTTATACTTGTCCATTTTACCTGCTTTCAACACATCAACTGCAAGAACTGACTGTTCAATTGTGCCTAATATATCCCATATCCCAACATGCCGCCCACAAATAGTCCGAGCTTGTCAATCACTTTGCGACAGAAGTTACGCATGGGCAGTGCGACGCAGACGCATGCTCAGATTACCAATATTCGATCAACTGCATAGACATCAGCACTGCCTACATCACTGAGTCAGGTCCTATGATGCTCACATGCAAATTAATTAGCTTCCTTAAAGAATTATTGCACCTTTTAAAAAATATTTCTAACCTACAATTCCCCACCTCCCTTACCTGAGTAGTGATGGCTCTTGCCCTTAATCTGTGTGACTACAGTACTATGGTAAAACTGGGCTTCCATGGTGCACTTCACTTTGCGCAAAAAAAGCTATTTAACCTCATTTTGCTATACTAGTGACTCCAGGATTCTGGTCAGATTTTGGCTCCAACAATACCGGAAACACCAAATCCATGTTCCCAATTTTAAAGCACAACAGAATATGCTGGCGCTATATACTGTAAGTCACTGGTAATAAACAAATAAGTGACTCCCGGTAGTTCACACTAGTGCTGGATACACACTAAACGATGTGTACCCAGCGTGATATCTTGTGCAGCGGGTGCCGGCATTGACATGAGCGTACACACTTGCCTATGCCGAGAGCGAATGCAGCATGACCCCTGCTGACGATATTGCCCGTCAGACCTGCATGCATGCTGCTAACGATGCCCGGGAGCGTGCATCGCCGGTGACATAGCCTGTACACACTGAGCAATGTGGGCGATGTGTCATCTGCCGAATCGGATGACATATCGTCTAGTGTATACCCTGCATAAGACTGAGTCAGCCACTTATAGCGACTGTGTTTTTTTGTGACCACGTCACTACCTGGCACTGACTTCAGCCAGACAGGACCATAACTAGGGGTATGCGAGCGGTGCCACTGTACAGAGCGCACGGCTCTGGGCTGCCACCGTAGCTGCCCCTCAGCCCTTGTGTCATGTTACCAGGGTGCCTGGAGCGGCATCCTGCAGCCAGTATCACTGCTGCAAGTGCTGCCAGAGCTTCCTTTGGATGCTCCAGGCAGGTGGCTACAGTTTGTGCAGTCATTCCGAGCATTGTAGGATGCTCCAAGCAGTGCTGCACTTCCCAGGGCTGGCTCTAGGTGACATCATGATATCATGTGCTAGGGGGCGGCACAGAGCACCTGGGACCGTGTTACGCTGCTGTAGCCAGGGGAAGGGCAGGGAGCGGAGAAAGGAGGTAACATGTGAGGGCATTCCCCCATAGAATCCAGGCTACTTCCTTCCACTGTTCCTTGCTACATAGTCTACAGAGTGTTGGGGTGATTCTGAGTTCGATGCAAGTGGCAATGTGGCCAGATCGCGTGGATTTCAGCATACTGCGCATGCGTCAAAGAAAGACATCGGCGACTGAGCTCACAAGTGCGTCAGAGCCATTCGTCCTTCAATGGGCCACTCTTGGATGTTTCTGGGTGGTAACTGGATGGCGACAATGTGAAATGGTCCATCTCGTGGGAGTGTTATGGGAGTGTTTTATGCACAGTGGTAGCGTGTAGACAGAGGTGGGGAACCTGATTTTAGACAGACCTTTAGCACCCAGCATGTGCTCACATGGATTATCTGCGGGTGGATTCTTGCATTACCTGCCAAGGCCGTCCAGAGAAGCAATGTCCGATTCCGATCCAGCCCCTGCTGTATGTAATTGCAGTACTAATTTTAGTAATAATTCTGCTCTCTGATGCTAATCTCTCTGCAAAGGGGATCCGGTTGGATGACCTACCAGTGTAACCTAGATACCTACCAATAGTAATAGGTATGCAGAGCTGGAATCAAAGCCTTTGAGTTCACCTCACCACCATATAATAAACAAACGCCTGAGCTGACCTGACTAGCACAGATGAGGGCTTGCAGCACTTCCTGATCTCACAGTCACTAAGCAAACATTAAACCAACAGCCCACTACAAATTCACACTGCAGGCAGCCCTATCATATTTAAGAATTGATTGCATTTTGATAGCACTTTTCTTTTTGTTCTTTAAATGCAATGGCGGGATGATGTTTGGCATTCTTTCCTGTGGAAATAACAATATCATCGTTAACCAAACGGCGTCTGCTGCATCTGTCTCCGATGAAGCACAAGACATAAGATAAGTGCCTGTGGTGGAACAGGGCATACAAGTGATGCCTCGTAAAAGATCACCACGTGGAAATAAACCCTTTGATTTGAAAACATGACAACTCCGCTTGTTTAGCTACGGCTGTAACTCATATATGAAAAGATGACATTCATAGTCCTACGTTACACAGACAGCAGTGCCCACACTTCAGAGGTGATCAATAGCTGAACATCAAAGCATTTAAACATGTACTGTTGGAAATGACACTGTAACCAGTTTATGTAGTCTATACAAAAGTAACAGCAAGTGCACAGAGATGCCAAGGGCGGGTGCCAGATGGCCAGATGCAGCTCCTGGCAAACCGCTCCGAGCCGTCTCAGCGTTAACCAGCGTGGAGGAATCACAGCATAATAAAGTGCAGATTTTTGGCAGGTATAAGGTTACCATCAAGATTTATTATTAGAATTGACTATTGTTCATAAAGAAATGGCTGGCTATGGCAGAAGAATTGGCAATGCTCTTTCCGAACAAATGGATCTTTTTTTCTACCATGTTTGATGGAGGACAAAGACATCTGTTGATCATTTTCAAAGGTGCAGCTCAACTGACCAAATGTCCATGCTCTCTAATGGATTTTCAACAATTTGTAAGTCATTAAATAGGAAATTAAGAGGAAAAAAAAAGAAATGGTCGACGTTACACAAGAAATGTTAAGTTACTAAGGATACGGGTCTGCCAGAGCTGCCGTATAGGTCATAAACTACAGTATCCTAATGATACAAACTGGATATTTCACAATATGTAATGCCAGAGAAGGTGATGTCATAGACTCACAATTATCATGTAGCGCCAGAGGAGGTGATGTCATACTTACAATTATCATGTAGCGCTAGAGGAGGTGATGTCATAGACTCACAATATGTAACGACAGAGGAGGTGATGTAATAGACTAACAATTAATGTGTAATGTCAGAGGAGGTGATGTCATAAACTCACAATTATCATGTAAACCCAGAGGAGGTGATGTCATAGATGCACAATTAATATGTAATGCAAGGAAAGGTAATGTCATAGACTCGCAATTAATATTTAACACCAGAGGAGGTGATGTCATAGACTTACAATTATCATGTAACGTCAGAGGAGGTGATGTCATAGACTTACAATTATCATGTAACGCCAGAGGAGGTGATGTCATAGACTTACAATTATCATGTAACGCCAGAGGAGGTGATGTCATAGACTCACAATTAATATGTAATGCCAGAGGAGGTGATGTCATAGACTTACAATTATCATGTAATGCCAGAGGAGGTGATGTCATAGACTCACAATATGTAACGCCAGAGGAGGTGATGTCATAGACTCACAATATCTAACGACAGAGGAGGTGATGTCATAGACTCATGTGTGATGTCAGAGGAGGTGATGTCATAAACTCACAATTATCATGTTAACCGAGAGGAGGTGATGTTATAGATGCACAATTAATATGTAACACCAGAGGAGGTGATGTCACAGACTTACAACTAATATGTAACGACAGAGATGTCATAGACTTACAATTAATATGTAGCGTCATAGGTGATGTCATAGACTTACAATTAATATGTAACGCCAGAGGAGGTGATGTCATAGACTTACAATTAATATGTAACGCCAGAGGAGGTGATGTCATAGATACTTTGGGTGAGGGGCTCAGTTTAATAGAGTGCTGGTAGTTATGCAAAAATGAATATAACATTCTCAATGTTCTCAACAAACACAGATCTACAGTACAGCATGTGTGTGCCTTATTGCTTCCTGTACAGTATAATGTACTGTACAGTATATATCTATGCTACACATGCAGCAATTCAAGTGTTTTGGGCATTCAGTCACCATACATCAAGATTCTGCTAACACACTTTTGCCTCACATTATTCTGGATAACATAATATCTGCTATCAGTTTCAAGGTGGATCAAGTGGGGCGGTACATACTGTGTCAGCTTATAATGATGCTGCTTCCAGACATCCACATTTTATATCTGCTAATTAACAGATGAAGGGCCTGAGGCTGGGCAGTATGCACGCCAGTTATTATCCATAGCATAAATTGCGCAAATTAACACCGTAGGATAGGTTGAAGTTTTGCCGAGTGTGCTGAGAAACTTTGCAATTGCCCTGTAAACAAGGGGTCTCCAGAGTGGGTGACTCCCCCCCCCCCTATTTTGCTGAACATAGGGGGCAGGATAGAAGGGGTAGCCCAAAAGCGGTCAGCCTCTTCAGCTTACTAGGGGTCTATTTACTAAGCAGTGTTAGGAGACAGAGTGAAAAGTGATAAGGTGCCAGCCAATCAGCTACCAACTGTCATTTTTCAAACACAGCCTGTGAGATGACAGTTGGGAGCTGATTGGCACCTTATCACTTTCTTATCACTTTTCACTCTAGGACATTTATCAAACCTTCTAAAAAGTTAAATCAGAGGTATAACCCGTCGCAACCAATCAGACTCTAGCTATCATTTTATAGAATATAATATATAAATGATAGCTGTAATCATATTGGCTGCCATAGGCTATACCTGCCAGAGCCGTAGCTAGACTTTTTGGTGCCCTGTGCCAGAAAGAGCATTGGTGCCTCCCTCATTTTTCAAAGGGACATAATGCACCCAAAAAAGGGCCATGGCTTCATGGGGAAGGGCCAGGGAAGAGATAGGAGAGGCCAGGAGATGCTGGGGATGAAATAAGAGGAAGCTACAAGCAAGAATGATAATAAACCAAAAAATTGACAGGCCCAAACAGCGCCCCCTGACCTGTGGTGACCTGTGCGATGGCACCGGCCGCACTACCCTAGCTACAGCCCTGATACCTGCACTTTTGCTTTTTAAACGGTTTGATAACTCTCCCCCTGAATCCCTTACTCTGTACAGGTACGCCGCAGCTGAGGGGCAATGCGTATAAATGTACAAATGTTTATATAGTCACGTATTTGTTATAGAGGAAACCCCAATATCTCCCTATTGCCAGGGGTCTTAAGGAGAAAGAATGAAGGTAAGACAAACAGAATAGCAGGGAATAATTGGATAACTTTAGCTTAATGAGAGTGAGTGGAACACATATGTGGTAGTACAGGTGTGTCCACTGGCCACTTTCCGTGTTTTGTGTTTTTGTTTTGGATCTGGATTGGTTTTGCCAAAACCACCCTTCCGTGTTTTGGGTTCTGGGTTTTGTGTTTTGGATCTGTATTTTTTTGAAAAAAAGCATAAAAACAGCTAAAATCACAGAATTTGTAGGTTTTTCTGCCCCTATGCTATTATTAACCTCAATAACCTTAATTTCCACTCATTTCCAGTCTATTCTGAACACCTCACACCTCACAATAGTGTTTTTATGTCCAAAAGGTTGCACCGAGGTAGCTGGATGACTATGCTAAGTGACACGAGTGGGCGGCACAAACACGTGACCCATCTAGGCGTGATACTGCAATGGCAGACAGGGTGGCAGTTTGAAAAACTAGGCCCCAAACTGTACATAGTGCAAAGAAAAAAAAGAGGTGCAAGATGGAATTCTCCTTGGGCCCTCCCGCCCACCCTTATGTTGTATAAACAGGACATGCACACTTTAACAAACCAATCATTTCAGCGCCAGGGTCTGCCACACAACTGTGGCTGAAATGATTGGTTCGTTTGGGCCCCCACAAAACAAGCTGGCAATTAATGTGTCCCTGCACAAACTGGCTCTACGGAGGCAAGATGTCGTCCTCATCCTCCTCATCCACCGATTCCTCACCCTCTTCAGTGTGTACATCCTCATCCTCACAAAGTATTAACTCGTCCCCACTTGAATCCACCACCACAGGTCCCTCTGTACGTTCTGGAGGCTGGTCTCCCTGGAAGAGCTGATAATTCATTTTGATGAACATCATCTTCTCCACATTCTGTGGAAGCAACCTCCTACACCTTTCGCTGACAAGGTTCCCGGCTGCACTAAACACTCTTTCGGAGTCCACACTGGAGGGGGGGCAACTCAGGTAAAATAGAGCCAGTTTGTACAGGGGCCTCCAAATTGCCTCTTTTTCCTGCCAGTACAGGTATGGACTGTCTGACATGCCTACTTGGATGCTGTCACCGATGTAATCCTTCACCATTCTGTCAATGGTGACAGTATCATATGCAGTGACAGTAGACATGTCAGAAATTGTTGCCAGGTCCTTCAGTCCGGACCAGATGTCCAAACTTGGTCCTGCCTGCCCTGCATCACCACCAGCGGGTTGCTTAGGATACCTAAGTTTTTTCCTGGCAGCCCCAGTTGCGGGAGAAAATGAAGAAGGAGCTGTTGACGTGTCACGTTCCGCTTCAGCTGACAGTGTGTTCACCAGCAGGTCTTTGCACCTCTGCAGGCTTGTGTCGGCCGGAAAGAGAGACACCACATAGGCTTTAAACCTAGGATCGAGCACGGTGACCAAAATGTAGTGGTCTGATTTCAACAGATTGACCACCCTGGAATCCTGGCAAAGCGAATGAAGGGCTTCATCCACAAGTCCCACATGCCGAGCGGAATCGCTCCGTCTTAGCTCCTCCTTCACTTTCTCCAGCTGCTTCTGCAAAAGCCTGATGAGGGGAATGACCTGACTCAAGCTGGCAGTGTCTGAACTGACTTCACGTGTGGCAAGTTCGAAGGGCTGGAGAACCTTGCACAACACGGAAATCATTCTCCACTGCGCTTGAGTCAGGTGCATACCCCCTCCTTTGCCTATGTCATAGGTGGATGTATAGGCTTGAATGGCCTTTTGCTGCTCCTCCATCCTCTGAAGCATATAGAGGGTTGAGTTCCACCGCGTCACAACCTCTTGCTTCAGGTGATGGCGGGGCAGGTTCAAGAGTGTTTGCTGGCGCTCCAGTCTTCGGCACACAGTCGCTGAATGGCGAAAGTGGCCTGAAATTTTTCGGGCCACTCAAAGAGTCTCCTGCACGCCCCTGTCGCTTTTCAGAAAATTCTGCACCACCAAGTTTACTGTGTGAGCAAAACATGGGACGTGCTGGAATTTGCCCAGATGTAATGCCCGCACAATATTGGTGGCGTTGTCAGATATCACAAATCCCCAGGAGAGTCTAAGTGGGGTAAGCCACTGGGCGATGATTTCCCTCAGTTTCTCTAAGAGGTTGTCGGCGGTGTGCCTCTTACTGAAACCGGTGATACACAGCGTAGCCTGCCTTGGAACGAGCTGGCGTTTCTGAGATGCTGCGACTGGTGACGCTGCTGCGTAAGGTGATACATCTACCCAGTGGGCTGTCACAGTCATATAGTCCTTAGTCTGCCCTGTTCCACTTGTCCACATGTCCGTGGTTAAGTGGACATTGGGTACAACGGCATTTTTCAGGACACTGAGGACACTTTTTCTGGCGTTTCTGTACAGTCTCGGTATCGCCTGCCTAGTGAAGTGGAATCTAGACGGGATTTGGAACCGGGGACACACTACCTCCAGCAATTGTCTAAATCCCACTGCACTAATGGCGGATACCGGACGCACGTCTAACACCAACATAGCAGTCAAGGCCTCAGTTATACGTTTTGCTTCAGGATGACTGCTGTCGTACTTCATCCCCCTCGCTAAGGACTGTTGGAGGGTCAATTGTTTAGTAAAAGTAGTGGTGTTCCTACTTCCTCTCTGGGATGATGAATGACTCCCAGCAGCAGCAACAGCAGCAGCGGCAGCAGGAGGCGTAGCAATGCAGGATCCTCCGGAGGAATCCCGGATAGGAGAGTCAGTCATGCCAGTGACATGGCCTGCAGGACTACTTCCGATCCTGACTAAGGAGGAAATTGACGAGGAGGGAGTTGACGGTGTGGTTTGCAGGCGCTTGGATACAACAGGACAACGGGATTTAGGTGTCCCTGGACTGCTTACGGTCTTAGCCAAAGTTTCTGAACTTGACAGTAACTTATTATGAACGCGCTGCAGGTGCCGTATAAGGGAAGATGTTCCTAGGTGGTTAACGTCCCTACCCCTACTTATTCCACCTTTACATAAGGTACATATGGCTAGACAGTTGTTGTCCGAATTTGGATAGAAATATTGCCAGACCAAAGAGGTGGAATGTTTGGTCTTCTGCCCAGGCATGACCGTGATGGGCTTTTTCATCCCACGGACAACAACTGTCTCCCCCAGAGCCTGATTTAAACAAACCACATCACCATCAGAATCCTCCTCGACAACTTCCTCCTCAGCGCCAGCTACACCAGTATCCTCATCCTGTTGTACTTCAACAGTGACATCTTCAATTTGCATATCAGCAAGTGGACTGTGGGTGCTCCTTTCAGCACTTGCAGGGGGCGTGCAAATGGTGGAAAGAGCCACCTCTTCCCGTCCAGTGCTGGGAAGGTCGGGCATCGCAACCACCACCACACTTGGACTCTCCTTGGGGATTTGTGATATCTTCTTAGAAAGCACAGTTCTTCGCTGTGCTTTTGCCAGCTTAACTCGTTTGATTTTTTTAGTGGGAGGAGGGCTTCCATCGTCATGTGAAGCTGAACCACTAGTCATGAACATACTAGGGATCGACCTTAGCCGTTCCTTGCCACTCCGTGTCGTAAATGGCATATTGGCAAGTTTACGTTTCTCTTCAGCTGATTTAAATGTTTTTTTCAAGGTCATTTTCCTGAACTTTGTCATTTGGGATTGTATGTGCCCTCTATTATGACATTTGGGCATCGGCCTTGGCAGACGACGTTGATGGCATGTTATCGTCTATGTCATGACTAGTGGCAGCAGCTTCAGCACTAGGAGGAAGTGGTTCTTGATCTTTCTCTATTTTATTTTTATCGGAGAAAGTTTGGTCCTCCATTTATGTTATATCGATTTGATATATACGTGCGGCTAAACACAGAAAATATTTCTTTATTTTTGCTGGAGAGTAGTGCACTTTGTGGGTTAAACCAGCCTTTAAGAAATGAGCCAGCCGGCTCTTTACTTATGGGACACAGGCGCACGCTTGGCGCTGCTCCTTTGTTGATGCACATGCGGCTACTGCGCACACAATTCACAAACACAGAAAATAATTTTTTTTGGGGTTTGGACTGGAGTGTACTTTGGGGGTTACAGCACCCTTTAACGGTCAAGCCAGCCGGACCTTTACTTATGACACAGGCGCACGCTTGGCACTACTTTGTTGATGCACGTGCGGCTACTGCGCACACAATTCACAAACACAGAAAATATTTTTTTTTTTGGTTTGGACTGGAGTGTACTTTGGGGGTTACAGCACCCTTTAACGGTCAAGCCAGCCGGCCCTTTACTTATGACACAGGCGCACGCTTGCCACTACTTTGTTGATGCACGTGCGGCTACTGCGCACACAATTCACAAACACAGAAAATATTTTTTTTTTTGGTTTGGACTGGAGTGTACTTTGGGGGTTACAGCACCCTTTAACGGTCAAGCCAGCCGGCCCTTTACTTATGACACAGGCGCACGCTTGGCACTACTTTGTTGATGCACGTGCGGCTACTGCGCACACAATTCACAAACACAGAAAATATATTTTTTTTTGGTTTGGACTGGAGTGTACTTTGGGGGTTACAGCACCCTTTAACGGTCAAGCCAGCCGGCCTTTTACTTATGACACAGGCGCACGCTTGGCACTACTTTGTTGATGCACGTGCGGCTACTGCGCACACAATTCACAAACACAGAAAATATATTATTTTTTTAGCACTTGGGGGGAGCACCCCTGATGGACAGAGCACCCCCTGGACAACACTACAGCACCCTTTTAGGACTGGGACACTGCACAGGACTTTGGAGTGGACACAGCCCCTATGGAGAACTGACTACACAACACAGTCCAGCCAGCCCCTATGGACTTTGAAGTAGTGGACACAGCCCCTATTAATAACAGCAGCACAGCACAACACAGCCAGCCCCTATGGACTTTGAAGTAGTGGACAACAGCAGCACTACACTACACTACACTACACAGCCCAGCCAGCCCTAACTCCCACCCTCCCTCTTCACTGTCCACAGCCGAGTGAGAAAATGGCGCCGACACGGGTACCTTACATAGGATCCAAAACCCGCGAGACTCGGAAGGCGGGATGATGACGTTTTGCCTCGATTTCAGATCCGAGTCAGGCGGGAATAGTCGAGCCTGACTCGGATCGGGGGGGCTCGGGGGGGTTCGGATTTCAGAAATCCAAACCCGCTCACCCCTAGTCCTAATACACCTCGCCTCAATGCATAAACTTAAACCAGGTGGTGTAGCGGCTGCGTAGCGACTTTTTCTTTAACTTTGCATCTTATTCACATTGCAGATGCAGCAAAACACCACTCAATCTGTACCAGAGACACCGACCTGCAACTTTAACCGCACAGGAATTAGGTTTAACTATGTATAGATGAAGCACAGCGGCACTTGTGAGAAAAAGAAGTGGCCGCAGCATCGTAGCACTTTGTATACAGATTCAGACATAGGGCAGTTTTCAATTAGTTTCACGTACGCGATAAAGTTTCGCCTGCCGGACTTTTCGCCTACATCGCATATTTTAGCCATGGAAACTTATCGTGCGCATACCCGCGATTCGCCTTATTCAATTCCAAAAGACGCAAAAACGGAGACACGCAAAGTCAGAACAGGCGAAAAGTGGTGTTAGAATCGGGTAAATCAGCCTGAACCCCCCCAAAAACATGCAGAAACATTGGGGATCAATGTAGTAGTGCCCGATTAGCCCTAATTAAACTGTTTGGGGTACTTAAGTTGGTACAATTGCCACTAATTAGCATCTTTGCACAAGTGGTGAAGAATAGCATTAAGCAGTTTTTTGGAAGAAAATAAGTAGTCCTGTCAAATTTGGGGTACGTGAAAATGGGTGCTAGCATATTTAAAAGTCGCTAAAGTTATAAAAAACGCACCTTAAGCAGGCACCTGCAATCAAAAAAATACCTCACCCATACTTGCAGACCCCCCAAAAGTCTATTTCGCTACTATTTATGTTTGTACCCCCACTTTGTACTTTTTCACCCCCAAATTCAAACTACTTTTTAGGGGTGTTCCTGACATTTTTTTAGGGATGTTTTGACGCAGTTATCTTTTGGGTGCCTGTTCCAAGGTGGTTTCCCCATCTTTGCACCCCTGAATAAAAATGTTGCACTTTTCGCCTGCTATTCAGAGGCGAATCTTTTCGCCTACAACATTGCATTTCCGCGTATGCGAAAAGCAGATGGATTTGAATATGGAGATAAGTTTCTGCCTGGTGAAAAGTCGCAATCGGCGATACTTTTTCATGGATCTCGGCTTTTCGCTTCTAATTGAATACGGGCCTTAATAATCAGTGCAGTCCCGTTCAACAGGTTTGTCACATCGCACTGCGACTAAAACACATATTAGAGCAAAATACACTCACACCAGCCAAGCCGCACGGGACCTGGCGAGCCAAGAAGAGCTGTTTGGCGCAACTGCGGCCATAGTGTGTGAGGTCCCATCTGTAGCTCGTTAATCGATAATATTTTGCTTGTGCGCATGGACAGACAAGCTGTGGTCAAGCTCACTGTGACCATATACAGTATGTATAACTGTATTGCTCAGTAAAAGTAGGTGCAATTACACATTAATAGAAGCGCTGTGCTGTGTAAATCTTGGCCGTCATAAATGCCCCCCCTGTTGTGCTATAGCTGGATGCGGTGTTAATTACATGAGCAAAACCAGTCATTCCAGCAAAGCAATTGTTTGAGGTGTAAATGCTGCCACTTTTATCCACCTTTCCATTGAGGAACGAGTCAGTTATCAGTATCTGTATTTGTATAGAGGTCACAGATTCCATTTGAGTTTATGAAAGAGACTTTGAGCTACTACTAACAATACATGCAGAGCTTTTTTTTGTTCATTATTGATTTTTTTTTACATTTCTATCAATCTCACAGTGTATTTCTTCTTTTCCACGATCATGTTTTTTAAAAGGGAACAGATGAATTGCTCAGAACCAGAATTTATTATGGATAATGTGTTAAATATTTATTTATCATTAGGATCCAGATATTTTAAAAGAAACATACATTGGTTTTAAAATCACATCCCGCACTTTATAATAAAAATAACTGTACACAATTTTTTCTAACTTCTACTTCTCAACAATCTACTTGTGATTTTGACATATCAGGCAACATGCACTAAATGAGTAAGGCTGGGTACACACTGGAGCGACGGGCATTCATACGGATATCGGAACGAATGCACGTGAACAGTGATTGTGCAGCCACACTGGACGACTTTAATAAACGAAGGAACAATCACTGTTACGTCATTTATTAACAATGCAGCACATCAAACCTGACGAATGTTGCTAGCGACGGTGGGAGCGTGCAATTGCCAGTACACACTGAGCAATGTAGGTGGTATGTCATTACAAAACATCGCTCCAGTGTGTACCCGGCTTTATAAAAATAGGAGTCAGAATTCTGGCATCTCCTTGTTTTCCTAATCATTGTAGTAAAAGTTGTCAGGCCGTGAGGGCTACAGCTTTTGGTTTGTTGCTACAAAATTGCTCTCTGCAAATAATGAACCTGTAGCACTGCAGAGGTGCATGTTACCATTGAAATAGTCTATGGTAACATGGGAAAAAAACACGTTAAAAGCACATCAATAAAATGCATTAAAAGCGCACAATGGTTTTCATGTATTATACTCATTTTCCCATCATATATGTGTAAAGAACCCAAGGGGTAAAATATGAGCCACAACAGTGCAATTACTTCTCTTTGGGGACATGATTACTTTTGTGCAAATGTGGCCGATTTTACAGGGAGCTGAATGGCTTGTGGGCTAGGATAGCCCCATCTGTGGGTGGCGAAAGAGTTGATATATTGATATACTGTACTATGGGCCTGATTCAGACCCACTCGCGAGCGGCTGTCCGCTCGCAAGTGGGTCGATGTTATGGACTGAGCATGCGCACGACGGAGGGAGCTCCGTCGTGCGCATGCGCCAGACGCGACGAGCGAAGGAAAGTCCTTCGCTCGTTGTGTCCGATCAAAGGGGGCGTGCTGTCAATGTTGATTGACAGCACGCCCCCTTTGGTGGGCGTGCCGGGGGCGTGCCTCCCTGACGGGGGCGTTCCTAAGGGAACGCCTCCCGTCAGAAGCCGGCCCACTGACATCACTAGTGATGTCAGTGGGAGTGATTTTGGCTCTGATAGAGCCAAAATCACTCCGGAGCTTGCGGTTGAAAACCTCAACCGCAGGCTCCGGCTCGCAAATTCGATGGTCGCGATGGTCTCGACCATCGCGATCATCACAATGCACGCTCGTATAGCCTGTGGGTGGTGACCCACAGCTATACGAGCGTCTAGGAGGACGCTCCATGAAAATGGAGCCCGGCCCTCATTCAGAGCGTGCGCTCTGCTCAGAGCGTACGGCTCTGAATGAGGGCCTATGTCAGGAGTTTTAAAACAACAAGGAAAACACCAGGATGGAACAAATAAAATGGTCTCTTTTTGAGTTGGACATAAGACAAAAAGTGGATGCATCCTGTTCTTATCAGCAGACTGCCCATGTGCCGCAAAAAGCAATTGCAGACTGGGTATGTGCCGGATCATGCATGCGCACCTTAAGGGTGTATATGAGAGCGGCCATATGGTGGGAATATCATGGGAGATGGGATGTTTGGTTTCTGACAGATCTTATGCAGCCAGCATGGGGTAGGCGACATCCAGGGCCAGCATTCCGGGATGGGGAAGCCAGTCTTCTTCGGTTGGGGGCATGGCGTGGCATAAAGGGATCGTGTCGGGGGAGATGATGTGGTCATGGTGACGGAGCAAGGGCATGACCACTCGACCTCATCAATGTAGCCCCGAACCCTCTTCACAATGCCGAAAATAAGGGCATTGTGAAGCAATAGGGGCTGTGGGGGTTTCTATTGTACCTGCGGGGGGGCCGGATGGGTCAGCAAGCTGCCGGGAGGCTTGCCTACCTTTCTGGGTCCCGGCCGAATCAGGAGGGTAGGCAAGAATGGCGTAAGTGCCAATACAAATGCCGACGTGAGAACAGAAGGGTTGATTTGGAGATGTAAGCTAATGGCACCGCAGCTGCGCGAAAATATGCAAATGTCTGGCCCGCCTGGATTTGTATTGAGACGCCCACCAGTGGCTTCGCAAATCCAAGCGGTTGTGTACAAAGATGCAGATCAGTCGATAATTGGCCTTCTGAGTAGCCCTATGATCGGCCGCAGGAGCTGAGATGACGGAGTCATTTTTAGACAGAGTTGCATCCCAGAAACGGTTGCATCACGCCTGCATTTAAGTCACCAACTCCCACAAACGGTCCCTGTCTGATCACTTTGTGAATAAATTCTCGCTGCGAGCAACAATGGTAATTAAACTTGACTCATGCGCAGATTACCGATAATCGCTCAACTGTATTAACACCTGCAAAATGTCCATCTCTGAATCAGGCCCACAGAGGAAGCTTTATGGTTACTCGTATTAGCCTTTGGGGGTGGTCGGAAGAACGCAGACGTGTCTATCTGTTAGAACGCTGTATCCAGGGAGTGCATAAATTAGCCAATGCGATTGCATACGCAGCATGAGAGCTCTCTGCTTGCGAGGAGACTTGCAGTGGTCAGACCTGATGTGAATGCTGCGTGACTGGTCGATGTGCGTCGATGGTACCGATGTTTACACAGAAGAGCGACATTGGACGGATATGAGAAAGCAGCAGCGGTAGTAGTAGCTGTCTATGTCGGTTGAGCTTTGGCAGGCATTAGCATATTTTCACAGCTGCGTTCCGTGCAAATTCGCCCTTGAACCACGATATTTATTTTCATGTAACTATAGCTTTAAACCACATTTTTATGATCACCGTTGTTCAGTTAAAGAATAGTGTCTGCAGTTCAGAATGCAGTATTATTTTATCAGAAAAGACTGTCTACATCAATTATTTATAATTGTACAGTATCAACTCTATCAGATTCATTCGGTGACAAGGTGAAATGGCAAATAATAGCTGTCAATCAACCGTCAAAGCACTCGGCAGCTCTGTTCTCCATGGTATAAAAGGTAGACGCAGGCTGTGATCATCATTTAAATGTTAATTACGTAAGGAATGCATAGAATTTGGAAATAAAGTAAACACCGAAATAAGCAAATCACGTTGCTCGGTGATTTTCACAATAGCTGCGGATTTCACAGCACTGATGTCATTGATTGATATGTTTTGTGAACCCAGGGGGCAAAGGATCCTCAGCAAATCCATCTGGCCTCTGGCTAATCCACCTACAATATAGCATGACTCACTCTCTATCAAACCGAATGATAATGTTTCTGGCCTGTAAGGCAACCCGGATATCTGTCCACTAGAAGATCTCCTCTTCCCTTGATGTCACACGCTTCAGAAGGTGCTGTGTTCAGTATGCACGTTACTACTTGTAGTCCAGTACCTTTCTATCATTGTATATTACTTCTAGTGCTATCTTGTAACAAGACGGCTAAATGCTTAAGTTAAAAGACAGAAGCAGTCAGTGGGCATCGCACAGAACGTTGGCGAGAACCTTAGTATGTTTTTTTTGTTTTTGTTTGATGGGTAGATTCAATTGAAGCGCATGTGTGGGCCCCTGTGTATGACCAGGAGAGCATTCTCACCTCAGGGGCCTATAATGGCGGCTGTTCTGCCTTTATCAGCATTATAAAGGGATCAGGGATATATACTGAATGTGTAGAGTAATATAGAGTAGAACGACAACTACTCTACAAGAAAACAGATTATTCAAAAAGCTAATAATCTGAGCACAATCTACAGGATGCTAATGATTGTTTTATACAGTCAGGTCCATAAATATCGGGACATTGACAGAATTTTCATATTTTGGCCTCTATTCACACCACAATGGCTTTGAAATGAAACAAACAAGATGTGCTTTAACTGCAGACTTTCAGATTTAATTTGAGGGTAGTTACATCCAAATCAGGTGAACGGTGTAGGAATTACAATGGTTTCTATATGTGCCTCCCACTTTTTAAGGGGCCAAAAGTAATGGGACTATCAACTCAAAAGCTATTTCATGGACATGTGCCTCCCACTTTTTAAGGGGCCAAAAGTAATGGGACTATCAACTCAAAAGCTATTTCATGGACAGGTGGGCTATTCCCTCGTTATATCATTATCAATTAAGCAGGTAAAAGGTCTGGACTTGATTCTAGGTGTGACATTTGCATTTGGAATCAGTTGCTGTCGACTCTCAATATGAGATCCAAAGAGCTGTCACTATCAGTGAAGCAAGCCATCATTAGGCTGAAAAATCAAAACAAACCCATCAGAGAGATAGCAAAAACATTAGGTGTGGCCAAATCAACTGTTTGGAACATTCTTAAAAAGAAAGAACGCACCGGAGAGCTCAGCAACACCAAAAGACCCGGAAGACCACGGAAAACAACTGTGGTGGATGACAGAAGAATTATTTCCCTGGTGAAGAAAAACCCCTTCACAACAGTTGGCCAAATCAAGAATACTCTCCAGGAGGTAGGTGTATATGTGTCAAAGTCAACAATCAAGAGAAGACTTCACAAGAGTGAATATAGAGGGTTCACCACGAGATGTAAACCATTGGTGAGCCACAAAAACAGAAAGACCAGATTAGAGTTTGCCAAACAACATTTAAAAAAGCCATTGCAGTTCTGGAGCAACATCCTATGGACAGAAGAGACAAAGATCAACTTGTACCAGAGTGATGGGAAGAGAAGAGTATGGGGAAGGAAAGGAACTGCTCATGATCCAAAACATACCACCACATCAGTGAAGCATGGTGGTGGTAGTGTCATGGCTTGGGCATGTATGGCTGCCAATGGAACTGGTTCCCTTGTATTTATTGATGATGTGACTGCTGACAAAAGCAGCAGAATGAATTCTGAAGTGTTTCGGGCAATATTATATGCTCATATTCAGTCAAATGCTTCAGAACTCATTGGACAGCGCTTCACAGTGCAGATGGACAATGACCCGAAGCATACTGCAAAAGCAACCAAAGAATTTTTTAAGGCTAAAAAGTGGAATGTTATGCAATGGCCAAGTCAATCCCCTGACCTGAATCCGACTGAGCATGCATTTCACTTGATGAAGACAAAACTGAAGGGAAAATGCCCCAAGAACAAGCAGGAACTGAAGACATTTGCAGTAGAGGCCTGGCAGAGCATCACCAGGGATGAAACCCAGCGTCTGGTGATGTCTATGCGTTCCAGACTTCAGGCTGTAATTGCCTGCAAAGGATTTGCAACAAAGTGTTAAAAAGTGAAAGTTAGATTTAGGATTGTTTAGTTTGTCCCATTACTTTTGGCCCCTTAAAAAGTGGGAGGCACATATAGAAACCGTTGTAATTCCTACACTGTTCACTTGACTTGGATGTAATTACCCTCAAATTAAATCTGAAAGTCTGCAGTTAAAGCCCATCTTGTTTGTTTCATTTCAAAGCCATTGTGGTGGTGAATAGAGGCCAAAATATGAAAATGCTGTCAATGTCCCAATATTTATGGACCTGACTGTATAACATGTATATGCTATTAAATAAAACAAACTGATAATCCAAACTACTGTACAGTACCCTTGGTCCCAATAAGTTTTGGTAATCAGCGTTATACTGTACTGTAAATATATATCATCTCATCTTGAAGTAAACATCTAGCAACACTAGGGAAAGTAACAAAAAAAGCCATTATATATATGTATTAGGTAGGTAAACACAAACAACGAATGTAGTGTAAATAGATAGTCAATAATTCCCTCAGCGCAGCATAGGATAGATGAAGATGACATTATAATGAAACATTAGTAATGTTGCTGAGCCAAATAAGAACATTCCCATTCCTGGGAGACACTTTTGAGCTACATTTTATATTAAATTTCGCTCACCGGGAAAATAGTTTTATTAAATACCACAGGTGATATTTCATGTTACCTTGGGCTAGTAATTAAGTATAATCGCATTTACTCATATTATTAAGGGTGAATATACATACAGTATAGTTATTGTCCTATCTGCATATAAACTTTATCTATTTCAAAATGCTACTGGATTGTACATTGTTCTCACAATGTATTTGGCTGTCAGTTGCATTGCAGGTGGATGTACAGTACACACCTCTTGGCTACAGTACTTTAATATGGCTATATGCTTTGCTGATGCTACTGGTGCTGGATTAATAAGGTATCAGTGACAGTGGCCTGTGTCTGAGCAATATGTATTATTCCTTATATGAGTCCATGTGCTGTGCTACCATTGTTATTTCTAACCTGACCATTACTGAGCTCAGATTATTTTTGATGAATGACCTACAGACAGTTGCTTGTAGCCCCAATACTTGTTTTCTTTTGACTCTGATTTCCTGTTTGCCTGTACCAGTCCGACTCTGATTTGCTGTCATCCCCTCCCAGTCCCTAACTCTGATTTGCTATCTGCCCCTACTTGTCCCTGACTCTTATTTGCTGTATCATCCCTACCAGTCCCTGACTCTTATTTGCTGTATGCTCCTACTAGTACCTGACTCTGATTTGCTGTCTGTCCCTACCAGTCCCTGACTCTGATTTGCTGACATCCCCTACCAGTCCCTAACTCTGATTTGCTATTTGCCCTTACCAGTACCTGACTCTGATTTGTTGTCTGCCCCTACTAGTCACTGGATTTGATTTGCTGTCTGCCCCTACCAGTCCCTGGCTCTGATTTGCTATCTTCCCCTAGCAGTCCCTAACTCTGATTCGTTGTCTGCCCCTACCAGTCCCTGACAAAACTTTGTGTCCACTCTCATCTCAGCAGCTGCCTATTAAAGTGAGTCTGGGGACTATTACTATATTATACTATTACTATAACTCTGCTATCTGTTACCTCCTTTCAAAGTTCACTGATGAATGGGTTTCTCATTAGACTCTGCAAGCAAGGTGAGCTCAAACAGCTACTGTAACAGACAGATGGATCCACCGTTGGGTACCATGGCAATGCCTTTTTGAGTTTCTTACCGCTTATAAGAAGATAAAACCTTGTTTCCTTTACATTAATACTTACTTATGTAGCAATCTTCAATGGTTAACTAGACCTATTGTTATGAAGTGATGGGGAATAAATGTGACATCTGATGTGACTTCTGCACCATTGAACAGTACAGAGATTCCAGTAACTTGGATTGTGTCCCAGATTTGTCTCCAACACTGTTGTTGACCAAATGTTCTGCACTCGTCTGCATTGTGCCGATGATTGTGTTTAAAAATTGGCAAAATCCTACATGTTGGTAATCCTCGATTCTCTGATTCAAACATAAAAATGGTCATGAGCAGTAAGTCAAGGATGTCTGACATGTTGGATTTTGACGATCAATGGAGAATCAAGGATCAGGGAATTGGATTGGCGATCAGGAACTAGGGCTTGTTGATGTATGGGTTCCTTAAAACTAATTCTAATCATTGTGCATTACATGCTGCATATGCCTTGTTCTTATATTCATAGGTAAATTCAGGTCGGATTGGCAAGGTCACAGGACTCCCAAACTCCATGTAGACCAAATTTCTGATGCACAATAGAATGACCATTACTAGGGCTACATGTACATTTTTATTTTCCTGAGTAGGATATTCATATAATGTGTGTTACATATACTATATGGAGCTTTAGTACAATATATCTATCTATCTACTGTATCTATGTATCTATCTACTGTATCTATCTTATCTACTGTATCTATGTATCTATCTACTGTATCTATCTTGTCTACTGTATCTATCTACTGTATCTATATTATCTATTGTATCTATCTACTGTATCTATCTTTATACTGTATCTATCTTATCTACTGTATCTCTCTAGTGTATCTATGTATCTACTGTATATATCTACTGTATCTATTTATGTATCTACTGTATCTATTTACTGTATCTATCTTATCTATTGTATCTATCTACTGTATCTATACATCTATTTACTGAATCTATTTATGTATCTACTGTATATATCTACTGTATCTATACATCTATTTACTGAATCTATTTATGTATCTACTGTATATATCTACTGTATCTATTTATGTATCTACTGTATCTTATCTATTGGATCTATATATGTAACTACTGTATCTATTTATCCTTCTTATCTAACATATCTGATCTATCGTATCTATCTTATCTATCTACTCTATCTTATCTACTGTATCTATCAAATCTATTGTATCTATTGAATCTATCGTATTTATCTATCTACTGCATCTATCAACTGTATCTATATATCATATATCTCTTATCTATCTACTGTAACTATCTTATCTACCGTATCTATCAAATCTATCTATCTTATCTATTGTATCTATTGAATCTATCGTATTTATCTATCTACTGTATCTATATACAGTATCATATATATCTTATCTATCTACTGTATCTATCTTATCTATCTATCTATCTATCTATCTGCTCAAATGCAAAACAGGTTGCTCCAGTGCCCTCTGAAATATTTGCAATGTACAAAGGTACGCACTCACCTTGACAAACACACGTGCAACAGTCCGAACAGGACTTTACAACGCGGAAGTAAAGTGAGCACAGATGTGATCACTTCGCTTCTTACTGACGTTCAATCCCACCCAAAAAAAGATTCCTTACTGCCACAATATGTGGCTATAAGGGTTCTTCATTTTTAGAGTATGCTCGTATCTTTTCAGCAATATTCCCCATAAATGAAATAGCAGTCTTCTCCTTTCTCACACACAATCAGCCTTTCTATAGAAGTAGCATGCATTTACATGAGTATATATTCATTTTAATCATATGGAGAAAAAACCAATCAATATTTTAGAACAAATATATTGTTTTCTTTCCATTTTTTTCCAATTTACTGTTGCCCTCTCTCCCTGTCACTGGTACACCATGGGCTAAGTGACACTTAGGGGACAGGCTTATGTCATAATACAGGGCTCAGTGCTTTACATGATTAGATCCAAGGTGTTAGGGAAAATGTCTTTCAAATTATGACAATTATTTAAAATAATGTCTCATAGAGCGACAGTGCTGACATTCATAGACTCCAGAATATATCAGGGATCTATAGAAGTTTTATTTAGAGTATATGGAATCTGAGGACCTGATTTAGACCTCCTTGCTAGATGCGATCGCTCGTTCCCAGCATATGCAAATCCAGCACACGCCCAGCACGGCAGGTGATCGCACTGCAAGGCATTAGCACACCCACTATGTCTTGGCGAGCGATCACTTAGTGTATGCAGACACCCACCAGCCATTCATAAGACGCCCACTTGCGCACATCATCTCCTGGAAGAGCATGAAAACATTGGTACATCGAGCATTGGTACATCGGATGTGCTTGCAGCGCTTGAGGTTGAATATACCTGGCCGCAAGCACTGTGATCACTTCAGTGTGAAATACAACCAGGTGACATGTACAATGACGCTGCCTGTTAATTATGCACGCCTCTGAAAACGGCGTTGAAACACACAGGCACGTCTGCGTTCACACCTCCACTCCCCCGTTTCTAGTGGCCTGCCCCTGTTACCACCCACAAACACCCTCTTCTGTCACTCAATCAACTGGGCTGTCTATGCTGGGCGAGCGAGCACTTCCCAATCTGTTGCAGTGGTTTGCCCACGCGCCTTGTGACGCATATGCATGCGCAGATAGCAAATATCAGCCAGCTACGAGCGAGTCCATACAGTATGCTGTACTCTAAATACAACTTGTACAGATCGCTAATATAGGGCCTGATTAAGCAAGGATCGCAACTGCAATTACGCACGCAATCGGCTGATTGTTGTTTTCTGCGCATGCATCGCAGTGCGTGAACCAGTCACTGCGATCGGGACTGCAATCACAGTGACTACGCAGACCCATCGCAGAGTGATTGACAGGATTTGCCATTTGTGGGAGGTGATGGATGGTGCTCGGCGAAACACAGGCGTGCCAGTGCGTTTGAACACCATTACAGGGGCGTACATAAAATAGGCACTGCGATGCCATACGCAGCTCGAGTACTCATAGCGTGCAATGAGGTTAGCAATTCCTGAGTAAGGTCAGAGCTTGCGTAAATGTGTGTGTGAGGCTGCGATGGTACTCAATGTTACCGATGGTTTCGCAGTCTTAATAAACATTACGGATGTGTGTAAGGTAAAGTGGGCGTCCTTATGTTGTGCTGCGACGGCATAGCGATCGTAATAGATTAGCATATCATAGCAGTGAGACCGCGTGCGTAATCGCAGCCAAGATCGCAGTTGCAATCCGTAGTAAATCAGACCCATAATATTATATTCATCTCACAAGCTGTTGTATAGTGCTAAAGCAATAGTGTCACAAACACTTATAGCACATTACTGCTGTTCTATAGATGTTGTACTGACTTTCACTCCCTGTAGAGACTGCGCTTTCCTAAATTTACCCCATAACCAAATCATTTAGCAATTTTCAATTTAAAACATGCAGCATGCATTACAACATGTCATTGTTTTTAAAAAGAATTATATTGTGAGCTAGAAGATACGTCCAAGCCTTGCTCTATATACTGCAGTATGGCAATAATGAATTAATAACCGGAATGTATGAGGATGATTGCATTGAAAGTCCAAAAAACGATATACTGTAATGATCCCATTTTACTTATCAGAACGCAAATAGTCTGGGTGATTAGTGTCAAATGCAAATCATCCTTTCAGTCAATGAAACCCTATATATAACCCTTCCAATGGCTCCTAAGTAACATAGATGCCCAGCGTTGCACGAGAGGCTGCAGATTCATTCAATTAAATCCAATGTATGATACAGAGTAGATTATAGGACCCATAAAGTAAGAAAAAAATATTGCCAAATGATCTCAATAAAAACCTAGTTTGTAGTCATTTTTGTGAGATCTGCGGGCATATTAAAGTCACAGTAATGCCAGTCCAGATGGCATGCCTATTATCTAGCAGAAGAAAGTAATCCTTGCCTTTATCCTCTCAACAAATGTTTGTGTTGTCGTTTAACCCTTAACAGGGGGCCATTCATTTTAAGTGCTTGCATTGAGTACCAGAGTCGTTCATGTTGCTGGTACATAACTTACCTATTTATCAGAGGGTGTTACGGCAGATTTAGGACTTCTCCCTACGTAACAGATCCCCTGCCTGGTAATAGCTGCTTTGCACGGCTGTAGTACACTGTATTTTACTTGTTATTGCATTTTTTTTTGTTTATGTCCTGTTTGTTATTATACTAAAAACAAATAAAGATTTTGAGAAAAAAAATCAAATCACAGTGTAAAGAATCCATGCGGTCATAGTACTCGTCATTTGCAGAAGCAGAATTTATTTCAGCTTTATACTTACAGTAAATTATGTGCTTTTCCATAAATTTACTATGCAGAGTTACTTTCAGAACTATGTTGTAGACACCCACCACAATAATTTTCATTAAGCAAAATCATACTTTGAATAAAGTGTGCAATTTGGAATAGATTATATAGACTGAACAACCTTCACTCAAAGTGGCAGTAAGGAGGATTAGAGCCCCAACTAGGACACTAGCAAAAAGCAATATGTAGTGCTAGCAGAAGGCCTGATTCAGAGATGGATGCTGATGTGATTCTAATGCAGATTGAGCGGTTGTTTACCATTGTGCATGCGCGTAGATCACACTGCGCCTGATTACACAAACACAGAGGATCCATTCGCAAAGTCAGTGACAGGTAGTGACTTTTAGGGGGAGGTAACACGGGGGGGGGCGGCTAAGCAAATGCAGAAGTGCCTGACAGTTTAAACGCTGTTACAATGGCATGCATAAATTAGCCATTGCTATCTCCTACACAGCATGAGAGCCCTCAGCATGTCAGGAGAGCTGCCGAGGCTGCGGCTGGTCAGACCTCAAGGGCAAGATGCCTGCTTGATGTGTGTCGATGTTACTGATATATACGCAGGTAAGCAAAGTCGTACGTAGGTGAGAAGGCAGCACTGGACGTCCCTATGCTCGCTCAGTTAATCTTGGAATTTTTGTTCCGTTAGCACAATGCTTTGAAATAACGTCCCCAATACCAGGCATCACTGCACTGTGTAAGACCCCAAACATGCTCAGAAGGACAAGGCAGGTATCACCACCTCTCCTCTCCAAAATTTTGGCCCTGGTTCTGCACATAGTGCTTTGTCCCTGACATTATGCCGTTATCCATGAGTACAAAGCACTGACAGTCACATCATCATTGTACAACCTATTACCAGGCCCATTTTAACGCACATCCCACAGACTTCGTTATAATGTTTCATTATATTTTCCTTTCCTCTTTCTGCCCCATCCTCCTCCTGATCTTTTTTTTCTGCCTCTGCTGCCCACAAATATTTACAGTTATGCCAAATATTGTGGAATACATATATAGTAGGTGGATGGTTAGAAAGCGGAGGCCAAATAATATTGTGGGAAAACCGCCATCTCAGATCAGACACGCAATATATATATATATATATATATCTGTCATGTACCGGCACTTACCGTTTCTGACACTTGGAATAGCTATAAAGGTAATGCAAAGTGTCTCCGCTCATTCTTCCACTCACCCAGGTACAAATCTACCTGAATTGTATCCCAATCCAGTTCTCTCACATCTCTACACAGCTTTACCACTGCCATACCTAATGAATAGATCAAGAGGAGCCTATAATCTGATACAAAACACACTGGCACATAGTACACCATAGCATTCAAAGGATTAACTCAGCAAAGCAAGATTTAGCAATTCATAAGAACAGTTTGGGCAAACTCATTAAAGTTTAGATTTAATATGAAGAAGTAGAGTGCGTATATGCAGTAACTGTTTAAAAAAATGAATGATAAAGGGGCTAATTCAGAGGTGGACGAATAAACGGCTGCATCTATTGGCGGTTGCCCATCTGCAACTTTATGCAAATGCTGCTACAAAGTCCTTCCCTGGTGTGTATATATATATATATATGAACTGAGATGTCCACTATCAGCGCTTGTACAAGTTGTAATGCCAATTGATGTAACTTTGGGTGAACCGTCGAAACTTGTACAAGCCCTATGACATGTACAGTTTCCCCGGCCAGTTTTGGTCTCATGTTTGAGTACTTGAGCATCTGTGAACTAAACCACTTTAACTGACACACCCACAACACCCCCCTAACCCACCCATATCTTTGCATGCGCTAAGCCACCTCCCTGTCACGGCCCAGGGACAACCAGTAAATTTTTAATACAGTTCTCTCTGTACATGCACCTGAAACCACAACTGCGACTCTCTACAATCACAATGGGGATGCATGCCCAGTGCGGCTTAGACACACATGCACAGTAGCAATAAAACAAAAACATTCCACTATGTCCAACATTGGCTGTGCATACACCTCTGACTCCAAATGAAAGAACATTGAACAATCAAGTAGTAGTGTATAATCTGTAGCCAATGGCGAGGCAGAAATGTACAATCAGTTAGGTTGACCTCCTAGAAGACGGACACTGAGAACAGTTCTGCAAGTGTTGAACTCACTTTTCTTCCTCAGATCGTTCTGTGATGTCAGTGAGTGGAAGCCACCCATAGGCTAACACTGCTTTCCCACACATTCCACCAGTAGTTGTCTTCCTCATTGAAATCCTTGATATCCACATTCCCCTTATTAATTCACTGGAATAACACCTTAAAAATACCAAGATCCTCCTGTCTTTATAATCCTTTCATTTTTGGAATTCTGGGCAGAAGGGAAACCCACAGACTGGGAGACGTTATCTAGTTTCTGACATGCACATATTAAATCTGTTTTCTGACCCTTTGCACCTTTTGAAATAATGAATCTATGTTTCCTCACATCCCAAACCAAAATTATTTTTTGGACATTCATATTTTTTTAAATTTAAGTAGGCCTCCACCATAGA
Organism: Taudactylus pleione; assembly: GCA_031769625.1. Taxonomy (NCBI): domain Eukaryota; kingdom Metazoa; phylum Chordata; class Amphibia; order Anura; family Myobatrachidae; genus Taudactylus; species Taudactylus pleione. Next base: position 1,880,257 of record JAUIMM010000200.1, on the reverse strand, counting down.
GAGCTATATATATGACCACTAGAGGGCACCGCAGCTATAGTACCACGACTACAATTACACACTGCATATGGACCCACAGCCATTAAAAACTCTAGATGCATCTATCTAATCTGTAAAATTATAAGGAAGGTTTTCTATGATTAAAGACTTATGTATTAAGAAAGGTAGAACATTTTCCTCCCCAATTAAATGGCTTCTTTTAATGAAGTATTGGAGAGCCCTTAATTTGTGACCTGACGTTTGTTACTTAATCAGTATTAATAATGAGGAATTTTCTAAGCAGCCAAAATGATTATTACATTCTTCACAAACTCCTAGTCCTGCAAGCCCAAGATAGCAACATAATTAATATCCATGATAAATTACTGAGAACCAAGTCTTTGTAGGATATTTTTTATTTATTTTTTTATTTTCAGAGATGAAAAGAAAGTATTACGGCTTTTCATGAGTAACCATGCCTTCAAAACTGTTGGAAAAGTGCATTTAGTGTAAACTAAATAGATAGGTTTATTTTCACCTAAGAGAAAACAGGATAGGGGAAAACAAGCACAGCGTTCACAATGCTCATATTATACCAAGGAGACAATCCGCACAGAAGCAATGAATAGGCTGCAGTTTCAGTTCACTTCAAGGTGCATTTAAATAACAAAGCCAGATTGCAATATGTCTTTATCAACAAATGCCAGTCAGTAAGTGGTTTGTGTTGGGCAAATAAATGAGTGTGTATTCGCTGGACCGGTTCATTACAACACAGTTCTTTTGGAAACTAAAGTGCTGACAGGTAAAAGAGTTTTAACAATGCAATAGTGACAATTGTTTATATTGTTTACATTAGGTTCTGTGCCTCTGTAATTATAGCAAGTGAAGAGTCATGAGGGCAAATAAAAGATATACTTTACTGCTCGCTAAACTAGAAAATACACACCTGCAAGTGTTCAATAGATCTTTGTTTTGAGCCACCGCTAAGGGTTTCAGGGCCTGATTCATCATGGATCCCAATTGCAACCGCGTACGCAGATCGGTCGATGGCGCGTACTGCACATACGTATGCACCGTAGTGTGCTTGTTAGCATTACGATCGGTCACGCAGATACGGAGCCACGGCAGACAGAGGGACGAGCCGTCAGCGTTTGTGGGGTGGTGACAGGGGAGTGGTCAGAGAAACGCAGGCGTGCCAGTCCGTTTGAACGCCGTTGCATGGGTGTACATAAATTAGCCACTGCGACGGCATACGCAGCTTGAGCGCTCACTGCGTGCGACGAGGTTAGCAATTTCCGAGTGAGGTCAGACCTGTTGTAATTGTGCGTGAGGGGCCGATGCTACTCGAGGTTCCTGATGTATACGCAGGGCTGCAAGGTATTACGAATGTGCGAAGTGGTAGTGGGTGTCTCTATGCTGGCTTTGGCCGTCTTTATAATAGCTTTGCGATTGCAGTCATTAGCATATTTTTGCAATGAACCTCGCATGTATAATTTTAGCTGCAAACAGCTATTGCGATCCGTATTGAACCAGGCCCTCAGTCCTGAAGCTCGAGACAATATGCCTTCAGATAGTTATGTTATATATTCTATACACCCACTGTTCTTAAGTCCACTGCCGCAGCTGTTTGAAATGAGTAAATGGGCTGACAGCAGCCCAATGTTAGCTGCAAAAGGTTCAGTAGAAACAGAAGTCCCCAAAGGTGGCCAACAGGCCCACGACAGTCCCAGAAGACAGAAGAGTTCAGTGCGATCACATGGTCGCAGCCCAGTTACCGACCATAAACGTCTGTTCCACAGATAGTATGGTCCGTTGATAGGCGGATCAATTCGTATGCACTAGTGATCTGTCTGCGCACGAATACCATGCACACTAAGCTGAGATCCGAGCACACTGTGACTTGTGTGCGACTCAGAATCAGCCCCTTTACGTTCTGAGTCTTGTATTTCCTAGTAGATAAATCATTTGTGCATCACCTCCTCACAGATATTTGGGATGGAACCGACTTTGAACCAGTAACATTAAAAGTAAAACAGTTCTCATGTTTGTAAAAATCCATAGCCCCTAATTGAATATAAGATTATCTGCAGTATACTAATATTAATTGCTCACTGCCCGCTGATAAAAAAAAAAAAAAGCATATACTGGTTGTTTCTGAACTATCCACTTGTGAGACAGCAATATCATTATCAATGCAGTATGAAAAGATAGTAGGCAGGGATGTATTAACACTCCAGGGGGCTTGTGTGCTGTGGGCCCCCTCCTCAGAGCAGCACCTCCCCCCCCCCAAACCCTGTATCTTACCTTGTACCGGCAAGCAGGTCCCTCCTTCTCTGCTGCGCCATCGTCCCAGTGAATGCACACAATTGCGCAAATCCCCTGGTACAGCACCAGTGTCTATGCTTTCACTGCACGGCGCCATCACCCTGCACCCATTATAAATACGCCTATGATAGTAGACCAGGTTCTCTCACACCTACAACACTCTTTGTTTAATACAATGAACTTGGAAAGCAGCCTACTATTACTTTGTTGCAACAATGTTGCTACAGTTTGCAAAACAGACACCCTCATTCCAAGGAAAAAAAAGTTGATGCAATAAAATGTTTTTGTATCACAATAGTAAAATGTATAAACTTATTGTAAGTCATGTACTTGTGAAGCTGGGGGGAACTTGGTTTACATGGTCATCTGCTTCTTCTGGCATAAACGATACTTAACCAATCATTTAAAAATAGTTGATCAAAGTTTCTCTGAAAAGCCATTCAGCTGGTCTTGTAAATGTGCCTCTAAATAGAGGCTCATCAGAAATCAGAACTGGCCCTTGGTGCGTGTCCCTTAGGTCATACATCTTATTTCTTCCCTCACACGGTCATATCCTGAAAGTTAGTGCTAAGCGTATTAGCGAAGAGAATCCTCAGAGACACAGCTGTGAATTAGGACGGCTTGCTGTGTCTGCCAGTTTACCGTAGTGAGGAGAAGATAACACTGTACAAATTAATCAACCGCTCTGTTATTTCTCTATAAAGTGGATCCTCTGTTCTCCAGCACCCTGTTGCCTTTATGGACTGCGCAGAGATTTAGTCACCCAGCAGCCAGGTTATTTGCATAAGTCAATCACAAGGTTTGCAGCAAAAGGGGCATATTTTAAATAAATGTGACCTACACAAAGTCATTTATCTACAAAACAATGTCTTTTTACAGAATGTGTATATTTATATTTCAACGCCTATGCTACATTGTTGTCATCTAGCACTATATACAGTATATATATATATATATATATATATATATACACACACACACATCAATAGCTTTGGAGGCCCGGCACTCACCAGCAGCACAAACAACAGTCCAGGTGCCTCTCCTGCAGCAGTATTCACAAATAAAGCTGATATGTATGGTCCCAGCGTTTGGATGGCACTCCAGGAATAGAAATAATATAACAGACCAATCTTATATGGTATTTCAACGTTTCAGAGGCTCTCCCTCTTTTATCAAGATATCACGATATGATACGATATGTTATATTATTTCTATTCCGGAGTGCCATCCAAACGCTGGGTCCATATACATGTATAAACATATCTCTCTCTCTCATATATATATATATATATATACATATATATATATATATATTATATGTACATCTCTCTCTCTCTCTCTCTCTCTCTCTCTCTCTATATATATATATATATATATATATATATACAGTCAGGTGCATAAATATTGGGACATTGACAGAATTTTCATATTTTGGCCTCTATTCACCACCACAATGGTTTTGAAATGAAACAAACAAGATGTGCTTTAACTGCAGACTTTCAGATTTAAGTTGAGGGTAATTACATCCAAATCAGGTTAACGGTGTAGGAATTACAACGGTTTCTATATGTGCTTCCCACTTTTTAAGGAACCAAAAGTAATGGGACTATCAACTCAAAAGCTATTTCATGGACAGGTGTGGGCCATTCCCTCATTATTTTATTATCAATTAAGCAGGTAAAAGGACTGGAGTTGATTCTAGGTGTGAAATTTGCATTTGGAATCAGTTGCTGTCGACTCTCAATATGAGATCCAAAGAGCTGTCACTATCAGTGAAGCAAGCCATCATTAGGCTGAAAAATCAAAACAAACCCATCAGAGAGATAGCAAAAACATTAGGTGTGGCCGAATCAACTGTTTGGAACATTCTTAAAAAGAAAGAACGCACCGGAGAGCTCAGCAACACCAAAAGACCCGGAAGACCACGGAAAACAAATGTGGTGGATGACAAAAGAATTATTTCCCTGGTGAAGAAAAACCCCTTCACAACAGTTGGCCAAATCAAGAACACTCTCCAGGAGGTAGGTGTATATGTGTCAAAGTCAACAATCAAGAGAAGACTTCACAAGAGGGAATATAGTGGGTTCACCACAAGATGTAAACCATTGGTGAGCCTCAAAAACAGGAAGACCAGATTAGAGTTTGCCAAACAACATTTAAAAAAGCCATTACAGTTCTGGAACAACATCCTATGGACAGAAGAGACAAAGATCAACTTGTACCAGAGTGATGGGAAGAGAAGAGTATGGGGAAGGAATGGAACTGCTCATGATCCAAAACATACCACCACATCAGTGAAGCATGGTGGTGGTAGTGTCATGGCCTGGGCATGTATGGCTGCCAATGGAACTGGTTCCCTTGTATTTATTGATGATGTGACTGCTGACAAAAGCAGCAGAATGAATTCTGAAGTGTGTTGGGTAATATTATATGCTCTTATTCAGTCAAATGCTTCAGAACTCATTGGACGGCGCTTCACAGTGCAGATGGACAATGACCCGAAGCATACTGCAAAAGCAACCAAAGAGTTTTTTAAGGCTAAAAGGTGGAATGTTATGCAATGGCCAAGTCAATCACCTGACCTGAATCCGATTGAGCATGCATTTCACTTGATGAAGACAAAACTGAAGGGAAAATGCCACAAGAACAAGCAGGAACTGAAGACATTTGCAGTAGAGGCCTGGCAAAGCATCACCAGGGATGAAACCCAGCGTCTGGTGATGTCTATGCGTTCCAGACTTCAGGCTGTAATTGCCTGCAAAGGATTTGCAACAAAGTATTAAAAAGTGAAAGTTAGATTTAGGATTGTTAAGTTTGTCCCATTACTTTTGGCCCCTTAAAAAGTGGGAGGCACATATAGAAACCGTTGTAATTCCTACACCGTTCACCTGATTTGGATGTAATTACCCTCAAATTAAATCTGAAAGTCTGCAGTTAAAGCACATCTTGTTTGTTTCATTTCAAAGCCATTGTGGTGGTGAATAGAGGCCAAAATATGAAAATTCTGTCAATGTCCCAATATTTATGCACCTGACTGTATATATATATATATATATATATATACTGTATGTACATCTCTCTCTCTCTCTCTCTATATATATATATATATATATACACACATATACAATGTATATATATGTATGTATATATATATATATATATATATATATATACACACATACATACACACACTGATTCAGAGGTGGGTGCTGTTGCAGCCGCTATTGCGACTCTATGCTAATGCCACACTCAATGGTCCCCCTACTGAGATGCCCACTAGCTGCGGCGCTAATCCATCGCCGTGCGAATTAGGATGCACTATCAGCGATTGCACCAGCCCTAAGGAGGCACAGAATCTCCGTCTGAAAACAGCCGCCCGTGTCAGTGCAACTGCATGTGACTGACCGCGACACACCCGCATCTGGCTAGCCACCCCCTTCTTACCTCCCTGAAACACCCACTGAAATTGCAACTCTCTGCGAGCAATTATGATCTGCGTCTTAGAGCAGTAAACATCAGGACGCATATGCAGAGCATCTTGGACGCATACGCAGGCTGAAAACATCGGCGGCTGCCACGCGGCATGGACATTTCTGATGTTACTCAACAATATGGAGAAACGGCGCCTTTTTTTGGTATGATTTTTGATTCTTACATTAATTCCACGAACAGAGAGAAATCAATTAAATAATTTCATAAACATATAAAATAAGCACCAACCTCCCAAAGAGCAGCCCCAACCTGTTACTACTGTGCATCACCAGGAGCAACTTCAGGACGATTACTTGCCATTAGTTAGCTACAATCTTTGGTATGTATGCCAATCACACTTTATTCAGAAGTCATTCAGTCATTCATTGCAAGTCAATGAGATAACCGTTTTCTTCCTGTGTGATAATGGGTAGGAAATACTCCATTACACTTTTACGTTTATTGTTTCTGTTACATTACACTTGATGAAGATATAAGGTACAAAAACAATAAATTGACCTAAATATACTGCAAAGTGACACTTTCAGCTAAACATGCCTACAGACCTGTTGGCTGTAAATACTATTTTCGGCCAAAATTAAAAATTTAGTTTTGGTTGGAGCTAGATGCTCTCCAAAGTTATATGTACTGGGGTTCAGTAAATCTTGCGATTTGGTTGATCCTCTTATGCACGTAATGGTATAAGCAAGAGGTATATTTGTGGTGTCTGGGGACACACATTTCCACCTACAGCTATATTTCCCACCAACCGTCCTTATGTTCTGTAGTGCAAAATATCTGATGTATATTCATTTATAACAAAACCCTGTATGAAATACATTTTGTTCTGGCAGGCTCCTCTGCACAGTCTACCTATCTAATATTTATCTATCTATCTAATATTTATCTATCTGTCACATATCTAATATTTATCTATCAATCACATATCTATCTAATATTTATCTATCTAATATCTATCGATCACATATCTTTCTAATATTTAGCTATCTATCTAATATTTATCTATCTATTATCTATCTAATATTTATCTATCTCTCTATCTAATATTTATCTCTCTCTCTATCTAATAATAATAATCTATATATCTAATATTTATCTATCTATTATCTCTATCTAATATTTATCTCTCTCTCTAATAATAATCTATATATCTAATATTTATCTATCTCTCTATTTATCTATCTAATATTTATCTATCTCATACTGTATCTACAGTATGTATCTCATACTATCTATCAATTTATTTTAACTACAATAACCAAGATATTTAGAATTTATCAGAGCCGTAACTAGACTTTTAGGTTCCCTGTGCAAGAGAGAGCATTGGCGCCCCCCTCCCCTATTGTTCAACTAGGGACATAACACACGCACTCAAAAAGGGCCATGGCTTCATGGGGAAAGGCCAGGGAAGAGATAGGGGAGGCCAGGAGGTTCTGGGGATAACAGAAGGGGAAGCTACAAGTGAGAATGATAATAAACAGAAATTGACAGGCCAAAACAGCGCCCCCTGCCCTGCGGTGCCCTGTGCCATGACACTGGTCGCACCACCCTAGTAACGGCCCTGGAATTTATCATAACATTTTATATATATATATATATATATATTCTGCTCTTTACTCCCCACAAGGGTACCTAACACGTGACTGCCAGCTCCCGGCTGCTTATTGTGAGTGCTTTAATTGCTATTGCAGCAATGTATATAAATTGTGTCCTTGTCCTGCACTGTAATGTACTGTAAGTTACTTGTTTCTTGTTCACCTATTAGTTCTATGTACTATGTAAGGCGCTGCGGAACACTTGTGGCGCCATATAAATAAAGGATAATAATAATAATATATTTGTCCGGCTGAAACCAACCATACTTACAATGTAATGGATGGATGAATTGTGGACTCATGGCATTGTTCTCCAAGCATATAAATTAGAATAAGCATTTGCATTTTGATTATATATCATCAATGCTGCACTTTAAAGTGGAAATTACATTTATTGTTATGTGTTGTTTTCCAATTCATTCCCACTGTTTAGTGTTCTTGTATCAGGAGAATCTGACTAATGAGCCACTTAATGAACATATTCTAAGAGGTATAACCTGGACTTCTTGATAGCTAATTCCAATGGTCCTACGCTAATTGAACATTACAGATTAGTATTTCACTATATACTGTATATAGCTGCAGCCACTGTACCATGGTGATCAATACAGTAATAGTTCTAAATAATTATTTAATAGAGAATCTCCCTAGTGATTTACATTTGATAGTTCCCATTACACAACTTTTTCAACTATCCCTCCCTTGGGTGCTGGTTGAGGGGGGCATAGACATTAGCCTGCAATACCCATTACTGAATAACAATACGATATGGCCTGTTAGAAATATTACAATAGATCTGTTGTAAATACAGGAAGAGTGACTTTTACAGGAGAGGATATTCACCAAAAAATCTGAATACTGAATGAATACTAAAAAAGATGGGTATTTGTGCTCTCCAGTCATATTCCACCAATACTGCTAGTAATAGACCATCATCCATCCAGCTAGGGGAACATTTCTGTTCTCTTCTCAGGAAATCATCCGGCTACATACAGCTTTGTTGGAGTAGATGAAGCACAAATACAAATCACTCTTTTTGTACAAATACACAAATGTGCAATATTACCTCCCCTGATTGTGTACGTTTCTCAGTAGCTTATTTCAGCTTCCTGCTAGGCCTGCAGAGACATAGCCCCCCGCAGCCCGGAGACAGGTATATGTCCCTGAGTCCTTATCCCAATATACACTTCACTACAGCACAAATATTCATACATAGACTGGTAGGCACAGGGCCTTATGTACAGTAATAACCTGCGAGATGGCGAGTTAGCCTGTATTTTTAAAACGCCAATCATTTTAAAAGCAAGACCAAACTGTTTTTGCCTTTTAAATTACGCAAGGCCTGCAATGTTATTTTGCCAATTAATCATACTTACCTACTTTTGAAAAAGCATGTCACGGAGATTGTGAAAACACCACTTATGAGCGCGGTTGTAAAGTGGGCGTGTACAACTACATCTGGAAGACGTATCATAAAATTGATTTACATTCAAATGTAAACGAGCCCCAAAGCGGTTAGTAAGATCTTTGTTGATGAAAATACACTGATACTCTTCAGAAAATGCAAGTAGCCATAGGGATCATTGGCCCTCATTCAGAGCCGCTCGTTAGCGGCAGTACGCTCGTTCCGAGCGATGTTAGCACATCTGCGCATGCGTACGCGTTTTAGTACGCATGCGCGAACCAGTCAGTGCGGCCGAAAATCCTTTGTACGCTATATAGCGAGTGCCTGCTATTTTGAGTGACAGAATGAGGCGTATGTGGGTGGTAACAGGGGAAGGTGCTTGAAAATGGGGAGTGGAGATCTGAACGCAGGCGTGCTTAAAGGTCAAAATGGGCGTTTTATGGGTGTGTATATTTAAAACAGCAGCGTCATTGACCACGTCACTGGGTTATTTTATAGCCAGAACTGCACGCAAATTTGTGGTAGCAAACACCAACCACAAGAATAGCGAGCAGTTCATACGCTGGTCGATGTACTCGATTAATCTAATAAATAGCGGACATGACGTAGGATGCGAGCGGCCAGGGGGCGTTTTTAAGAAATAAACGAGCGTATGTTTTGCACGCTCGTTCAGACTTAGAGGTGTGAACAGACAGCAATGTGCGTACGGATCATTTGAATAGCCACCCCTTGTTTTTAAACGAACGACCGCAAATAGCGAACGGCTCTGAATGAGGGCCATTGTGCCTTATACTAATGATCCCATTTGAATGTATATATCTCCATTTATTTTTTTATTTTTATTTTTTAAACAGCAGCTTCATAATGGGGGTAAGGCATACCTGCCTACTTTTGAAAAGCACTTTGATAGAGATTGCAGATGGCTGTACTGTAGAATGCATGGCAAACCGTTGTGGGGGCGTGGTCTGCTCTACCCAAAGGGCGTGTCTAGTTCCACCTATGGATGCATATATTCCTATAAGCTGACACCCTAGCTCCCCCACTGACATCATTATATTTTTGCCCTGCCACATTTACATTAATAGATTTCCCCACACACACATTTACATGAATAGATTCACCCCCACACATTCACATTAATAGATTTCCACACACCTTCACATTAAAAGATCCCCCACACACTCATTTACATGAAGATTCCCACACACACAGTTTAACACACATCACATTAATAGATTCCCACACACACCGCACATTAATAGATTCCCACACACTACGTACATTAATAGATTCCCACACACACCGCACATTAATAGATTCCCACACACAACGTACATTAATAGATTCCCACACACACCGCATATTAATAGATTCCCACACACACATCACATTAATAGATTCCCACATACAAAGTCACTGTCACACACACATCACATTAATAGATTCCCACACACACCATACATTAATAGATTCCCACATACACAGTCACACACACACATCACATTAATAGATTCCCACACACAGAGTCACTGTCACACACACACATCACATTATTAGATTCCCACACACACATCACATTAATAGATTCCCACACACAGTCACACACACATCACATTAATAGATTCCCACACACACAGTCACACACACATCACATTAATAGATTCCCACACACACAGTCACACACACATCACATTAATAGATTCCCACACACACAGTCACACACACATCACATTAATAGATTCCCACACACAGTCACACACACACATCACATTAATAGATACCCACACACAGTCACACACACATCACATTAATAGATTCCCACACACACATCACATTAATAGATTCCCACACACACAGTCACACACATATCACATTAACAGATTCCAACATACAGTTACACACACATCACATTAATAGATTCCCACACACACAGGGCTCTATTTACTACAATCCGCATATTGAATGCGGATTGTAGTGTGATATTACCGAGTGAATTCGCATTGTAAATTCAGGCAATATCACAGGGATTTACTATATATCCCTTGCAGGGACAGAGCTTGTGATAAAGCTCTGTCCCTGCGGATCCCATCCGCACTCTAGTCGCGGTATTTTCTGAAAAAGTACCGCGACTAAGAGCCCGCGCATGCGCCGACCCACCGTTGTTGCTACCCCCCACCGACGCTAAGCCCCGCCCCCCACGATCGCGGACCCCGCGACCCTCCCTCCCTTCATTACACTTACCTGCATCCTCCTGGCCTCCGGTGATCTTCTCCGGGCTTCCCGATCAGGTGATCTCCCATACTGCACTGGGCCCGATCACCTGATGACCGGGCCGCAGTGCACTATGGGAGACCAGCTGACCGGAGAGGAGCCATCAACGGAGGCCCGATCACCGGTCCCTGGATTCAGGTAAGTAAAAAAAAAATTTTAAAATTTTTTTTCTTTTTTTTTACAGCAATCAGCTTGCGGGCTGTTTAGAGAACATAGCTGATTACTGGTACCGGCTCCCGCCTCTGCTCTCCCCGTTAGAGCAGAGTGGGAGCCCTGTAACCGGGGGAGACCCTGGATAACGCCACCTCCAGGTGGCGTTATTATCACAGGGCTTTCCCCGATATTTTTTTACAATTTAATTTTAGTAACTCTGGTCGGATCACATTTCCCATTACAATTCTGGGAAATGCGATCTGCTTTACTAAAAATAAGTGATATTAGGGGTTGGAGTAGAATTTTACTAATTCTACTCCAATTGCCCTGTAATAACTATAGGTGATACTAAAATAATGTGAAAAGGGTGTGAAAACACCCTTTTTCACTTTATTTTAGTAAAAAAATAATGTTAATAAATAGAGCCCACAGTCACATTAATAGATTCCCACACACACAGTCACACACACATCACATTTAATAGATTCCCACACAGTCACACACACATCACATTAATAGATTCCCACACACACAGTCACACATCACATTAATAGATTCCCACACACACAATCACACACACATCACATTAATAGATTCCCTCACACAGTCACACACACACATCACATTAATAGATACACACACACACACACGCACACACACACACACAAACACACATTAATAGATCTCCCTCCCCCTCTCCTCTCCCACAGTACTGACATTAATAGATTTGGCAGAAGCTACAGTGAGCTCTAACACTCACAGGAGGAGATGTAATAAACCCCAAGGTGGCATCAGCGCACGTTATTTGCGCTGATACCGCTTCTCCCCCTTGTATGATTGGGGGGCTGGGCAGTAAATGACAGGGGAGCTGCTATCTACACTAGACTGATGCGCTGTGGTCTCTAGCGGTGATCGCCGGAGGGGGTAGTTATCACTCCCCTGCTCCGGCTGATGAGATGTTAATACATTTCATCGTTAGTGCTTCCAGCTTCACCTTGGTAAAGAGGCGAAGAAGGAAGCGTTAGAGCGACACGTTAAGTGCCTCTATAATACATCTCCCCCACAGTCTCATGCATCTCTGTCTTCAGTACTCCGGCATCAGCTCCTCCCCCCTCCATCCTCTGTTATCACTGGCTGGCCAGGGAATGCTGGGAGCAACAGTCTCTCCCAGCAGTCTGTGCAGGGGAAGGCATGCCCAGCAGAACTCAGGGTAGGCAAAATAGCAAGTTGCCATCTATGGCAACCAACTACTGTATGCAATGAATGACCATTGATGGTTTCACCAACCGATGGTCATCACTGTTCTATGGCTGACAGGCCCGTGGGCCAATCATAACCCGAGGGGTGTGGCTTTGTGGGTGTCAGGGTATCCCGGCACCATGTAAAAAAACAAAACAAAACTATTAGTTTATGCTATTCCATTGATGAAGGGAAACCATCTGGTTCTCCCCCATCGATGGGAAAAACATTTGACATCAGCCATATACTATCGATGAACATGAATCATCGATGGTCGATGGACTTTCCTAAGCCCGTGCCAGTAGCAGCCACACTTCTGACTCCCTGCACCTGTAACCCATGGTGAGTACACCCCTGCGTCTTGACACAGTGAAGCTCAGGCGCCCCCCCCTTTGCCTCTGAACTGGCACATGCGCAGTACAGATTGTTATACAGGTCTGTGGGAATGCGAGGGATTCAGCCTACTTTGCAGGGTGGCAGGAGATCCTACCTTAATTTCGGGAGGCTCCTGCGAAATGTGGGACGGTAGGCAACTCTGGAGTAAGGTGCAATGAGGGAGATTGCTGGACTCTTCAGGGAGTCAGGGAGACTGCTACTATTTCAGGGAGTCTCCCTGACAATGAGGGAGAGTTGGCAAGTGTGCAATTAAGTGGACTTAAAATAAAAAATATAAGGGTTGAGGGGTTATCAGTCAGCGTTCAATGTCCCTATAGGCATCCCCAAATCTGATTGGTTATACCTTGGGTCACATTACAATTTGCGCAGAGAATATCCTGTTCCTCATATTATTTCACAAACCCAGATAATATGCACATATCATTTAAGAAGGAGAGGATGCAGGGTGCTCATTGGATAACTGTGAAAGGGGTCTACAGTATGTACTAAGCCTTGGAGAGATATAAAGTGGATGGAGATGAAGTACCAACCAATCAGCTCCTGTCATTTATCAAACACAGCCCGTAAAGTGACAGCTAGGAGCTGATTGGTTGGTACTTTATCTCCATCCCCTATATCTCTCTCCAAGGCTTAGTACATAGGCCCCAATGTATCATAAACTGTTCATAATATGACTGTGAATTTCTCTGCCACGCCCTGAGGATTAGTCAGAAGACCGATGTTCACACTGATGATAATACGGTGCATCTTTGGACGCAGCAGCGGATCAGAGAAGCCGGCAGAAGACGTCTATTTACACTAGACGCCTCCTGCGTCATTAGCATAGTATGGCACAGCCGCGGCAGCTGAACAAAGATCCAGCGTTTGTGCGATCTGCATCCATCTCTGAATCAGGCCTGATATTATTACCATACATTACTACCCCTGTAGTACACTCCATGAAAGCATTCCCTTTTACATACAGTATAAAGGAGAGGAATTCTCTTAACAAATTAAGTGATGCTCAATAACTCAACTCTGCGCTAAGGTTTGTATTTAAAATGTAATTTCTGTGCAGAACCCAGTTAAGCCATCACTCAAACAAATGAGTGGCATCTAGGAAACAAATCGTTCACAAGCTACAATTTCAATTGAAATGTTCTTCTGTTTAAAGCGTTCTTATCATTGACGCTGTCATATTGTGTCTAATGGAAAGACATATTTTTCTCTTCCCCAGAACATTCTATCAGACTGAACTTATGAACTATTTAGGCAATATCCTTTTAGTTGCTTAAATGTCAAAATCATACATCTCCAAAATGATGTGTCAGGGTGGCAGCAACGGACCCCCTCCCCCCCCCCCTTTGAAGAAATATGCCTTTGGAGAGAGGAAACATATGCTGCAGTCTGTAACTACTGCAAGCTTAGAAAGTAGACATTTGATTGAGGCTTGCCTTTGTGCACAGATCACGGGGGCCTCAGCAGATAATCCGCGCAGCTTTATAAAATTGCAAGGGATCAGTAGCCTCAATCCTTACCTTATGCTAAGGACGGTTTGGGCTAAGCCCCTCGCTAATAACATAGTACAGTACCAGAGAAGCCCAATCTGTTTCCTATATCTCCCTGCAACAATGTATGTCATTTTCATTCTCTCAGTGTACGGATATCGTTAGGAATCGGCTTATGCGGGAGAAATAGTCAAACTTGTGAAGGAACTGATGAGGGTTCATCAGCAGATGTAAATAGCAAAAATCACAAATGCAGGCTCTGTGATTACATACCGTAGATGCATCTGCATTGATATGCTTACAAAGAGAAGAGAGGACTAGAAGTATAGACATACTTTATGCATTATTGAAATGTGGGCAGAATAAAGCCGTGGGTCCCTTATTAAACTGTTCTTGGCGGAGAGCAGGAATTATATGTTCATTACAAAATGACAGCGCCCCCTAGCTGACTGCATGACATCACACTGGGAGATTAGGTTTTCCTTTTATGGACGATTAGGGTACAAAGTAAACATGAGGAGTTCCTTTAGGATAATGGTGCTCAATTACTGGATCAAAACGGCTAGGAATAGGATGCAAGGGGACATTATGGCCCATTATGGGTGGAACTAGTAATATGACCATATAAATGTACAGGATCAATGGTCAAAGGTCACAGATGTCAAGGTCTCAGGTGAAAGAACAACACTATGTTAGCTTTTGCACATCTTTGCTGTTGTGTTTTTATATTATGTATTATGTTTCTGTGGTGAGGGCTTAAAGAATTACATTGAAGAAGGGGCACGCAAGTGCAGAGCTATGCCAGATCTCTATGGAGGTAGGGAGATGACAGGCTTTGGAGTCAGAGGAGGACCAGGTTTATTATGATTCTTCATCCATGATGCTATTGCCCAGAAGTGTAGTGCGCTACCTGATGACACTGGCATCGCAACGCAGCCAAGTGGGTCATTCTGCACAGTATGCACCTATGTCACCCGTTCATACCCACTTGGACATGTGTTGGCGAGAGGTGCTGTCCGTCCAGCTTGCTAATGTATTAGTACTCTCTAAAGTAAATTGCTACTTTTTAACTAAGTGGTCCTAATTCAGAGGTGGATGGTAATGCAGCTGCGAGTTTGTCTTTGTGAGCAACACAACTGTGACTTCATGCTAATGACACAACCAATGAGATTTGTACAGAGACGCCTATTGGCTGCAAATCAAATTCGCTGATTTGTGTAATAACTCGCACCATCGGACGCACGTCGGTAGCACTAGATATTGGAGCAGCTGCGACTCCGCTAGCACGGGCATCTTTTTTGTGTCTTCTTTACTCGAAATATGCATCTTAGTCACAATGTGAAGCGGCTAATACAGACAAGGAGACATCAATGATTCATTTGATATGTGACACTTGTATATCTGTGTGCACCTGAGTCTGTATATGAAGCACAACGGAACTTGGCGTGGATCGTAGCACTTCTTGTACAGATTCAGACTCAGTTGCACACAGATATACAACTTTTGCATATCAAATTACTCAGCACAGTCTTGTGGTGTGTCTAAGACACATTATTGGGCAAAAAATAAAATACACTCAGTGCTAGCAAGGTTGCACAGGAGCGGGTGCACCAAGATGGTCTGTTTAGCGTGACTGCAGCAATAATGTATGAGGACATGCCAAGCTTACGTTGACCTTACAGAGAAGGAACCAGGAAGAGGTAAGTTGTCTCTTCACTGATTCCCCACCAGGGGGCATACCTCTGCACTACAGTAGTTTCAAAGTTAAAAATAGTTGCAGTCGCCATGCAGTTCTCTGAGGACGGCGATATGCGTTAAAAATGAGCACCGCTATTACTGGCGTTAACTCCTTCATTAGGCTAAATGAAAAAAATGCTGTAAATGGTGGAGTTGACCTGCGTCAGAAAGAGCTATGGTGGCCCTGACTATGGCAGCCAGGATAATGGCACTCAACCTATTAGTCTGTGCAGAAAAGGTTTGATATTTGGCACTCTCCAAAGATGCGGTAGGGTGAGTTTTGTTTAAACTGTAGGAGGTGAAGAGTTTGTCCTCAGACTGAAGAAAAAAAAGAAACCATAGTGTAACCTGTACACAGTACTTGCTGCTGGATGAAGGATATTGGTGCTAATGCTTACAAAAACCATCACACAAGGGACACCACATGTTTGGCTTATTACCGGAAGATAAATAGTCCCCTAAAGCACAGGTCTTAGAAGGGATCAATTTTATCCAATCTAGTTCAAAAACATACTGATAGGGTAACCGGCTTCTGAAGACATGAGCCCAAGTGCTTTGTGGGGAAGAGGATTAGACAGGGCGGGTACTGATGGAAGTGACAAAACAAGCACTGTATAATATGCTGGCAATATATAAAGAAGGGATAACTGTGCAAGTGGCAAGACTATTGTATCTGGAGGTGCCCTTGTCTTTCAACAACACACTACATGGTTTACTTGTTTGGCAAGAAAGCAATAAGGCAGCCCACACTCATATTAAGAATTGTATTTGTGTAGGCTTGTATTGTATCGTATGGTAATGTAATAATGATAATATATGTTGTACCTCACACACCTAAGGAAGCATTCCTGACAAAAGATTGCATGGATGGACTGTGTGTGTGTATATATATATATATATATATATATATATATGTATATTGTGATAGAAGCACTGGAGAAGTCTGGGATGGCATATATGTGTGTCCCAGATTCCTATCATATATGTTTTAAAAACCCCAGGAAAAGACTGTCATGCCAAACAGACCAGAAGTGTCGGCTTTTGGTAAAAGCCGGATAATGGGTCCTAGGGGTGTGGATGTGAGAAGAGAAGGAAGGGCTCCATCCACAGGCCGTTTCAGGTGTTGGGCCTTTCAGTCTGAGAGCAGGCTGATTAGTAGTTGCACCTGCAAGAGGCTCAGATAAGCTGTGTTAGGTTTTGGTTGAGTGTCTCACATACCCTGGGGAGAACAGACACTGAGGTTTGTTCAGAGACACTGTGATATTTGAAAGTGCTGTGTTTGTGGTAAGGCAGTAGGTCCTGCCACTTGTAGAGAGGGAATAACCTGTCTAGTTAGTGCCCAGGCGGGCTAGGATTTATTTTTATGTTTTGTTTATTTTGTGATTTACATTGCACAATAAAAACTGGTTCTGACCAGCTTGCACGAAAACCCTGGATTAGTGTGCTGTTTCCTGGCTGCTGTGTGTAAGGAGGTGTCCATCTACCCCAGGAGAGGGACCCCCCTACCCCGACTATATCACTATATATTATATATATATATATATATATACACACACTGTATATATATATATATATATATATATATATATATATATATATATATATATAGAAATAAAGGCTTAAAAATCAATAGATATAAGGGCTAAGAACTAGACCATTGTGAAGAAAGAAATAATGAATTAACAATACAATATGAGCTACTGGAAAGCCTCACACTGTATATAATCCACATGTACGCTGATAGAAGTCAGGAAAGATGCTACATACGTGAGAAGCTGTACTGACACTCTTCACTGGAGGCAAAGAACGTTAATGGGAATAGAATCCTTCCTTCCCACAAACCTAGGGTAGTTTAAACACTGTAGCCTTTCTGTGTGTCTTTTTTTTTTTTTTAATCTTCCTCACAGTTTAATAACAGCCAGACATCACAGAGGTACAGCTGTGTCCTGATGCTCGCTATATCTGCTTTGTAAAATGGCTTGTCTGTTGGGAGGATGACTGGAGGTGGGCTAAAGGGACCACATAAAAATCACTCCAAGACTGACTTCAGCTAATAAATTCTATTTAGCAAACGTCGAAAAGACACTTTTTCCCCATGAATTTCAATGAAAGTAAGCATGCTGCTGCTGCTGCTTTTATAAAAGGTTATTTAGTCGCTTTAATTAGACTCTGAAATAGAAGTGGCGATTCTAGTGTTTGCCATTCCGCGTATTTCAGAGAGAGACCCACGCATCTACACACATGGTATCACAGCAGTCACAGACAAAGACCAATTTCTGTTTTAATTTTCCACTGAGGTATGGCAGGCCTCCTCCAATACACAGTCAATTATGTCTTGCTAATGATTGCGATATTAACTATTCACTTAATGTATAGTTAAAATTTGAATCCTTAGCAAATTATTCACCCTATATTATACATCGTGAAAGATAAAATAAAAATATAGAGTCATATAAATACATAAAGACACAGATGGGAGACAGCTCAAAAAAAAAAATTAAGACTGTGTTGTGCATAATCCAGAAAATATAAATACACGCAGTTGCCCATCCAGTGACCCCAGAGGAAAATCTATAAATGCAAATGCTTTGAACTTGTGTGTTCTTGATGTTCATTTTCACAGTTCTGGTTCTGACCACACCTAGATATTAATTATATGGATATCCACCTGCCCTGACCTTTGGGTGGACTCTAGCAACATTTTGGATTGCCACATACCCTGATCTTTGCCTAGACCTTGATCATTCCATTGCTGCCTGCACTGATCTTTTGCCCAGATCTTAAGTTGCCTTGTTGCTGCCAGCCCTGACCTCTGCTTATCTACTGTACCCAGTCTCCTCTATTCTTGCTTGTGTAAAGTGCCTTAGTTTCAACAATTTCACAACTATCTGTATCATTTGAGTCGTGTCTAAAATATGTCCGATGCCGTCATCAGAATAAGCCTCTACTACTGCGTGCACAAGACCATTAGGCGAATGAGTGCTGGAGAGCACCAAGGGAAAGGTGACTGCTAAAGGTTTATTCTAGAAACCTGCCATATAGTGTCACTTTGCACTGGTTGTTAAGAGGCTGCACATTGGGTCAAACTATTTAGGGCCCAGCCAATGACCTTACATATGCCACCGTGACCTGCTGTCAGCCAAAATAATCTTCAATTCTGCTGGATTAAAACCAATTGCATTCAACAATCCAAACAGAGTTTCATGATTTTGTCTGGCTCACATATTGTACAATGGTTGGTCAATTTGATTAAATTTTGCCAAATGTACCAACTAAAATCTAATTGTTTTGGAAAACTATGGGTGTTCCACCACATATCTGTACCACATAAACTCTGAGTACAGAAAAGGGGAATTAAGTAAATTTGTCACAAAATGCTAAAAGTTACTTTGAATTCATTAAAAAGACAAGGGACCTCATTCAAAGTCGGTCGTTGCGGCCGCATGGTCGTAAGGTAAAAGGGGCCGGATATGCAAATGAAGCGCTCGCAAGTTGCGTCGTTAAGATGGGATCGTTAGCTGGACGAGCGAGGGGAGGATGCGGCCGTAAGATTAAAAATACGCCCCCTTTTCGTTCGCATTACACGTCATCTCCAGGCATATAAGGATTAATCGAGACCATTGGGAATCATCGGAGCTGGTCGTAGAGCTTAAGGTTGACCATACCCTCTCTTAAGCACTACGATCAAGTCAGTGAAAAAACCTCCCATGTGCCATGACACTACTTAGTTAATTATGCACTCCCATAAAACGCCGTTTGCATAGTCAGGCACGCCTGCGTTCGGATCTCCACTCCCCCATTCACAAGCACCTTCCCCTGTTACCACCCACAAACACCTCATCCTGTCACTCAAACTAATGACCTGGCCAAGTTGAAGGAGAGAGCAATTTCTGATCGCAATAGCTAGTTTGCGCACGCGCATTGTGAATTTTACGCATGCGCAGTTTAGCGAACATCGGTGGCGTACGACCGTGCGGCCGCAACGACCGACTCTGAATGAGGTCCAAGGTGTGAAGATGCAGAGAGAAAGTGCATTTTGTGCTTATCCATTTGTAAAATCACAGTGCATCATAATATATCACAATATACTGAATGGAAACAGAGGTACGCAGTATACAGTAGTAAAACACAATGAAACAGAAATATTAGAGCCTGTAATAATTACAGTATTCTATGTTGTCACTAATTGGCAGAGGGCATGTTATAATTTTATTAAAAATTTTTTACACTTGTGGGCTTATTGTTTAAACTATACTGTATTAATGTAGTCACCGTCTCCTCCTAGGTTTACTGAATTTCAGTATTATAGCTCTATGTACCAGCTCCCAGCTGTCATTAGTAGAAGTGTGCATAGCAAACACCTAAAAGCCACCAAGCTCTGTGGCCAGTTTGGCAACAAATGTGGAGGCCCAGGTTGTTGAAGGCTCTCTGAATGACAGGATTGGCTGGTGACAGCATATATATATATATATATATATATATATATATATATATACACAATTCAATTATTGTCTCTAGCCACATTTGACAGCCATGCTGAGCAAAAGATGATTGTTACCAATCTTAAATTGGTCAAGCAGGATGCTGCCATCTGACCCTCCTGGCCGCAGAGAGACTTCAGGCCAATTTACTCAAAAACAACCAAAATGGCCGACATGTCACTGTGCTGACCAGCTTTGTGCTTCCTAAGGGTATAACATTTTCTGCATTACCCAGCTTTTCAGCATATTTAGCATGGCAACAGTGTCAAATAATATATCACCAAATAGTCGCTCCACCTTTAAAGTCAAGCTTCTTCGGATCAAATATGGAAAAGCATAAGGCAGACACATTAGCCAAACATTTCACTGATAAGCAGGGAGCAGCGGAGGTTTATGGTGGCAGAGTTGGATCAATCAGCGAGATCTGCGCCGCAGTGCAGGAATATAGCAGGGATTTGACGGCAAAAATATTACTCTGTCTAGTTACAATATCTGAGACCAAAGCAGGAACGTGAGCAGGAAATGAATCATTTTAAAACTACTAAATTATAACAAATTTAATACAGCTTAGAAATATGACCTTTTTATAGTGATTAACCTTCTTTTACACACATGGAGGGATCTACATCTTTAATTCTTTATTTTCTCTTCCTTATTTCAAAATTATTTGAAGTCAGAATATAACAAAATGCTTTAGAGTAAAGTGTTTGTCATTCTCCTGGTGCATTACTTCCAGGACACGTTATATCAGAGGCGCATTAACATTCTACATACATACAACGTACAAATCAGCAGCATGTTCAGACCACCCTGCTCTCAGGTTATGTATTAACAGACATACTTGATAGTGCTCATTTCCAAATATTCCACGTAGTTCCCCAATAACACGTTCAAAGACACAACTTTCCATATCTCCCGACTATCCCGCAACAAGCGGGACAGTCCAATTTTTCTGAGACTGTCCCGCTGTCCCACCGGAGCAGAGCAGCGGGTAAGCAGTGGGAGAATAGATGCTGTCCGCTTGCGCACGGTATCTATTCACAGTGTATGGGGGAGCCTGGGGATAGCCCAGCATCTCGTAGAGTACTGGGAACGCCCCCACAGTGACGTAAACGGGGATGCCACAAGGCTCCACCCCCATTTCACTGATGTCCCGCCCCTTTATGCAAGGTTCCAATATGTCCAGCATCAACACATATGAAAGTTGGGAGATATGACTTTCAGTTTGTTTAATTTGTACTTGGCTCCAAAATTTCTGATGGCAGCCCAGTCAGCCTTTAGTTCCCTGAACACAGAGGACCTCATTCAGAGGCGGTCGCTCGGGAGCGATCGGTCGCACCCAAATTGATCGAAAATATGCAAAGCGAGTGTTCAATCGCAACGCACATCGTAAGCGCGGAAACACCCACAACAATGAAAGCACACCTCCTATCTCTAAGGGCTAATTCAGAGTCGGTCGCAGGCGGCAACCTACGTCAGCACGATTAACACCTGTTACATTGTTAATTTCCTACAAACATTGGCTTGAGGCAGAAATCATCGCCTGCACTCACAATGCTTAAGGTAGACCCTGGGCTACCTTTAGCACTGCGAGCAGTAGCATCGTTATTGCAACGAGATGACGTGTGTGATGACTCGCTCAGTAATATATGCACGCCCTTAAAACGCCGTTTTTAAGGTCAACCACGCCTGCGCTTGCGCCACCACACCCCCGTTCACAAGCACCTTCCCCTGAAACCACCCACAAACGGCACGAAATGTCAATCACAGCTACGACCTCGTAGGGACTAGCGAGCAAGAGGATTGCGGTCGGAAAGACAGGCTTGCGCACGCGCACTGCCATGTGTGCGCATGCGCAGCTGAAAAAAATATCGCTCTCTACGTCCAATCGCTCCGTGCGACCGCCTCTGAATGAGGTCCAGAGTGAGAGCAATTGCGTCCGACTTGCATGCAATCCCGAATCGGTCCCAGTAGGCTGTTCATCTTTTCACTGTTGTTCAATCAGATACAATTTGCCGCACAAATAAAATGTTTGTACAATAATAATTTTGGCCTACCTCGTGCTGATTCACCTTCAACCAGTCTTTGGTGGTTTGCAGCGCGATATTAGCTGCTGGCTCGTTTGGAAATCCTAAATAATTATAGAAAGGGGGAACAAATATAAGTAAGGAAAATCATGGAAATGAATTTGGGACATACAATGAATAAAAATGTATTCACTGACTGAGATTTCCGCAGAGTCCAAATGTTATGCTGATACAATAAAACAAAGAGTGCATAATGCAATTGTTAAACTTGAAGTACATATTTACATCTACAGCCCAGGATGTCTGTCCTACTTTAGTGTAAACACTTGCTGTAAGGAAGCTGTGAATGAAATGAAGTTTAGCATAGGAAAACCATTTTCCGTCATGTATTTATTTAGGTCACCTAAGTGAGCAGAGGGAGTAGGAGCGGCAAGCTCGGCAGCGGATGTTGCAGTCGGGGTATCCATATTCCATACCGGAAACATTTGTTACACCTGCATTAATTACTCTGAAATTATACCTCCCCAATTCTCCACACAGGGCCTGGCTCAGAGATGGAGGCTAATGCCATCGCAGCTGCCTTTTCTAGCGTTCCCGCTAGGCTGTTTTAGCGGGGCGCGGCGCCCTGCCCTCTTTCTGGAAGGCAAAAAGCGCCCTGCCCTCCAGAAGGAGGGCAAAAAGCGCCCTGCCCTAACAGCCTGCGGGAACCGTCTTCACCCGCGGTTGGCAGTGTCCCGCGGGTGAAGAAATGTGCGGTGACTCGGTCACCGCCGGAAAATAGACGCCGGGCGCATGCGGCCGGTATCTATTCTCCCTGTCTGCAGGGCTTGGGGGCTGCCCAGCGTGTCCGTAAGTGCCGGGCACGCCCCCAAGAGTGACGAAAAGGGGACGCGTCTTATAGACACCCCCCCTTTTTGATGACCACGCCCCCTTCTCGGTCGTGCCCTCTCTAGCTCCGGCACCCTGCCTCGCGCCGGAGCTAGAGTGAACACTACTTTTCTTATAAATATACTAATGTCTGCACAGATCACCTGAGCATAAATACGCCCACTTCTGCCTTCTTACCTGCGTGCAATGACGCATAGCTGCGTAAATATCGGTACCATCGATGCACATCGAGAGGCCATTTTGCCCTTGTGCCAGGTTTGACCAACCGCAGACTCGGGAGCTCTCCTCTCACGCAGAGGGCTCTCATGCTGTGTGTGCACTTGCAGTGGCTAATTTATGCACACCCATGTAACCGTGTTTAAACGGACAGGCACGCCTGCGTTTTTCTACCACACCCCCGTCTCCACCCCCAAATGTTGACAACATGTCAATCACTGTGCGATGAGTTCCGAAGTGCGTCCGTAATCTCAATGTGAACAAGGCTAAAACGCATGCGCAATGGTAAATAATCGCTCGATCTGCGCACGTAATCGCCTTTGCGGTCATCTCTGAATCAGGCCCACAGTCTTCAATGATCTGGTTTTGTTGACCTTGCAAGTCATGACCATGCAGTTAAAGGAGGACATATATAAACCAAGCATTTCTATTCTGGAGAGAATCGGAACTAATTAAAACCTAGACTAGTTTCTAAATCAGAGGTAGTCATCCTGTAGCTCTCTAGTTGTGAGGAAATAAAAATCCCATAATCCCCTTCAAGCCTCTTGTGTATCCAGCCTACAGATATAATTGTCTACTCTTCCAGAATGATATGGAGGCTCCAAGAATAGGGTGAAACCTCTTGAACTGCCAGGACAGCAGGTGCTTATCGGTGGCAAGGTCGACGGAGATGTGCCATGGTGAAATAGTGCTAGAGCCGGCCCTAGGCATAGGCAGCCTAGGCAAATGCCTAGGGGCATTCCAAGCCTAGGGCCGGCAGATGTTTGGGGCACCTGAATGGGTGGATGGCTGCTCTGTCTACCGCAACCTGGCAGCTCAGCAAGCATACAGCCGGGAGCGTGGAGGAGGCTGGATGAGCGGACAGCAGCCGGGAGCAGGGATGAGGCTGGATTGGCAGATGGCTGCTCTGCCTCTGGCTATCGCGGTCAGACCAGGCAGCGCAGCATGCAGCCGGGAGCGTGGAGGAGGCTGGATGGGTGGATGGCTGCTCTGCCTCTGGCAACCGCGGTCGGACAGGGCAGCTCAGCATTCAGCCAGAAGCAGGGATGAGGCAGTGTTGTGCCCAGGGTTATTGCACCGGGGCACGTCGCAATGAAGGGGTCAGCTGCCGGTGGCATTATTAGAGCAGTACTCATTATTAGTATGCCATGGCCAGCCGCATTCTGTACTGAATGGAGCCAGAGAGGATGGAGCCTGGAGGTAGTCCGGCTGGAGGAGAAGGAGGCACCTCGCCTCTCTGAGTCCTATACGCCCCTCCTCTCACACAGGCTTCTGCTCTCTGAGACTGAGACCCAGGGGTTAAAGTGCCCTGTCCCCACTGGCTACCAATCAATTGACTCCTGTCAGAGGAGTCACAGAGCTCTGCCCAATAGGTGATGTGGATGGTGCCTCCCCTCGCGGCTCAGCTGTTTCATTCCCGCTCAGAGGAACCTCCCCGACTGGACACTAATGGAGCAGACGACTCTTACACTGACCACCACTGTGTAACATAAGTAAGTAAAAAATATAATGGTGGAGTTTGGTGGGTGGTCAGGAGGGCAGTGACAGTGGCAATAAACAATTAAATAATAAATATACATAAATTGGGGGCAATAATTCAATAAATATACCTAGAGGTGGAGGGTGATTCACGGGCTAAATTGTCTGGTGCTCAACAGGCAAAGAAGCCATGAACTGGACACACCATGGGGTGACCTGGAGTGACACCGTAGGGTGGCTTGGATTAATGCAGGGGGTTTAACTGAAGTGATGCAGGGAGATAATGCTGGTGAGAAAGGGGAGCACAGCAAGACCACATCTCTTTCCATGAGGTTACATCCCTATCCAGGATCCCACATGTGGGGGTGGGGGGCACCAGCAAAAATCTTGCCTAGGGCACTAATTTGGCTAGGGCCGGCTCTGAATAGAGCCATATGCACAGCAGCTCTCCTCGCAGAGGTGTGGTGACACAGTTGGCATCACCCCACTTGCCCCACCCACCTGACATCACTTGCATCATCAGGTCACACCCACCCCTTCTTATTGTTCGTCATATAGGTGTGCGTGAGAGACAGACATACTATGACTTTCCAGTTGGGTAGACCTATACATTTGTGCTGCCAGTAATGGTCTGAGGCAGACAAACGGAGGCTCTCCAGGTTGTACTGTACCTGCTCCTGATCACATCATCCTCTCAGTCAGAGCAGACCTACTGTAAATGTAACTTTCCCAAGACCCTACACCTTCCCCACTAATCACCGCAAAACATCATGAACTCTGCCTGCACCATTTTTTACCCGTGCACATTAAATAAATGTATTACATAAAATATTCAAATGATGATTTTGTAGGCTGGTGGTGATACACTGTAGTAACAGGATGTAATAGGATCAACCTATTGCCCCTGCAATTCTGCCCTAGTTTATGTCCTACTCTGCATTTTCAGGAATCTGGGCCTGCAGCAGAAGTAGCCAACTTGTGGCTTTCCAGCAACTGTTAGACTACAAGTCCCAGCAAACCCTGACATACTCTAGACAGCCTGCAGTTCTCCAGAAGTTGTGGAACTGCAAGTCCCGGCATTACCTATCTCCAATCTATATTTTAAATAGATCAGTGTTTTTCAAACTCAGTCCTCAGGACCCCACACAGGTCACGTTTTCCAGGTCACTCAGCAGGTGCACAGGTGTATTCATTACTTAGTGACACATTTTAAAAGATCCACAGGTAGAGCTAATTATCTCACTTGTAATTCTGTGAGGAGACCTGGAAAACATGCACTGTTTGTGGTCCTGAGGACAGAGTTTGAGAACCTGTGAAATGGATCATAGCTCTTTATAACTATTAAGTAGGAATGAGAAATGACAAGATAATCAACATCATGAATATTTGTTCTGGATCCCATTTTAGTAGCAATTAAATGATAATTCAGTAAACACAACATAAAGGACAACACTATGTATAATGTATTACACAAGTTACACGTGTTGATTAAACTATATAGCTAGCGCTCTATTAGATTTAATAATAGCTGTCAGGCGGTTATTAGGTAACACATACAAGCCTAGAACAATGTTTATTGTGAAGCACTGTTACTGTACAGATGTCAAACTAACAGAATGAAATCATTTAATAATGTCAGCCATTACTACAGTATAAAACCAGTATAAAACAGTAAAAAACAGTAAAAAAAGAGTACAACAGTATAATACCAGTACAAAACATTATAATACCAGTATAAAACAGTTTAAAAACATTACTACAGTATGATAGCAGTATAAAACAGTATAAAAACATTACTACAGTATAAAACCAGTATAAAACAGTAAAAAAAGAGTACAACAGTATAATACCAGTACAAAACATTATAATACCAGTATAAAACAGTTTAAAAACATTACTACAGTATGATAGCAGTATAAAACAGTATAAAAACATTACAAAAGTATAAAACCAGTATAAAATAGTATTACACCAGTATAAAACAGTATAAAAACATTACCACAGTATAATACCAGTATAAAACAGTATATTACAAGTACAAAACAGTTTAAAAAAATGACTACAGTATAATACCAGTATAAAACAGTATAATACCAGTATAAAACAGTATAAAAACATTACAACAGTATAATACCAGTATATAACAGTATAAAAACATTCATACCATGTAATACCAGTATAAAACAGTTAAAAAACATTACAACAGTATAATACCAGTATAAAACAGTATAAAACAGTATATTACAAGTACAAAACAGTTTAAAAAAATGACTACAGTATAATACCAGTATAAAACAGTATAATACCAGTATAAAACAGTATAAAAACATTACAACAGTATAAAACCAGTATAAAACACTATAAAACCAGCATAAAACAGTATAAAAACATTCGAACAGTATAATACCAGTATACAACAGTATAAAAACATTACAACAGTATAATACCAGTATATAACAGTATAAAAACATTCATACCATGTAATACCAGTTAACAACATTACAATAATATAATACCAGTATAAAACACTATAATACCAGTATAAAACAGTGTAACACTAGTAATAAAAAGTTTAAAAACATTGCAGCAGTTTAATACCAGTATAAAACAGTATAAAAACATTGCAACCATGTAATACCAGTATAAAACAGTATAAAAACATTACCACAGTATAATACCAGTATAAAACAGTATATTACCAGTATAAAATAGTTTAAAAAAATTACTACAGTATAATACCAGTATAAAACAGTATAAAAACATTACAACAGAAAACCAGTATAAAACAATATAAAAATATTACTACCATATAACACCAGCATAAAACAGTATAAAATCATTAGAACAGAACAATACCAGTATACAACAGTATAAAAACAATCCTACCATGTAATACCACTATAAAACAGTTAAAAAACATTACAACAGTATAATACCATTATAAAACATTATAATACCAGTATAAAACAGTATAACACCAGTATAAAACAGTTTAAAAACATAACACCAGTATAATACCAGTATAATACAGTATAAAAACATTCCTACCATGTAATACCAGTATAAAACAGTTTTAAAAAATTACTACAGTATAATACCAGTATAAAACAGTATAATACTAGTATAAACAATATAAAAACATTACAATAGTATAATACCAGCATAAAACAGTATACCAGTATAAAACAGTATACAAACATTCCTACATGTAATACCAGTATAAAATAGTATAAAAACAGTACCACAGTATAATACCAGTACAAAACATTATAGTACCAGCATAAAACAGTTTAAAAACATTACTACAGTATAATAGCGGTATAAAACAGTATAAAAACATTACAGCTGTCTGTATAAAACCAGTGTAAAACAGTATTACACCAGTACAAAACATTATAAAAACATTGCTACCATGTAAGACCAGTATAAAACAGTATAAAAACATTACCACAGTATAATACCAGTATAAAACAGTATAAAACAGAATATTACAAGTACAAAACAGTTTAAAAAAATTACTACAGTATAATACCAGTATAAAACAGTATACAAACATTGCAACAATATAATACCTGTATAAAACAGTAGAAAAACATTCCTAGTTTCCTACCATATAACACGAGTATAAAACAGTATAAAAACATTACCACAGTATAAAACCAGTATAAAACAGTATAATACCAGCATAAAACAGTTTAAAAACATTACTACAGTATAAAACCAATATAAAACAGTATAAAACAGTATAAAAACAGTAGAACAGTATAATACCAGTACAAAACATTATAATACCAGTATAAAACAGTTTAAAAACATTACTACAGTATGATAGCAGTATAAAACAGTATAAAAACATTACTACAGTATAAAACCAGTATAAAACAGTATAAAAACAGTACAACAGTATAATACCAGTACAAAACATTATAATACCAGTATAAAACAGTTTAAAAACAGTACTACAGTATGATAGCTATATAAAACAATATAAAAACATTACTACAGTATAAAACCAGTATAAAACAGTATAAAACAGTATAAAAACAGTACAACAGTATAATACCAGTACAAAACATTATAATACCAGTATAAAACATTACTACAGTATGATAGCAGTATAAAACAGTATAAAAACATTACAAAAGTATAAAACCAGTATAAAATAGTATTACACCAGTATAAAACAGTATAACACCAGCATAAACCAGTATAAAAACATTAAAACAGTATAATACCAGTACACAGCAGTATAAAAACATTCGAACCATGTAATACCAGTATAAAACAAGTTAACAACATTACAACAGTATAATACCAGTATAAAACACTATAATACCAGTATAAAAAAGTGTAACACCAGTAATAAAAAGTTTAAAAACATTGCAGCAGTATAAAACAGTATAATACCAGTATAAAACATTTACAAAAAACAGTACTACAGTATACTACCAGTATAAAACAGTTTAAAAACAGAACTACATAATAATACTAGTAAATAACAGTATAATACCAGTGTAAAACAGTATAAAAACATTACAACAGCATAAAACCAGTATAAAACACTATAAAACCAGCATAAAACAGTATAAAAACATTCGAACAGTATAATACCAGTATACAACAGTATAAAAACATTACAACAGTATAATACCAATATATAACAGTATAAAAACATTCATACCATGTAATACCAGTATAAAACAAGTTAAAAACATTACAATAATATAATACCAGTATAAAACACTATAATACCAGTATAAAACAGTGTAACACTAGTAATAAAAAGTTTAAAAACATTGCAGCAGTATAATACCAGTATAAAACAGTATAAAAACATTGCAACCATGTAATACCAGTATAAAACAGTATAAAAACATTACCAGAGTATAATACCAGTATAAAACAGTATATTACCAGTATAAAACAGTTTTAAAAAATTACTACAGTATAATACCAGTATAAAACAGTATAAAAACATTACAACAGAAAACCAGCATAAAACAATATAAAAATATTACTACCATATAACACCAGCATAAAACAGTATAAAATCATTAGAACAGAACAATACCAGTATACAACAGTATAAAAACATTCCTACCATGTAATACCACTATAAAACAGTTAAAAAACATTACAACAGTATAATACCAGTATAAAACATTATAATACCAGTATAAAACAGTATAACACCAGTATAAAACAGTTTAAAAACATAACACCAGTATAATACCAGTATAATACAGTATAAAAACATTCCTACCATGTAATACCAGTATAAAACAGTTTAAAAAATTACTACAGTATAACACCAGTATAAAACAGTATATTTCCAGTATAAAACAGTTTTAAAAAATTACTACAGTATAATACCAGTATAAAACAGTATAATACTAGTATAAACAATATAAAAACATTACAATAGTATAATACCAGCATAAAACAGTATACCAGTTTAAAACAGTATACAAACATTCCTACCATGTAATACCAGTATAAAATAGTATAAAAACAGTACCACAGTATAATACCAGTACAAAACATTATAGTACCAGCATAAAACAGTTTAAAAACATTACTACAGTATGATAGCAGTATAAAACAGTATAAAAACATTCGAACAGTATAATACCAGTATACAACAGTATTACACCAGTATAAAACATTATAAAAACATTGCTACCATGTAAGACCAGTATAAAACAGTATAAAAACATTACGACAATATAATACCAGTATAAAACAGTATAAAACAGTATATTACAAGTACAAAACAGTTTAAAAAAATTACTACAGTATAATACCAGTATAAAACAGTATAATACCAGTATAAAACAGTATACAAACATTGCAACAATATAATACCTGTATAAAACAGTAGAAAAACATTCCTACCATGTAACACCAGTATAAAACAGTATAAAAACATTACCACAGTATAAAACAGTATAATATAATACCACTATAAAACCAGTATAAAACAATATAAAAATATTACTACCATATAACACCAGCATAAAACAGTATAAAATCATTAGAACAGAACAATACCAGTATACAACAGTATAAAAACAATCCTACCATGTAATACCACTATAAAACAGTTAAAAAACATTACAACAGTATAATACCAGTATAAAACATTATAATACCAGTATAAAACAGTATAACACCAGTATAAAACAGTTTAAAAACATAACACCAGTATAATACCAGTATAATACAGTATAAAAACATTCCTACCATGTAATACCAGTATAAAACAGTTTAAAAAATTACTACAGTATAACACCAGTATAAAACAGTATATTTCCAGTATAAAATAGTTTTAAAAAATTACTACAGTATAATACCAGTATAAAACAGTATAATACTAGTATAAACAATATAAAAACATTACAATAGTATAATACCAGCATAAAACAGTATACCAGTTTAAAACAGTATACAAACATTCCTACCATGTAATACCAGTATAAAAAAGTATAAAAACAGTACCACAGTATAATACCAGTACAAAACATTATAGTACCAGCAAAAAACAGTTTAAAAACATTACTACAGTATAATAGCAGTATAAAACAGTATAAAAACATTACAGCTGTATAAAACCAGTATAAAACAGTATTACACCAGTATAAAACATTATAAAAACATTGCTACCATGTAAGACCAGTATAAAACAGTATAAAAACATTACCACAGAATAATACCAGTATAAAACAGTATAAAACAGTATATTACAAGTACAAAACAGTTTAAAAAAATTACTACAGTATAATACCAGTATAAAACAGTATAATACCAGCATAAAACAGTTTAAAAACATTACTACAGTATAAAACCAGTATAAAACAGTATAAAACAGTATAAAAACAGTACAACAGTATAATACCAGTACAAAACATTATAATACCAGTATAAAACAGTTTAAAAACATTACTACAGTATGATAGCTATATAAAACAGTATAAAAACATTACTACAGTATAAAACCAGTATAAAACAGTATAAAAACAGTACAACAGTATAATACCAGTACAAAACATTATAATACCAGTATAAAACAGTTTAAAAACATTACTACAGTATGATAGCAGTATAAAACAGTATAAAAACATTACAAAAGTATAAAACCAGTATAAAATAGTATTACACCAGTATAAAACAGTATAACACCAGCATAAACCAGTATAAAAACATTAGAACAGAACAATACCAGTATACAACAGTATAAAAACATTCGAACCATGTAATACCAGTATAAAACAAGTTAACAACATTACAACAGTATAATACCAGTATAAAACACTATAATACCAGTATAAAAAAGTGTAACACCAGTAATAAAAAGTTTAAAAACATTGCAGCAGTATAAAACAGTATAATACCAGTATAAAACATTTACAAAACAGTACTACAGTATACTACCAGTACAAAACAGTTTAAAAACAGAACTACAGAATAATACTAGTAAATAACAGTATAATACCAGTGTAAAACAGTATAAAAACATTACAACAGCATAAAACCAGTATAAAACAGTATAAAAACATTATTACCATATAACACCAATATAAAACAGTATAAAAATATAACAGTATAACACCAGTATAAAACAGTTTAAAAACATTACTACAGTATAATACCAGTATAAAACAGTATAAAAACATTACAACAGTATAAAACCAGTATAAAACACTATAAAATCAGGATAAAACAGTATAAAAACATTCGAACAGTATAATACCAGTATACAACAGTATAAAAACATTACAACAGTATAATACCAGTATATAACAGTATAAAAACATTCATACCATGTAATACCAGTATAAAACAAGTTCAAAACATTACAATAATATAATACCAGTATAAAACACTATAATACCAGTATAAAACAGTGTAACACTAGTAATAAAAAGTTTAAAAACATTGCAGCAGTATAATACCAGTATAAAACAGTATAAAAACATTGCAACCATGTAATACCAGTATAAAACAGTATAAAAACATTACCACAGTATAATACCAGTATAAAACAGTATATTACCAGTATAAAACAGTTTTAAAAAATTACTACAGTATAATACCAGTATAAAACAGTATAAAAACATTACAACAGAAAACCAGTATAAAACAATATAAAAATATTACTACCATATAACACCAGCATAAAACAGTATAAAATCATTAGAACAGAATAATACCAGTATACAACAGTATAAAAACATTCCTACCATGTAATACCAGTATAAAACAGTTAAAAAACATTACAACAGTATAATACCAGTATAAAACATTATAATGCCAGTATAAAACAGTATAACACCAGTATAAAACAGTTTAAAAACATAACACCAGTATAATACCAGTATAATACAGTATAAAAACATTCCTACCATGTAATACCAGTATAAAACAATTTAAAAAATTACTACAGTATAATGCCAGTATAAAACAGTATATTTCCAGTATAAAACGGTTTTAAAAAATTACTACAGTATAATACCAGTATAAAACAGTATAATACTAGTATAAACAATATAAAAACATTACAATAGTATAATACAAGTATAAAAACAGTATACCAGTATAAAACAGTATACAAACATTCCTACCATGTAATACCAGTATAAAATAGTATAAAAACAGTACCACAGTATAATACCAGTACAAAACATTATAGTACCAGCATAAAACAGTTTAAAAACATTACTACAGTATAATAGCAGTATAAAACAGTATAAAAACATTACAGCTGTATAAAACCAGTATAAAACAGTATAACACCAGCATAAACCAGTATAAAAACATTACAACAGTATAATACCAGTATACAGCAGTATAAAAACATTCGAACCATGTAATACCAGTATAAAACAAGTTAAAAACATTACAACAGTATAATACCAGTATAAAACACTATAATACCAGTTTAAAAACGTGTAACACCAGTAATAAAAAGTTTAAAAACATTGCAGCAGTATAATACCAGTATAAAACAGTATAATACCAGTATAAAACATTTACAAAACAGTACTACAGTATAATACTAGTATAAAACATTATAATACCAGTGTAAAAACATTACAACAGTATAAAACCAGTATAAAACATTATAAAAACATTACTACAGTATAATACCAGTATAAAACAGTATAAAAACATTACAACAGTATAAAACCAGTATAGAACAGTATAAGACCAGCATAAAACAGTATAAAAACTGTGTATAATGGAACCTGTTCATTGGGTGAGGTACTGTGATGGGATTATTGGCACTGTGCCGTTTTCACATTCTAATTTGGCCCTTTCGTAGTTGTGATCTGTAAACACTTCTGGCTTTGGAGGTGCCCGCTTGCTGCATGAGTTTATGATTGTTTGATGTTTTGTACACTAGTGACTTTAATCCTCCTAAACCTAATTTAGGGTCATCACCTGCCAGACTTTGTGATGGTCATTCTGTTTAAACAATATTTTCTTACAGCCTAGCTTTGTTTGCTCCTGCAGCCCCTTATTAAATAGCTCTGAAAAATTTACAAAAAACAATTAACACCTCTATTTGTGGGTGAGGGAAGACCAGTCAAATATCAAGTGTTGTGTTGGCACTGAGAAAATGGTTAATTCATTAATCCAGGAACCCCCGATTACCAGCCTTGTTTTACTGAAACTATTTGTAGCATCTGTATATTTGTTGGTAAAAATAGGTCACATTAGTATATATTTACAGTACACTAATATTTATAAATGGCATACTATTATTTCAGCCAGAATAGTACTCCCTGTCAGTGTTCTGCTTTCCTAAAAAAAAAAAAAGTGATCCACATATGTAATGCTGCAGGAAACATAATGGAAATAAAAATATATATTTTCTGTATTATAATATAGCTACAAATTAAATTAAAAATTGGGTGTGAATGTGTAGGGAGCAGCCCCTTAAACACATTTGCACTTCCTCCTTCCAGATACCCCACCTGCCACACTCACTCTCCGTGCTGCTAGACACTCTGCCTGCCACACTCACTCTCCATGCTGCCAGAACACCCTACCTGCCACACTCACTCTCCATGCTGCCAGGCACCCTACCTGCCACACTCTCCATGCTGCTAGACACTCTGCCTGCCACACTCACTCTCCCCTCAGCCAGATACCCTAATCTTCCACACTCACTCTCCATGCTGCTAGACACCCCACCTGCCACACTCACTCTCCATCATGCTAGACACTCTGCCTGCCACACTCACTCTCCATGCTGCTACACACTCTGCCTGCCACACTCACTCTCCATGCTGCTACACACTCTGCCTGCCATACTCACTCTCCATGCTGCTACACACTCTGCCTGCCATACTCACTCTCCATGCTGCTACACACTCTGCCTGCCATACTCACTCTCCATGCTGCTACACACTCTGCCTGCCACACTTACTCTTCCTGCTGCCAGACACCCCACCTGCCACACTCACTCTCCTTACAGCCAGACACCCTAATCTTCCACACTCACTCTCCATGCTGCTAGACACTCTGCCTGCCACACTCACTCTCCATGCTGCCAGACACACCACCTGCTACACTCACTCTCCATGCTGCTAGACACCAAGGCAGCCACACTTACTCTTCCTGCTGCCAGACACCCTATGTGCCACACTCATCCTCCCCACAGCCAGACACCCCACCTGCCACACTCATTCTCCATGCTGCTAGACACTCTGCCTGCCACACTCATTCTCCATGCTGCTAGACACTCTGCCTGCCGCACACACTCTCCATGCTGCTAGACACTCTGCCTGCCACACTCACTCTCCCCACAGCCAGACACCCTAATCTTCCACACTCACTCTCCATGCTGCTAGACACCCCACTTGCCACACTCATCTTCCCCACAGCCAGATACCCCACCTGCCACACTCACTCTCCATGCTGCTAGACACCATACCTGCCACACTCATCCTCCCCACAGCCAGACAACCCACCAGCCACACTCACTCCATAATCTGCCACACTCATCCTCCCCACAGCCAGACACCCCACCTGCCACACTCACTCTCCATTGTGCTAGACACTCTGCCTGCCACATTCACTCTCCATGCTGCCGGACACCCTACCTGCCACACTCACTCTCCCCACAGCCAGACACCCCACCTGCCACACTCACTCTCCATGCTGCTAGACACCCCACCTGCCACACTCATCCTCCCCACAGCCAGACACCCCACCTGCCACACTCACTCTCCATGCTGCTAGACACCATAATCTGCCACACTCGCCCTCCCTGCTGCCAGACACCCCACATGCCACACTCATCCTCCTTACAGCCAGACACCCCACTGGCCACACTCACTCTCTCACCCCACCTGCCACATTTGCGCTTCCTCCTTTACATTTCACCTACCACACTCTCCCTCCATGCTGCCAGACACCCCATCTGTCACACTTTCCCTTCATGCTGACAGACACACACCTGACACATTCATCTGCTACACACAACTTCCTTGCAGCCATACATCACAATTGATAAAATCACCCTCCCTGCTTCTAGATGCCCCACATACCACACTCACTCTCCCCGTTGTCTGGCACCAAAACCTGCCACACATTCACCCTCCTTGCAGCCTACCCATTTGCCTTTGCCATGAACCCAACATGAGGGTTTGCACCACCCAGTACACGTTTTGGTCCCCTGCCCAGGTTCCTTGCGTGATAGGCATAGAGATAAAGAACTATGGGAGACAATGGAGGCGCCTGCCGCCGGGCTCCAGCTCTGAAGGGGCACCTCCTTCATTGTCCACAACATATTCATCCCACTTAGGGCAGTAACTATGTACCCGGAGTGTACCGTCTTGGCCGCCCAATACATGGCACCCCTTCCCAGCACCTGAGAAGCCACCATACACTAATGGAGAGCCCCAGAGACTAGTACACATGGAAGTCTCAGAAAAGCCACAGGAATAAGATTGAAGTCACTGGACAATGCGGGTCATGCACAGGATAGCTGACAACAATCAGGAGATTGATAGAGCTAAGTAGGCAACGTAATACTCTGGCAGCTTGCAGCAGCTAGGGCAAGTTTTATATAAAGGTGCTTAATGTAAGTGCTACCTCCCTGATGTCAGTAGTCACATGACCGAAAGGCTACATTTGCCAAAAGGCAACACACCCGTGGAAGAATGGTGACTGCACTGGCAGATCAGGCTAGCGTAGAGCACAAAGCAGAGACCCATGGATACAGCCACTGTCAGACACAGGAAGTACACAGCTGAGCGATGGGACAACCAATCCACCATTGTCAGCGGTTCCTGCGGCTGGCATAATGGTAATGTCTAAATGCCCTTCACGGAGAGGACTCTGACGTCATCAGCCAGTGTCCAGCGTCATTCCCTGCCATCCCAGTGGGCATAGGGGGAAAATAACCATGTGGCGAGCGCAGCGAGCCCGCGAGGGGACAACAAACTTGTTTAAGTGGGGACAAAGTTCTTCTTTAGCTGGCTGTCATGGGCAGGAACTGCACTTCCGCCCTCATTCGCGTCACTTCCAGGTCCCTAGCATAAAGGTCAGTAGGTGGATTGTGAGGACATACATGCAGATGTATCAATATATCTGCATAATATATCGGCATCTGCTGCGCTGCAGGGCAGACCTGATATGTCTGTGAACAATGTGGTTCACAGACATATTGGGTGTACACACCCGCCAATGCGCTACCAATATATTGTTCATCGTTCGAACGACCAATATATCGATAAGTGTGTACCCAGCTTAAGCTGGGTACCGCACACTGCGTTTCATGATACAATTATTGCTCATTGTTCATCTACCAGTGGAAATACAAATTTCTAATTTACGCTAGTCATCTCATGCAGCTAGTCACCTCATGCAGCTAGTCATCTCATGCAGCTAGTCACCTCATGCAGCTAGTCACCTCATGCAGCTGGTCATTTCATGCAGCTGGTCATCTCATGCAGCTAGTCACCTCATGCAGCTAGTTACCTCAAAAACTAAACTACTGCAATAAAGATCTCATTGGCTGCAACCAAAATATGGCGCTAGTTACAGTTTATACCCCGCTCTAATACAATAGAAATAAATCACACATTTGCAAGCTAATGTTAAAAGTTGCCACTTGTTTTGTACTAATAGTGATGCAAATTATTATAATGATTGTGAATTTCTCGGGTGTTCTGGGGTATTTTTCCTTTGTTAGATACATTAAAAACATCCTCGCAGGGATACTTTATGTTTAATTAAATATATGAACAACAAGTAGTATTTAATTTGATGCTTCAGAGAGCATTGAGTTGAAGATTAATGGGCTTAATAAGTCCCAAGATGCACATAAAGTTATTTTTGGCTAAATGTTACAATCTGCAACTAACCCAAAGACATTAATTCTAGAAATAGCAATAAGACAGCAAATAAATTGAGGATTATTTTATTCTCTGTACAGGGAGTGTTTGCAAAAGGGTTATAAAATTACCACTCCATGGTCCTGCAGGTCTGAATGAGCCAATTGTGACTTTACAGTTAGATAGACCCTTCCCTTCTCATCTGCAATAGCAAATAAATATGTATTTATTTGTGGTTCTGCGTCGAACACTACGCATAAGCCCTAGAATTCTAAGGAGAACGTTTGTTACTGTATTATAAAATACCACATTCGGGGCCTCATTCAGAGGCGGTCGGAGGATGCAAGCGGTCGCTCAGAAACTGGGCGGCCGCTTGCATCCTGACCGCCCACCTCTGTTGCGGTCGTTAGGCTGTGGGTTAACACCCACAGCTCTAACGACCGCTCCGGTGATGGTCGCGATGGTCAGAGACCATCGCGACCATCGGGGCTTACGACGAGACCCTAGGGCAGGGTCTCCCTTGTCGTAAGCCCCGGAGAGCTTCTGGCTCTGTCTGAGCCGGAAGCTCTCCACTGACATCACTAGTGATGTCAGTGGGGCCTCCCCCAAACGGTAGGTGTTCCCATGGGAACGCCTCCGTTTGGGCTGCCACCCCCCCGGCCCGCCTTCCAAACGAGGCGAGCTGTCAATCAACATCGACAGCTCGCCCCCTTTGAATCGAGACCCGCTACGACCGGCGCTGTCGGTCATAGCGGGTCTCACGCATGCGCACGACGGTGCCGGCGCCGTCGTGCGCATGCTCTGTGGGGGGCCATCGACCCGGTCCGAGCGCATCGGCGCTAACGACCGGGTCTGAATGATCCCCTCAGTATCTAGGGGTCTTCCCGCACAAACCTGCCTCATTTTTGATTTATGTGTTTGACCTGCTCTTCTCTTGTATGGACATAACAAAATATTGTTTATTACTTTATCGGCATAATTGTCTTAGTTGGACTTGCTTACAAGTTCCTTGTATGTGATGTTCACTATTACTAAGATGTCAGAAAATGAGTGAATATATATTGTTCATATATTTGTGAACCAATGCTTCAAATTAAGATGTTAAAAAAATACCACATTTACATAATTTTACTAGCAAGTCTACATACTGCACATACAGTTTTTATCCAGTTATAATATGCTCCTGAATACTGATGATGAAAAACTTTATTAGTATTCAAAAAAACCTATGTACAGATGTGTCCTCATACATCTAGCCTCAATAGCCACGCAGCACGACTTACCGGGCGCGAGTGAGCCGACAGGTCCTATGGTACTCTTCTAGCGCCCGTCACAATAAGATGCGTCTAAGTCACACTACGATGTGACTAGGACACAGCAGCAGACTGTACTGATTAAATTCATATGCAACATTTGTACATCTGTGTGTACCGGAGTCTGTATGCTAGCTTATGTGAGTAAGTCACCCCTGGATCCCGCTTTGCTTTTCTCTGTAATGGAAGGGGCTTTGAAGATGCAGTTTGATGCGGAACGCGTCAGGGTTCAGCAGTGAGTGGTGCCACGATTATGTAAATCACGTTGTCACATTCTTTGCTCTTGTTCCTTTAATGTACGTTTTGGCACAAAGTAGGCGAGTATGACCCAGCTATTTTGTGGGTATAACCAATATTTTTGAGACTGCGAACTATCAAGCCAGTCGTAAAAATTGACATATTAGAGGTTGTTTTAATACAGTAGCTGCAGTTCATTGAATTTTACTTTTTATCACTTACAGGGCTCTATTTACAACAATCCGCATTTTGAATGCAGATTGTAGTGTGATATTAACAACTGAATTCGCATTGCGAATTCAGACAATATCACAGGGATTTACTACAAATCCCTTACAGGGACAGAGCTTGCAATAAAGCTCTGTACCTGCGAATCCCCTCCGCACACTTATCACGGTATTTTCGCAAAAAAATACAGAGACAAGTGCCGACGTCTGCGCCAACCGACTGCCACTAAACCCCGCCCCCTTTCTAAGCCCCGCCCCTCGTGATCGCGGACCCCCCCTGACATCCCATACTGCACTGGGACTCATTTTGAGTGATAAACCCGTTGATAAATAAGGCCCTCATCAGTCAGGTGACAACCGGGCCCCAGTGCAGGTTGGGAGACCAGCTGACCAGAGGGAAGACATCACCCGGAGCCCCGATCACCTGTCCCTGGACTGAAATAATTTTTTTTTTTTTACTATTTTTTTTATTTTTTTTTATTATACAGTGTATTAGCGTGTGGTCACAGCTGATCACTGGGGCCGGCTCAAGGCTCTGCTCTCCCCGTTAGAGCGGAGCAGGAGTCTGGTAACCGGGGGAGACCCTGGATAACGCCATCCAGTTGGCGTTATTATCATAGGGCTTTCCCCGGTATTTTTTCACAATTTATATTTAGTAACTTTGACCAGATCACATTTCCCATTACAATTACGGGAAATGCGATCTGCTTACTAAAAGTAAGTGATAATTAGGGTTTTTACGAATTCTACTCCAATTGCCCTGTAGTAACTTTAGGTGATACTAAAATAATATGAAATGGGTGTGAAAACACCCTTTTTCATTTTATTTTAGTAAAAATAATGTTAATAAATAGAGCCCACAATGAGATAAACAAAGTGTATTATTGGTTTACGTGGTTCCTAGGCAACTGTTAGACTCCATTTCCCATTTTGAGAAGCTTTAGCACATAAAATGGCCACCTTTGCTGTGTGTGCTTTAAGCAAAATGGATTTTCTAAAGTTCAAATCTTTACCAGTATGTTTTTGTATGACATAAACACTGCGGGCACGATTCAGTGCGGGACGCAGTAGCGATTTTTAACGCAAGCAGCAGATGTTTTCATACTTTTAATGAGTTCCGATGGTTACCATACAAAGACGCAGACCGAAATTGCATGCAGATCCATGCAATATTTCTGTGGGCGTTTCTGAGAGGTAACAGGGGGTGTTGCTAGTCAGCTGCAGTTAAACTTATGTATCTTGGTGTCACTCCCACAGGGTCTGATTCAGAGTCGCATGCTATTGCAGCCGCAACTGCGTGTTCATGCTAATGCCACAGCTGATGGTGAGTGATACAAAAATAGATAAGTTTCAACTGCAGCTGTATAAAAATACACTGCATATCTATGTATCTTATATTATATAGGTTGCATCATTCTGCCAAGAAATATTGCACCACAACATGTGTTAGATATTATTTTTGGCAGGACATCTTACCACTTTGTGAAGTTCAGCACTCAAAACATTTCACAGAATTAAACAAATGGTTGAAGAACCAAAAAAAAAAAAAAAAAAAAATTTAGCTGATATTCAGGAATCTTCCTGACAAAAAAAAAAAGTTGGCTTGAAAACACTCACCATGAGCGCCTATCACAATAGAAATCAATCACAAAATACTGGTTACAACAAAAATACCACAAGACACTACATTATTTAATTCTCCTCCCTAGATTTGTATGTAAAAAATACAGTTTGGAATAAATATTATTTTGGCAGGAAATGTTTTCTGAAGTAACTCTAGAAGGGATTGCTGACCACAAAGGATTGTATAAAATGAATCGTCTAGCTGGTGTTTGTACAAGAGATTGAAATGGATATACAGTATAGGAAGACTTGCTTTATTTTAACTTTATTTTTATAACTCTTTTAATAATACATATGTATTGGTACTGCACAGAAAAACCATATAATCATATTTGTATTGTATATTTTCTATATTTTCTTATTTTTAACAAAATAAAGGCCGGATTCAATTAGAGGCGAAAAGTGCCGTTTGGAGAGAAGTTTCCGCGGATTCGGACTTTCCGCCTGTTTTCAAAGTATCTCCATATTCAATTCCAGGTCGATTTTGCCTAAGCGGAAACTTTAACCTGAATAGCAGGTTAAACAAAAAGCGCTAAATCTTTATTTTGGGGTGCAAACATGGTGAAACGACTCAGAACCCTTGGGACAGCCCCTCAAAGGATAAATCAACAAAAAAAAAAGAATTTCCTCAGAACACCCCAAAAAAAGTACTTTCGTTTTGGGGCAAAAAAGTAAAAAGTGGAGGGACAAGCATAAAAACTATCAAAATAGACTTCTTAGGGGTCTGCAAGGATGGGTCAGGTGTTTTAGGGATTGCAGGTGCATTTTTGACGTTTTTCAAAAGTTCACTTTAGAAACATCAAAATATGCTTGCACCCATTTTCAAGTACCCCAAATTTGACTGGACTACTTACTTTCACTCAAAAATACTGCTTTATGCCATTCTTCAACACTTTTGGAAAGACGCTAATATGAAGTAATTTAAATTACTTAAATACCCCACACACTTTTATTAGGGCTATTAGTACACATCTACATTGATTCCCTATGTTAGTGCATCTTTTTTGGGGGTATAGACTGATTTCCCTAATTCTGACAGTACTTTCCGCCTGTTCCGCATTCGCCGCTTTCCGTTTTCGCCTGTTTAGGAATTGAATTGGGACGCGCATGTAAAGATTCCGCCTCTGAAAAAGGCGAAGGAGGCAGAAAGTCCGACATGTGAAACTTTTCCGAATTGTCGCCTCTAATTGAATATGGGCTTAAGTTTTAAACAGTGAGTATATGCTATCAGCACATGAACAAATATTTGAACAAAAATCCATATTTTTTTTTTGCATTTTATTGTCGGATTGAAAGGACCAATAACCCCATCATTTTAAAATGTTTAAATATGATGCATGGAGGTTCTCTGTTACCCTGGTATCCAAAATTTAGATCTGTTGCAGAGTAAAGGTCAATAGTGTAATCACCCCACCATCACCACCACCTCCCCATTCTATTACTGATGCTTCCACCTTGGAATCTTCTCTATCAGAGATATCTTTAAGAAAGATAAATTACAGTAAGTGGAACTGTTTAAGTCAAGGCGAGGTCTGGAAGAACGAGAAAACTCTGCTCGTAAACTCAGAGCCGTAACTAGACTTTTTGGTGCCCTGTGCCAGAGAGAGCATTGGCGCCCTCTCCCCATTTTTTAATAAGGACATAAGATAGTGCACCTGAAAAAGGGCCATGGCCTCATGGGGAAGGGCCAGGGAAGAGGTAGGGGAGGTCAGGAGATGATGGGGATAAAATAAGAGGAAGCTAGAAGTGAGAATGATAACAGGAAAATTGACAGGCCCAAACAGCGCCCCCTGCGGTGGCACAGGTCACACCACCCCAGTTACAGCCCCTCATAAACTTGTCAGATAAGGAGAAGCAGAAGCAACATTTCCATGATTCCTCAGTAGTGGTTCACAGTGTTGATCGGTGAGTAAGCCTTTCCTATGAGATGGGGGGGGGGGGGGTTGCCTTGGGCAACTACTCCACTTTCTCTCTCTCTAAGGCTTGATACATCTCTGCCATAACCACAATAGCTGAAATATTCTAAAACTACTTAGATAAGCCAGAAACTTTTTAAATTAAGGTGCTGTCAAAAGAGTCTAGAGCAAAAATATTCCCTTTTTTTTTTATTTGCCACAACCGAGAAAAATAAGTAAAGCAGTTGTAGAAAAAAGCACTTTGCCAATCATTAAGCATGGCGTGGGTGTATGTGTTGGGAATGTGTGCCAGCCTGTGGTACAAGAAGTATTTTTTTAGTACAAGGAAGAAAGAATTTAACTAAATATCAACAAATCTTAAAAGCAAATCCCACAAATACAGTAAAGAACTGGAGGTGGCATACTTGTACTGTAGAGGGCAATATGCCCTATTGCTCACTAAAAAAGTAGTTTCGAAGGGGTTTCATCGGCATTGGTACCATCATGTACGGAGGAAGTCTAGTCAACAAGGACATGTACCACCAGAGTCTTTGTTCTTATTGAACATCTCTGCATGAAGAAGAAATCAAATGGAAACAATACTTCAA
Organism: Taudactylus pleione; assembly: GCA_031769625.1. Classification (NCBI taxonomy): domain Eukaryota; kingdom Metazoa; phylum Chordata; class Amphibia; order Anura; family Myobatrachidae; genus Taudactylus; species Taudactylus pleione. The sequence continues at coordinate 1,835,838 of JAUIMM010000200.1, read as the reverse complement.
TATTTTGAAAAAGGGCATTTTTTGATTCTGAGTTTTTAAATAAAACATTATAGGTGATGAGTCTTTCGAGTATCGCTGCAATGTCAGCTGCACACATATCAGTCAGTTATGGAAGCTCCAGCATTGCAAATGTATCGTGCACACCGCTATGAGAAGTGAGGGGAAACTTGCAATGTGGACGGAAGGCCATTCCAGAACACTGTCTGTAATTGAGTCACCAACTTTTAGTGTGTGCACATGTGAACCGGCTGTCCCCTGAGGCTGGTGCTGCAAAGCAATAAATTTACCCCAGGGATGGACTCACCTGTTCTCTCGGAAGTTGCGGGACACACTGTTTTTTCAGGTGGATAGAGTTGCCGGATCTCCCGCATCCCGCCGACTCCCTCGTGAACTGGGCAGGATGGGAGTGATAAAAATAGGAATCGTGGTCCGTAGGACCCTCCCCACCTGCCCACAGCACCACGAATTGCGGCATTGTGCCGCTACAGAAACGGGCCTAATGACATAAGAGCCCAGCCCCGAAGTAGCCAGCTGCTGCTCCTCTCCAGCCTTCTCCCAGAGAAGATTGAAAACAGCAGGCAAGTATGTATGGACATCATTGCTCAATCTTTCAGAAAGATCTTCATTCCTTATACTGTATATCATGATTTTCGGACCGATCCAGGAGATGTGATGTATCAACAGGATCGATCCAAAAATCGCAATGCTGGTGGAGATCTACTTAGCTGTTCTCCAGTGTGTTTTTCTCCACTGCACATGCGTGATGGGTTTTGTCTCCCCGAATTCCGCATGCGCAATATTAATACCTATATAGGGGAAGATTGATATTAATTTAATTATTTTTCTCTGTATGACCACCGATGGCCGACCCTAATTTACACTTAGTATTGTTAAGCTGCTGTGGCAAGATTTTACTGATAAAATGCGTCGATTAAAAATATTCATTATTGATAAATACTGTAGGCCCCTAAAATTAAAAAGAGGCTGGATGTTTCAGCAAGTTCCAAAACCTGCCTCAAAATCAACAGTAAACTCCTTACAGGAATGAAAGATTAAGGTTTTGGAACGGCCTTCACAGTCCCCAGACTTTATCATTATTGGAAATCTGTTGGGAGGTATGAAAAATGCACTGCGTGCAAGAAGATTCTGAGCCAAGAAAGTGAGAAACAATTCCTAAAACAAGAATGGAAAGACTTATATAGCTGGCTGCATGACAAGCTCATAGCTGGGCTGAGATTTCTGCCAAAGGTGATCTCGCTAAATTCTAACTGACAAGATGTTTACATTTTTTAAGTCCGTTAATACTGCAAATAAATAGTATTTGTGGCTTGAAATGTATCACAGTATGTTTTGTTTAAGTATGTACCCTTCCTGGATTGCATCCAAAACGAGGACTGTCTCTTGGTTACATACTTCAAGAATTGGGCTACAATTGTACGCTGGAAACGGGATGTAGTCGGCATCCCGGCGTGCGGGATGCCGACGGTCTGAATACCAGCGCCAGTATCCCAACCGCCAGCATACTGAAGGTAAGTATCAGGGTGTTAGGGGGAAGTTAGGGTGAGAAGTTAGGGTCAGGCACTAGGGGGAGGGCTAGGGTTAGGCACCGGGGAGGGGTGTTAGGTTTAGCGTGTGGGGAGGGGGTTAGGCTTAGGCACTAGGGGGGAAGGTTAGGGTTATGCACTTGGGAGGGTGGGTTAGGGTAGGGGTTAGGAAAACACTTACCTGTCTTCCCTATGGGTGTCGGGATTATGGCTGTCAGGATGCTGCTGTCTGTATTTTGAGCACCGGCATCCCGACAGCCGGGATTTCATACCCAACCCAATGGAAACATACTGAAAATAGATAAGACAATCTTATGTACTGTAGTACAATGGGCCTAATTCAGAGATGTACTTAAATCCAATTCTTTACGTACATCTCCGATGGTGTGGGAACTGCGTATGCACAGATCTCATTCTGAGCCTCATTCATCAACTAGTTTTATTACTCAAAACGAGTGATAAAACTCACTGTCTATTATAAACGGTGCTCCAGCCAATCAGCTCTCAACTGAGATTTTTCAAACAGATGATAGTTGGGAGGTGATTGGCTGGAGCACCATTATCATACACAGTGACTTTTATCACTCGATTTGAGTGGTAAAACTCATTGATGAATGAGGCCCAGTGAGATCACTCACAGTGCCCTGGATGCAGCAGCCTAATAGGCTGCAGCCGTTGGAGGGTGGAGTGAAGTGGTGACAGGCAGCGTTAAAGAAAACAGAGGACCCCGTTTTCTGGGAATGCTGAAGCCAGTGGCTGCATCCTTGAACGCAGCTTCACTGGCTTCAGCAGTGTGAATTCCCTGAGGGTTACTCAGATGACTGATGTCCCCCAGTTTATCCGATGCTGCATCTTCGGACGCAGCAGCGGCAGGAGGCGTCTATTTACACAAGACACTGCGGCCGTATGATTAGTGTACATCCCTGAATCAGGCCCTATGATAGGGAGAGTTCTTATAGCACATGTTAAACAGTACCCATATATTTTTTTTTAAATATACACATTGTAATGATCATTTTGAGAGACTATGACACTGGAGGACAGGATAGCTATATGGAAATGTAAGTCTTCTAGATATAATCCTGAATGGCGTAGCCAGAACACAAATGCAGCCACAGCAGATCTGTTCCATAAATTACTCACAATATTCTTTTTGTGTGCGCTCTCCTGGCTCTTTCCCAGATACTATTTCTATCGCTGGATGTGCACCCAAGCCTTATTTATGTGAAACCCTGAAACAAGTAATTAAATCTGTGCTTAGGAGTTATTATGTTTTAAACAAATCCACGTTTCTGCCATGAAATCTGAAGAGTTTTATAACATTTCCCTAAACAACAGGATGTAACCATATTGAACACACAGTTTAGAATGATGCTATCCAAGTGGTGGCCTGCTTTATTTGACATCACGCTAAACATGAAACTTGATGCAGAGCAGTAACTCAGGGATACACACATATATATATATATATATAATTATATATATATATATATAATGGGATGTGCAGGCTCGGATTTACTTGGTTCTTATCGCCACTTTACCGCAAATTCGGATTTATTATATTGGCTATCCAAAACACATGATAGGCGATAGCCAATAAAATGCAGTTTTGAGATCAGAGTAAAACTGAGCCTGCACATCCCTAATTTATATATATGTACAGTTGGAATTAAGTGCATTTTTTTTTTTCCAGTAATGCACATATATACTACAGACATGACTCTGAGCTACCAGATTCACCACCTTATGCTAATGTCAGTATCTGTACAGCTTCATGTGTAATGTTTTTCCACCCGCGCCCACATCTGCCATCATTAGTATTGGCACTTACACATCTAAAGCAGAATCAGACGTCCCAAAAGCATACGCAGGACTCTCACAATAGCGCAGACATCTGGCTACCCGCCCACAGCACTCCCACCAAACAGATCTCTTGCGTGCCTTCGTAAAGGCAGCAGCCCAACTGATATCCACAAATGCCCATTTTACGGATCGACAGAAGCAGCTGTGCACGGAGCCTCCCTCAAGGTGCGTATACATGGTGCGGCGTATGAGCAGTTTGCTAACAATCGCTAGGTGCATCTGCTTTTGGACTGGCATGTGATTGATAATCAGGCTCTAAGAAATATGCAAGCCCCTATGTAGAGTGAGATGCATCTTATACTTACTACCCTGTATGCTCAGATAAGCAAAATGGGGGAGGGGCAGGAATATCGGGGCATGTGTAGGTCCAGTACACTGAGGGTGTTTCAGGTCATTTGCATCACTATTACAAGTACTTGCCTCCCAGTACAAGATACAGGTTTTTGTCACCTGCTAAAAAAAAAACCAGTGGAAAATAAACAGACATTCCTGAACAATTCCGTTATTACAAATAAAAATAACCACGCCAATTTATTTTTCAAGCAGATTCATGCTTGCCATCCAAAGGGTTAAAATAATAATAAAAAATACTAAAAGGAGTGCTTCTTGGGGGAGAGGCTTAAATACTGTACTAACTGGTCATTCTAACAAAAGAGCAACTTCGCTTTGATTGGTCAGTGTAGGAAAAGCCACTCTGATTGGTTAGCAGCAGCAAACTGCTGCAAAGCTTAAATTGACACAAAGTACTTCATTTATAAACTGTACTCATGCTTCAGTGGATGATGATAACTGGCATGATCTGCTTTAAGTTTATGGTTTTGTATTTTCCTCCAACATGTGCATTTTGGGTAGTGCACAGGGGGCCTAATTCAGACCCAGACGCAAAGCAGCGCACTTTCCCAGCCGACAGGGGCCAGGTATGCAAATTCCGCATTCGCACGGCCAGGCTTAAGGACGCCCTCTATGTCTTTGAGAGAGGCGGCAGAGTGAGCGCACTCTGGTGTAATGACGCCCACTTTTCTGTCTTCGCACATGTCATCTCCAGGAAGTGTATGATCAATCAGTAACATCGAGAGCCATCGGAGCTGCCTTCCGCAAGCACTGTGATCGCTGCAGGCTGAAATACAGGTGACGTGTACAATCACTCTGCCATGCTAATTATGCACACCCAAAGAATGGCGTTTTCACGCTCAGACACACCTGCGTTTGCACAACCACTCCCCCGTTTTCCAGGACCTTCCCCTGTTACCACCCACAAACGGTGCTGTCACTCAAAGTAGCACTCAGTCTGTGTACTAAGAGTGCACGATTTCCGATCGCAGTGACTGGCTCGCGCACTGCGACTCATACGTATGCAAAGATGGGCGACAATCGCCCATAGCGAGCGATCGCGGCTTAGAGTCTGGGTCTGAATCAGGCCCAGAGTGTCATATCTTATGCAGTCCTGCATATTACATAAAATGTGTTTAATTTTCAATTTACGATTGCATTTTTAACGTGATTGTGTCCAATGCTACGCCCTTTAACACAATTACAGAAATGGAGATCTGATTCAAATGAGGGCTCTGCTCACAAGAGCTTGCAATCTAAGATAAGAGGGACATTGAAAATGAAGAAGTATGAAATCACTGAGTTACATAAATTGGTAAAAAAAAAAAAAAAAAAAAAAGACGATAAACACATTTACCTGAACTGAATGAATATGGACATATATTCAATGAACAATTTCTTAATGTGCACATTTAATATTATTTATCTACATCCATCAACATAAACAAGCAATTAAAATAGTTTCATTACAATGTGTTTAGTAACTGCTGTATGAAATGATTGGCGCTGAGCATGGCATTAACGGTGAAATGAGAAGAAATTAATGTGACAGGTATAACATATATTCCTAGCGATGGCCCAGAATGCACCGGGTTTTTTTTTTTTGTAACCAGAGTTTGAGTTACAGACATTTTAGTGAAGCAGGCACATGATGTTCTGTCTATTCTTAGTTCTTGACTGTGAATTATTTTACACTTTACATTGTACGGATGTAATCTCCTATATCACTGTCTTTTTTCACATGTGTAGTGTAAATGTGAGGAATTGGTGCCTGTGTAATTTCATGTTATGTCTGTTAAATCTCATCCACTTCTAAAAAGCCTTTCAGTTTCCAAACTGCTCTTGGACGATATACTGACAGTATTACTGCCCTGTATCAAATGACTTTCCAACAGTACTCTTGATACACTGATCTCGCATCTCGCACCCCCCACCAGGCCATAAGTCCATCTCTATTTATTATCCCATCTTGACAGTTCTCTTTGATTGTGGAAATATTAAACAGTTTTGGACCGTTTCCCACATTAACACTTGACACTCATCTGAAGGAGGAACACTCCATGAAACAGTGCCCAATAGCATTGCACGGAAATGTTCCTAAATATATAGTGGCAGGATTATTTATCCTCCTAACGTCAGTTGAAAACTGGCCTTTCCGCTGACCATTCAAATAGAAAATGTGCCAACTCTAGAACGGGCATTTGTATACAATAGGTTATATAGGACACACAACTGAATTGTTAATGGGTAATCTACAGTATTCCTTACTCCTAAACTATCTTTGGGTTTTTGTCACAAGATACCAGAGTAGGTATCCAAATGATGACATTAGCAATTTTTTTTGGCAACTGCTTGAAAAGGTGTACCCCAGATTTGGATACAAAGTGACCCCCCCTCCCCTACCTACCAGCAGAAGGACTCCAACACACAAACATTTCTATTAAGTAATTATCGCTTCCAATTACAGAACAAATTTGGACTTGTGCTGACCGCTGCGCTCACTCTTCATGCCAGCGCCCTGCACTATCCACTACAGCAGCACATGTAGGGCAGGAGACTCCACCTACAGATGGATCATTAACTCCTTCTCAAATTACTTTTGTAGACTGAGGCCCTGATTCAGATTCCCAATGGTCGGGAATCTGTTCAGGCGCCGGACCCATACTGTGCATGCGCAGTACGGGTCCTGCGTGATCACACGCAGAGCGGCAGCAGGCTGTCAGTGATTGACAGTCTGCTGCCATTTCTGGGCAGGGAGGGGGCGGCAAGGCCTCCGTTTCCCAAAGTGGAGGTGTGACATCGCTGTTACGGGGGAGGGAAGAGGCCATGGTCTCCGTCAACTGTTTGAGATTTGTGCGATGGCTGGCCTGCTGCATTAACATAATTGCAAGGACGGAATTTCAAAGCTACTGTGTGCAGCTTTGCAATTCCGTCCAGTACTGAATCACCCTCTGAGTCTGAATAATCAGGTGCAGATATTTACTGGAAAAAACTGCAACTGTTGGAGTGATGCCTCCAATGATTTCTGTGCGTCAATCAGCAGCTTCCATGTTACCATAGAGACCAGCTAACGTATTGGGGAGTACAGTGGATCGTAAGAGCAGACATTTTCAAAAATGCCAGATAAATGAAAAGTTATCACAGAAAATAGATTACACCTTAACCACCAATATTCCAACTATGCGCCTAATTCAGAGATGTATGTAAATTTAATTTTTACTCTGATGTTAACAGATCTGCAAAATTGCACACTGTGGCCCAAAAGCAGCAGCACAATTGACATGCTGCTGGCATTTGGGGGCAACAAAAGGCAGCGTTCCAGAAAACAGGGGCGTTTTTGCCCCATTTACTGGGTGTGCAGTAGCCAGTGGCTGCATCCCTAGCCGCAGCTTCACTGGCCCCGGCAGTATGATTTCACCGGACATCCTAAGTAACCAGAGAGTTACTCAGATGTCCAGTGGTCACGGAGCTGATTGGATACTGTGTCTTTAGATGTAGCCATAGAATCAAAGAAGCCTGCAATGGGCGTCTTTTCATCTAAGACGCCTCCTGCGGCTTTTGCATATCTTAGCACAGCCGCTGCGTCTTCTGTACATGTCCGTCCATTTCTGAATCAGGTCCTATGCGCTGAGTGACTCATCTACAAACTCAGCGAGCGGTGTGTGTGACTTACTACCAGCTAGCAGAACTAAAGGGAATTTAACAATAATCTACACAGGAGGAGATCTTCATCTGTTTGGGTACAATATGAAAAAAAAAAAAGTTGAATCAATAACAATAATTGTAATAACAATATAAAAAGCTGACACTGTTGTAATACAAGAACGGAGAGAGTAATAATGTAATATATTATGGGAATGGCCAGATCATCCTGCAATTTTAAGTGAAGTAATAAAGGTGTTGAGGATAATAAACAAAAACCACATAGACTATTATGATGCAGGACAGATATACCAGAGGATTTGATATAAACATCTTGTGTTGACTAATGCTAACTGAACAGAGGAAGCCTGGCTTCCCTTGAAGATTTCATTAAACCGTATTGCCATAATAGCTGCGTGAGTCGCTGCATGTTGAGAAATTTTGATTTTGTACAAGGTAAATATCCCATGGAGTATAGAGATTGAAGATGTTGTTTATTCTCTTAGATTTTTCAACTAATTAAACTTGTCAAACAAATTGTAAGTGTAGGTGGAATGGCGAGAACAGGATCACTTTGTTTCTACTCCCAAGTGACAGCTGTCTCAGCTCTTTCACACCCTCCAGCCTCATGGGGATCAATACAGAAAGATTTCATACATTATGTGGTATGCCAGCTGCAGAAAAGCTCTGGCCCTCCAGCTGTTGAAGAACTAGAACTCCCAGCATTCCAGCAGAGTAAGCAATATGGAAACTACTAGAAGAGACCCAAGAGCTTCAATACAATGGGCCTGATTCATTACGGATCGCTATTGCGATTGCAGCTGCGATTCCGCACGCAGTTCTGCTGCGAAAATATGCTGATTGCAACTGCTCAGCCAGCATAGAGACGCCCATTACCGCTATCTCACATCCATAATACCTCGCAGTCCTGCGTATACATCAGCAACATCGGCCCCTCAAGCAGAATTGCAGCAGGTCTGACCTGTCTCAGAAATTACAAGTCTCCTCGCACGCAGTGAGTACTGAAGCTGCGTATGCCGTCGCTAATTTATGCACGCCCAGGAAATGGCGTGCAAACGGACAGGCACGCCTGCGTTTCTTTTTTCACCTCCGTGTTAAAGGGATATATAACTCTATACCCAACAACCAGAAAAGGGATGGCGTACCCCACTCACTATAAGAATGTGGAATTTCAAACACATCAAGGTATCTTTAAATAACCTCCACGGATAAGGAGCGTACCCCACTCACGTAAGTGCAGAAGACTTCAGGCGTGTAAATGTTTCTTTATCAGCCTCTATAGATACTTTTCTCCATACTAAAAATTCTGTCCGTGTGGTGTTTTGTTTTGCGGTGAACAAAACATCTCTCGTGAGTGGGGTACACTCCTTATCCGTGGAGGTTATTTAAAGATACCTTGATGTGTTTGAAATTAAACAAACATTCTTATAGTGAGTGGGGTACGCCATCCCTTTTCTGGTTGTTGAAAATGTATATATATATATATATATATATATATATATATATATATATAGTATGTATGTATGTATGTATATATATATATATATATATATATATAGACACACAGTATATATAATGGCTGATTGAAAAGTAATGAGACTGCCTCTGTTTTTCTGTCCCATAGGTAGACGTGGCACTGCTATGTTGGTTATTGTGAAGCTCATACATCGATGTGTCTGAACCTGCGGTTGGACTGGCGTAGTCTATTTTTTTGGTCACAGCGAGTGGAAGATCTTCGTACGTTTTGTCATGGCGGATGAGGAAGACATGTCTGTGAGATTACGTCAGAGATGTGTGATTAAATTTTGTGTTAAACATGAAAAAGCAGAAATGTAACTCATGAAATGAGTTACATTTTGGCAGCATACAGTGGAGAAACAATTATCTGTGCTGCAGTATTTCACTGGATGAAGCACTTCAAAGAGGGTAATACGCGATTGACTGACAAAGTGAGTTCTGGGAGACCATCCACCGCGGAGATGTTGCAAAATGACAGATGGTAACTTTACGCAAACTTTTGGCTTAACTTGGCATCTCGTTCGAACGGGTTCAGCATATTGTGACAAAGGTATTGAGCAGATGCGATGACGAATTGAATCGTGCAAGAAATCCGTTCAAACGTTGGCGAGGATACCTGATTTCGTGACATCGATTGTGACGTGTGACGAATCATGGATTCATCATTATAATCCGGAATCCAAACAACAGTGCTTCTGCTGTTCTTTGATGCGCACGGTATGATCCTACAGCACTGGGTTCCACGTGGACAAACAATTAATGGTGACCACATTTGCTGAAGAAACAGTGGTTTTTGCTCCAAAGCAATGCCCGACCACATGTTGCTGCTGCTGCATTGGCAGCACTGACTGAAATTAATGGGAGCACTGGAACACCGTCCATATAGCCCGGACTTAGCGCCCTGTGATTTCTGGACATTCCGATCCCTGAAAAAGCAACTGCGTGGAAAGAACGACAGATGATGAAGTGAAAAATGCCGCAGCTGCAACACTAAAACATTCTACTGCACATCTTCGAATTGTTGTTGAAACTCTGCAATAACTATATTGAATGTGAAAGATGCTACTTTGAAAAAGAAAAATGTTCAGATCCTGTGGAGTCATCTGATTCTGAATAAAAAAATCAGTCTCATTACTTTTCAATCAGCCCTCGTATATAAATAGATATAGGTGCCTGCCAGGGCCTTGTTACAAGGAACCGCAGCTAGTTTTAAAAGTGAGCAAAACATAATAGTAAATAATGGTCTGTCCGGCTCTAACTAAACAAAATGATTCCCTCTCTCATGGGTCTATTCAATATGAAAAAATTGTAAAAAGTGTAACTTTAGTTTTGAATTTGCCACGCTGATATTAATAAAAAATCCACAATTCATTCTGACATAAAAGACCTGCCATGTGCCTAGATCTCTACCAAGGTGCACAGATTTATCAAGCTGCTGTCTGTAACCAACCCCCCCCATGCTCATAGTTGTAGGCCCCGCCGCAACCGGTGGAGTGCAGGCATCGTGAGTGCTGCAGCTGCGACCCCCCCATCCCACCGGTGCTGCTAGAAACACCACCAGGCCTGCCCGGCTGGGAAAGCGGGCTTGGTGAGTGCTGCAACTGCAGAAAATACCCAAACCCTTGAATAGACAGCCGGAGCAGCTATCTCTACCAGGCATGGACCATGTCCCACTGCCTTACAAGCACAGCAGGAGGAGACGGGAGGAATGCAGCTTCAGCAACAATGGTGAGTGGAGCTGGAAGGTGAGACAGAGGTGGAGCTCCAAGCCGTAACACAAGAGGACAAAGTAGGGAGGGATCTGAATAGATAGCTCTGCTACACAAGGTGCCGTGTAAATGGCATCTTGTGAAGAGATTCGGGGGCTGTACGCCATCTCAGGATCGCATACAGTTTCACTGCGAAGCTCTGAAAAGAAATACATTTTCTGAACTTGATGATTCACATAATTTATACATCCCCAAGTATGGAGAGTGTGGAAATTATCGGGCAGATTTGTAACCAGGAGATAGATGTGATATTTCCTGCATTACAGGAATGATGAACAGGCATGGACCTTAATAATGAGAAAAGCGCATGAAAAATAGGCACGTTAAGTGATAATGAATATGGCACTCAGAATGGAGGGACCTAACATCCCTATAACAAAACAGAAGTATTTAGCACAGAACTTACTTTCAGTAATCACAGTGTCACTGAACAGGCATCTGACTTGTTCCCCAGGTACTGAGAGACTGGCTACAGAGATTGACACACCCTTTATCAGTCTCTCACAGGTGGTCTGGCAATCAAGGCTGCTAATCAGCTTCTGTCTACCAGACAGAAGCTAAAAACCTGGGTCATATATACTGTATCTCCCCTTGATAGTCTTTCCAGTGTGTTTGCCTATGTATAGACACACACACGTATATGTATATACACATTTATATATAACATATGTACAGTATATATACATATACAATTATATATACATAAATAGATATACATATAATATATAGAAATATATAGAAATCATGTATGTAATAATTGTGTAAGCTTTGCCCTGTCTTGTCAATGCAGGTGCAGTAGAAACCTGGGCACGCACCGGAAAAACTTCCACAGCAAGGGAGACGGTGCAGACCTAGAAGAGGAGGATCAGAATGCAGAAATGGAATAAGTATGGAAGCTGGGTAGTGGAAGTGCCTGTCTCAGAACCAAATTTTATTTAAATACGTAGCGGCGGTAACAGATTTTAAATAATCTTCGATAACATGTAGTATGTACCAAACTATCACTTTTTACTAAATAGTGCCCTTAGTGTCTAATAGCAGAACTACTGGTTTTATTCCATATGCTATGTAAAGCTTAGTGTATATCCATATGCCTGATGCCTTCAGACTGCTGTGTAAGGTTACCTACACACTATACAATTATTGGGCCGATTAACAAATAATCGGGTGATCAGCCTGATTTACTGTATAATGTGTATGAACGACTGTTATAGTGTTTCACCGATAAAACGGTTAAAAAACATCCACAAAAGCATTCCTTCCATTATCTGATGTCGGTCAAGAACAACAATCTCGGCCTCAAATTCCCGATATGGAGCAGTGTGTGTACATTCTCAATAATCTGCCCGTGTTTCCTATGTTCTTCCTGTCACTACGTCATCATCCTTGTGGGCGTACATATGCAAAATCCGTTTGGTGTGGTGGAAATCACTAGCTTCTATGGAAAAATTACATAATGTGTAGCACAGATATTGGGGCTTTCAATCTTCTGAAAAATTGTCCCGTTCCTCATCCCGATCAAAAAAATCTGGCAGTGTGTAGCTAGCTTATGACGCTGATATTGGGTACTTGTCACTAGTTTCTATAGAAATCTGGATTAATCTATACTACGACACCCGAAACACAGCCAGTGAGAGATTACTGAAGGCAAATAAAAGGGTGCCCGAACAATTCAGGAGATAGAACAGTGCAGGGAATTATACAACCATATTACATTAGTACAGCAGATAAATTGCCTCATCGTTTGTTCTGTCAGACAGCACACATTATGCTCTGCAGAGGATTATCTTTCTGTCTACTGTGTAAGTGCCCCCTTCCTGTAATACAAAATAAATAAAATGACCAGCACATTATATAATGCAGGCAATGAGCTCCTGCATATAATTTACTATTTAGACCTGCTTTTTGTCGTAAATACTTCTGTACGGTAACGGCGTGTTATGCAAGCACAGCTTCTATCGAATGTAGAATGAATGCAGTGGATGCTGTAATAGCCTATCATTATTACAGAATGTGCATTGGCCATGGGGGTTATTACTGAGGTATTGGAGATCAGGATCTCATTACCAGCCCTCAGCTAGTACAGGTAGATCAGTGCTAGACCAAAGTCAGGTGCAAAGATATTTTTTGAACCCTTATCTTTAATTCGCACTCCCAACCAAAACAAATACCTATAGGTCTATTTAGCAATAGTCACGATATTGGCTCGAACATTTTTGGCTGATGTCATCGCGATTATTACCATATTACACTCACTTTACGCTGATATTCAGCAACAATCTTTACAGGCTCAGCTGTTGCGTTAACCCGCTGTTCCTGCGGTGTCCCCGGCAGCATTGTTTTCGGGTGTCCGAAAAGACGGAATTCAGGCTGGATAAGAGCATCCTAATGGTAAGCTCATGTAAGAAAAGGATTGTCCTTATAGAACGCCATTCTCAGATTGTGTTATATAAGGTAAGACTACTAGGATTTTCTGTTTGTAGAATAGCAGAAAACTATTGGCCTGATTCACTACGGATCGCCATTCTGCTTATACGCATGCAACGCAGGTGCTAATATCAGCGGGGATATGTTAATGTTTGCATTCGCATTGCGATCACAGCCTAACATTAGGACTCCCACTTCCCCTTACCCACCTCCGTATACTTTGTCAACATAGCAAAACCATCGGTACAATCAAGTACCATCGGACCCATGTACGCACACTTGCACAAGCTCTGACCTTAGTCAGGAATTGCTAACAGCTACGCACGCTATGAGACCTCAGGCTGCATATGGTATCGCTGTGGATAATTTATGCACGTCCTGCAATGACGCACGCGTTCGGCCGACCTTCCCCCCCCCCGTTACCACCCCCACTCTGCCATGGGTCTGCGTATCCCCTGCAATCGTGCACTGTGATGCATATGTATGCGCAGAACGCAACAATCGTCCGATTGCGTGCATATAAGCAACTGCGTTCCTGGCTGAATCAGGCCCTGTGTCTCTACACTGCGATGTTGTAGGAGTTGGGCATTAACGGAGAAGTTATTTGCGTTATCTTCTTTATTAACCCTTTCCTACATAGCTGTGATACTTAAATCATGCGGAAATGAGACCCCCTAAACAGTAAAGTAAATAAATTTGATTTAATGACAGTTTATCAAGATTTTACCAAATATCACAAAAAAGTTCCCAATGAGGTTGTAGAGTACTGTAAATAAATCCAATATATTTAAGTTACTGCATCTAGATCCTTGGAGATTGAACTTATGATTGTCCCACTGAACTTATGCTAAAATCTTCAATACCTTCCAGTCATAATAACTCTCTCTCTCTGTCTATCTGAACCAGAGTTAAAAGTTCTCGAGAATATTTGCAGCAGAATATAGCTACGGGTTTTTTTCCAAACTTCAATCCCGCCAGCCTTATTTTTTGCAGAGAAATAAGATGGGACATTATGACCCTGAATTAATGCTTGTATACCTGTGTGTGAGTCTCTGAATCAGCATGCAAAGTGCTAAGATGCATCGTCCGTGGCTTTTTTCCATGCCAAGTTCTGTATACAGACTTAGGGGCACACAGATATACAAGTGTCACAGTGTGATGTGATTAGGACGCACGGTTTCCTGGTGCGTCCTAGTCACATCACACTGCGATTAAGACGCATTTACGGAAAAAGAAAAAAAAGACGCCCAACGCTAGGAAAGTTGCACAGGACCTGGTGGCTCATTCACACCAGGCATGTCGTGCTGCATGTCATACTGAGGATAGATGTAGGATAACACATCTGTACATAAAACATGGACATACCAGGTAGACAAAATAAATGCAGGAATGAAAACTAAGAGTAGGGAGAGCAGAGCTTACATTCTACTGGGAAAAGGACAGAGACAAGTGGATGGTGGCTCAGACAGAGATTGGGACAGTGGCGGATATCTCCTGCTTACAGTACCTTTCTGCCCTGATCTGACCCGCTGTCCCTATACACTAGTATGGGGACCTAAATTCATCAGGCTCCAAATATACAAAAGTTTCGGGGCTTAACTGCGTAACTCTTGCTACCTTCAGATGGCGTGTGTACCTCCATATCTGCTCCTTCCCTATGGGAAGGAGTCCCAGTTGCGAATAGTGATTTGCACTGCTCAGGTCTTTCTGACGGAAGTCGCACGTTTGAACCCAAGTTCACGCATGCTCAGTAGCACTGCTGAGCCAGACTTAGCACCGGAGCAATGTCGAATTGCTCCGATGCTGCAGCAAATTAGATAATTATTGGGGGCCTCCTGTCCCCAATAATTAACATACTGAATAGGCCCCATTAACTTTTATTAACCTTGGGTGCTCTATTCTGTTCCGCCAGTGAGCTGCTCAGCCTTCAACAGTCAAGAACTGCTCTGCTCATTATTTATTACTACCTCTTCCCCGTTACATACAGGCAGCAGTGTTGCAGGTTCCTCAATCCCTCTAAACTTCCCATTTACAGAGAATAATCGTACACATCACTGCTCCAGTAGGGGGCGATGGTAACAGTATAGAGAAGAGCAGGATAGTGATGGACAGCTGAAGACTTAGGTAGCCCTGTAAATTCCAGGTAATTAGTCTGGATTACATTTTGGGTAAAGTTCTCAAACCCAACCAGCAGGGATAATAAGAGTGGTGGGAGTGGCTGAATAACATATTTCCAATGTAAAATGTGTCCCTGTGTTACTTGGCAGTATGCGGGTATAATACAGACATTGCTCTGATACACAATAAAAATTAGTTTGACTTAATTTAAAATTATATGTTAATTGATAAAACATCATTTGCATCTTATTATTAAGGTCAGTACTTATTAGTGTTATGCTAATGTAACATTAACTGAGTTTAGTCACCTCACAGAACCTCTTCTCTCTTAGGCAGGAAAAAGCATGGATCACTTTTCAAAATAGCACTAAACTGTCACTCTGAATCATTAACACTCCCATTGGGATGTTCCATATAGATTTTACCTTTATTTTCATGAATGTTGGACATTCTGTGGCTTTGGAATATAGCCTATCTAGGCTGACATGTCACTGTGGAAAATAGATCTTGTTTTCTATGCGTTGGGCATATAATCTGTATACAGTAGTTGCCGTTCACTAACAAAGTGTAAATTTCCAATGACATTTCTATGGATTATACCATAGTTCTTTGTTTCCTCAACTGGACAATTATTATTTAGGATTGATTTGATGCTAAAATATATAATAATATATATTTCAATGTTAATATGTATATGGGTATCCCTTTTGTTAGGTGATATTGCGCTTTTTCTGTTTTTAGAGCCTGCTAACATCAATGGCTTCACTACAACATAGTAAGCGAAATGCGTCACTGGATCATTGTACACGTTGTTCTTTCTATCTCCTTTTATTATATAATTACAGTATTACAGCATAACAATCCCAAACCAAATATGAAACTTTGGGTTGAACTGTGTGAGATCCAATAAACAAGAAATACTCTTTGGTTCATGAGTCCTGTATCAACTGGAACAGGCTGACCAGCAGACCCTCTGTCCTACACAGGGCAAGCTTTATCAAATTACTCATCCTGCCACCATCATGGTCCCCCTACTTAAGCTTCATATTTATCCCATGGCCATGGCCATTTGGTTACCTATGCAGCTGAACAAGGCAGTATGCCATAATGTGGATTTAATATGCCAATTATCAAGTATGTTGTTACTGTTACAGCTAGTGGGTAAGTAAGCTAACGATGAACAACATACTCTAATAAAAATATGCAAAAAAGAAAAATAGAATAGTATCTTGTGAAAATTGTTTGTTTGAACATTGTTTGAAATTTGCTACTGCAATGCAAATTAAGAAATTAGATGGAATTATTACTTTATGCATGTTCAATTACTTGTCATATTTATGAACTATATAGACTGATATTATGGTTCGGTTAAGAAAAATTAAATATTTTTAGTTGGTAAAAAAAATATGTATATATATTTTTCTGTATTTTACAATTCGCCTTCTAAAAGATACTCACAGCCCATTCGAGTCAGTGAGCTGTAAGATGCTTTTAGGCAGAAAATAACTTAAAGTTAACAGTCTACCCTCATAATGAATGGGCTATAGGAAATGATCAGTCCCTTGATACTGTATATTACATGAGGATAGGTCCTTTGGTATATTATATGAAATGACTATATCAGTGAATGAACAGTTGAATGAATTAATACAATACAAGCACTGTAATAATTATTTATAGCATGTCTTATAAACACTGTAAATATTTTCTCCCTACAAAGATACACTTTTTAAGGCCCCTGGCATTTTATCTGGATTTATACCTTTATTCCAGCCTGCCTAATGCATATTCAGGGCTTTACTTCTCGTGCAGGAGGACGGAGGTCTGGGTTTTGCTTATTGAAAATGTAAATTAGCCTGTATTTCACTGCAATCATAGACGCCCTGCCTCTCAGATGCAAATCCTGTTTGATCTTGGTGGATTATTTGAAGGAGCTGGGCCGGCAGAACATTTGTGAAGATTTTAATGTTAATAATTAAAATAAAAATGGCCTGAC
The DNA here is from genome assembly GCA_031769625.1 of Taudactylus pleione. Classification (NCBI taxonomy): domain Eukaryota; kingdom Metazoa; phylum Chordata; class Amphibia; order Anura; family Myobatrachidae; genus Taudactylus; species Taudactylus pleione. The sequence continues at coordinate 1,818,610 of JAUIMM010000200.1, read as the reverse complement.
ATCTACTGTAGTATATGCTGTATTTAATAGGCATCACATTTAGCCATGGCAGTCCCTTTATTTTAGTAATGAGCACATTTTAGTATATATCCTTTTTAGATGGCTTTAAAACATTTACAGCAATTATTTCTGTGCCCACCTTTAGAGTCGCTGGTCTTTTAATTTTAAATTAATCTATGTAGGGCATTAGTTTGGGTCTATTTTTGATTTAGCAGCAAAGTAAGTGTAATAAACACATTGTACTATCAGTGCTGCGGGTGATTATGATATCCCAAAAGTTCCATACAGCTTGTGTTCAACTCCTGCAGCGCCTCAGTGAATTTATAAGCTGTGACTGCACAATTTAAATCAATCCAGTGAATCTACTGTCACGAGTTAACAATATAATGTAACAATTATTTCTTACAAGAAATGAGATAACAAGGAATAGTTATATAACTAGTTAATGACACAGGGTGACTGTGGGGGGGGGGGGGAGGACAGATTTCCATGTGAGTCAATAATATGATGTTTATTCTTTGCTTTTAACGTCTTTTTAGTATATATCGTTTTATGTCATAAAGGAGTATTCGAACAACCTAATAAATCTAAACAGGGACCATGTTCCTCTAGGCCCCCCCAATACACCTCCCCTTCTCATAAACAACCTTCAATAGCTGCAGGCACCAGAGGCACCTGTCTGGTGCATTTGACACTCTTACAATGGTGATGTCCTTTCCATCTTCCCTCGGGAAGTAGTCATAATGATGACATTTAAAATGTCGACAGTCATAATAATGACACCACAATGTTGACAGTAATGTCGACATTGCTGAAATGTCAACATTGAACATGTAGGTATCTGCAGAATGTCAACATGTGAAATGTCGATGTTCCGCAGGGAGTAGATGGTTAGTGTTAGGCACTAGAGCAAGGATGGGGAACCTCAGGCCCAGGGGCCGTATAAGGCCCGTGGAGTAATTTTTCTGGCCCTCTGAGCTTTTCTCTGCTAGCCTCATCTGACTAGCAGGGTGCCTAGAACGGCACCCGGCAGCCAGAATATATGCAGCAGTGCCACCAGGAGCATTCTTAGGAAGTTTCAGACGGTCACACCGCTGCACTCACAGCTCCCCGGAGCATCCTCAGGATGCTCCGGGCATTGCTGTAATCACCGGCGTTTGTGGCCCTGCCCCGTGTGACATCATATGGAGGGGGCGTGGCCTGCACCAGGCCCGCAAATAATGTTATATCAAAATGGCCCTTGGCAAAAAAAAAGGTTCCCCACTCCTGCACTAGAGGGAGGGTTAGGCTGCGGCAGTAGGTTAGGATACAAGAGGGGAGGGTTAGCGTTAGGCACTAGGGTTTAGGCTATGAGAGGGAAGGTTTAGTGTTAGGCACTAGAGCAGGGTTGGCTAACCAGTCAGAGGCAAAGAGCCAAAAAATATCTGTAGGTATGTCAAAGAGCCGAGATCATGCACACGCCGAAAAAGGGTGTGGCCATCTAGGTCACGCCCCTGGTATGATGTTTGTAGAAGCATGTAAAAGCACATGCACGCAATCACCGTGGCGGTAACTGTTAAAGGGAAAGAAAAAGCCAGAACAAAATAAAAAACATTGAAAAAAACAGATCCACATAAAATACACTGAAAAAGCCTCTCGTGTCACTTCAGTCCCCCATTTGTCACTTCAGCAGCCTCTCATGTGTAACAACAGCCGCCTCTCGATGTGTCACTCCAGCAACCCCAATGTGTCACTTTAGTAGCCCCTCATGTCACACAAGCTCCTGGTATGTCACTCCAACAGACCCTCATCTGTCACGACCGCAGCCCCTCAAATGCCACTCCAGTCCAGCTACCTTCCCCCACTCTCCCTCCCACTCCAGCCCCTCAACTTCACAAATAAAATGAAAAAAATAAAATAAAAACCCCCACAGCTCTTTCCCTGTTGCGACTGTCTGTGTCACGTGTGTAGGCTCCGGCGTCTGCGACCGCGTCCTCCTCGTGGCTGTAGGTTCAGTCACAAGTTGAGCTCTGCCTCCTGTTTGCAGCGTGACATCACCACATCGCCCATACATGCCTCCGCAGCAGAGCAGACTGCTGCAACATAGGACGTGCCTCCTCTGAACAGCTGCACACCAGAGGAAGCAGTCATTCAGGGGAGCCGCATCAGAAGAACTGAAGAGCCACAGGTTGGCCACCACTGCACTAGAGGGAGGGATAGGCTGCAGCAGTGGGTTAGGCACTAGAGGGAGGGTTAGGCTGCAGCAGTAGGTTAGGATTCAAGAGGGAAAAGTTAGTGTTAGGGACTAAAGGGAGGGTTAGGGTTATGTTGTGGCAGTGGGTTAGAATTTGAGAGAGGAGAGTTAGTGTTAGGCGATGAGAGGGGAGGGTTAGTGTCAGGCACTAGGGGGAGGGTTAGGCGATGAGAGGGGAGGGTTAGTGTTAGGCACTAGGGAGAGGGTTAGGGTTAGGCAATAAGAGGGAAGGTTTAGTGTTAGGCACTAGGGGGAGGGTTATGTTGCAGAAGTAGGTTAGGCTTCAAGAGGGGAGGGTTAGTGTTAGGCACAAGGGGGAGGATTGGGGTTAGGATGCATGAGGGGAGGTTAGGTTTACGCACTGGAGGACTAGGAATTAGCCATAATCACTGCTGGAGTGCAGCAGGATTCGCCTGAAGTAATCAGGACATCATCGCCAGAGACTCAGAAGACACATTTGGAGCTGTCGGAGCCACTGTACGAAGTAGGTCACCACTACACCACCAGGAACTTTTTGTCAACATTCTAATCACGTCTACATTTCATCAGTGTTGACAATGTTAATATGCTGCATGTCGATACTACAACTATGATGTCATTCTCATGTTAACATTATGACAAAATATACCACACCTTCCTTCAAATCAGAACACATGTGCCAACTCACCTCAAATCTGGTTTGTCCCACCTAAATTAGGACAGTTGTGAAATCTGTACCAGAGAATGAATATATAACTGCTTCTCCTTATTCAACAAGAAGGAAACCGCAGAGAAAGCATGAAGTGGTTACATTTATCAAGTGGCAAAAAGATAAGCTCTGTAGCAATGGCGTAACTAGGGGGGGTCGGGCAGGGTGCGTGCCCTGGGCACCGTGGGACCGACGGCGCAGGGGGGCACCGCCGGCCATGGTCCGGCCCGCCCTAGTTAGCCACCAGTGTAGTGCCGACCGCAGTGAGTGCGTTCAGCGCTACACATTTACACAGGACCGGCACTAGGCTTCCAGCGCCGGTCCTGTGCTGCACACCTGAGCCCGTTCCCTCCCCCTGAGCGCTTGCCCAATAGCGCCAGGAGGCGGACTCAGGCTGTGCATAACACACGCATCGCCGCCAGTGCTGGCAGCAATGTGTGTGTTAAACAGCAGCCAATGAGAGTCAGATAGACTCTCATTGACTGCTGCAGCACCCACTGCAAGAGCCGGACTTCCGTCAGGCTCCTGCAGTGGGTAATGGGACAGATGTCATGACATCATGACGTCTCTCCCATAATGCTGAGCGCGCCAGCCCGGGAGGACTGGCGGGTGGCGGGAGCGGTGTCGCGGTCTGGAGCAGCAGCGTGGATTCAGGTAAGTATATTTTTATATATTTTTTTTTAAAACCTGCCTGCACTACTGGGGGCACAACGGTGGAGGGGAGTGGCTACTACTGGGGGGACCTCTACTGGGGTTGGGGCCACAACAGGGGGGTGGCTACTACTGGGGGCACCATTATTGGGAGGACCTCTACTGGGGGGGCTATTACTGGGGGCACCATTATTGGGAGGACCTCTACTGGGGGGGCTATTACTGGGGGCACTTAATCGAGAGGGGAACCTCAACTGGGAACCACTACTTGGGGGGGGGAACTACTACTGGGGGCATTATAAAAGGGGCCTACTACTAGGGGCACTGCACTGGGGGACCACAACTGGGGGCAGTAATAGGAAGGACCACTACAGGGGGCACTGGATAAAGGGGGACACTACTGGGGGCCTGCATCAGGGGGACCACTACTGGGGGCACTGCATGGGAGGAGGGTACTACTGCTGGGGGCACTATATAAGGGGCTTACTGCTAGGGGCACTGCACTGGGGGGAGCACTACAGGGGGCACTAGATAGGGGGGATCACTACTAGGTGCCTGCATAAGGGGGACCACTACTGGGAAAACTGCATGGGGGGGACTACTGCTGGGAGCACTATATAAAGGGCACTGCATAGCGGGGGGGACTACTACTGGGGGCACTATATAAAGGGCACTGCATAAGGGGATACCACTACTGGGCGCACTGCATTGTGGGGACTGCTACTGGGGGCACTGCATAAGGGGGAACACTACATAGGGCACTGCATTTGGGGGGACCACTACTGGGGGCACTGAGTAAGGGGAACTAATTGGGGGCTGTATAATGGGGACCACTACTGGGGATACTGTATAAGGGGCACTACTATGGGCCTGCATAAGAGGGATCACAACTGCATACTGGGGTACTGTATAAGGGGTACTACTGGAGTTAAGGTGCATATGGATAGGAATGTTCAGCGTGAAAATAAAGGGGTGTGTCTTGTTGACACGCCCAATTTTTTAGTGACCACACCCATTTTTTCCCGCGGGCGCCTTCGACACGCGTACATATCGGGGGGGTTGGGTGGCGGGGGGGTGGGGGCTCCCTTTTGAAATTTGCCCTGGGCTCCAAATACCCTAGTTACGCCACTGCTCTGTAAAAGCCAGACCCAGTGAATGCATCCACAGTAGTTCTGCCACTGCATGGAGGGAACCCGTGCAAAACACAAGGATCTGTTTATCATTCAAACTCGTATCCGGTGGTATCATTAATTTAGTATCACTGCATCTTGCTGCAATACTTACTATTATACCACCACGGACACCTACAGCGAGTTCCAGCAGTGTCCCCTTGTTCGGCGTAGTCCTCTCCCAATGTTGCCGGCAAAGGTTAATGTGAAATGCACAAGTGTGGCAGCGATCAGCGCATTTCTTAACTCTTCATCCTGGCGGAAATTCAGCAAAGCTGGAAAGGCTTGTCTGGGTCCCCATTGCAAGCAATAGGTACATTATCGGTAACATCATGTCAAGCTCTCGCAGCGTAAACCTACAATATGCTTCCACCACCAGATAAACACAGTTGAAGTCTATGGGGAAAGCAGCAATTGACGGTAAGTGAATTAAGGCCAGAGAAATCTCTGTTTTCCCCGGCGTCAGCTCTTTGATAAATGAACCGCAGTGAACAGCCTAATTTATGCACAGAAATTGGATATTCACTGCTTCATAAATAAAGCCCATGGTCTTAAACCAAGGGGATGATTCAGTACTGCACAGAATTGCAAAGCTACATGCAGGCAATTCCGTCCTTGTAATTATGGTAATGCAGCAGGAGGCGTCGTGCATTCCGATCTACGTCCATGGACACAGCATCAGATAACCTCTGATCACTTTGTCCAGCTGAGTGACCCAGGGGGTCATGCAAGCTGGCCGGAGCATATACAACAAAGAGGCCAGGAAGTCTCCATCAGCCTACGGAGATCCTGGCCTCTTCTCTCCCCCCCAACGGTGGCGACGCGCCTACGTTTTGGAAAATGGTGGCCATCGCCGCCCCCTCCCCGTCCACAAATGGCAGCAGACTGCCAATCACTGACAGTCAGCTGGTGCTCTGCATGCAAACACGCAGGACCCATACTGAACGCGCGCAGTATGGGTCCGGCGATGGTCGGGAATCTGCATTCAGCAGTGCACTTACAGTACGTGCACTGCTGAAAAAGGCCCCAAGTCTTGAAGATATTTTCCTACAAATGACTCAGCTTCATAATACTGAGCAACTGCACAATCTTCCTCTCAAATGCTAGATGCCATTCTCACCGTCTGGTCCTATCTTGTAAGCCTTAGAGTTCGATATTTATTTAAAAGGTGTTTTTTAAATTCAGAAAAGTGCAACATAATCAAGTTATGTAAAACTGACATAATGGGGAGTAGTTTTCCAGCAAGATAGGTTCCCTTATGACGTGCTTAGATGGATCGACTCATTGGCAAAGTGTCCCTGGAAATTATTAATATAAATGCGATCAACTGTCATCATTATATTACCCAGGGAAAAAGTTATTTTCATCTTGACTTTAAACTGTGCACTCTGATCAGGTCACAAATGTATGAAGTACCCCTGATCATGAAGGGGTTGAATCAGTTGTCAGTTACAATGGTCGCTGTTACACTTGCTTATCAAGAAGCATAAAGAAAAGGAAAAAAGCCAGATATATAAAAGTGCAATCATTTCTAAAAAGAAGAGTGAATTACACCAGCTGAAAGAAGTACGATTGAGAACTTTCTACCTGCTGCCGGCTGCCGGAGAGGTGGCTCAGACAATCGTAGCTAAAGACTCCACTTCACACAAACAGATAAAATAAGTCATGTAATAACATCAATCACAGTCTATACAGCTGAATCAAGTATATCTTCAGAATACTCCAGAGTCCAGAGACTCAAAGTCAGAAAATCATGAGCCATAAGGTCCCGGCATAGAGGCATTATGCATAATACTTAGAGGATGTTAGAATTCCAATATCACGCAGCAACAAAAAATACAACAAATGGAGAATTTATATTATGCTTCAAAGCACCCCGCGGTAAATAGGACTTATTGTTGACACAACTGATATGTTACAAGAGACACGTTGCCAATGACTCAATTTAATTTAAAAGCCCCGACTATGCTGTTTACATCTATAATGGAAAATTAAGCCTTTTATGCAACGACAGACCCATTACAGTCCCTGGCAATGATAACACAGCACCAGATATGCAGCTCGCTGCAACCCTTCCAAAACATATCCAACGACAAGCCAAGTGAACTGCGGAATCACGGCCGCGAACATAAAAAAAATTGAGTTATTTATACTGCAACTGATTTCAGCCTACTGTTACAGGCACGAAACATATCATTAAGTAAAACATGAAGATGGATAGAGTCATTCATTAACAGACTGCAAAAAGAGCTGTACTAGTTTAATTTGTTGGCATGAGAGCATTATCCTAATTATTTAGATTTCAATAATTTCCCTATGGCATTTTCACACTTCAAGCCGCCATACATGAAGTCATAGTGTATTGATCAGACAGGCAATACATTTAAAAAATAAAATGGTTTAAAGATAAATTAGTCTGAAAAATGAACTGTGCAGTGAGGTAATAATATGATTTAAACATAAAACTAGAACATAAATGTAACTTTAAATCTTCTCCATAAAAACACAATGAGGATATGGGATACATTTTAAGCTAAGGTTTCTCCATCTCTCAGTCTGTAGGAGACACAACAAAGAGTTTCCCAAATCCAATGGTATTATGATTTAGCTGTTATATTTCATTCCAGTAAAATAATTTAACTGAAAAAAAATTTTTTTCCTGACTTGTTAAATTGTGACCACTGAGGCTTATCCACTACAGTACTTAAGCCTTGATGCCAAAAGGCAAACACTGTACTTGTGTGATACCCCTGGCTCTATAGGCGCCAATGGACACTGTAATTTAGAAGGCTGCCACAAGGTGGAGCCACAACGTCCCAAAAAGGGACAAGCCGGCAACAAAAAAGGAATTCAGTGGTTGCACATTGCACAATAGAGACAGAAGGACATATATCCTGCTTGAGTTACTAATGATCTGAGTCTAACAGTATAAAGAAAGGAAACCATTTTGCAAGAGAATTATAAGTTGATTAAAGTGCACTTTGGGACTAAGCTATTGGTACTATTAAGTACTGAAGATAATTGTGCTACTGAAAGACTGTGTTTATTGTGCTTTATCATTGGAAAGTCAAAGCTATTGTTCTCTGGAATCCATAAAGACAGCATTAGATGCTAATCCTAATACTATTGTGGATTACAAGTACACGCATGTTATAGTAGAGTGACCACCTAGCAAGAGAGTACTCCAAGGACAGAATTTTGTGTTCACTTTAAGGTAAATGATTGATCAGTCTGGGGTGTTGCTAGTCTGCTGCGTAATAATCTGTCATGCTATTTTCTTATGTGTGTTTTGTGAAAGTTATTGCGTGTTTAGCTTCTAGTGTATTGATGCAACTGAGAAACTATATTTTCCCTAGCTATAGCCAACCCAGTGCTGCAGCAGTTAAGTTTAAGAAGCCTCTTTCACTATTCATGAGAGTTATTTCCCATTGCCTATTTACTACCGTATTGCAAACGACAGTACTGCTTAAGATTTGCCATATTCAATTTGTGCCAAATTGCCTGTCATGTGTATGTTGATTACATCCTCTTACACCCCCTTTAATAAATCTACTTGATTATTCTATTTACCAAAGACGTCACGTTATGTCATTTTACTGTGTGTATGGGTCTAGCCTCTCTGCTACAGCCTGAGGCAGATAATTTCATAGAGTCATTGCCAGAGAAGGAACAACAGCTGGAGCTGCATTTCTGGTGTAAAGTACCATCTAAACCTAAGTTATCTGTGCCCACACCAACACCCGAGGTACCATACTTGACTTTAGACAGGGAAGTAATCTGGCCCTCTGATCCACAGCTCCATCACTATAGCATCCATAATGAATGGCCCAACACTCTGCAATGCAGAGAACATGGCCACAGTCTCTTCATTTATCATCATAAACTTGACGGAATGGTCACATCGGGTAACTACGGTTCTGCTTGAAAGTGGGGGAGGAGAGAATGCCTTTTATATGTCACTGTGGTACAAGACACTGCTCATCCCCTTCCCTCTCCCTCTCATTAGCTTGTAGAACTCCCCAAATATCCCGCTGGCTCCTCCTACTGGGAAAATCTCACAGTACCACCTTCTAAACCAACAAGACTTCCCTTGCTCATAATGGGACTCGTGATCAGCTCCCTGCTGCAGTCATGACCCACCCAGCTGACTCCTATTCAGTGCTGTCTGTGCAGTCTCTTAGTAATGTGTGATGAAAGGAACAGAATCATTATCAGCCATAGCTTCATTACCAGACTCGACATCCAATGAGAAATGGGGGGTGAGGGGTTTTGATATACCATTAGGAAAGTGAATGTCAAAGGCTGAGAAGGTAGGAGAAGATACTGGGTGAGGGGTTGTTGGAGTGAGTGCAGGTGGAACATGTGGAAGTGAGTTATAGGTAAAATGAATAGTAAGGAATATGAATGATAAGCAGTATTGGTGGGATTAAGAATAGGGTGGCAGGGATGGTTGGTATCTGTGGTTACCTGGAAATAATTTTAAGATGAAGGAACCATTTGTTCACTTGAAAATCTGCTGAAATTTGTTATACAAAATAATAAACAGCTGGTGCCATAAAGTATGTTTAACTGTCACAAAGAGCCCATATCACAGTATCACAATATCCCCCATGCATTATTAAAGGCTGTAGCACAAATTGAATATATTGCTTGTAAATGGCTTCTTATAACAATCATGCTTTACGTTACCTCACAATCAGCACACTGCTGATTCAGGCATACAATACCAGCTCTGTCCCCAGGGAAAGTAAGGAGATGCTAAGACTTACAGCTGGGCCAGTCCATAGGAAGTGGTCCAATTATGAATTTTCTGGCTGCTTGACCATTTTTTTTTTTTAAATATATATTTTTTGTCAGTTATCTCCCCTATATTCTGATAGTTCAAAACCACTAATATATTTTTTACTTGCTTCCTTTTCGAAACGGTGGCCACCTTTAAATCATGGTAGCTAATAAACTGCAATTAAATGGTGTGTTAGGCATATAAGCTAGTGTAGGGACTTGCAAAGGTTTGGGGTCCCTTGATGACAGGCTGCAACCTTAAATGTTTTTTTTTTTACCAAAATATGAACAAAATTCCCATATATTATTATTTGCTAGATACACACAGATTTAAAGCACACTAACGTCAGCACCAATAACAAAAGTCTGTTTTGAATACATATATGGCATTAATATTGCCACACAGCTAAGTACCATGTACAATATGAGTGAAATCGTATGTGGAAATATTTATTTTTTGTTTTGTTTCCAAATTTTGCCTAGTATTGCCATGGCTGCTTTCAATGAAGATTATATAAGGTTTAGTAGGGTGTGTCTCTCAAGCCAGTCCTTGTCTGGATGTTATCTTCTGTACCTGAAAGGTGAAGGCATTTAATTGCAATTTAATGGTGTGTTGGGCACATATGCTAGTGAAGGATTTTGCATCAAAATATGAACAGTGCTTTTATTTGCTAGATATACACAGCTTTGCAGTACTCTAGTGTTAGCGCCAATGAAAGTCTTTGTTTTGTATACATATACTGTATGACGCAGGTTCTCAAACTTGGTCCTCAGGACCCCAAACAGTACATGTTTGCCAGGTCTCAGAATCTTAAGTGAAATAATTAGCTCCACCTGTGGATCTTTTAAACTGTGTCAGTGAGTAATGAATACACCTGTGCACCTTCTGGATGACCTGGAAAACGTGACCTGTGTGGGGTCCTGAGGACAGAGTTTGAGAACCACTGCTGTATGACATACTGCCGAGCAGCTGGTACCGTGTACAATATGGGTGAAACCATAGGCGAAACTAAGGGGTGGTCTAGGGGTGCACCGGACCACCCATTAGACCCTTCTTGCTCTCCAGCTCAGCCTCCCCTGCATTAACACCAATGGCATCTGATACTGCAGCACGAGTGCAACGTCATGACGCCTGGCCATGCACACTCGCATTGTTGTGCAGAGCTTGAGGAGCGGAGGTGATGTGGTGCAACGCCCGGAGGACACCTCATCCTGACAGTGAGTGACATCAGCCAGGAGGCGGAGCCAGCCTGTCTGTAGAAGAAGAGAAGAGGGGGTCAGACTGCGGTCAGAGAGCTTTAAAAAAGCAATTCGTATTGCTTTGCTTTCCCCATCTCCAGGTAGGGCAATTTTCTGGCTGCAGCTTGGTGGGAGACGTGCTTTGCATGTAGTTTGTGAGCGTGTAATGGCGGTAACTCTTATTTTTAATCATAACTTTTTTTTAGTACTAATGTATCACACTAATAAAATGGTCAACTTGACTTTATTTTAAAAAAAAGTTTTTTGTATGAATATATGTTTTTAAAGGCTGCAAATTCCATCAGCAACCCATATCATTGTTTTTTTGTCTACCCCTTAAGCCAGATGCACACTAGACAATATATCAACCGATCCAGAGGATCGGGCCAACATATCAGACACATCGTCTAGTGTGACTCAGCACCTCCAATGGCCAACATGCATGCACGGACGTCAGAGTGACCCAGCTGCCAACACCACCAAGGTCAATGGTAGCGGTGAACGTCATATCAGACAGTCGGTCACCTGATCATGAAGTGTGAACCGGCCACCAGATATATCGTTCATCAGCACCATCACCCGTCACAATAGGCGGTTGGTAAGTGTGTACCCACCTTAAAGCTGGATAAAGACTACACAATGTGTATACTCAGCAGTGGCAGATGCAACGTCACAGTATATAATGGGTAGTCCGTGCACACTGCACAACCTGGTGTATGACCGCCTAATATATAATTGCAAGGGGCATTACTGTGTGTAGCATAACATGTATGGGGCATTACTGTGTGTAGCATAATGTGTAAAGGGCATTACTGCATGGCATAATGTGTAATAGGCATTACTATGTGGCCTAATGGCTGGGGGGCATTACTGGGCATGCGCGCAGCATCTTTTTACTCTTCAGGGAAATATTTGGGGCTGCCAAGCAACTCCATGAGTGCTAGCCATGCCCCATACAGTGACGAAAAGAGGGCACATCTTATGGTCATGTCCCCTTTTCGAAGGACAACTTTTTTGGGGGGGTTTATGCAATAGTGCCAGTTTTCATACCAAGAACACACTGCCCCTCTCTGGCCCTGGCGTGAACATTATATTTAATTAATGAGAAATAAAAAAAACTATATTTAGTGTTCCTACTAAGTTATTTTAGCAGGGTGTCGCGCCCTGTCCGATTTAAAGTGACAAAATATGCCCTGTCCTTATAGTGGCGCCCCACTAAAACAGCCTGCCCTCTGTGGGAAAAGTTGCAGTTTTCAATCACCTCCAGTTGAAGAGATGCCGTGCGCATGTGCACGGCATCTATTCACAGTGAGGGGGGAGCTTGGGGTAAGTCCAGCACCTCCGTAAGTGTTGGTCATGCCCCCAAGAGTGACGAATTGGAGAAGTGTCACAAGGACACAACCCCTCCCCAGTGCACCATGCCCCCTTTTCGGGAGTGCGCGTGCCAAGGCCTCGTGCATAGGAGCCCTACACACACCTCAGCGTCCTGCCCCCAGTCTGCTGGGAACACTATACATTGCATGACTATTATTCATAAGACAGAGTGGCAAACTGTCGAGAAACAGCAACACAAATTCTGACAGTGCAAAACCAGGGACCACCCATTACCAGATCTCTAGTTTCGCCTATGGGTGTACCCGAGGGCGGGCATATTTCTTTTTCACAGATGTCAGGCATCTAGCAGGGGAGGATAGTGTCACCGGGGGGGCTTGGGAGCAAGAAAAGTGACTTCAACTGCCAAACTACTATAGGTATCTATCGTTTATCTATGGTATCACTTATGTTTTTCTTTATTTCCTTTCATTTTAGACTGTGTATTTGGATCTAATTTAATTAAATAGATCTCAGGCCTCACAATGAGCAACACGGGCATTAATATTTTATCAACTTAGCTATTGCATGTTCTCAGAGATTGACTGCACTATGGGCAGAAGAATGAAACAATATAAAGTAGACATTTTCAATGGGAGATGTGCAATGCTTAATAGAGTAAATTTAGTGCAGTGGAAATTTAGAGCACATTATAAAATAAGCACATCAATAGCAAAATGCACCAACAATGGACCCCACTTATTATACGATGTTCTACAGTTAGTACAAAAGATTGCTTATTCATTTCAGTGGCATAGTTATTTACAAAATATGACAAATATAATTGTGTCAGCTTCAACACATTAACAGAGGTCAATAAGAAGTCAGAATTAATTGGCTCTAAGTCTTACCAAAAGTCAAGTAACAAAACTCTGCGTACATAATAATTCACTGTACTGCAAGTAATTATTGTAGGGCAGTAAAAAATTCTGCATAGTACTGCAGTTGTATTTTACATCAATTTGCTGCCTGCCTAGAATTGTGATACTCAGTTTAAGACTATCGCAAAAAATCATTATAAGCCAGCATTGACTCTGTGTAGTGAGGGGACTTTCTGTTCTAAATAATTTGACCTAAACTGTATTAAAAATATCAAGTCATTTCCAATTAACACACTGCTTTAAAAAAAAATGTATTTCATTGCTAGTGAGAAAAGTTGAATAGCTTGTTTTAAAATCATATCAGAAAATGTATTTTATTAATGTAGGAATCACATAAATGGCTCATCTGTATTCATCTAAATGGCAGCTGATGCATCTACAGGATGTAGTTGGCATCATGGTGTGCGGGATGCCGACGTCCTAAATACCGGCGCCGAAATCCCGACAGCATCGGGATCCCGGCACCAGTATCCCAACCGCCGGCATCCTGAAGGTAAGTATCGCCAGTTAGGGGAGGTTTAGGGTTAGGCACTATGGGGAGGGATAGGGTTAGGCACCGGGGAGAGAGGGTTAGGATTATGGTGCGGGTAGGGGGAGGTTAGGTTTAGGCACTGGGGGGAGGTTAGGTTTAGGGTGTGGGGAGGGGGAGGTTAGGTTTAGGCACAGGGGAGGGAGTGTTAGGGTAGGGGTCAGACTTACCTTGTTTTCTTATGGGTGTCGGGATTCTGACTGTCGGTATGCCAGTGTCGGTATTCTGATCAGCGGCATCCCGAAGGTAAAAATAGCCAGTTAGGGGAGGGTTAGGCACTAGGGGGAGGGATAGGGTAAGGCAATGGGGAGGGAGGGTTAGGATTGGGTGCGGGGAGGGGGAGGTTAGGTTTAGGCACTAGGAGGGGAGGTTAGGCTTAGGCACTAGGGAGAAGGTTAGGTTTAGGCTAGAGATGAGCAGTTCGGATTCTGTGGAATCCGAACCACTCCGAACATTGGGGATCCGAGTCCACCCGAACGCAGTTCGGGTGTTCCCCGCCTGACACGGATCCCAGTTCGAGGCCGAGCCACAGCTCCCTGATGTCGGATTCTCGCGAGAGAATCCGACGTCAGGGCTCCCCGAGTGTATGGCAGACCGCTGTGATAGCAGTCTGCCCTACACAGATCAAACACACAGCCGCCAGCGGCAGCTGTGTGTTTGTAATAGCAGCCAATGAGAGTCAGGCAGACTCTCATTGGCTGCTGTACGGAGGGAGCCGGTTGGAGCTCACTCATGAGCTCCGTCTTCTGGCTCCCTCCTCAGCGCGTGACAGCAGAGCGGAGCGGATGGCGGTGGGAGCGGGGATACAGGTGAGTTTTCTTTTTTTTATGCGTGTGTGTAAGGGGGCATTAATGGGTTGTATACTACTGGGGGCCTGCTAGTGGGGGGCATGCTACTACTACTGGGGGTCTGCTAAGGGGGGGCATACTACTACTGGGGGCCTGCTAATGGGGGCATACCACTACTGGGGGCATGCTAATGGGGGCACTACTACTGGGGGCATGTTAATGGGGGCACTGCTACTGGGGGGCATACTACTTGGGGCATGCTAATGGGGGCACTACTACTGGGGGCCTGCTAATGGGGGCACTACTACTGGGGGCACTGTTACTTGGGGGCATACTACTGGGGGGCATGCTAATGGGGGGCATACTACTACTGGGGGCACTGCATAGGGGGCCCTACTACTAAGGGGACTGCATAGGGGGCACCACTACTGGGGCCATTGTGTAAGTGGCACTACTACTGTGGGCATTGTATAAGGGGCATTACTACTTTGGGTTTTGTGTATAAGGGTCACTACTGTGGGCATTGTGTAAAAGGGTAACTACTGTGGGCATTGTGTAAAAGGGGCACTACTGTGGGCATTGTGTAAAAAGGGCTGCTGTGTGTCGTAACATAAATAAGAGACACTACTTTATGGTGTAATGTGAATCAGGGCCTATGTGCGGTGTAATGTGAATAAGTTTGTGCACTGTGACTCCTGGGGCCGTAGCCCACTTTGTAAACAAGTACTGTGATTCTGCTGGCCGTACCCCACTGGGTGGGTGCACTACTTTTCATTTCTGCCACTGCTGTGTGGCAATGTTTCATAGATGTGCTTTATACTGTGGTGTCTGTGCCGCTGCTTTGTAGCTTAGTAACCAGTCAGCTCACTGCAACCTTTGGCCAATAATGTTGAAAACATTATTATAAGCTATGAGGTGGTCTAAATTGACTATAAATGACTGGAAATAATGTTATTGAGGTTAATGATACTCTAAGAAGAAAAAAGGACCAATTTATGTGATTTAGCCTTTTTTTTGTAAATTTTTGTAAAAAAAAATCCGAATTGAAATCCAAAGCCAGTCATCGCAGTTTGGCAAATCCAAAGCCGGACGACGAATTAGTACCAAATCCAAATCCGGCAAAAATGGTCCAGCGCACATGCCTAGTTTAGGCACCGGGGAGGGAGGGTTAGGGTAGAGGTTAGGGTTAGACTTATCTTGTTTTCTTATGGTTGTTGGGATTCTGACTGTCGGGATGACACTGTCGGTATTCTGACCAGTAGTATCCCGACTGCCGCAATCCATACCCAACCCATCTACTACATATATTTATATATGATTGTTCTTCTATAATATGTTCTGTTTTGTTATGTTCTATAACTGTACAATCTATAACACATTTTCTTGTGTTTCCTGTAAGCCTTTGCCAATAGGAAATCTGAAGTAAACGCTGAGCAGGATCCAAGGTGCATTGCAGACCCATGTAGTTGTTAATAAACATTACTTTCTGTTTATGTTTTAGAATTTCTAATATTTGGACAAAGAATATTATACACTCACAGATACATAGTAGTCAATGAGAAATAAGGTGGTCATAAGTTGACATTTAGCAGTCAATGCAGGCTCAGCCAAGCTTCATTGGCTGCATAGAAAATGTGATGATCCAGAGCCAAAGGATTGTGTTAGGTCCTTACCTCTGGTACCTGCAGTCATGCTAGCATACTAAAGCATGGGGACTGTGGAAATTATACGGGCAGACTTGTAACCAGGAGATAAAAGTGATATCTCCTGCGTTACACAGTTGATGAATGGCCCTTTCTACAAAAGTAGGTGAAAATGTAAATTTACATCTACTTTTGTAGAAATTAGTGTGTGTTATAAAAAAGGTATTATTGGTATTTAACTTATGGGGGCACACTTTGACACAAGAAATTGAATACAATTAGACAATAATTAAAAGGAAGAAGCTACTCCTGGGCATGTATAAATAGGGACCAAAAAAAGATAGAAAAAGGAGATAATTAGGCTAATAGTATAACCAGTTCTGGACAGAAACTGTAGATTAACCGGATTTTAAGAAATACTGGGGCAGATGTACTGTATGAAGCTCTGGGAAGTGATAAAGTGGAGAGTGATGAACGACCAACCACTCAGCTCCAAACTGTCATTTTTCAAACACAGCCTGTAACATGACAGTTAGGAGCTGAGTGGCTGGTGGTTTATCACTCTGCACTTTATCACTTTCCAGAGCTTCACACATCTGCCCCACTGTCCCTTGGATGGCCACAGAAAAGTGAAAATGGAAATACGGCAGAGTAATCTCTTGGGGACTAGGTTCTACTAAGTGTTAAGATTGAGGGGAGATGTGGTCCTGAAGTTGTTGGGCAACACAAGGCTGTACAGTACCTCTGCCTCAAACAGGCTGTAACATGGGTAAATGGCTCCATGTGTGGTATAGTGTGGTGATTGTAGTACTTGATAGATTACTCACATATAAAAGAAAATCTTTTCTCAGCGCTAATAGAAATATTTATTGATATACTGTATAATAAAATCTAATAAACACCCTTGTGTAAAAAAATATAACAAAAAGTAAGAATACAACAGCTAAATGACACTTGCTGCCTTTATGCGCCTCAATAAAACTCTTATTTCTGCTTCTTATGCAGAAATGCATTATAAGCTATTACACTGAGCTTACATTACCCCAAAATTACATTGGTTGATGGGCATCACGACTGATTCTGCTTGTTTCAAGTGTCACGCACCTGAAGCAGACCTTTACCATTGTATGTGGAGTTGCCCTGAGGTCACAACATTTTGGGCCTTTGTTCAATCATATATTAAAGATGCTCTGGGCATATCCTTTATTACATCTCCCGAATGGGCCCTATGGGATATTTATTCGACTTCCCGACAGTCTAACCTTCCCTGGGGCAACATATTTTATTGGCTACGATTGCTGCAGCAGGAAAAAAAACTGTTCTTTCCCAATGGATCTCCTCAGACACCTTGACCTTATCCCTGCTAATGCCACGTATTTCATATTTATTTCATATGGACTGGCTGGAAATGTCGATAAATAAAAGAAAGCCAAAAAGTTTTTAACAATCTGGTTACCATATATATGTACTCTCTAGTAGTCTGTGAAGGAGACTCTCCGTAGGGCAGTGATGTTAGCCTCATGGTACAATCTAGAAACGCTCTACCCTTATTGTCCTCCGTTTTGAGTTTTCACTTTTTATTCCCCTACGTACAATAGGGACCCTTTTATACCCGTTTGATATATATGCTTCTGCATGGTGTGTTGGCGCGCGTGTGGTGCTCTCACTCCATTTCAATGTTCCTATTATACATATTGAACATATTTTTGTATTTAATTATCAAAGATTTTGTTCGATATGTGTATTTCTTCTATTTTGATATATATGCTTGTATGTAATATGTAGTTCGCCAATAAAATATTTGAGGGAAAAAAAATAAGAAAACAACAGCTAGTTCCAAATATTGCATTAGTGAAAAATCCAATCTAAGCCCAAGAAAAAAGAAAAAGGTGTGGAACTGCGCTAATAAAATATATATTACATAAGGCTATAGAACACTGGTAGGGCAGTAAGTGTGAACTCATGTTCATAATAATAATAATAATAATAATAATAATATAAATTTAACAACAATTGTAAAAAATAAACAATATAATACACGTGTGTGTATATATATTTTCTTAAAAGATAATTCCATGTATGTAGCCCTTAAAAATAGTTCATCATGCTGAAAAAAATATGAGATATAGGGCTCTATTTATTAACATTATTTTGACTAAAGGTGGAAAAGGGTGTTTTCACACCCTCTTCACATTATTTTAGTATCACCTATAGTTATTACAGGGCAATTGGAGTAGAATTCGTAAAAGTATCACTTATTTTTAGTAATCAGATCGCATTTCCCATAATTGTAATTACTAAAAATAAAATGTGGAAAAATATCGGGGAAAGCCCTGGGTTAATAACGCCACCTGGAGGCGTTATCCAGGGTCTCCACCGGTTACCGGACTCCTGCTCCTGCCCTGCTCTAACGGGGAGAGCAGAGCCGGGAGTCGGTCCCAGTAATCAGCTGTGTGGTCTAAACAGACCGCAAGCTG
Organism: Taudactylus pleione; assembly: GCA_031769625.1. NCBI lineage: Eukaryota > Metazoa > Chordata > Amphibia > Anura > Myobatrachidae > Taudactylus > Taudactylus pleione. Next base: position 1,800,159 of record JAUIMM010000200.1, on the reverse strand, counting down.
ATTACTGTAAAAAAAAAAAAAAATAGTAAAAAAAAAAATTGACTTACCTGACTCCAGGGACCAGTGATCAGGCCTCCGGTGATGACTCCCCTCCGGTCAGCTGGTCTCCCATAGTGCACTGCTGCCCGGTCATCAGGTGATCGGGTCCCAGTGCAGTATGGGAGATCACCTGACCGGAGGAATGGAGGACATCACCGGAGGCCCGAAACATGCAGGTAAGTGTAATTAAGGGAGAGGGGAGTCACGGGGGGAGGGGGGGGGAGCGGGGGGTCCGCTATCAAGGGGGGTGGGGCTTAGCGCCGGGGGGTAGCAGCGGCGACTGGACGGCGCATGCATGGGCACTTAATCACGGTATTTTTTGCGAAAATACCGTGATAAGGCTCCGAAGGGGATTCGCAGGGACAGAGCTTTATCGCAAACTTTGTCCCTGCAAGGGATTTGTAGTTAATCCCTGTGATAATATCACACTACAATGTGCATTCAATATGCGGATTGAAGTAAATAGAGCCCATAGCCTCACAGGATTGTCCAATTCAAAATTCCAAAATAATTTATACAGAAAGTCCCAAAAGTTATAATATGCTGTGTGGAACTATAAATCCCTGAAACATATAATTGGACTAGCAAGGAAATATAAGATGTTTAATTACCAGAGAATTCAGCTCAATAAAGGTTCCCAGGTCTAGCAGCCTTATGTGAAATCACACAATAGATTGGGGCTCCGTAACCTGTTAGCACTGCGGCGCCCCTCTCACAGGTAGGCAGATGACCCAACTAGTCGAACCAGTCCCAGGCACAGCAAACATCCATGTGGTCACCCGGTAAGTATAACTCCTGTGCCGTGCAGCACTAAGGCATCTCTTGCCCAGGTAGCAGATAGTATTGGCAATATAGCCGCCCAGCAGATTTCCAGCAGATATCAGGAAAGGTTGGCACAATCCAGAGGGTATAAGAAATATCTGTGAGCCAGCGTGTATCCTCTGACTAGTTCTGTACATATGCAGTAGGCACTGACCAGTTCTAGAAACCTAGATGACTCTTTAAACATGTATTGAAGGTCTGGAAGAATCTGTAGTGACTTTTTTCCCCGAATTGCAATATGGCAGAGGTATTAGGAATGGCAGCATCAGGACTGTACCCAGACCAATTTGCTCCTCTAGCAGTTTGTACAGGACCCCAAGCAGCTTATACCCTGGCAGTGACAGCCTTCCATCTGAGATTGATAATTCCCTCTGTAAATTTGGCAGCTAGATCTAGTAATCTGCCAACTCTTCCTGGTAGATTGGCAGTTCTTTGTACTAGACCGCCAGCCTTCACTGTCAAATTTTAATATTTTTCTCTTAAAAGTGTATCTCACTCTATAAGACTTTAAGGTCCATCTAAGAGATGGATGGAAGAGATCTGTATGACTAGCACCAAACTCCCTGTAAGATCCAATAGATCCAGACGTGCAGCTGGGAACAACAGGGGCATTTCAACAGTGCCCCCAAAGAGTAATTGTGCAGAAATGGAATGGTTCCAACACTATCTTGAGATCTGTGTTGTAGATAGATTTGATCTTGTTCCCGGTGTCGAAGCCGGATGATTGGCTGAGACAGAATCTGTTAAAAATCAAAATCTGCACAACGCCGTTTTGCGAATGGCAACAAGACGCCATTTGGCGAATGGCCGCCCAGCGCCGTTTTAGCGAATCGCACACAATATCAGTACATACGGCGATGTTATTATTTAGCGTTGTGCGATTCCCATGCAATAGAACACTATTGATAGTCCTTGTTATATAAATACATACATTTACTAAAACATATCATATGAACAATCCTGCAAAACACGTACCACTCTGTACTTCACAAACACGGCGCTAACTAGCGTCTTTTCTTAATATCCTTACACTTACGTATTGCACACTTACAGAGAAAGGTTCCCTAGCATTAAGGTTAATATTAAAGGTTTTATGTTATCAAATCTATTGTGAAATACAGGTATTTTGATATCTAGGGTTTAGTACATGATAAGCAGACCGTGTTTGGTGCTATTCTAAACCACTGGTTATTTGCAGATTTCCGGTTCCATCGGCAATGAAATCTCAACATGCATCTGCAAATTATGGATCATAGAGAGATAGGTATTGAAATGTACTCTGTAAATGTAATGTTATTAGCCAGTTTAGACTTGTTCTTCAGCGGGAAAACGGACACAAAGAGCTGTTGGAGGCTGAACTATTACAATACAAACTGACCTATGAACTGCATTGTAACAAAAGAACCAGGAAGAAGAATCAATGGGATTATGCCAACTTGTTCTATTGTATTGCCTATCTCTGTAAGGGTACATAAACAGGCACTCTGAATCTGATAAGTTAGTCATAATTTTGTTGCAATTGATGGAGGTTTCACCTTTGATGACGGAAATATGGATCCAGAGCGCATGCGTATGTATTCGACTGTACCTAGTGATTGTATAATTTGTTTGCGCTAATTGTATTTAGATCAGAGCGTGTAACTATATGCTTTTTGATGAATAATATCTTTCAATCAAAGTCTGGAAAGCAATTATTTCTTGTGCGACTTATAACGCTAAATAGCGACATTTAGAGTGTATAGATCATTAGGTATTCATACCGATGTATTCCGAAATATGTAAAAAAGTATTAAACTAATATCATGTGATATTGTTAAATGGAATATGTTATATTCAATGAAATTGAAAATGCACTCACCATTTGTAGGTGGTATATGAGCGTTGGATCAATTTTCACCGTGGTCCTACGGTGGTTGCGAGATACAACATTGATCCGATGTGTTCTTGGATCACTCAGGAACGGTGTCAGTCATTAGGAAGAAACAAACATGTCTCCATAGTGCAAATCAGTAAACCCAAAAGAAGTCCTACAAAATTCTGTACCCTGTCGGGTATGATATAAGCCTTGGACATTTATTTTTAACAACCGATGTCCGTCGGTTATATGGGATTTATGGTCCTTGAATCCAAAAGACTGATTTATGAAAAATCGAATTGCTGCATTTTTATAAAAAAATACTTTTATTGGTCCATAATTGGTGTAACCTAATTTACATCAATAATCTAAAAGAACATATAAGATACACAATAAAAAAATATATATTAAAAAAATATATATTTTTTAAAAAGAAATAAAATATACTAAAGGAATTAATGAAGGAGTGAAGAGAACCAATGAATGGTTACCTAGCAACGCTTTTTGCAGAACCTCGGTCTGTTTCCTCAGAGATGGATGGGTCTTGTTATCTCCTACAGACTCTTTATGCATGAAGCTTCCTCTACAAAACATGCACCAATAGTACTCCTTTCTTTTATGTTAAATTTATCCTCAGCAAATGGTGTCTGCCTTCTTCTGGAATGCAGTCCTGTCCTTCTCTTCCTACTTCACCAGCTGTGGCATCAAAATCCTCTCTCCTGGTGGGCTCTAATGAAATTTCCTGTGTCCTGGCTCCTAGGGCATGCTAGGAAATTAAGTTTTCAGCTTCAAAGGCAGCACTGGACATCTTTCTGCTGCTGAGGAACCCCCCTTTCCTCCCTGTCACTGTAATACCAGGAACCCATTTCCCCCACCAAAGAGGTACACTGGATCGGGAAGTTAAAGAGACAGGTCCTGCTTTTGATATAGGAAATCCATAAAGTGGACTTGCTGCTGTGAAACAGTTCAGGTAGCCCCTTCTTGTCTACTTTCTTGGAATGTCCAAGAGACTCCCGGAAGAGTAGGCCCCTCTCCCAGATCCTCAATTCATCATAGCGCTGCGCTCCATTGTCTGATTAAAAGAATCATGTCTTTGAACAGTGGGTGGTGTGGCCAATATTACACAAATCGCATCATCACGTCCTCAGTATTGGACCCTTGGGCCTCACCTCAGCATCTCCTGGAACAAATGCTTAAGAAGTAAGCAAGCATGAGGCAGCCATTTTATGTCCTGACCCAATATTTATGAGAACGCAACCTGTCAATTCACTGGAGCTTTATTGTTATGAATACTAATTTAGACCACAAAATGTCTGCATCCATAGTGGGGACTACTGTCACGGGTTAAAAAGGAAAAATGGTTTCCCATGCATATTTTTGTTTTCTTTGCCACCTAAAATGGAAGCATGATAGATTTTTCTATGACTAGAACACAATGGTGTTCTAATTGTTTAATTGAAAAATGTTGGCCATCATAATTAAACACAACAGGGCTAATTATTATCTAAAGGTGCTGCTGTTTTCACGCCGGGCACAATTTTGTGTGCCATACATAATTTTCCAGACATAAACATATTGTGCAGAATTGAAAATGAACTCTACATACATTATTGTTGAAAAACAAAAGTTCTGTGAAAACAAACAAAAAAAAAAATCAAAGGGAGAATGAGAGCTTTTACTGAATAATGGTGTATGTAAGTCAGAGCAGACATTCCCCCAGGCATGATCCAATCTGTGCAGCTGTCTTTCACAACTATAAACAGCAAAACAATTATATTTCATCCTATTGCAAATATCCGTTTGATTAAAGACACAAGCATAAAATGCATCTATTTAGACAGGGTCCAGAAGCCCTAGTAGATAATCTGGATATAATAGCATGCTAATGCTTTAATCAGATGAAATTGTTTGGCGAGGGAAGCAAGTTTATATATGACTGAAAATTACCTTCCTGTTTTTATTTATATCACAGAAATGTAGACACTAAAGACAACATATGCACATAATCCATAAAGCTTTACCATATTATTCAGCAATATGCACAATATGATAAATTAGGACTGCAGGAGAAATGCAATAAATAATCTTTCTGGTGTCTAATTTGATTGAGTGCACTCAAAGTACTGTACTTTAAGTGTTTTGAATGGGTTGGGTATGGTTGGGTTGGGTATAAGAAAGTTGAAATTCACGATGCCGACACGGACATTCACCAGCAACAGTGATGGTGACTTCTGGCTGTCATCCAGCAGTTCCGGCGGTGAGTAACGCTAACCCCTATCCACGATTCTAACCTCCATCATACAACCCTGCCACCTATATCAACTATAGGAGCTGCCAACACAGCCTAGTCATAACCATCCGCTCCCAGGAGAAGGTTGACATTGCGAACATGCCAAAATTCTGTATATGTCAACATGCTCCATGGCAACATTTCAACAATATCGACATCATGAAATGGCGGTACTCCCTTAGCGCTTCTAGGGGGACGGACGGACGAGGGAGAGGTGGCTGAGAAACACAGAATACCCATAGAGAGACATAATATCATAGTGCACAACTATAAATTACATCATGTAATGTCCACTCTTGGTACAAATAGACCATACAATAATAGTCCAATCTAGGGACTTATACCAGAAGGCTGAAAAATCAGGCATGTAGGTACTGTAGTAATAGAGGTTCCAGACCCTTAGACCACCAATATGACTTCAGTCTCTCATGGAAAGTTGTCCTTCTATAGAGTCACAGGAGCTAAGTATGCCTCACAAATGCGTTTCGAAATACTGTTAATGCTCGTTTTCCCTTATGAGTCTTATTTAACAATTTCCTCCTGGATGTTACTTCCTGAATATGGCTGGCTTGTGATTGCTGATGGGCCTGTAACCTCTCCAAGGCATCTCATTGTGTTACATTTGTGATCCTAGAGTTGGTTCATGTTACTACCTCCAAGCCTGATTTTTCAACCTTCTGGTAAAGGTACCCTGATTGAAAAAAAATAGTAATAATCGTCCAATGTGCAATTGTATCTGTTTATTGTTTAATAGATGCTATTGGGATCTTATTGGGCTCTTTATCCCATATTCTATTTATGTTATATTTCTACCTAAAGTGGACATTGTATGATGAAGCGCTTCTATATTTACAGTTCTGTATTATTATAGTATGTCTATATTTCTAATTACATCATACTTACCTACTCTCCCGGACTCCTGAATTTTCAGGTAGCCCCTGCACACTCGGAAGAGTGTCCAGATCTTCTGCATCCCATCCACTTCACAGTGAAGTGGGCAGGATGGGGAGATAATTTTCGGGAATTTGACTCCGCATGGAGAGGACGGGGCAACATGATGCAAAAAAAACACGTAATTTAGCCCGTCCCAAAATTTGCAGCAGTTTACTTGATGGGGGCGAGGCCTAATGATATAGGAGCCCGTCCCCTGCCCCCAAAGTGGCCAGCTGAATCTTCTCTCTGGGCTTCTCCCAGAGAGGAGATATAAAATGTCAGCAACCATGTATTACATGCATATGAATTCATTGTCATTTATCTTTTTCACCACCTCCTCTTCCCATTGTGGTATCGACATTATGATTGATTGTAGACCTTATGAATGTCGACATGATGACTGCATTGAATGATATGGTGTTTCATACATTCCACTTTATTAGTTTACAATGAAGTAGACAATATCTGGATATCAAAGCACTGTGCGGTCTATGAAATTGTGGTTTGGGATACAAAGAACACCAGCTATTGTCTCCATACACTCACATGAAGGGCTGGCAATTGTCATTTTAGAGGGTTTAACAATCTGAAGTGCAATCAAATTCTCCACCCATTGCAGTGTGCTGGTAATAACCCTTTCTGAAAAGTTGCTATTGAAATACTTTTGACACCCTGGAGATGGGACAGTTACCAGCGTGTACCATGTTAACCATGGAGTTAAGTAGCTTTAGAAAAGCCTGTGACCTGGACCCATGGATCTCCCACCTAAGCAAAAGGTGGAGGAGGATGGGGGGGTGCGCCTGTAGGGGTAGTTAGTTGCTGGCCTTAAAAGTAGCCTGCTTTCTCTGCTACTACAACTAGTATTTATATGTAACTGCCATATATTTTCAATACAGGCTTTTGGTAAAATTCCTCAATTCCCATTGGATACTGTATGTAGAACATGAAATGTGAGACAAAATTCCCACCTACAGACATACCCAGAGTTGGACTGGCCCACAGGGGTACAGGGAAAATCCCAGGTGGGCCCCACTGCCTGTGGACCCACCCCCTTCTCTATGTGCAGGTTCCTGACATCAAATTATAGATTGTTACTCTATTAGATGGTCAGTTACCAGGAACACTGATCGGCATGGGGGATTGGTTCCCTTCTATAGAAACTACACCAAGATTTGCCCATTGGTTAGCCAAACATCTGTGGTGGCTGACCACACCCTTTAAGCATGGGCCCCTACCCCTGCATGACCCAGTCCGACACTGGACATACCTGTTTTCAACCCAATAGAGTCTCATCAATGCAGGGAAGGGATTTCATATTCTATACGTGCAATGCTATTGAGACCACCTCGCTGGCACAAAGAATGTTTAAGCAATGTTTTCAGGTACTCCCTGTGGACAACATGAAAATAATACACTTCTCTTTAAGAGAACAGATGTCTGGAAAATGCCAATTGCACTTGCCAAAATTGATGTCATAGCAATACTGGCATTATAAAGAGGGTGAAAGAGAGGCAGATAATTTTTTGTAATAAACATTTGTCACAGGATGTAGTACTCGTGGTAGACGAATATGGCAATAAACAGCAGGAATGGTAATGGACAAAGACTCTGGGACATTTAAACCCCAATTTCCTTTGTAGTTTGGACAATAATTGGAAACATATTTACGTACAGACTGCTGAATCAGGGGAACTAAGTGTCTTTTTGGTTCTATAGTTTATTTCAGATATATTTGCAGGTATATAGAAGCCATACTGTACTGTTAAATGTGTTTTTCTTTTCATTTTTTCCTAACTATTTGCACTTAGGGGCTTATATATTAAGCTAAACAATGTAGCAATTGTCACATACAGTATTTGAGCCATGGTAATTACCAAAGGGGACCACAGCAAATACTTTATACTTTTTAGCCTTTGCCAGCACAGGATATTTTTGGAAGCCATGTCCCAGCAAGACTATGATAATAACTTTGATAATTGCCCTGAAAAAATATTTGTGATTGCCTCGATATGCAGTGATGAGAAATTACATATATTGGTGCAAAGATTATCACGAAGAAATGTCGGTCAAATGTAAACTCTAGTATTCCCTATGCTAGCAGCCAGGTCTGTAAAACATTAAGATGTAGAAATAAACATCTTGCTGCTTAAAATCAGTTTACTCAGGAAACACATTATTTTATGTGATTGCTCCTTTGTGGCAGGGCTTAGTCACTAAGGTGTTTTTAAGCATTTCTATTGCATTAATGTTTTCCCAGCATTGCTCAATAGGAACTAATAAATTAAAGTTGTAAAACACACTAACAGGGAACCAGGTTGACAATTAAATATCTTTTCATTGCATGCACTGTACATATTAAATGAACTTGGAATGTTTAAATGTTCTTGTGAAAGATCAAGTATGTTCCTCATGGCAGTGAGTGTTGCCCCTTGTACAGGATCATTGGGCCAGTCTATTGTCATCTTGCACAACTATCGAGACACGTAAAATGAAGGTGAGCGCATATTCACTGATGTACTATTAACACGCAAACACTCAAAGTGAACATGTAATATTGAAATGCCCAGTGTACACCCACTTCCATGATAAAAGTAACATATAAAGGAGGCTGGAGTGTGCAGTATTTTACGTGGAAAAAAGTGAAAGACAAAAGAAAGGAGGCAGCTGGAAGTGCTGGCAACTTTGGGCCCCATAGACAAACACAAGTACTGTAACTACAATATCCTACGTGTTTTGTGCAGTTTCCCTGCTGACCCATAGAAAAAGTTAATACATTTAATCATGTAAGACAGTGACATGGTATCAAGGCAAAATATGTAAATACAGTACAATATTGCGCCTTTTATGTATCTGGGTAATTTATAAAATATTTATAAAAAATATTCACCATAATAAATATAGAAAAGTAAATATCAGATATTGGAAACATGTATATTAGTACTGTATTGTACGCTAGTATTGTATTTATTTAGTATTGTATCTGTACGCACTCGGGAGCAGTTTTATCTATTATTGCCACCCTAGGCTAGATTTTGCCTAGACATCAAGTCACCAAGCAAGGTCACCCACTGGGTGACCGAATGCCTGCCCTGGGGACCAGACTACCACCACAAGCTACCTCCCTCCCCCCAGGGCTTTAACAGAGCTTTGGTGCACCCTGTGCCGGCCATGTGTGCTGACCGCATGACTTCCTGGCGTCATACCAAGGGAACAGGGCTGCCATCGTCGATATGGACAGCAGTACCGCTAGGGCATCCTCAGGGCTCCTGTTGGATGCTCCGGCAGCACTGCAGCAGTGATCGTGGTTGCAGGGTGCCATTCCAGGCACCATGTTAGCCAATGCAGGGACTGTGTGGCTGCGTTGGTGCCGCTCACAGAGCCCTGTGCTCTGTGCGGCAGCACTGTTCGCACACTCCTAGCTATGGCCCTTCCACCCCCCATTCCACAGTAACAAGACCTATTTTTTGGTTGTATGGGCTCCCTGTTCTATGCCTACTGTTGATGTAATAGCTCCGATTTAGCCACTCAGCTATTTTACAAAGGCATAGAGTTCTGTAAGCTCTGTACTTGCAGCATTTCCTTGCTTTTGATTGGATTGGTTACAGTGGTGCTTGAAAGTTTGTGAACCCTTTAAATTTTCTATATTTCTGCTGAAATTTGGCCTAAAACTACCTCAGATTTTTACACAAGTCCTAAAAGTAGATAAAGAGAACCAAATCAAACAAATGAGACAAAAAAAATTAGACATGCTCTTTTTTTTATTGAGGAAAAAGATCCAATATCACATATCTGTGAGTGGCAAAAGTATGTGAACCTTTGCTTTCAGTATCTGGTATGACCCTTTTATTCAGCAATAACTACTTCTAAATGTTTCTGGTAATTGTTGATTACTCCTGAACATCAGCTTGGAGGAATTTTACCCCATTCCTCAGTACAAAACACCTTCAACTCTGGTATAATTCAGAATTCATTGGTCCATGATGGCAAGTCGTCTTGGGGCAGATGCAGCTAAACAGGCCCAAACTATCATACCCCCACGACAGTGTTTCACAGATGGTATGAGGTTTTTATGCTGGAATGCAGTGTTCTCATTTCTCCAAACATAACGCTTCTCATTGACACCAAAAAGTTCTATTTTGGACTCATCTGTCCACAAAACATTGTGCCAATAGTCTACTGGCTTGTCCAGGTGATCTTTAGCAAACTGCAGACGGGCAGCAATGTTCTTGCAATCCTGCCATGCACACCACTGTTGTTCAGTGTCCTCCTTATGGTGGACTCATGAACTTTAGCTAATGTGAGAAAGCCCTTCAGTAGAGGTTACGTTGGATTCCTTTGTGACCTTCCAAACTATTAGACGCCTTGCTCTTGGTGTGATCTTTGTTGGTCGACCACTCCTGGGGAGGGTAATAATGGTCTGGATCTTCCTCCAATTTGTACACAATCTGTCTGACTGTTGATTGGTGGTGTCCAAACTCTTTACAGATGGTTTTGTAACCTTTTCCAGCCTGATGAGCATCAACAACTCTTCTTCTGAGGTCCTAAGAAATCTTTTTTGTCCGTGGCATGATACACTTCCACAAACGTGTTCTGAACATCAGACTTTGAAAGATCCCTGTTCTTTTAAAAAGACAGGTCGTCCACTCATACCTGATTGTCATCCCATAGATTGAAAATACCTGACTAATTTCACCGTCAAAATATCTGCTAAGCCTAAAGGTTCACATACGTTTGCCACTCACAGATATGTAATATTGGATAATTTTCCTCAAAAAAATTCTCCCCTCCCCTGAGTCTGAAAGGTGGCTTGTTGGAAAATAAGCACACTGCTAAGAATCCATAATGTTTTAATATATCTATTTATGAGTTTCCGCAGATTTCCTTACAAGTGCTATGAATGAACTGAGGCCACCGACAAGGAGAGCAAGAGGTGACCCCACAATTCAGATAAGGGAGGTTTCAAGGTTGTAAAGCTAATAATTGATGGAATATTCCCCCCCACACTCCTGAGACCAGTGTCTGTAAACTCTACATGCATATCTATAGATTACTGTTTTGTTATAACCATTCTAAATTTAGAACAACTTAACATTAGACCAATATACCATTTTTTTGTCTATATATTTCATTTGAATTTGATTAAACTATATTCCACAAAATTTCATTCATGAAAGAAAGGTTTTACATTATTATGTTCATCTTTCTGAATTCTAAAATATGTAAAATAAATAAGAAATTCTTCCTCTTAGAAAATGATTGCATTGTAATATAACATCAACAGCTGCATTGAAATGAGATTAGGGCCTGAAAATATACATATAAATGCGGAGTTCCGTATTTATAATTTGCATGTATTCGCATTACTTGTACTGTCTTGTTATAGAAAATATAGAGGATTAAATGAATCCAGGTATTAGTTTCTAGACCTCGATAGAGTTGGTTGTTTTTATAATTCAATAAATGTTAAATAGATTTTTTTTTTTTGCTATCTGTATATGATTTATAAGTCGCCCAAGTTCCCAATGCTTAACGTTACTGAACCATACAAAAGGTCAACCACACACATGTAGATATTGAGTTATAAATCCATGGGCTGTCCTATCTTGTCTGATTGATTGTATCCTATTTTTTCTATTTCTATGCTACATTGGTTCATCGACATACTCATACAATCAAGATTAGATCGATGAGAATTAAGTCATTTCTAAGAAGTGCATGTACAATGTAGGATACTTCATTAAAATGCTTGTCTATAACAAATTAATGAAAGCAAAGGTTGACACTGAATGATTAAGTAAATACAGTACATTCTACAAGGGATCTGCTATGGAATGGAGCATTTTGATTGTAAATTTTTTACACTAACGAAGGAAAATATATACTGATTGTACACCAGGACTGGCGACAGGTGGGTGCAGGGAAACACAGTTCATGTGCCCCCCTTCTCAGTGCCACTGCAGAATTCAGCAGGACATGGGCTGAAACGGGGACCCGGCAGCTGACACAATGATTTTGATTATTTTTGCCGGCATGGTAAGTGTGACATAATGGCATCTCGTCGCTGGGGAGATGCAGCATGCAGCGGAAGTAAGTGTGGGCTGGGTTGTGCTGGGCTGGAGAGATTTTGGGCAGGCGGAGGTTGGGGGTGCTGGAGATGAAGTGACACTAGAGGGAAGAAGCTGAAGACACAGGGCTGGGGATACACAGTGGGATGCGCTGGAGAGACAGAATAATAGGGCTGAGAGACAGGCAGTGCCGGATTAAGGGGGGCACTGGGGGCATGTACCCCCAGGACCCCATCTCAGAGGGCCACCCACCACAGTTGCGATCTTTATTACTGATCCGCAGTGCTGCAGCCACCGACAGCCAGCATACTGACTGCAGAGCAGTGCTGGGCTGCCGGCGGCCTTCCAATGGGATACGAAGTTGCAGCCACTAAATCCCCAAAGTGTGCAAAATCTGAATAATCAATTAGACATTGATACGTATTTGAATATAATCTATGTATACCCCATTTGTTGTAATTTTCCACTACAAACTTGTTTCTGATTTTCTTCTACTGTGTAATAAAGTGCTACAATCTCAGTCATTGAATTATAAAGTAGTGTGTAAGCAATAAATAGACTATTTGTTTTACGTAACATACAGTACTGTATATAGCAACTGTATAGAACACCTTATGATAAAGACCAAATATGGCAAAAAAAAAAATAATAATAAAAAAAATAAAATATAGATCATTCAGCCCTTGAAAAAGGGGCGAGTGTGCCCTGAAACGTTGGCTTATGTAATTTAAATAAGATTCATCATCTATATGAAAAATCTCAGAGTGCCACTGTCTGTCTTTTTCTATCTATATATAAATACAATATATATATATATATACACACACACTATATTTAGAATCTCAGTGTTTTGTGGGGGATGTAGATAGAATACCGACGGGCGCTATCCTGCCCACCAATATCCCGACAGCCACATCCTGACATGGGATTAATGATAGGCGTCGAAATCCCGACACCTATCATTAGCCCCACTACTAAATCCCGACACCTGTCTTACCGAACGAAGGTAAGGCGGGTGTTTTAGCGTGTAGCCGCGGGGAGGGGGGTTAGCATTAGGAACCCCATGGGGGACTTAGGGTTAGGCACCCCCCCGGGAAGGTTAGGGTAGGGAAAGGGGTGGTTCGGTTAAGGGTGCGGGGAGGGGAGTGTTAGATTTAGGCACTAACAGGGGGAGGTTATGGTTAGGCACTAAGGGAGAAGGTTAGGGTTAGGCACCTCTAAGGGAGGGTTAGGGTTAGTGGGAAGAGGGGTGGGTTAGACTTCTTACCTGATGCAGTAGGGATCCAAACCCGTTGGGCTGCCAACGTCGGTATTTGATCCATCGGCTGAACAGCCGCCGGCATTACATACCGATCTCGTTTTGTGGACAGGGTATCAATTTGTGAAGGTTGCATTGTAAAAAATAATACACAGCAATCAGAATTTTGCCAGTTTAAAATGGCTACCGTAGTGATATGTAATCTGGAGGACCAATCAGAAGCAGCAATCTCTGTGATTGTCGTTGTCCCCCCCCCTCCCTGATTGCAAAGACCCTTGCCATCCACTTTAAAGTTGTGAAGTTACATTTTATTCTGGTTAGCTGGTAATGCAGCTTCAATGGGCAGATATACCTAATCTTGAAAGTACTTGAACAAGTTCTGGATTTACAGTAGCCTTAACACAGTATACCTGTGCCTAAGGGCATCAGATTTAGGTCCCTACCCCGTATGGCCCCTGATGCAGCGGGGGATACTTATCACCAGAGCAATTCATTATTGCTCCGGTGCAGGGACAGCTGCTCCGAAAAGCACCTGTCCCCGCGATTAGTAGAGCAGCTACAGAAGTAGCTGCGGTACTTAACTAGCAAGAAGAGGTAATAAGCGCTAACAATACTGGACAATACAAATATATGATACTGTCAGATGAAAGTATCACTGTGCGTTGACACTTCAATCATGCGTTGTCTTTTCTCCCGAACAACTAGATAAAAACTTACATTGAAATTCTAACTCTAATGCAGTAAAAGGAATCTTTTTAGTGTCTTTTTACCACCACGAATGTCAGGACCCCATGGAAAGAGGAAACTTACATTTATATCCTACTGTATCTCGAATGCACATCAGGGTTTCTTTTGGCTCAAAAAAAAAAACGTGAATTTTCTCATACAAAAACTTAGAATTTATTAATGAACAGGAAGAAATAAAATCCGCTGAAAAACAACTCAGCGATAATTAAAAATAGATAAAAAACAGTTATGTAAACATCGGTGTGCGGACAGTCATTCTTTATAGATCCTTCCGAAGGAAAAAGTACCGTAACTCCGCTAGGGGAGAAGATGGTAGCCGGCACAGATTCTCCATGCTGCAGACTACGGTGAAGGTGAAACGACTTTTAGAATAAACCTCCTCAGGTCGGCAGTTTCCTCCAGGCTGTCTGGTGGTGTGGCTTCAACGCATTTCGGAGAATCCTTTTTCTCCTTTTTGAAGAACTCATTCATTATTGCTCCGATGCGGGGACAGCTGCTCCGAAAAGCAGAAGTAGCTGCGGTACTTACCTGACCCCCGTCGCTAGAAGATGGTAGCCGGCACAGATTCTCCATGCTGCAGACTACGGTGAAGGTGAAACGGCTTTTAGAATAAACCTCCTCAGGTCGGCAGTTTCCTCCAGACTGTCTGGTGGTGTGGCTTCAACGCATTTCGGAGAATCCTTTTTCTCCTTTTTGAAGAACTCATTCATTATTGCTCCGGTGCGGGGACAGCTGCTCCGAAAAGCAGAAGTAGCTGCGGTACTTACCTGACCCCCGTCGCTACTTTTCCGCATGCGCAAAGCCGCCAGGGAGCCAGTGAGGAGGCAACAGAGGGATTCGCTAAAATCCCTCTTCGTATCCCCGGAACTACGAGAAGAAGCGCCATCTGAACATGAAGCTTGTTTTCGCAGGCATACTCCAAAAACTTTCAGCTTCCGGAGTTTGCTGAATATCAGGTGGTCCTATTCAGACCCCTGATGATGAATGGCCCGGTAATTGAAATATGCGGAAACTAGTGTTTTCGCAAGGTTAACAGGACATTTCACATATGCTGAATAGGCCCCTTAATATCTTAATTAAGTATCAATCACCTGAAAAATATATAAAATCAACCCTCGAAAACTTCAAAAGTGGACAATGGTTACCACAAGGGAGACCTTGATCATATTTCCAAAGGCACAAAAGATCAAGTCATGAGATCCAACTGTAGAATAATATTGCCTCTTTGCGGCCCTGTTGTCTGAGACAGCGTTGATATCATCTCTTCGCACGTGGCTGTCTGTGCAGCTCCCTAGAAGTGTGCATTCCATTCTGTGCACTTAGGTAATTCCAATCGTGCATAGCCACATGGTAGCTGACATCACCTATGTTACTCACGGTTCCTGCTTTCAGGGTCTCATTCAGAGCCGCTCGTAAGCGGCCGCTCGTTTGCTCCGAGCGATGTTCGCACATCTGCGCATGCGTATGGGTTTTAGCATGCATGCGCGAACCAGTCAGTGCGGTCAGAAATCGTGTGCTCGCAAAATAGCGAATGCCTGCTAATTTGAGTGACAGGATGAGGCGTTTGTGGGTGGTAACAGGGGAAGGTGCTTGAAAATGGGGAGTGGAGATCCGAAAGCAGGCGTGAAAAACGGTCAAAACGGGCGTTTTAAGGGTGTGCATAATTAACAAAGCAGCGTCATTGACCACGTCACTTGGTTGTCTTTTAGCCTGAACTGCTCGCATGATTGCGGTAGGAAAATGCAACCACAAGAATAGCGAGCAGTTCATTCGCCGTTCGATGTACTCGATTAATCTAATAAATAGCGGAGATGACGTATGATGCGAGCGGCCAGGGGGCGTTTTTTTAAAAATAACGACCACATGTTTTGTTCGCTCGTTCAGACATAGAGGCGTCAACAGACCGCAAAGAGCGAACGGTCAATTTAAATAGCCAGCCCCTTTTTCTGAACGAGCGAGCGCAAATAGCGTCCGGCTCTGAATCAGACCCTCACTGCCTAAGCAACAGAATTCTATAGTTCCTAATGGTTCCATTCATCATCACTTAATTTCTACAAAAGTAGGTGCAAAAATTAACACAAAAATTAAGGATCGGGGGTATTCCTTTTATAGGTAATGCAGGACATAACACTGATATCTCCTGCTTACCTTTCAGCCCCGATCTGTCCTGCTGTCCCCATACACTAGTATGGAGACCTAAATTCATCATGCTCCAAAAATATAATATTTTAGGAGCTTAACTGAGGGAGCATTCGCCATGTTCAGATGGTGTTAGCTCCCAGACCCCTGCTCCTTCCCAATAGGAAGTAGCCTTGGGTTGTGAAGAAGGATGCTTTTGGATCCCTCCGTCCCTGTTTGGCTCCTTCCATCGGATGCTGGGGCCTTTTTGTGCCTGCACGACGCCCAGGTCACATAGGTGCACTACCACTGCAGAGTCTGACTCAGCAGTGCTAACTGTCGTAGCAGTGAAATGGAACACGGAGACAACTGATTTTGGATCAATGTTGAATTGCTCCAGTGAATTTGTATCCACAGTTGCTACTCGCAGCAAGTTGAATACTTATCAGTGATCACCCGGTCCCCAATAATTAACATAATGAATGGACCCTTAAGAGCCTATGGGCTGAATTCAATTATCCTCAAAGGATTAGCCACGATGCAGCGTCCGGGGCTAATCAATTACAGCCCGCAGGCTGCATTTAACCCAGATTTCCGTTCACCTCCTCCTGAGGCTCGAACTAAAATCCGCATTAAGTTGAGCTTTCTGTCCTTATCGCGGCCAGCACAAATGCATTAACCCATAGTTCCGGGCACTTATCCTTGAATCTACATCTGCTTGCCCATTACTAAATTCTGTGCCCTCATTATCACGTTGTTATTTTAGAAGCTGCCTAGTTGGTCTAACCATAAAAGGGGCATCCTGCAGTGGAGCTCCAAAAGCTGGTCCCATGTGAACACTGGTGCTCTAGCAGGATGCCTGCCCACAGATCTCTGGGAAAATAACATAGGCGCTATTGTCTCTGTGATTTCTGTGCTCGCCGACAAAGAGGTAAATATAGTATATGGGTGCAGGATGCCAGACACAGGGGCCTGTGTGCAACGCATATCCTACACCCAATAGAGCAAACAATTAGCGGCACTGTAAGTCCATTACTGGTACTGTACATACGGTAACAGGCCAAGCGGGTGACATCGGCATCTAACTCTTTACCTGTCATATAGATCGTGATAATGTACTGTGCACCCTCAGCGATATAAGAAACTTAAAATCTAAACTAAAGTTTTAGACTATTGTTAAAAAATATATATATTTCAAGATGATCAAAATGCAAATCAAAGAGATCATGTGACCTCACTTAGTTTTTAAATGCGATGTAGAACAAATGACTACAATTTTTATATTACTAGTATAAATATAATGAATTAGGTCATAAATGATTTAATCAAAAGTAAAATGGAATAACTAATTAATGACACGGATAGGTTCAAATATAATTTCATATTTCTATGGCAGTAATGAAATAATGATAATAATCCAACGTCTACTAAAAAGGTTCATAAGAAAAGAAATGAATACATTGTACTTATTAGCCCCAATCAATTGTTTTCATAAAATGCGATTATAAAAATTTAAAAAGCAAACCTTTAATCGCATTTAATTTACAATCTGTAGCTGGGATATTATAGAACAATATCAGTATTTTACATTGTCTGGAGTGGCAGGGCATTTCCTCTGATCAAATTACAAAAGTGTAATACTTACAACATTTGTACATTACAGAGGTGTCTCTGCACAACAAGAGGCCGGGAGAGACATTGTCACAGAACAAATGTGTAGCTGAATCCTGGCATTGTAAAGAGGATGTCTCAATTCTGTTAAAAAGTATCACAAAATAGAGACATATACAGAAACACTTGTCGTGTAATACAAATTCATCTTAAAGAACAACAGTATTTTAGATTGGCTCATTCCTGCCCTATTCTCTGTGTGGCATTTAAGTCTCATTTGATGTTGCTTAAATTGCCACATTCAGACTGTTTATACTGTAAAAAAGTGGCATTATAATGTACAACACTTTTTATTTAAGTGATGCAAAATGGATAATATACAGTATTCATCACTCAGTATATATTTATCATCTGCATCAGTGGCAAACGCAGGATTTCTAGAGGGGGGTTTCCAAATGCTTGATTTTAGAGCGAATGTGGCCAGTCCATGAAGAGGGTAGAATTAGCACTTATCCAGTTTTATTATGCGTCATACAAAGTGTATTGTGTGTCATAATTCCAACATATACAGGACTAGCGATAACAATTATTATTATCCTTTATTTATATGGCGCCACAAGTGTTCCGCAGCGCCTTACAGAGTTCATAGAACTAATAAGAGAACAAGAAACAAGTAACTTACAGTACATTACAGTGCAGGACAAGGACACGATTTATATACATTGCTGCAAAAGCGATTAACAGTAAGCCATTAGATGCAGCAGCAGGACCATCCTTCCTGAGCTGGATGTTTTTATTTTAGATGTAGGCACCATTCCAGAGTATTGGAGCAAGCCCGGGAGCCTGGAGGAGCAGCAGAAGAACCTAGCACTGCCCTGGACATATATGTACATATTGGGCTCTATAGCAGTGCATCCCTAATAGTGCATGTTTTCCAGATCTCCTAGTTGGTGCACAGGTTATTTGTTACTGTCTGATACATGTTAAAAGATCCACAGGTGGTGCAAATTGTTTAATTTGTGATACTGAGAAGAACATGCAACACTAGCAGAATTATATTCTATTACTATTTCTACTGTGGTCATGTGTGTGCTGGGGAGGGGGGTTTCCAGGCAGACGGAAACCCCCCCTGCGTTTGCCTATGTGCATTACCTGAATTTGATCTATTACTCCTAAAATATCATGAAGAGAATTGAAGGGCACACAGTAGACAGTTGTGAATAATACCCGAGAGATCCTTGTTCTCCATGCAACGTACAGTACATAGTGGCCTTACCAGGGCTGGTGCAAGGTTTCTCAGCACCCTGGACAAAGCTTTAGCCTACCGCCCCTTACCTCCACATTACCCACTCCCCGGCACCTCGCAAACTTTACTTTTATAAGATAAAAAAGCCCAGAACACAGTACATTCATGTTGTATGCACTAGACTGACATTTTGCAATACGTACCAAGTTAGGGGCGATTATTGTTACCCTATGTCGACTCCTTATTCCAGGACATTACCTTGTCCATGTTGAATATAGTGTATAAGAGGTGTATACAGGAGACTGGTACTATGCACATTGAGGAGAGCAGCAGGCTCAGGGGAGGTCACTGCGAATGGAGGGTGGTTATTGTGCCCTGAGACAGAGTAATTGTCCCTGGGTATTCAGTAAAAGTCAGTCCTCATAGAGCATAGTAACCTGTTTTCTGGAGCCTGGCATTGTGCTGAATGGAGGGGTGAATATCACACTCCAGGATGGAGTCCTTGTCCCAAGACAAAAATAAATAAATCAAATAAATGTAACTATCACTATAGAAAAAAGAATGTTGCCACTAGTGAAACTTATAGACAGCAACACTATCCCCCCAAATCCCCATTTATAATATCATATAAATGTCAATGTAATGTACTGCTATTAAACAACCAAGCCATATAACCAGAAACCATAGTAAATGCAATCAGTGTCAACTAAGGTCAGAAAGCACCCAACAGAGAGCAGATGCCAAACAGGGAAGCTCGCTCCGGCCAGAGAGAGCAGATCTCTGTACCTTTATAAATCAGCAGCCCTTCCTCCCATAGATTGTGCTGCGATTCAATCTGATGGTTGTGAGTCTGTAAGCCACTATTACTATGCAGACCTCCCCTGCACTGATTCCTGCAGATACTGCGCTCAGCTGTACATACATTATAGTCTCACTCTTTGCAGCCGGCGAGGGACACATGTAGCACTGTGCGCTCTGCCCCACCAGGGTAACCCAGGCCACTGGCCGCTGCTAGGTGGCTCCACAGCGCGCTACACCTCTTTTTCAGCCTCTTCAGGCAAGGGTAGTGATCAAGAGTACAAGGAAGGTGAGGAGTGGGGGTGGGTGGGAGAGATGGGCTTGAATAGGGCTGATCCACTACTCACATGTAAGCAATGCAGTAGTAAGCAATATATTTTTATTTATTACTGACGTCTCTGGCGCCCCCAACAGCCTGGTGCTCTAGGCAGCTGCCTAATGGAAGCTCCGGCCCTGGGCCTTACAGCATGCCCCACCATCAATTTTCCCAGTGCCCAGCTGTTGGTCAGTGGAAGCCTTAGAAGTAACTGTGTGGTACCTATTAAATGACCTGGCTATCTTGCCAATGGTTGGGGCGATTTACCTTTGCCCTGGACCATGCAAGATTACCTGTACACAGGGTGTATCTAGGGCTCCGAGCACCCATGGCAAAGTAATGGAATGGTGCCCCCCCCATATTTTCTGTATAAATACACACACTGTACATAAAACCTCACCCTAGCCAGCCCCCATGTCTCACCTGCCAGTTACAATAACACTACACCCTGTCGCATACTCAGCCTGTCACCTGTAACACTACACCCTGTCACATACTCAGCCTGTCATCTGTAACACTACACCTTGTCACACACTCACACTACAGCCTGTCACTTACTCACACTTAGCCTGTCACCTGTAATAGTACACCCTGTCACATACTCACACTCAGCCTGTCACATACTCACACTCAGCCTGTCACCTGTAACACTACACCTTGTCACACACTCACACTGCAGCCTGTCACTTACTCACACTCAGCCTGTCACCTGTAATAGTACACCCTGTCACATACTCACACTCAGCCTGTCACCTGTAACACTACACCGTCATACACTCACACTACACCCTGTCACATACTCACACTCAGCCTGTCACCTGTAATAGTACACCCTGTCACACACTCACACTACACCCTGTCACATACTCACACTCAGCCTGTCACCTGTAACACTACACCCTGTCACATACCTCTGGGGTCCCGGCCCGGGTGTCCTGCTGTCAGCCTGCACAGGAGCAGGAGCAGCCGAGAGGTACCCTCCCACATCCTCCGCTCCCCGGTGCCCAGCAGCATGTGAGACGGAGAGTCAGCCGTGGGCCCGGGTGTCCCGCTGTCAGCCCGCACAGGAGCAGCCGGGAGGTACTCTTCCATATCCTCCGTTCCCCGGTGCCCGGTGGCATGTGAGATGGAGAGTCAGCCGTAGCTGCTGGGGAGGCCGATCGGGGAGGATCTGGGGACAGAGAGGAGGAGGCTGGGGGAGGACGAGCGTGGATGTGCTGGCTCGGGTGAGGAGGAGGTGTCGGGAAGTAGGGGGTGGGTGACTCCCTCTCACTCACCAGCGGCTGCCAGGCCCTGGACGGACATCATAGGGGTGTACCTGGGACTCCCCGTCTTTATTCTACCCCGACCATGGGAGGCACTGCCGGACGGGACCCCCCCTCGGCCGGGGCCCCTGGCGAGTGCCATCCTGGCCAAGGGGTAGATACGCCCTTGCCTGTACACACTAAGGGGTTTATGTATCAAGCAGTGAAAAGCGTGGAGAAGTGAACCAGTGGAGAAGTTGCCCATAGCAACTAATCATCTTAGAACTAGCATTTATCAAGTACAGTCTATAAAATAATAGGTAGGAGCTGATTGGTTCCTATGGGCAACTTCTCAACTGGTCCACTTCTCCATGCTTTCCACTGCTTAATACATAAACCCCTCAAACATTTAAAGACCGACGGAACGTTCACTCGTTCCTTCCTTCATTAAACTACACTGCCTCGCATGCAGGGTTGGTTCTAGATCTAGTGGAGCCCAGGGCAAAATTTTCAGGAGTGCTGGCAGGGCATCAGGTCGGGGCTCCAGCCCTGGATGTTCAGCCGGCACACAACACACCACATGTCTACAGCAGGCTGAGGAGAGGGCAGGCAAAGTGGGAGGGAGGACACAGACGATTGGATGTGGCTGCACCCACTCCCCAGAATGCCATGCGCGACAGCAATGACGTCATGCCAGGCAGTGGGCACTGGTATTTTGGGAGACAGTGCCTTGCTTGACCACCCCTAGAACCACCACTGCCCACATGCCATATCGTGTGATTGGTTGTGCAATATGGCCAATAACACAACGGTGCTGACGACCCACAGGAGCATGCAATCGTGGGTACACATTAGACAATGTGCCCAAATTATTGTTCTAATCCGCTTCAAAACGATATATCAGACGATATATTGTTTAATGTGTACCCAGCCTAATAATTAGGTGTGGTAACCCTTATGGCAGCCATGAGGCCTGGCAATGAGGGAAGAGAAGTGCAAACTTAGTATGATTACAGTAAAGGCAATTATTGTTTTGCTAGAAATTTACCTACAGTATAAAAAGCGATAGTCACATAAAGTACTTGTCTATTCTTCCGGAATATCCTTCAAGAGTAGACCAACCTCCCACATCCTGCACACTTTCAAAGTGAAGTTGACGGGTTGATACTTGAAGAGATAGTTAGTTGTGCCACCATCGCTGCCCGATGACACAAATTGCAGGATTATGCAGTAGGGAAGAGGCCCGATATTACGCAGTGGTCCTGCCAAGTCCATCTTGCAGTTCCCACTTGGAGTTGTGAAGGGGATGGGTACGGGATGCCGGCGCTCAGGACCCCGGTGGTCAGAAACCCGAAGCTGGCATCCAGACAGGGTTATAATACAGACACTTGTCAGCCAGTATTCTAACCCTTCCCCTCTCACTACCCCTAACCCTCCCTCTCCGGTGCCTGAACCTAACACTCCCCTTCTCCCTACCCCTAACCCTCCCTCCCCAGTGCCTGACGCTAACTTTCCCCCCTAGTGCCTAAACCTAAACTTTCCCTCCCAGCACCCTAAACCTAACCCTCCCCCCTTAGTGCCTAACCCTCCCCCTAGTGCCTAAACCTAACCATCTCCCCAAACCCGCTACTTACCTTCAGGATTCGGGTGACCCGGATCTGACAAGTGTCGGAATTCCAGCGCCGGCATTCTGTTCGCCGGATTCCCCGCGGTTATACTGCCTGCCTCCTGATGTGAAGTACAGAGGTGAGTGATGATGATGCAATCACATCACTGTGTCCCCATCCCCAGAGGCTCAATGCCACTGGACAAGTATGCAATTGTGACACATAGAGGAAATAAAATGCAAGTGCCTCCTCGGAATCATGATTTAAGGAAGACACAAAGGATCAATTGGAAAAACGGAGCTGTGTAGTGACCTATCTACTGTTTCCGCCATGTATATATATCTACCACACAATCCCGCAAAGATTTGCTCATAGTGATTTTCTGGGGCAATTCCTAATAGAAGAATGTGGGTGTACTCTTACATATACATTAGGCAGACAAATAGGCTCTTCTGCACACAATGAAATACGCTGCTCGCCCACATTTTGTATGACTTGTAAATGACTCCCACTGGCTTTAACTGTATTTTTCCCATAATTTTCCTAGTAGTGCTAGTCAGTACAGACCAAAGTATTGTTTCATGGTATACGGCACACTCAGCAGGAAAAACACACTGACAAAGATCGCAGGTTACTTATGTTACAATTGTTCAGTAACGTCATAGATCAGCCAACAGGTTTTGTAAGTACTGTATTATTGTTATGAAGTGAAGCTATGAAAAAAATAAACCTATATTGTGCAGTATGCTACAAGAATGAGTTCACCGTTCACGCAAAAGAAATAAAATGTGGATTGCATGAAAGGTGATTTGTATAGCCCTCCATTTTCATGTTAGATGTACAAGGTTGAACTACTGTATAGAATAAAACTATTCCGAAAATTAAAACTTAAAAGAACTTTGGCAGCAATAAAATTATTATCCTTTGCACTTTCTGACACCAGAATATACTATTTTCTATGCTCTCTCTTTACTACATAGTTCCTGAACATTTTCACCTACTTTTGTAGAAAAGAATTATCAGGGCTATGCAGATAACACGGCAGATATCACAGGTAACATTCGGGGAGACAGATGATTTTCGGATCAGCCGTCTTCGCGCCGGAACAATGATTAATTACTGTGGCGCTTGGCGTGAGTTAGAATGTCCATCTGGACCCTGATAATTAACATAATGAATATGGCCCTTGATTTGTAAAGCCATGCAGTTATGTTTGTGAGGTTTTGTGTGTTTAAGGGGTCTATTTAAGACCCTTTCTCTTATTGTTGCTATATGCAGCAATAAGAAATGAAGTATCAGAGCTATTTAACATTTTACTCATGTTAGGACAGCTGATCTGAGAAACCAGGCTGCAAAAGACTCGGTCGCACCCTCTTAGGTCAGTACATGCGTCCACGCTGCATAAGGATGGGGGAGATCTGAATGGACCCCACTACACTCTCCGGCAGCTCTTTACATAATAAATATCTGCTATCGCCATTCTGAGGTTGTGCTCATTATCGGAAACAGGATTTTCTGGTCAGTTGGATAAGTTGTACTTTGTTTAACACAGGAGATATTGGTGATATTGCTTGTGTAAGACCTTTGCTAATTACCTCTGTGACCATATTGGCATGAAGACACTCATCCCTGCATGATTTTAGAAGAATAATGTTGAAAATATACAGGCCCATTAGTGGCAGCTTTATCAAATGGTGAAAGTCCTATTACTGGAGAAAATTAGAGGGCTTCATCCAATACATGAGAGCGGTTACCAATGGTGTATACTATCTGTATATTTGCAGCATCCTATGTATAGTGCGTAAGAATATATTGTTAATAGTGCTACAGTGCTAACTGGACAATTGTGTACATAGTTATTGCATCATTAATAAATGGCGCATTCTGTATTTCACATAAAAAAAACCTGTGACCCTTAAACTCACCTTGTTACACTTCCGGACACCAAACAATATACCGTAGAGACTATATATCATTACAACTATTCCCTCCCTAAAATACTATAATATTTCACTGCCAGATTATGTTCATGTCCCAATTATCAGCCAGAAAGACACTTTATGGCACCTATCACAGAGATCCCTTATGGAAACAACCATAATCCTAACCTTAGTGTGGTCATCAGTTGCCTTGGGAAAACAGGCATGCCGGCAGTTACAGTATATGTCCCAAAGGTTTATTAACATTGTTTTATCCATACCATAGAAAAGACTGCAGAGACAAATATTAGGGAATCAAAGTCCATAGAAAACAAATTATAAACAGAAGAGAAGAAGCTACTGTCAATGTACAAGGACAAAACAAAATCACAGATTACAGTAGGTCACAAACACTGACAAATTAAGTTAATCTTTAAGCAAAGTCTATACAAACGGAGTCAAGTTACATTAACAATACGCAGGATTGATCATATATGAATAATTACTAGACAGTGGTGTAGGGGATACTTGTAGCAGCGGTAACAACCCCTCCAAAGCCCAGTGGCTCTGTAGGCCGTGTGGTGACCTCAATGATATACACAGAGGCAGGGGCGTAACTAGGTATTTGAAGGGCCCAAAGTTTGTAAGGGCCCCAATGGCGATAAATGTATATAACACATTTAACTTTGACAAGGAAGATGGGCCCCCCTAAGCTCTGAGCCCCATAGCAGCTGCACCCCTTGCACCTATGGTAGTTACGCCCATACACAGAGGGTAGGGAGTGGTGTGCGGTGACATCCCTATTCGGCACTTCCACAAGAAATCAACGTGCATCCAAATATTCAGAGAGCAGGCTCAGAGTTTGCTTCTGGGTTCTAATGGCTTTGTTGCCGGACCAGCACAGGAGACCTAGAACTAAACAGCAATAGATTTTGACATCTAAAATATGTTGTGAATGTCAAAACATAATTTCATTAGACACTTTGGGAAAACATTAAAGTCCCATAACTGAGGGTGCGGTACAGATACTTAAAAGGCTTGAACCAGTGCATTTAGGCAATTGTAGATGCAAAGGGGCATTTTAACAAATGACGGAGTCCGGGTGCAAGTGGTACCCCTACTCCCATAAAAATGGTGCAGGTGCCAGAGTCACTGCTGTCTTCTGACTGTCTGTCATATTTCAGGTGATTTCTTGAGATATATGGCACCGGCATACATGCCGACAATCAGCCCCCTCCTTCCTGCACACCCTCGTCCATTATAAATACACCAATGATAGAGGCTTAACCCAAAACCATAGAGTGGGTGTACAGCTACAGTATGCAAGGGGCAATTGAGCAAATATAAATACGCTGTAGCAATTTAGGCTGTGCAAGTTGATATGGATTAAACATATAAAATGATTTGTTGATTTGTTAATTAGTAGACCTTATACTAAAGGGTCCCATACATCTGAGGAGCATTTCCCCGATTCGATGATCAGAGATCCGGTTGGTGGCCACTAATAACTGGTGATCCGTCAGGGAATAGGGGAAATTGTCAATGTAAAAAAATCCCCGATTTGCCGATTGCGACTTTTTTTCGGTCAGGATCAGGGATCGAGATCTTTCAACATGTTGAATACTCCCCAATGCCCCGACCCTGCCATCGGCAGGGCGGGGAATTTCCCCAATCCATCATAGATGTATGGGGGCCTACACAAATAGAAAAGGCTATATATATAGTGTGCCTCATATTTCCAGACCAGTAACATATGTATAAATAAAACAACAAGAATTATAAACAACATATGCCAACAAACTAATCATATTGCAAATCTGGCCTGTTATATTCAGGAGCGATGTGGCAGATAACATAATGGAATATTCCATTCCTACTTTATTAATTCCTATACTAGTCAATATCAGACAGCAGATGTTTTTGCCTGCTAACATGTTGGAACAGGTAAAATAACATGCACTTTGTCTATACACTGGCTTGTTGTGTATGCAGGGAAAAACCCGGAGTGATTGATTTCATATAGTGTGTCTTGTCGCCTCTGCGCACAAAATCTTTTGAACAGGAGACACATCTATCAGATTTGATAATAAAGAATGCAAGACCCAGCCAGCAGATAAGATTAAGGTTTGTAAATAAAGTGGAATATTTGTCGCTCGAGATTTAAAATTAAGAAATAAATCAGGTGCCGAAAACTTTACTATAAGCTGTTGATTTCTCAGTCTAATATCCCCGGGAGCTCTTCATGTTTTTATGAAACATTGATTCCTCTCAATTTCACCTGTTGAGATTTCTGCTTTTCTAAAATGCCAAATGCGCTTGTCTTCTTGTACAGCATCTGATTACCGGCATTCAATAAATGAACTGACATCTAATTACACAGGCCAAGGAGAGAACTTCTGCTGGGAGATTTCACAGACTAGACTCTTCACTAAAAATGACAGAAGCATTGCCAATATGCACACTCATTATCTACATCAGATTTGACATATCTATTCGAAAAATGAAATCCAGGGTCCAAAGATGCTCTTCTTAATGAACTGTTCGAGTGCGCAATTAATTCTCATAGCCATGTAAAATCACGACGATTCCAAATATTTACTTGAATTAAGTACCATGATCAGATTGCTTAACAACATTTTTATCAGTGAACAAGGGGTCACACCAATAAAAGCAGGCAAGGTGTCAATGAATTAGGAACACATCAATTCCTGACTTTGATGATGGCTTTAGAGCAAGCTTCTGTTTATTTTGATTTGAAATGTCTGATATGGAATAAATGAGCGAAGAGTCTCTCTCACCTCTAAGCAAAGAAGGATCAGTCTTCTGCACAAGCTGTGACTTCTAAGGCACTTATTTCCCATATAGAGATTATTAGCTGTGATTTACGGGTGCTGGATTCCTCTATAATTGCACAGAATTTATAGAGGCATAGCCAAACGCAAGGTGTGTTCCAGTTGCCCAGAACCCCCCCCCTGTAGCTCAAATCAACATTTAGTATAAGGAACTGTGTGGAACTAAGCACTCCACTAGCTCACCAGACAAGATTATATATTGTTAAGTGCTAACTATGCTCCCTCCATGGGCTGGCCACACTATAAAATTAAGCATATGGAAATCCCCACTCTAAAACTCCTGCCTTTGCCTCTGAAAGGGGTTTCTATGTCATTTTGGGCAACTGCCTAAAATATGATAAATTCTTTCCATGCTCCTGATATATCTGTGTGCATGAAATTTATAACAAATAAATATTGGTGATATACATATTATACTTACTGTGTATAGGGTGAATCATCCATTAAATGAACGGTTATGAGAATTTTCATATTGGGGATGGAGTATGTAGAAGATACAAGAAAAAAGGTATTTTGAGACGTGCCATCATTATTACTGGAGATGTGCGGTTTGGTTTTGCTCAAATTTAGTCGGATATGTTCGGATCTCAAAAACGGCATCATATTGGCTATCCGGCTATCATGTGTTTTAGACAGCCAATAAGATAAATCCAATCTAATCCGAACTTGCGATAATGTGGCGATAAGAACCGAATAAAACCGAACCTGCACATCTCTTTTTATTACTATATGTATACTTTTAAAATATATTTTTGGTTTAAAGAGTGAAGGAATAGTTAGAATTTACAACCAAAAAACAAAAGAGGTGTAGAAATGACCAGCAAATGAACACACAATACTAGCAAATGAACAGATAAGTCCAGTAAATGAATTATATCAATAAAACATAGTCAATAGATCTAATACAAGATGGTATGCATTAAATTTAAGATTACTCTATTAAACCTGAAAATGTTAATTCACTGGTAGTGTTTGTTCACTGGCAGATTCACCCTATATAGTGATTTTATCTTCTATGAAAAATGGTATTGGCACTCAAGTAGACAACCGTGGATTCTGGCTTGCTGAAGGTCCTGGCTTGCTGAAGGTCCTGCAAGTGTCTTCCAATCTATAAAGTAGCTGTAATGGTGGTGTCTGATAGGCCAAGCGAGGTCTCACCATCAGGGCTGCCATCAGGGGGGGACTGCCGGGCCTGGAGTCCCGGGCCCGGACACTCGGGGGGCCCGCCCACTCCTCCTACCTCCCACCCACTACTTCCCTCCCTGCCAAACTTGCGGTAACTAACAGGCTCGGCCGGGGGTCCGCTCCTACCACTGCACAGCGGCCGCCCGCGCCCGCTTCTATATTCCATGCCTACAGTATCTCTCCAACTGCCCGCCGCTACTGCCGTGTGAGAGGCAGGCAGAGAGGATGCTCCCGGCTGCTCAATTGTATTATAGGAGCATCCACAGAGCAGGCCGGGAGCATCCTCTCTGCCTGCCTCTCACAGCCAGCCATAAACAGGGCAGCAGCGGGCTGTTGGAGCGATACTGTAGGGAGGGGATATAATGGGCATGGGCGCTGTTAGGAGCACACCACCCGGCTGAGCCTGTCAGTGAACATAAGTTTGGCAGGGGGGAAGTAGTGGGCGGGCGGGTGTGAGGAGCAGGGGGGGGGTGGACGGGCAAACAACTTGCTGTGAGGAGCTTACTGGGAGGGTTTGCTGTGAGGTGTGCTCTGTATAATGGGGGCTGGGGGGGCCCTGCCTATTTGGTCTGTCCCGGGCCCCACTTTTTCTGATGGCAGCCCTGCTCACCATACACAGCGTTACACAATGATTCATGGGGCCAGGGCTGCCTTCAGAAATTGTGGGGCCCAGGACTGATAAAATAACCAGCCCCCCCCCCCCCCCCCATGTTCCAACAAAAACCAGGAAAAGGGGAATTGGAGAAGTTCAATGAGCACAGGATGAGAAGCTCACAGGTATATCAAAAGAGATATATTATAGAAAAATCCACAATCATCTAAGTTAAACCCGCTATGCAATAGGGGTATAAAAATATTATTGGTTGTGTGGAGGTGCTCCCCCCATGTTCCGTCAACTCAAGCCCCGCAATGTCTCTCCATCCCCTCTTCTGTATTTCCAGCCAGCACTCCTTCTGTCTTCCCAGCTAGCCTCCCTTCCCTCTCTCTCTTTTTATTACACTCCCCATCCCCGCTCCCTCCCTTATATATTTTAGGATTGTGTTCCCAGCACTCATATATTTTAATTTGTGCCTTCCCCCACACACTCCTTACAATATATACTGTATGTAATACATATGTATTTTTTTCCCCAAGGCCACCTCCACCCCTTCCCTTGTTTAATGATCTTGTGTCCCCTTCTTTTTTTAGTTACCTTTTCTTCCGTTTCTTCCTCTACTCCTTCTCTTCTTGTCTGTGATCACTGTGCTGGGGATCGGCTCAGGCTGGCCAGGGAGGATTGTGTTCGCTCCTCTCTTGCAGGCTGTTCTTCTTCTAGTCACCGGGGTGTAAGACGTTAGGATATCACAACGGCCTAATGACTCACTCCCCATCTCAGCATCAGAGTGCACTGTGTAGGAGAAGGGACTAGGGGAGGCAAAGACAGCCGGGCACGCTGCTTAGCCTCACAAATCCCTCGCGGCACCCGTCCTCACCTTGTCACCACCTAGCAGTCTAGCACAGCAGTGACCAAGCAGCCGGGGAGTGGAGCCTTTAGTCTCTGCCGGCCGGCAAAACTGTACCGGCCCGAAAGGCAGCTGGCAGATGTCACCTTGGCCCCCGGCCGACCTCTGTGTAGGAGCCAGATGAGGGCCCCCCTCTCAGTCCGGGCCAGGAAATCCAGGCCCGGCAGTCCCCCTTTGATGGCGGCCCTGCATGGGGCATCTAAGACAGGCAGGTCAGTAAAGAGAGCCATATGCTGCCAGGAGACACCTGTACCAGAGATGGTGAGGAAGGTGTATATATATTATTCCCACACAGGAGTGTAGCAAGACCTATGGGGGCCCAATAGCAACATTTCTACAGGTCCCCCTCCTGTGCAAATTATTTAGCAGTTTGTCCGTTTTGATTGTAAATGATCTAATAGTTGCACTAACTGCCTACTTAGCTGACATGGAGGATTAAATTAATTTTGATTAGCATATAGTAAGTATTATAAACCAAAAATATATATATATATTTTTTAAAATGACAGTCTCCCCAATCCCAATTGTTTATGATATAACGTGGTATATAAGAGGGCTATAATAAAGCAGTTAGTCAGGAGAGGCGTAGATGGAGCCGGCTGTGCCAATGACCGCTGTTGCCCTGCAGTAGCACCCTGGTGAGAATAGAAAATCCAGGGCTTAGGAGATGGCAGTGTAACTCCGTGCAGGAAGAGAGCCTGGCCTCAGAGGCAGCCCGGGCCCTGTAGCAGCCGCACTCCCTGCACTTTCTGTAGCTACACCCTTGCCTGTGAGTGGCAGCTGGTCTGCCAAAAATTGGAAGAGTGTGTATAGTGACAAAATCCTTTTAGCATACTGTTTCAGCAGATACAGATCTGAGATCTGCTGCAAAATTGGACAGCTGCATAGGCATATAATGGGTGTTGATTCTGCGTCCAGGTCTCCAGTAGGATTGTGTCAACAGTTTGGTCTGGAGTTGGATCCCCGGAGGATTGAACAAGTGTGTACCCATCTTACGTCATGCAGCATCATATCAGATGAATAATTTGTTTTATCCATTGTTTCTATATTAAAAACTGCAGATAAAATGGAGGAAAGGGTAAAGGTGACGGGCCAAAATTTGTTATAAGTTCTTACCTGAAGATGTTGTTGCTCAGGATCTTAATTCAAAGTCCATATCAGTAGTCTTTATCCAAAGTTGCTTAAATAAAGCAAGAACTACTCAGAGAGCATCAATGCAGGACATAATGTCACCACAAAATGGCTGCCAGTAGCTGGGCATCCTTTATATAGGGCTGTGACCTGCATTGTGACATCACAATGCACGTAGGCAGCAGCTAGAGATGGCTGTAGCTTAGATCAGCTCTGGGACCTACCTGCTACATTTCTATAACATAAGTAAATGTTTGTGAAGGCTGGTGCTTCCTTGGTGAATATATGATCTTCATCAGTGAACCCTGGCAGGGACATAACTATATATTTGAAGGCCCGTATATACCACCCAATGGTGAAAAATGTACATAACACATGTAACTTTGATAAGGAAGATGGGCCCCCCTCAGCTCTAAGGGCCTGATTCAGACCCACTCGCGAGTGGCTGTCCGCTCGCAAGTGGGTCAATGTTCTGCACTGAGCATGCGCACGACGGAGGGAGCGCCATCGTGCGCATGCGCCAGACGCGACGAGCGAAGGACTTTCCTTCGCTCGTTGTGTCTGATCAAAGGGGGCGTGCTGTCGATGTTGATTGACAGCACGCCCCCTTTGGTGGGCGTGCCGGGGGCGTGCCTCCCTGACGGGGGCGTTCCCAAGGGAACGCCTACCGTCAGAAGCCGGCCCACTGACATCACTAGTGATGTCAGTGGGAGTGATTTTGGCTCTAATAGAGCCAAAATCACTCCGGGCCTTGCGGTTGAAAACCTCAACCGCAGGCTCCGGCTCGCAGTTTCGATGGTCGCGATGGTCACGACCATCGCGGCCATCAAACTGCACGCTCGTATAGGCTGTGGGTGGTGACCCACAGCTATACGAGCGTCCAGGAGGACGCTCCATAATTATGGAGGGCGGCCCTCATTCAGAGCGTGCGCTCTGCTCATAGCGTACGGCTCTGAATGAGGGCCTAAGTCCGATGGCAGCTGCACCACTTGCACCTATGGTAGTTATGCCCATATTCCTCCTACACATATACCCAATCACCTTCCTGCTTTATAGAACCAACAGCTGGAGAGCAGTCACTACTGGCACGAGAAACAATAAGTGCACACGGCATTAGGGGCACTACTGTGAACATTGATAGGAAAAGTGAATATTATGCAATGTTCTACATACAAGCACAATGATAGGCCTATGTACTGTAAACAAACATGTAGTGCAAATACTCTGCATACTGACATGCAAGAAAAATATTACATGGGGATATTAACTTTGGGACTGGATTGTATTCTGTTCTATGCACAAAGAGACAGCAATTTGTTTTCACAAAGTCACACTCAGTCAGGGTTGGAAGAAAAAAAAATCTTTTTGGGTTTTTAAAAAAAAAAAAAAAATTTTTTAAAGCTTTTTTTTGCGTTAATGAAAAAAATTTGATTCCTGCTTATTATATTAATACTGTGAAAGATTGCCACGTATAAGAAACCTTGATCAACCATGTTTTAATATTAACAATCCAAAGTTAGTAGGATTTTTTTATCTCATCAAAAGAGCCTCATTTATTAACAAGTTTTATCACTCACAACGAGTGATAAAACTTGTTGCGTATGATAATGGTGCTCCAGCCAATCAGCTCCCAACTGTCATCTGTTTAAAAAATGACAGTTGGGAGCTGATTGGCTGGAGCACCATTTATCATATGCAACGAGTTTTATCACTCGTCGTTAGTGATAAAACTCGTTGATAAATGGGGCCCTAAGTCTTTCTTCTTTCCACTCATCTCAGTAGGAATGAAGGTGTTGAATTTAAATAAACATGAAGGAGATTAAACTATGAGGTGTATCTCTGTGTATTGCCTCTTTAATGTGTTTGAGTTGTTTACCCTTTAAGAATGAGAATATTAGCTGTGGTTTTCTCCTGTCTTATAGGGAAGGAGTTTGTAAAGTCTTAGCTGATGCTAGGCAGATTTAGTACTTCTCTGATCTGGTTCACCCTCCCTATTTCTCTGTTGTGTGTGAAATTACTGTATTGGTTCAGCTCACTCAAATGAAAAACACAAGCAACAAGAATGTGGAATAATACCAGGGGATTCTCTTTTATTAGGCTTTTTTTTTTTAAATAAGTAACGGTGTTGTGTCTGTAGTCACAGCACAATAAAAAAAAAAAGTGTGTTGTTTTATTTTTTTCAATTATTTGGTGTACACCTAGGTGGTTTAAACCAGCAAACCCTGCTCTCAGTGTTTCACAGTGGAACCCCAAACCGCTAGAGCTGAGATAACTAGTAAGCATACAAAAACCATCAGAAAAGAAATAACACTACAACTTTAGCAATCCAATGTAAGGTTAGTCATCCTTTAAACCTACGGTATCCCATAGATAGCGAAATTCCTGATAATTGCTCACATGCAACTATTTTACTGTCTTTTGATTGCTAGCAATTGCACAAGCAGAAATTACTGTGGGAAAGCCTGATGCTAGGGGGTCCATCCATTCATCATGTTACCCAGACGGCCCCCGATAATTAAGTATCAGACTTGCTGCGAGTAGCACCGGTGGATACATATTCACCGTAGCCATTCAATATTGCTCCGGTAAGGAGACAACTGATCTGAACATCAGTTGTCTCAGCAATCCCCTACACTGCTACTTTCGGAGCAGTGAAACTGAGCACTGTTGGATCTGACTTGGCAGTGTTAGTCCGCCTGGGTGAACTGGGCTTCACGCAGGTGCTCAAAGCCCCGGCATCCGGTGGAAGGATCGGACAGGTGCAGAAGGGCTCCTTCCCTTAAACAAGGAGCAGGGTTTGGGAGCAAGTGTCATCTGAAGATGGCGAATGCTCCTGCTGTCAAGCTCCGAAAATATAATATTTTTGGAGCTTGATGAATTTAGGTCCCCCTACTAGGGTGTGGGGATAGCAGGACAGAGCGGGGCTGATAGGTAAGCAGGAGATAACACTGATATCTCCCATATTACCTTTATAATGAAAGGCCCCGATACTTAATTTCTACAAGAGTAGGTGAAAATTTTAATTTTCACCTGCTTATGTAGAAATTAGTGATGATGAATTGTGCACTAGACGTCATATATCATCCATGACCCTAAAACCTCCCTCAACTAATCTCCAGCAGCCTTACTGCCTTTCCAAGGATATTAACCCCAGCCTTACAGAAGCAGAATAATGCACCCCCTGAAGCTACCCCGAATTTCTAGCCTCCCCCACGCAGCCTTATCCTAAACCTTGCATGTGTTGCCTGAGCAAGAAGATCATGTCTATGCCATTTATGCAACTAAGACACCCGTTTCTACCACCTTCTGAAAAGAACTGGAATTCCCCCCTCCCCCTTAAAAAAGGGGAATGTATAAGCTAAACACCACTTTCACCGTGCATTGAGTCCCCATTTTTTAAGCTAATCTCCAAATACAAGAAAATTTAAGAAAAAGTTTTGAAAAGACATTATTTAGTTCTAAAAAATTAATACTAAAAGCATCCAAGTATTTCTGTCAATCTTTCAGTTGAAAGAAAGAAATATTCAAATATTTTATGTTAACAAACTTAGAAATGATCACACTACAAAATGAAGTTGTTTTTGTTAATGATCTGAGCACCAAGAAGTTTACAAATGTGTGAACCTCAGTAGAACTTGTCAACATAGTAAGTATACTGTACAGTATGTTGCTGGACTATTCTCCAATGTCAAAAAATGAACATGTCCCAATTACCGTGAAGTCACAGAGCTTCCATGACTCGAGCCATCAAATCACTCTTCAGGATCTCATTTTGATCATGTTATCTGCAATGATCTTGTAAACTAGCGCATGGCGGCTCCTTCTCTTTGTGACTAATCCATTTGAACCTTGGTGAATTCATTGATTAACGAGGTATCTAGCCAGCAGTCAATAACCTTTATCACATCAGCCAAGCTGTGGGCTGGAGACTGAACAGTTTATTTATGGGAGGTACTGGATGGCAAGCAAAATTTAGAGTTCCCCAAGCTGGGCCTAATGGGGTGAATTGAATGATTAGGTTGTCAGAGGACAAAGAAACCTCATTTTTCTTTACCGCTGTGTAGGTTTCCTCTCTCCTGCAGCCAACTTTTGATGGTGATTAATTTGTCAGGAATGGCTTACAAAAGGAATAAAGAAATGGATTGCCAATTACCGTTCTCATACGATGTCCCTCAAACCTGCCTAATACTGCAGTTGTGACAGCTTGGATGTAAGCTGGCTTCTGCTCAACTGAGTAGGACATAGATTCCAAATTAATTTTAGACAAAAGGAAGACAGGACTTTTCATATTTCTAGTGAATAAAAAATGTTTTCCTTTAATTGCACCGTGTACAAAATTAGTATACAAGGTGTTGTTTTTTCCCAGTAGACTAAAATATTTACCGTTCATTTGCACATATAGAAAATACTGAATTCTTAAAATACCAGTGAATTTGGTATTTGCATTAATTTAACTGTGTCATTAGTCTTGTTGGGAGTGGAATAAGCACAGGTGACATATAGACCTCTGGATTTGTCATTTGCCTCTTCCCTGACCTTGCTTCTGATTTAACCTTTTACCATTCTTGACCTTTCTGATAATGGCCCTGATTCAGAATTGAACCCTATTCTGATTTTCATGCAGTTGTGCGATTATCAGTGGTTTGCGCATGCATCAGTGGTTTGCGATGCGAATGAATTACGATCCGCTGTGAAGATTCACTCGCAATTGATTGACAGGAAGAGACCAGGCGGTTACAGGGAGTTCCAACCTGTGTCCTGGGTATGTACTAGCCAGCGTCTGCGATCGCACATGCAGAGAACAAATCTCCAGTGTCTCATTTACCACATCCATTCTGAGTGACCGTAGACTCACTCGAGGAGTCGATCTTTTGAGGATCTACGTCCAATGCTGCACTTGTGTACGCAGTTGCGGACAGGTACAAGGGTCCGGTGGGTGTCTCAATACAATCCGGCTAATGTCTTAGCATATTTTAATGCTAGTGTGAATTACACTTGCTGCTATCCAGTGTTCCAACTATTGTGATCCTCTTGTACACATATGTTCCACATACTGTATGAGGTCATGGGTTCGATTCCCACTATGACTCTAACTGTGTGGATTTTGTTTATTCTCCCTTTGCTTGCGTGGGTTTCCTCTGGCTGCTCCGGTTTCCTCTCACGCGCTAAAAATATACTGGTAGGTTAATTGGCTCCCGACAAAATAAAAAATAGCTCTAGTGTGTATGTGTGAGAGCATGTGGTAGGGAACATAGATTGTAAGCTCCACTGGGGCAGGGAGTGATGTGAGTGGTCAAATATTCTCTGTAAAGCGCTGCGGAATATGTGTGCACTATATAAATAACTGGTAATAAATAATACAGTGCTTGTGTACTTTACGGACTCATTGCAGAGAGAACCCAAGTGTCCTACACTCTTTATTATTATCAATCATGGTAATGTCTAAATGCCCTTCACGGAGAGGACCCTGGCATCATCAGCCAGTGTCCAGCGTCACTCCCTACCATCCAAGTGGGCATAGGGGGGGAATATAACCTTGTGGCGAGCATAGCGTGTCACCGAGCCCGTAGCGTGGCAAGTACCAATAATACATAAATAAAAGTTCCCTGAAGGCCGGTGGCCTTGACAACCTCCTACTTTTGGAACTGCTGTTAACGTCACCATTTTCCGATTAAACAGTGCTAAAATGTGGATGTGTGCGGAGGACAGCACTTGACTGGATTACTGTGGCACCTGTCCAAGTCAGGGATCTCTTTCATTGTACACTCCCAATTGGAAGCAGTTTCAGGAAGTGGTACTACTCCTCCAGACCCTGTGGGACTCAGATTCATTGATGATGATCAGGAAAAGGCTGAGGTCTCAGGGGACGGAAGCCCAATGATATGATACCCACCCCCCACCCCCCAGGGCAGAGGTTCCTTTAGGGGCAAAATATTCTTTTGACCTCAGTTAACTTACATATGCCATAAGTTGAAGATGGGTCAACTTGCACTTCAGTATAGATCACCTAATATTGGAAATCGTGGGATCAAATTGCTGAGAGACGGAAATCAGTACAGGTTGAGTCTCCCATATTCAAATATTCAGAAATACGGAATATTTTTAGCATGACTGAGATAGTGAAACTTTTGATTTTTGATGGTTCAATGTACACAAACTTTATTAAGGCACACAATTATTAAAAATAAAGTATAAAATGACCAATAGGCTGTGTGTATAAGGTATATATGAAACATAAATGAATTTCATGTATGTAGGCAAACTTTGTTTGAGCCACAAAATTATTGAAAATATTGTATAAAATAAAATTCAGGCTGTGTATATAAGGTGTATATGAATCATAAATGCATTCTGTGTTTAGATTTGTGCCCTATTCCTAATACATTTAAATATGGTATGCAATTATTCCAAAATTCGGAATATTCCGATATCCAAAATACCCGTGGTCCCAAGCATTTTGGATATGGGAGACTCAACCTGTATAACCAAAATGAAAGAAGATCTACATTTCAAGTTCATTGTCACCGAATATTTGCTTTTACTTATTAACTTAAAATATAAATGAAAATAAAACACATTAATAATATATCAAATTCTATACATGTCTACAATTTCATAAATGATGTTTTCTTACTTTGTGTCCTTTGAGTGTAGTGTTTACTTCAAATAGCTTAAGATATATATTGCTACCAAGTAAATGTCAATTTCATGTTAATTTTATATAGTCTAACATTCTCTCGGCCAACAAAATAAAAAGTAAACCCAAACTATATACCTGTATATACGTATATTATATATACACTCAAGACAAATTACTTCCTGTGGTCAAACCACATTTTCTAGTTACAGTGTGTCCACACAGATACGTCAGCGCTGGCAATGGGGTGAAGTATACATCTATAATAGTGAGTGCTGGATTTCTGGATTGTAGATAGATAGATACATGTGTTATTTATATATATATATATATATATATATATATAAATATATACATTATATATATAGTATCTGTGGTCCAGCACTCACACCTTATATCTTGTAATTTGCTGGGGTGCTTCTTTAGAGTTTCCACTGAACTGTGAGTAAACCAACGATAAAGGATATCACATCTACTATATGTAGAGATAAAGGCACTCGTCAGACTTTTGAAGTCAAAACATACTTTAAGCTTTATTAGCATGCACATAATCCATAGTTGCCAACGTTTCGGTTCTACTCCGGAACCTTTGTCAAAGCTTCATAAGAATACAACAGACACAGGGGCCTATTCATTAAACCTAAAAATTCGATGGAGATAATTAGGTTTAGAACTCGCATGGAGTTCTACCTAATTATAGGTGGAATTCATCATTCCACCTCTCCATAAGTATCTATTCTGAAAAGCTGTCATTTTTGCGATGACAGCTTTTCGGGAAATAGATACTTTTCCCTGCCTACACTACCTTATCGCATCTGGAAACAGTGCTGCGCATGCGCTGTTACATCTGTAAAACCAGCGCATGCGCAGCACTGCCTACAGATGCGGTTAGTTTGTGTGTGTGTCCCCGACCCCTCCCCACCCCCCTCCGCTCACCTCCCCCCCCGACTTACCTGTCAGCGCAGCAGCCTCCGGCTCCGTCCTGCTGGTCTGTCATGTGGTTTCCCAGCAGACCACATGACAGATTAGAAAAAAAAATAATTTTCTTTTTCTAAACTTTCTTGTGCTCTGCTGGGGAGCACACATGTCCGACCAGCCTCCGGAGCCTGAGGACGGAGCAGAGCGCTGGAGAGACTCGTCGGGGGACCTGCACACGTGGATACAGGTAAGTCGATTCTGCTATTCGCCACCTCACAGTGGCGAATAGTAACTGCATCAAATTCCGAAAATTCATAATTTTCGGAATTTGATGAATACCACAATTTCCACATCCCCATACTAATGTATGGGGAGTGTGGAAATTAACGCAGGGGAACTTAGCAAGGAGATATCTGTGATATCTCCTGTGCTAAGTCTGTTCATGAATACCAAAATAACGTTATTTAAGGAAAATGTCCTTAAAAACATTATTTTAGTGTTGATGAATAGGCCTCTAAAACAGAAAGAAATAATAACAAAGAAGTGTCACATAAGGCACAGTAATGCCTCCCAGGCCCTTATCTGGTTATATATTAGAACTTTTAAAAGTCAATACACAACAAAAATTGTGTTATGCTGTAATTAAAATACATGAAATCACATTTACCAAATATCAAAAAAATTCAAATGAGATGAAAGACATCCTGTATCTGGTCTAGAGAATCAGTAAATCAATGCTGAATTTCACTCATTTAGCAAATGCTTAAATGGCATATATTGGGATATGTTAACCAGACTGCAAACTCATTTATGTAACAAAAGCATGTATGAGTATATGCTAGCCAGATTGTATAATCACTTATGTAACAAATGCTCAGTGAGCACATTTTAGTATATGTTAGCTAGAGTGTGATGACATCATACAAACAACTAAATAGAACTAAAAATAAAGGCTAGTATAATAAATAATCTATCCATAGAATTAATTAGTGTAATCAGCATCATGTTGTAACATGTGTATATCAGTCCAATGATCTATTGTAAAAATTGCTTAATAGATGACAACACTGTATACTTAATATAATACATTACCAATGCAGTCAAAAAACTAATACTGGGGAACATAACAATAAATAAGAAGATAAAGAGCATAACAGTACATGGGGAGAGAAAATGAAAATTATCTTAAATAATACACATGCCTGTGGAGCTGAAAGAGTGTATGTGTGCATGCTGGCATGGCTGTGAATGACAGGCTGCCTCTATTTAAACCAGTCATGACAGGAAGTGGTCACAAAACAGGAAATGTGGCTTAATATGTTGAAAAGTGGTAGACTGCTTAATGTGACTGGCTTGTGGATAAGTGACACTACTCCATGTTGTGTACTGTCACTATAAAGGTGTTTTAAAGTAACTTAGTTATAATGCTGTGACTAGTTGAAGTTAAAATTAAAGAACAGGAAGTGGGGCATGTGTGTAAGAGGAAGTGTGGCATCAAGTATATGACAGGAAGTGTGGCAAAATCATGTCCAACAACAGGAAGCTGGGCTAGGATCACTCTAGGGTTAAAACAGGAAGTGGGGCTAGGATCTCACTAGTGTACATGAAAACGGACTCTTATTTATCAAATGAGTTGCAAAATGAATAGAACATATGGTCAAGACATTGGCAAGGTTAGAAATAATGATTTTTATTTTAAATAATAATTTTGTCCTTCAAACTTTGCTTTCGTCAAAGAATGCTCCTTTTGCAGCAATTACAGCATTGCAGACCTTTGGCATTCCAGCTGTTAATTTGTTGAGGTAATCTGAAGAAATTTCACCCCACGCTTCCTGAAGCACCTCCCACAAGTTGGATTTGCTTGATGGGCACTTCTTGCATACCATACGGTCAAGCTGCTCCCACAACAGCTCAATGGGGTTGAGATCTGGTGACTGCACTGGCCACTCCATTACAGACAGAATACCAGCTGCCTGAGTCTTCCCTAAATAGTTCTTGCATAATTTGGAGGTGTGCTTTGAGGCATTGTCCTGTTGGAGGAGGAAATTGGCTCCAATCAAGCGCTGTCCACAGGGTATGGCATGGTGTTGCAAAATAGAGTGACAGCCTTCCTTATTCAAAATCCCTTTTACAGCCCCAGACCATAACATTACCTCCACCATGCTTGACAGATGGCGTCAGGCTCTCTTCCAGCATCTTTTCACTTGTTCTGCATCTCACAAATGTTCTTCTATGTGATCCAAACACCTCAAGCTTCGATTCGGCTGTCCATAATACTTTTTTCCAATCTTCGTCTGTCCAATGTCTGTGTTCTTTTGCCCATATTAATATTTTCCTTTTATTGGCCAGTCTCAGATATGGCTTTTTCTTGGCCACTCTGCCTAGAAGGACAGCATCCCGGAGTCGCCTCTTCACTGTAGATGTTGACACTGGCGTTTTGCGGGTACCATTTAATGAAGTTGCCAGTTGAGGACTTGTGAGGTGTCTATTTCTCAAACAGAGACTCTAATGTACTTGTCTTCTTGCACAGATGTGCACCGGGGCCTCCCATTTCCCTTTCTACTCTGGTTAGAGCCTGTTTGTGCTGTTCTCTGAAGGGAGTAGTACACACCGTTGTAGGAAATGTTCAGTTTCTTGGCAACTTCTCGCATGGAATAGCCTTCATTTCTAAGAACAAGAATAGACTGTTGAGTTTCACATGAAAGTTCTCTTTTTCTGGCCATTTGGAGAGTATAATCAAACCCATATATGTGATGCTCCAGATACTCAACTAGTTCAAAGGACGGCCCAGTTTTATAGCTTCCCCAATGAGCAAACTCATTTTCAGCTGTGCTAACATAATTGCACAAGGGTTTTATAATCATCCATTAGTCTTCTAACGCGCTTAGCAAACACAATGTACCATTAGAACACTGGAGTGATGGTTGCTGGAAATGGGCCTCTATACACCTATGTAGATATTCCTTTAAAAACCAGACGTTTGCAGCTAGTATAGTCATTTACCACATTAACAATGTATAGAGTGTATTTCTGATTAATTTAATGTTATCTTCATTGAAAAAAAACAGTGCTTTTCTTTAAAAAATAAGGAAATTTCTAAGTGACCCCAATCTTTTGAACGGTAGTGTATATCATATATATATATATATATATATATATATTGATTTTATATTGATTTTGAAAATAGTGTATTTCGGCTCTTTTATTACAGTGTGGTTTAACTTGTCATTTTATTTTAGACCACCCGACTATATACATTGCCTTGTAAATGCCAGTGTAGAATATTTCAGTAATTGCTAGTAGATACATTCCTGCGATGTATATCAAGGCATATATCCTGTACTATAGGGGTCTATTTATAGCTATGTACCTGCTATAACACAAAATGTAATTCTCAGCTGGGTGTTCTTAAGTGGACCTAAGAAAATGTTTGTCTTGTGTATAATACATATATGACATATTTTTACACAAGACAAGCAATTTCTTTGGTCCACTTCTGAACACCCAGCTGAGACATAATATAGCTGAAATATGAAATGACTCTTTGTGGTTTAAACAACCAATGTAAAGACATATATTTACTAGGCTGAGATTGCTGTATTTATGCACACTTGTCCCTGTTGGATGAGAACGCTCTGCACTGCCTTATATTCATAGAGCAGCAGAGCCGGCAGTCTCTAGGACCGGCCGAGGCTCAGCAGGAGTCCTGACCTCCAACATTGGCTACTGCACTTGCGTTCCTTGTTGGGGCGTCTTTCTTCCTCAGCATTTCAGGTGACTGGACGTGCCCTCTGAGACTCCCAGCCATAACTGGACCATAAGTACCCTATACCACCACTATTACTAAGGGACATAAATCATCCTGCTGCCCGGCGCACTACATTGTCCAGCAGAAACCTCATGCTGCTCCAGCATCTTTATTGTACCTGACATCTTGTTGTTCAACCTAGTTAAATAAACCTGAAACCTGGAAAACCTGTAAGATGTGGGGACTAACCAGCACCTCTGCTGCCAAATCACTTAGCATCCTCTATACCCAGGGCCCAGTTTAGTCCCAGTATACTGTCTGTGCTTATATACATATATTTACATCATACCATATTAAAGACACTGACCCCGAGGTCCTTCCCTAGTCACTCAGCCCATAGGTCACATGTCTAGGCACACTCTGCTATAAACTTATTTAAGTGCTAAAATATGAAGGCATTTCTAGTGTTCACTCTGGGTCTGGCACACTCTTGGGGGCGTGTCGCAGGCATTTACGGCATGTCGGTCGGCCCAAAAGTTCTCCTGCCTCTGTGAATAGATGCCGGGCACATGCACCGCTATTTTTCCCACCCGTGGGACTCTGCGACCCGGGGGTGGGGAAGGCACCCGGCAGGTTGTTTTAGCGGGGCACCGACAAAAGGGCAGGGCGCATTCTGCCCTTTTGATATTGCTAAAACTCACTAGCAGGAATGCCAATTTCAATCATGGCCAATTTGATACTATGTTAACCACTATGTAAGAGGCAGCTATTCTAGAAAACTGCTTCATATACTGTCATGTTACTACTGTATGTACTGCTCACAGGCACACAGTACTGTACTATCATGTCACTGTACTGCTCACAGGCACACAGTACTGTACTATCATGTCACTGTGTACTGCTCACAGGCACACAGTACTGTACTATCATGTCACTGTGTACTGCTCACAGGCACACAGTACTGTACTATCATGTCACTGTGTACTGCTCACAGGCACACAGTACTGTACTATCATGTCACTGTGTACAGCTCACAGGCACACAGTACTGTACTATCATGTCACTGTACTGCTCACAGGCACACAGTACTGTACTATCATGTCACTGTGTACTGCTCACAGGCACACAGTACTGTACTATCATGTCACTGTGTACTGCTCACAGGCACACAGTACTGTACTATCATGTCACTGTGTACTGCTCACAGGCACACAGTACTGTACTATCATGTCACTATGTACAGCTCACAGGCACACAGTACTGTACTATCATGTTACTATGTACTGCTCACAGGCACACAGTACTGTACTATCATGTCACTGTGTACTGCTCACAGGCACACAGTACTGTACTATCATGTCACTGTGTACCGCTCACAGGCACACAGTACTGTACTATCATGTCACTGTGTACCGCTCACAGGCACACAGTACTGTACTATCATGTCACTGTGTACAGCTCACAGGCACACAGTACTGTACTATCATGTTACTGTGTACCGCTCACAGGCACACAGTACTGTACTATCATGTCACTGTACAGATCACAGGCACACAGTACTGTACTATCATGTCACTGTGTACAGCTCACAGGCACACAGTACTGTACTATCATGTCACTGTACAGCTCAAAGGCACACAGT
Source organism: Taudactylus pleione (assembly GCA_031769625.1). Classification (NCBI taxonomy): domain Eukaryota; kingdom Metazoa; phylum Chordata; class Amphibia; order Anura; family Myobatrachidae; genus Taudactylus; species Taudactylus pleione. The sequence continues at coordinate 1,755,676 of JAUIMM010000200.1, read as the reverse complement.
ACTGTACTATCATGTCACTGTACAGCTCACAGGCACACAGTACTGTACTATCATGTCACTGTACAGCTCACAGGCACACAGTACTGTACTATCATGTCACTGTGTACAGCTCACAGGCACACAGTACTGTATTATCATGTCACTGTACAGCTCACAGGCACACAGTACTGTACTATCATGTCACTGTACAGCTCACAGGCACACAGTACTGTACTATCATGTCACTGTACAGCTCACAGGCACACAGTACTGTACTATCATGTCACTGTACAGCTCACAGGCACACAGTACTGTACTATCATGTCACTGTGTACAGCTCACAGGCACACAGTACTGTACTATCATGTCACTGTGTACAGCTCACAGGCACACAGTACTGTACTAGCATGTCACTGTGTACAGCTCACAGGCACACAGTACTGTACTATCATGTTACTGTACAGCTCACAGGCACACACTACTGTACTATCATGTTACTGTACAGCTCACAGGCACACAGTACTGTACTATCATGTTACTGTACAGCTCACAGGCACACAGTACTGTATTATCATGTTACTATGTACTGCTCACAGGTAAACAGGTAATTTTCTTATTTATGCAGAAACTTATTTATTGCTGCTTTCAATCTAGCGGCTAAATCAATGGAAATTACCTGTAAGACTATGGGCCAAATGTAATAGGGTGAGAGTTTAGAAAATGTGAGAGTTTAGCAGTAAAACTCTCACACAAATACATTGATCAAATTGTATTTTTAATACAGGAAACGCTTGGATGAGAGTTTAAATCTTGAGAGTTTTTTGAGTCTGAAAAACATGGGAGTTTGCATGTTCTGGGACTTTATTACATTGGCTGAGTTTAAAAATGTGAAAGTTTTCTCTTACATTTTATAAACTCTCACCCTATTACATTTGGCCCTATGTGTCCCATCTTAAAGACTCACAGGTTGAGTCTTCCATGTCCAAAATTATAAGTATGACTGAGATACTGACACCTTTGCTTTCTAATGGTTCAATGTACACGAACTTTGGGCCTCATTCAGACCCACTCGCAAGCGGCTGTCCGCTCGCAAGTGGGTCGATGGTGTGCACTGCACATGCGCATGACGGAGGGAGCTCCGTCGTGCGCATGCGCCAGACGTGACGAGCGAAGGACTTTCCTTCGCTCGTTGTATCTGATCAAAGGGGGCGTGCTGTCGATGTTGATTGACAGCACGCCCCCTTTGGTGGGCGTGCCGGGGGCGTGCCTCCCAGACGGAGGCGTTCCCAAGGGAACGCCTACCGTCAGAAGCCGGCCCCACTGACATCACTAGTGATGTCAGTGGGAGTGATTTTGGCTCTGATAGAGCCAAAATCACTCCAGGGCTTGTGGTCGAAAACCCCGACCACAGGCTTCTGGTCGCACTGGCGATGGTCGCGATGGTCAAGACCATCGCGACCATCATCCTGCACGCTCGTATGAGCTGTGGGTGGTGACCCACAGCTATACGAGCGTCCAGGAGGACGCTCCATTTTTATGGAGGACGGCCCTCATTCAGAGCGAGCGCTCTGCTCAGAGCGTCCGGCTCTGAATGAGGGCCTTTGTTCAATGCAGAAAATTATTATATTGCATAAAATTACCTACAGGCTACTGTATGTGTATAAGGTGTATATGAAACATAAAAGCATTCTGTGTTTATACTTGTATCCCATACCCAAGATCTCATTATAACCTGCAAATATTTCAAAATACAGAAAAATCTGATATCCAAAATACTTCTGGTTCCAAGCATTTTGTATATGGGAGACTCTACCTGTATAACATTCCTGACTGAAACATGATGCCACACCTATTGTCTCTGAAGCTCTGTCTAGCAGACCACCTCATAGCATCGTTGTCATCTGTATGATCCCACAATAGTCATGACTGCCGATTAGTGTGTTGTACTAAAATGTACTATATGGTAGTTAACACATGGCTCAGTGACAGCCAGTAGAGATACAGACACATAGGTGCTATATGCAGCTGTCTGTTTATACGAATGGAGGAAGCCCAGTCAGAAATCAGGAAAGGTTAGTAGTAATGACACAAACTACATCCACATTCGACGGCAATGTGTCTGAAAGCCTCACAGACTGAGCACAAATGTTTCACTCCACAACTACATTCATTTCCAAATTATCAACTTTATCTTTGTAACCAATAAATTATCTCATTAAACCAATGACACAATTACATTATGTCCCTGTGACTATCTCAATTTTGTTAGACACAGATAAAAATAATCAGTGATTAAGCGACAGAATTATTATAAGCAGCCTATGTTAAGGGATTTATTTAATTTACAAGCATGCAGAAACAATACACTGAATCTGTAAAACAGCGAATTCTACAGTGCTTGGAATAAACAACATTGTTAAAACAGAGACGTCAGTGTCTTTATCTTGTTGGATTTAACATGGTGGCGGACACTGAAATGCATGATAAAATAAATGGCTGATATACTCGCTAACATTGCTGTGACCATTGTGTAGATACAGAATGTCCCTCAAATATCCACTGTCTCTACTTCTCCCAGGGTGACAAACATAGATCCTAATCTCTGATGTGTTCAATTCCTGCGCCAAGTGATTGACTGATAGATTGTTGCAGTCTATCAACTATCACACAGTGGATGAAGCTGCTGAACTTACATATAAATGTCAAACATTGCAGCCTACAGCAGCAACATAGGAATCGAGAACAATAAGACCTCATACCCACTAGCATAGAAATTACTTGTAACTACTACTAGCATTTTAACACCAATATAATGCATGTAAATATGTCTGACTATGGAGCCCATTCTTTCCATGGTCAACATAACTGCTCTTGCATTAATGGTTTTCTAACACTCCTTGCTCCATCCACTGCATTTATTTTGTAGTCAATGATGTCACCTCCAATGACCACTCAAATATACAAATACATTCACTAGAAAAGCTACTGGGTGCAGTTGGATTTTTCAATGCAAATCAAACACCTGGCCTTAGAAAAGGAAGTGTGTACAGTGACGGGCATACACTGAAGTGCCAAAAGTCATGGTATATATGTCTAGTATCATGTAGGACCCTCTCTAGCCTGGCGAAGTACAGAAACTGGTTGTGGCATCGATTCCACAAGTGAACAGAAGACCACTGGAGAGATGTTGACCCATCCCGTCTGGATAGCTTCCCACAGCTCCCTGATATCTGTAGGTGCAGGATATTGAGTGCAAATAGATCTCTCTACCACATACCATAAATGCTTGATTGGGTTCATGTCGGGCGACTGTGGTGGCCACACCATTTGTCAGAACTTTCCAGAGCGCACCTGGAACCAACTTGGGACCAATAACACAGTGCATTATCCTGCTGGACTATTCCATTGTTGCTGGGGTACATGAAGTTCATGAAGGGCTGCAAATGGTCATCATGCAATGTAGCGGTTACCAAGCAATGACATGTTTAGGCAGACCAGCGGACTGAACCCATGCCACGTGGATATGCCCCACACATTTTGGAACCACCACCATCCTGCATGTTGTCTTGTTGATAACTGTGGTCCATGGCCTCATGTAGTCTGCGCCACACCCGAACCCTACCATCAGCCCAAAACAACTGCAATTGTGACTCATCGGACTACACCACATGCCGCCAGTTCTCCAGGGTCCAATTAGCAACGACACAAGCCCAGATGAGACGCTGCATCCGATGTCGTAGTGATAACAGGGGCACTGTCCTCTGCTCCCATATACCATGGAAGGTAAAGAACGCTGCACTGACCTGTTGGATAGGCGTCCGGTACCTCCTGTATTGAATGTGGATGTGATTTTCAGCCAAAGTCTTCTGTCTGTTACCATGGACAATTCTGGCCAGACGTCACTAGTCACAATTATTAAAAACCCGTGATCTGCCACTGTGCTGTCCGCAGTGGGAGGTATTCCTGGTACACATGTGACACCGTAGATCGTGGAATGTTGAATGTCTGCACAACTTTGGAAATGGAAAGTCCCATCCGTCGAGCACCCACTATCATGCCCCTTTCGAACTTTGATAATTCACTTTGCCTTGCCATGAGCAGCCTAGCCAATTGTCAAAATGACTCATCAGATTACAACTGATGCAGTATGGTGACGCCACCTATCATTACCTTTACATACTGCCATACACTGTTGGCACTTCAGTGTATATTGTGATCACTGAATGGTTGCAGCGAGCTAGTGATAACTAGTGCATAGTGTTACATCAGTCAGTAGAAATATCCATTATTCAATATTAATTAATCTCTGTAACCAGAAGATTGTGGGGCCTATTCATCAACACTAAAATAATGTTCTTAAGGGCATTTTCCTTAATTACTGTTATTTTAGTATTCATGAAGACACTTAACACTGGAGAAATCACTGATATCTCCTGGTTAAGTCCGTCTGCGTTCATTTCCACACACCCCATACATTAGTATGAAGATATGGAAATTAGGCTATTTGTCAAATTCCGAAAATTATGTATTTTTGGAATTTGATGGTGTTACTATCCGCCACTGTCAGGTGGCGTATAGCAGGATATAGTTACCTGCTGTCAGCTGGACAGGTCCTCCGCCCTGATTCCTCCATCACTCTGGTTGCTTCTCAGGCTCCGTCTGCTATGCTCACACTGTGTTCACTCGACAAAACACAGTAAAGTTTAGAATTTTTTTTTTTTTTTTTTTAAACTTTACTGTGTTCTGCCAGGAGAACACAGTGTCAGCATAGCAGATGGAGCCTGAGGCGGCTGCAGTGGCCAGGTAAGTGGGGGACAGGGGAGAGGTGAGCGGAGGGGGGAGGTGGGAAGGGGTTGGGACACACACAATTGCCGCAGCTGTAGGCAGTGCTTCGCATGTGCTGCTTTTGCGGATGTAACGGCACATGCGCAGCACTGATTACAGCTGCGGTAAGTTGGTGTAGATAGGGAAAGTATCTATTTCCTGAAAAATTGCCATCGCAAAAATGACAGCTTTTCAGAATAGATAGTTATGGAGAGGAGGAGTGATGAATTCCTCCGGTAATTAGGTAGAACTCCATGCGAGTTCTAGTCCTAATTACAGTACCTCCATCGAAATTTTAGTTATGATGAATAGGCCCTTAATGAGAGTTAAGGTGATGGTTCCGAGTCTTAATGTAGAGGAAATGCACCTGGAGTATTTAATATATTATTTCTCCTTATTTTAGGATTAGGTTGGTAAAGGGAAGGTTAGGGTTTAAAGTCAGTGGAGAAGGGACCTTACCTGTGCAGATACGGCGGTGTCTACCATTAGGCATTGAAGAATTGATCAGGAGTCACTGTACACAAACCCTCTGCTACGGCTAATGATTACTGCTCCTTTATGACAGTGGGTGCTGGTTGGGCTCAGCATCTGAGACTACAGTATTACCTGAGGCTCCCACTCTATACTTTGAGCAGCAACCACTAAGCACACCTACTGCCTATTTATAGACTGCTAAGAGGGCAGGGATAGGGCAGCAATATCATATAGCATCATTGTGACAGCCCAATTGAATGTAATCAAATATAATTAACCCCTTTACAATAATTACATAATTCCCATTATAAACTAGCCCCAAAATCATTAAATAATTCCATTTATGTTCATTAACCCCCTAATTACCTCCCTCAGGGGCCCATTTATCAACAAGTTTTATCATACACAACAAGTTTTAAAACTCGTTGTATATGATAAATGGTGCTCCAGCCAATCAGCTCCCAACTGTCATTTTTCAAACAGATGACAGTTAGGAGCTGATTAGCTGGAGCACCAAAATAAAACTCTTCAGGGCTTATGTAATAGTCTGAGATGCAGGCTCTTGCGAAATTCTGACAAGTTTTAGTCCTGATGTTATCATGGATACTTAGCTACTTTAATAATCTCCTCTCCAGCCTTCTCCCGGAAAGGAGATTTTTAAAGTTCGCACAAGTGGCCAGTGATGGGGGCTCCTCTCAGAAAAATGCCACCAATTGCGAGTATTACCATCGAATTGTGTCACTAGGCCCCGCCCACTTATTCACGGACGGCAATTCCAGGTATTATTGTAACCAACCTGCCCACTTCACTAGGAATCTTCTGGGAGCCTGGGGACCTATCTGAAAATCGGGAGTCTTCTGCAGGTTCCAGGAGAGTAGGTAAGTAAGGTAAGGAATGTTTCCAGCACATTGTTGAATCATTGCCACGTAGGATTCATGCATTTGTATGGGGTAGGTGTCCTGCCCAGTACTAAAAAAGGGGTTTGGTATAAAAGATCTACAGTAAAAAGATTGACTAGATACACACCGACAGGGGTATTCAATATGAAACGAAAACTTCGCTGTCTATGCGTGTTGAAGTTTTTCGCCGCACATCGGAGCTTTTGCCGGCGAAAAAGTATCGCGCGCGCCCCGATTATACCCGTATTCAATATGAAATCGGCGAAAACGGCACCCGGCGAATGTGAAATCAGCGAAAACTTCGCTGATTTTTGGGGAAATTACCCTAACACCCCCAAAAAGATGTTCTGACATGGGGGATCACTCTGGATACCCCCGATTAGTACTGCTGAAGGTTTTTGGGGTCTTTAAAAGGGCTCAATAGCTGCTATTTTGGGGATTTGGGAAGGTGGTAAAGAATAGTATTTAGAAGTGGGTTTTTTTGCAGAAAATAAGTAGTCCCAGCAAATTTGGGGTACTTGAAAATGGGGGTGAGCATATGTAAAAGTTACTAAAGTGAAGTTTTAAAAACCATGAAAAACCCACCTGCCGCAAACACCTGCAATGTAAAAAACACCTGGGGCATACTTGGGGACCCCCCTAGATTGTAGTTCGCTAGTTTTTAACTTTGTACCCCCCAATTTTTTTTTCCGCCCTCAAAATGAGAGTGCTTTTTTTGGGGGTCTTCAGAGGAATTTTTTTTACATTTTTTGACACAGTTTACCTTTGGGGGACTGTCTGAAGGTTGCAGGGTGGTTCCCAAAATGTTGCACCCCAAAACCCCAATTCTGCACTTTTTATCGCCACCCATTCCTTGGTGATACTTTTTCGCAGGGTCGAATGCAATATACTTTTCACACCGGCGAAAAGTTTTCAAATTGAATACGGTGTAAAAGTAAAAGTGGCAAAAATGACGTCATCCGAGCGAAAACCTCGCAGAAACTGCGTTTTCGTTTCATATTGAATACCCCTACAAATGGTAGACAGTCAATCAGTAGACAGGGACGAAAGGTTGACACACAAAATGTCAACAGAAGAATTTAAACAAGGTACAAAAGGTCGATGGTCAAAAAGTCTAAATTGAAATGGTCGACACGTTTTATGTTTTCTAACCCTAATCTTCACCCTAACCCTCCCTTGGTGCCTAACCCTAACCATCGGGGTAAGTGTCTAACCCTCTCTCCTGGTGCCATCGGGGCAAGTGCCTAACCCTAACCGTCTCTCCTAGTGTCTGACCCTAACCCTTCAGTAAGTACCTAACCCTAATGGTCCCTTCTAGTGGCTAAGAATAACCCTCCGGTAGCCCTAACAAAAAAAAAAAAAAACAGTTTTGTGTCGACCATTTCAATGTCAATATTTTGTCCCTGTCGACCTTTTGTACCTATCTTCATCCATGTCGACCTTTGTGTGTCAACCTTTTGCACCTGTCGACGTTTTGTAGATCTTTTATTAGAATACTAAATAAAACTAGATCTTTTAATAAATCCTAATATATGGGAACTTCAGCACATAATATGATTGTGAAGGGTTTAGGTACAGGCACTCGGGATCTCGGCAGTCAGAATCTTGAAGCCGGCAGCCTGACAGTGTCACAATCCTGACAGGAGGAGGTAAGTTACTGACCTTCCCCTAACCCTCCCTCCCCGCAGCTAAAACCTAACCCTTCCGCCAGTGCCTAAACCTAACCTCCCTCCACGCAGCCAAAACCTAACCTTTCCGCCAGTGCCTAAACCTAACCTCCTTGCCCCGCAGCCAAAACCTAACCCTTCTGCCAGTGCCTAAACCTAACCTCCTTGCCCCGCAGCCAAAACCTAGCTCTCCCCCTAGAGCCTAACCTTAACCCCGGGAAGCAATCGGGAAGCCGACTGCCTAAATACCGGCAGCCGGCTTCCCGACTGTCTTATCCCGGCATGGGTGAAATGCCGGGCGTCTAGATGTAGACGCCCGCATTTCCCTGACGCCGGGAGACCGGCGCCCGGCATCACGATCGTAGTGATGCCGGGCGACGCGAGCGGACAGCCGCGGGGGGGGGGAGGGTTAGGTTTAGGGCTCCCGGGGGGGGACAGGCTTAGGCACCCCCCGGGAGGGTTAGGTTTAGGCTAGGGGGAGGGAGGGTTAGGATTAGAGTTAGGCACTTGGGGGGGAAGTTAGGGTTAGGCACCCCTAAGGAGGGTTAGGTTAGGTTAGTACATACTTACCTATCCACGATCGGGATTTCCAGCGCTGTCGGGCTTCCGCTGCTTCTAACTCTGCTCCTGTCGGGCTTCCGCTGACGGTATATAATATCCATTCCTTAACCCCTAACCCCAATACTTACTGTTGGCATACCGGCGCCGGGATCCTGACAGCCGGGATAATAACTATATTCCTTGTGAAGGATACGTGTTCATTCAGAAAAACTGATCCATGACCCGAATAAGAGTATTTGGGACGTGACCTATTTTTAAATGGTCACTGAACTACTTGATGACTTCTCATTTCTTAACCCTTTCAGTAGGGGATGCATTATCCTATTATATATTTTTCTTCTTCCAAACAATTTGTTGTTATTAGTAAGTGGATATGTGCCATATAGTTAATACACACGTCAGGTTTAATTGTTCTAACCATGAAATGAATGGGCATCTGTTCAAGGCACAGTGCTGCAATGCAGATTACTGCCACAGGCTCAGACCCTGCATGTGTTAAGTAAGACTTTAACTCGCCTCTCCCCAAGCTACATCCTGTTAATGTAAGAACAGTATATGGATGAAATAAACCTGCTTACTGGAGCTTTAGTGAACTGTAAATCAATATCTCCATTACAAAGCCTGCAAACGTTCCTATAAGCCTTCTGTAAGGAAAGTAGTCTAGGTATAGATACTCGCACTGTTCAGTGCTTAATCTATATATGGTAGAACTGAAACATGTTCAACAGCAAAAAATTTCGTTTTCGGGATCCCTGATTTTCACATTAACCATTCTCCAAAACTTTGTGCTTTCCACAGTTATTTCCCATCTACAGTGCAAACTAATGTTCTGTCTGCAGATTCCATGATAACTAAGCACATTGTTCCCAGTCCCGGTACCACCGAGTGCAAGCAGCTGTCCCACAGGTGCATTTACCTACCTGCAATGTGAGCGGGGATGTGCCATGATTACACAGCTCTGAACCTCTCCACACCCATCTCAGTGAACTCAATGGATAGTGGCATGATGACACAAGGAGCATCATTATATCCTTTGCTTTGCCCATTTGATAAAATGGAATGTAGTCAATTTGCTGGCGGCTGGGATGCCGGCCCCAACGTCAGAATCCTGACCCGGGACTAAAGATAGGTGCAAAAATCCCACGCCCATCTTTAGCTTGTTGACTAAATCCTGTCAGCCGGCAGACCGAATGAAGGTAGACGGGCCCTGTAAACTGTTAGCCGCGGGGAGAGGGTTAGTTTTAGCGGGCCCAGGGTGAGATTAGGGTTAGGCTACGGGGAGGAGTGGTTAGGTTTAGGAACTCCCCCAGGAGGAACGGGGCAGGGTTAGTATACTTACCCACTGTCGGCATGTTCATCCTTCGGTCTTCTGGCGTCGGGATATAAACCACCAGTTATTCAGCCGCCGGGACTTCATACCCATTCCGATAATATATATATATATACACACAAACACACACACGAGTTTATAGCCAGCACTCCACAGGTATCTAAAACTAATTGCCCTCAGAAGGTACACAAAATACCTAAACATAAGCAGTGTGAAAAAAATTTGACATTCACAGGACCTTTATAGCAGAGTCCAGACAAACTGTGTCATCGTTCAACGTTTCAGGGCGCAAACCTTTTTATCAAGAATGATGATGACACAAGGAGCATCATTATATCTTTTGCTTTGCCCATTTGAAAAAAAAAAAATATATATATATATACTGTATATATTATAAGGGCACAGTCGTGCTCTTATATTAAGGCTGAATCGAAAAAAACTGAAAATCTCTAAAGAGAATTACGGAGGTGGAGGGGGCATGGTGTTCAAGGGGTTACACCTCAAAAGCTATAGAAAGTACCGAGCCGAAATTTAGCATGGAAAGGTAGAACTGTCTCTTGGTGCTGTATGCCAAATTTCAGGGGAAAAAAAAAAATGAGGATTTGGGAGTAATCTAAATTTCCAACTGTCAGTTTTTTCTGACACTCTCAGTTAGAACCACTTTTTTGCTTTTCTTTATAGGGGATTTTTAGGAAGGCATAGCTCAGGGTAGGGGGCAAATTTAGACTTGGGTATGTTTTATTAGGTAGCTATTGTTCCAGTGTAAAGCCTTTTGGGGTTCAGGTAATTGATAAAGTTACAGTTTTTAAACTATTACCTCACAATTACGCCATTATAGAGTTAGAAAGTTTAATTTCCTTGCGCAGCCTCAGTAGGTGTACTCATGTGTACTCACTGTGGCTTCACCTTGGTGCACCAACATAGCAGTCCAGTGCGGGCGTTAGTGGCAGGATGTCGCGGCAATGGCAGCGGGCGGAACCAGTGGAGGGGACCCGACGGCGGTGGAGCGGGTGTCAGCGGCATGGGTGGAGCGGGGTGGCGGCATTGGTGCGGGCTACAGCGGTGGCAGTGAGGGCTGCGGGACCCAGCGGAAGACAGATGCAGCATGCCTGCCTCTGTGTGTGATAAATATAAACACAGATGCACAGACGGGCTCAGTAAGTTCCATCTGTGCTGCTGTGTTTAAAAAGAATGAAAGTGTAAAATTCAAATAAATAAAAAAACGGTGTGCCCCCCACCCCCATATGAACAACCAGCACCGGGCTATGCATACCCAGTCCTGGTGGTGCTAAATACAGGGGACAAATGATGTAGGAGTCCCCCGTATTAAGCACAACCAGCACTGAGCTATATAGAACCAGCCCTGGTTGACAAAATATGGGGGGCAAACTACGTAGGGGTCCCCCGTATTCAGCGCAACCAGCACTGGGCTCTGAGCCAATCTTCTTTCTGGAAATACAGGGAAAAAAATGTGTATGGTCCCCCTGTATTTACCGGAACCAGCACCGGACCCTTTTTAGCGAGGGGGTAATGCCACAACCAGGGGGGCACTTAAACCGGGCCCCCAGCCAAAGCATCAGCCCTGATCACTAGTCAGCCCAGGCCAGGGAGCCAGGGAACCCCCAATAAAGGGGTCCCCCTCTCCAGGTCACCCCAGGCCCAGGCTAATAGACCGGAGCTATCCCCAGCACTCCTGGGCAGGTTGCACTGAATACGAGGGAGCCCTATATTGTTTGTCCCCCGTATTTTGGCAACCAGGATTGGTTCTAAAAATCCCACTGCTGGTTGTGCCTCATTCGGGAAACCCTAACATCTTTTGTGCAATGCGACTGTGTCTTGATTTTTTTTTTCAGATGCAAGCCACATGGATCGCACTGATCCATGCGTGCATCTCTGAATCATTTGTTTTACACAGATGTCTGCATCACGGATCTCACTGATCCGTGTATGCTGTCAGCTATCTTGGATCTTGCAGGGCCGTAACAAGGGTAGTGCGACCCGTGCCATGGCACCGCAGGGCAGGGGGCGCTGTTTGGGCCTTTCAATTTTCCTGTTTATTATCATTCTCACTTGTAGCTTCCTCTTCTTTTATCCCCAGCATCTCCGGCTGCCCCAGGAGTACCCCTATCTCTTCCTTGGCCCTTCTCCATGAGGCCATGGCCCTTTTTCAGGAGCACCATTTATGTTCTTATTTAAAAAATGGGGGGGTGGGGCGCCAATGCTCTCTCTGGCACAGGGCACCAAAAAGTCTAGGTACAACTCTGAGATCTTGCATGATAGTCAAAATGTGCCGGGTTTTTTTCACAGAATAAGCACACAATTCTGTGAATTAGCAGCTCCACCATTTTGTGAGTGACAGCAATCTTACTCTGTGAGAGTGCTGAATCTGCAGTTAACCACAGGGTGTGATGGCATACCATATCTGTATTGTGCAAGGAACACATCCATTAAGGTGTCAGCCTTAATGATCGGAATTTCATTGCTTCTTCAAGTTTGATTATTCTATGGTGATTACTTTTTGTTCATCTTGTGTGTTTTCGCTCACAGGGTGTTTTGTTTATGTGAATTTGTCCACTGGGGAGCGCTATATATAGGTGCAATAGTCTTTTTCTCTTTTGGTTATTATTTGACTATCATTTGGTGTGTACTCTCTTTTGCACCTTTAGCTGCATCTCATTGTTATTGCGCATTCATTATTGCACTTTTTATTCTATTCTAAGTTTGATTGGCAGAAATTCTATAGGTTTTGTGAAATTTCAGATAATTTCTAAGAAGCCTTAATGGGACATGTGAAACCGTAAGGTTTTTTTATCTATGGAATATATATATATATATATATATATATTTCTATATATATAGTACATACATAGTTAATGAACATTTTTATTTCGATTTAATAAAACTGTATTCTAGTGATTGCTGCTGTTCAACATTTGTACTATGCTTTTGCTGTAATAGCTGGAAACATTTATATGATATTATTGATGTATTGTTCTTGAAGGTTTGTGTTATAAGATAGTTTATTATGACACAACACAATGATCAATAAATGATACACACTGCATGCAATACAGACAGCCACAGTTCCATGTCCTCGCAGTGTAAAGTGTGCAGCCCCAAATCATTTATTGATCATTTGCCTTTATTTGCCCCTGAATATAGAGCTGTCCTTTGCAAAGAGGGGACTTCCGGCTTTATGACCCAAAAAGTCCCTCTGCGCATGCGTTCTATGATGCACACAGAACGCACCATGGGGATACTAGGAGGAATCCAATTGGATCCCTCCCAGGGTACAACGCGAAAAGAGCCGTAGACTTCTATTGGACAACACCTTTCGGAGCTTGCTACATATGGGGAATGCTTCCGGAACTTTGAAATCTGAGTTTTGGTCGCATTCTAGCCTTAGTACATCCCACCCTAGGGATTCCAAATCTAATGTGATTCCTACAGTAAATAAGTAAAATGTGCAAAGTAAAATTACTGTGAGCCACTGTGTATATACAGATAAACAGTCACATGTTACTACACGTCTTCTAAGGTTTCAATCTATATTCCTAAATAAATGCATCACTTTTTATGGTACTGTTACAGTATAATTGCCTGGAAGAATTATTTTCCATAAAAAACTATATAAAATGTTTCAATATCATTAATATCCATAATATTATTTTTAATCTAAACTAGTTTAAATCTAGATAAACTTTTTATCATTTTATTTTCCACAGAAATAATTTGAAAATCTATTATAGCTGTAATATTGTTTTCAGGTTGCAATTCTTCAAAAATGGGACATATAAAAATATACCATTGAAAGGTTCGGGCCAGGGCAAGTCAAAATAAAAAAATATATATATAGCAGAAGGAAAAAAAACATATAAAGAGCTGTCAAGGGCTTTGTGACATTCACAACACAAATTTTACATTTGCATTTAAAAGTATTTAAAATATATCATAATGTGTGGATCAAATTTTCCACAGATCTTGATATGTTTTGTTACTCAAGAAAAATCATCTTTATTATGGATTTAGTTCAAGAGCACTTGTCATTGTATGAGCATGTATAGTCCATGCAGGTGTAATCACCTTCCTTTTTAAGCAATAAAGATACAGATTGCAAATTATCTATATGAGTCACTGAGAGGCTTTTCAATTTACCGGCTGGTGTAACTTCATGTAATTATCCAGAGGCAATCAGGATTAGGATAATGACGTCTCGGGAGCAGTGCAAGCATGTGGGGAGAACATACTGTAGGATGGGCAAACTACTGAATATTTCTATAATAGGTGCAGGGTGTGTGGTGCATACTGGCTGGCCCCTAGGTGCAGGGGGGCCCACACCACAACCATTGCTTTGCTTACCCAGGGCTGGGATAAAGCCTTCGGGGGGAGGGGCCTATAGACAGGAAGGCCCTCCCCCTCTTGTCAGAACCGCTCCCCTGGCTGTGCCCGCTGTGTGAGTCTTCTCCCCCAAACCTTTATGAGGCAACAGTGCAGGCCCTACCTGCATTCCTGCAGCGGGGGCATACTCAGGAGCCTCCTCTCAGGGCTGCGCCTTGGATCTTCTAATCTTCTCAAGCCTCAGACGCCTGCAGCAGCTCTCCCAACAGCTGCCATGTTGCTGCTGGCAGCGGAGAATGGAGATGAGCAGAACTGTCCCCGGACAGCAGTGCCAGAGCTAGGTCATAGCAGCTCCAGACAAGGGGGCCCCATGAGAGATGCTCGCTCCCTGTGCCTCTTGCCTTAATCCGGCTATGTGCTTACCTCCTTCCCGTCGCATGCGCAGATCTCTGGTATTAGGCTCAGAAATATGGCACTATATTTATTAAGCAATCAGCAAGAATATGGTATCTGCGCCATACTTCACAAGACTGTGCTAAAAATATGCGCCAGCGCAGAAGACTCTTCACATTGGGGGTCATTCAGACCCGCTCGCGAGAGCAGGACGCTCGCAAGCTGGTCGATGTTCACCCACTGCGCATGCCCTCTCCATCGCTACGGGTCTCGCACCAAAGGGGGCGTGCTGTCGATGTTGATTGAAGGTTTGAAGGGGCGTGCCTGCCAGACGGAGGCGTTCCCATGGGAACGCCTACCGTCTGAAGCCGGCCCCACTGACATCACTAGTGATGTCAGTGGGAGTGATTTTGGCTCTGATAGAGCCAAAATCACTCCAGGGCTTGCGGCAGCGAGACCCTACCGCAGGGTCTCCGTCGCAAGCCCGATGGTCGCGATGGTCAAGACCATCGCGACCATCATTATGGACGCTCGCATATGCTGTGGAGGCCGCTCCATTTTCATGGAGGAGGGCCCTGATTCAGAGCGAGCGCTCTGGTCAGAGCGTTCGGCTCTGAATCAGGCCCATAGTCAGCACATGTGCCCGGTGCCAGTGATTTGTCCCTGGGTAAAGTGGACTCACGGCTGCCCACACACTGGCCCCATCTAGACTAAACAAACCCCTGGATAAACCTACCCTTGTCAACTCACAGAAGCATGTTGGTCGATCCATATGGGAAAGAATACTGCAGAAACTGATTTTCCATTAGATAAATCATTGGAAAGATCAGTGAATAACATAATGCAGCAACATGCAGAACGGTCACCCGGGGAATTTGCGGTTGGGAGACAGTTACCTGCTGAATCCATCAGTACAGCCCTTGTGTCTCTTACCATGACTTATTGGGTGTGATGGCGACTACTACTTCCTTCCTATAATATCTCTCCAAGAACAAAGACACGGATGAGATATTAGCAGCTATAGTACTCCCAAAAGTAGGTATACAACATTGACTACAGAAACAGTAAAACCAGAGATATATAGAAGTCATCAATATTTAATGCTGTAGAATGACGCTAGCAAGATTAAAGCAGCAATCCAACATAGATGATTTTTTCCTTTAAACATCAAGTCAAGTATCTTTGAAGCATGCTTTGGTTTGTCATTTTTATTAGCTGTCTTGCTACGATTCATTATCTCCTTTTCAAAATACCTCTGGAGAGGAAGTCAATATGGCTGCCTAACAGACACACACTTCAGTATGTAAGAGAACATCTCATTGTCAGAGACAAAGGGGCTTATTCATCGCTACTTAATTTTTACAAGAGCAGGTGAGAGTGAACAATTTCACCTGCAGTTATAAAAATGAAGTTACCGAGCCATTCTTCAGGAAGGTAAAGCAGGAGATATCACAGATATTTTGATCTGATGTTTCAATAATTATGAGCACATTTATTTTTACTTTTGGTACAGGGCCACCCATATTGTCACATATTTCATTTGGTTCACATTGGTGATTTTTGGAACATTTTCTGCATTAGTATTTGTTTTTGTTTCCTCACAGAGAGAGAGCAAATACAGGGTTTTAGAGCACCACCTGGATCTGTATATACTTTAAACCCACAATTAGCTATTGTGTATGTAAATATACGTATGCACTTCCCCAGAAATTATGGGTGTCAGCTAAATCAAGATATTAGTAGCAGCAGTGATCTGCTAATTTGCATAAAGATAGTGAAAAATAAACTTGATATACAACACCAGTAGTGCTTAATTAAATTAGAATAAAGAATATTTATAAGATAACTATTTTATATCAAATGTCTACAAGGTGCAAAAAGTGTCAATGCAACAAGTTTGATCAATAAGAATAAAAAAACATGCATATATTAAGTAATAGATATACATATATATATAATCAAAATAATTGGCACTCACTAGCTAGATGACAAAAAATTAAGGGTTTTAATTACCACTCATAAGTAGAAATAAAGTGCATGTAGTCGACGTTTCGATCCCTATAGGGACCTTCTTCAAGACATAGCAGCAGTTTTGAACAGGTAGACAGCCAAGTGTAGAATGAATACCATCACAATTAGACATAATTACCCTCACTGATCAGCCCAATCCTGCCCCCTGGCTGCAATGCATACTGGATCGCCGAGAGACTCAAACAAATAAATAGACAAATCGCTACTGATAAGGTGCCCATTAGGGCTAACATCAAGAATATGTAATTACCTACCAGGCCAATAGCACATATGACAGAGAAATATATTACAATTAAACATGGCTCGCAAATAGCGGAAGTAACGTGCGTTTCACCTACAGTACGTGGAACACTAACCGCTACCCGGACCAACAGTGATGTGATGGACATGTGCCTAATCCCATCAGTCTGCCGGAGACCAGAAGTGGCATGCGTTCCACCATCATGGAACGCATGTACAAGGAACAACAGCAGCCACGGGGACCCCCTAGTGGAAATAAGCCACAATAGTAAGCAAATAAGAAGATCAGGTAAAAGTACACTAAACTCATGTATTAATACTGAGACATTTAGCTCAGTCTATCATTGTGGTTAACAATCACCCATTAAAGTGAATTAAACAAAATGAAGATCTGTTAATATCCAAAAAATAACAAATACCAATAATGAAAAAAAACAAAAATAAAACAAACGAGAAATAAAAAAAACTATAAAAAAACGAACATATTGTAAAGATATAAAAAAATGGAAAAACATGTACAGGATAATTCAGAATTATTATATATTTTTTTTAGTTTAATAAAATTTTAAAAAAGCTATTCAAACAAATGTTTTATTTCAGAAAAATATTATTTCAAAATAATATTAAACGGATTGGACCCATTTAACCCCCTTGGAGAAAGAGTGTCCAATTCGAAAATCCATATCGCTTTGCATTTTCGCGAAGCTAATTTACGGTCACCTCCCCTTGTAAAGACTGGTATGCGTTGGACCATCATGCATTTGACACTCACAACAAAATGTCCCAGTTTTAAAAAATATACTGCAACTGGTTTATCGGATCTTTTCGTCTCGAGAGCCACTCTGATCGACGACCGATTGTTGGCCATCCGTTCCCAAAAGCACCTCTTGGTCATCCCCACATAATGGAGACCGCATGGGTAGATAAAGATATACACCAAGAAATCCATCATGCAGTGTAGCCTATGTTTTATTCCTATTTTCTTCCCACTGCAGGGATTTGAAAAAGTGGGACCAGTTAATAATAACCTGCATGTTATACAGTCAGCACATCTGTAGCATCCAACCTTGCATTTGGGAAGCTACATGTTCTTTTTAGTCTCAGGTTTCATTGTTGGTCGCATTAAAAGATAACAGATTTGGGCCATGTCTATAGGTACACACGTAAGAATTGAGAGATTGGTAAGTTTTCTTTGAGATTACTTGGATGCTGGCACCTGGAGTGTAAAAGCGTGTTGTAGTCTTACTCCTTTGTAAAACGGATTGTACCAAGTATTTTGCCATCATGAAACACAGTGACATCTAGAAAGTTCATCATGGTTTTATGAGTATTGCTTGTGAATTTAATTGGAGAGTCCAGTTCATTAAGAAATTGAATCAAGTCCATCAACTAAGTCTCAGTGCCCAACAAAATCAAAAACAAATCATCAATAAAACACTTGTAAAATAATATATTAGTGCCAAATAATGGTAAAATATACTGTATGTTTGTTCAAATAATGCCATATACAAATTGGCGTAAGCCGAAGCGAGATTAGACCCCATGGCAGTGCCAGTTTTTTTAATATAATAGCTACCGCCATATTGGAAATAGTTGTTGGTAAGGACCAATACAGTAACATCCAGTAGAAATGGGGGGGACTATTGATGTTTGGTATTAATGAGCACCTGTAATCCACTAGCATGTAGAATTACAGTATAAAGTGAGGAATCATCAAGCGTCGCTAACCATAGTGACTCTGGGACAAGTGTCACAGCCTTAAGACTGTAAAAAATCATTTGAATCCTTCAAGTAGCTAGGCATTTGTGTAACTGCTGCTTGAAGAATGAGTCAACAAATTGTGACACTGGTTGAAGCGTTGAATTATGGGCAGACATGATTGGATACTAAGTATCACAATCAAATTACAAAAACAGAAAAGTACAATATGACAATTACCACTTAGCATATACACACAAACTGAAAGCTTCTCACAACACATATAACAAATTTGTACAAAACGGCAATGCAGTAGAAGACATCATAAGAAACAATGTAAACCAGCATGCTCATTTAACCCTCTAGGGGATAGGGTCCCTAATCTCAGAATCCAGTGAGCCTCATACCTCAAAAGCTCTAGCGACCGGTCCCCTCTCCATATGTCAGCAGGGATATGATCGATAATGATGTATTTCAGAGTAGACAGATTATGTTTGGCACACAGAAAATGATGGGCCATCGGTTGGTCACTAACACCACTCTTGATCGCCTTTTTGATCGAAGAGCGGTGTACAGCCATTCTTTCCCATATCATCCTCTCAGTCTTACTGATATAGCTAAGGCCACAATGACACGTAATGAGATACACAATGAATTTCATCCTGCATGTAACCCTATGTCTGATTGTAAGATGTGTACCGCTCTGTGGATGATTAAAACATGGCCTTGTCTGAAAGTATCTACATGTAAGACAACCCAAGCACCTAAAGCACCCATGCTTAGATGTCATGAAATGTGTTTGTTCACTTTGTTTATGCTGTGATATCCGTTTCATGACCAAATCCTTGATTGTACGTCTCCTCGAATAGCATGGCATAATGTCCATACTGTGTAAATTTAAACTAGCATCAGATTGTACAATCAGTCATAGTTGCTTCGCCATCTGTCTCACTACACCACTCATGGGGCTATAATGATTAACCCATGGTACTCTAGTAGATCAGATCTACTTATAGGGGCCGTTGATAAGGAGATGATTTTGCATGATTTGTGTAAAGCACTGTTACCTACTCACCCCATAGTTCCTTTGTTATACACTTTACCCAAAGTGCACAAAGACATGATTAATCCACCCGGTCACCCCATTATAGTGGCACGGTGATCACGGTTTCAGATTGTTTCCACTTATCTTGATGCGTTATTACAACCATGTATTGTGCATAACCCTGTTTTTTTGTTAGACACTACTGCATTTCTAAATATGTTGGATAAGGTTACTGATATTCCTACAACAAGTTTTTTGTGTAGTATAGACATTTTGAGTCTTTATACTATTATACCAAATGGGGAAGGTTTATCAGCAGTATGGAAACTTATAGATGGTAACCTTTTGTATATTGGTCCAGATGTGAATCTGTTTTTGGAGTTATTAGAACTGATCCTGACCCACAATTATTTTCTGTATGATGGGAAATTTTACCTCCAGGTTTCTGGCTGTACGATGGGGTCTAATGTGGTCCCATCATACGCCAATGCCTTTATGATGGTAGCGGAACAAGACATCTTCTTTAAGGATCAGGTTATTGCTGGCTACATTAAGGCTTAAGCTAGATATATTGATGACCTGTTTGTTATATGGACAGGTAGTCATAATCAATTTACATTTGATATTGATAGACACTCTTAATTTCTTGGATGTGTCGGTTTTCCTTAATGATGATGTGCTATCTACATCTTTGTATAAGAAACTTACCGATCACAACACTTTGCTGCATGCGAGTAGTTTCTATCTGGAAGCTTGTAAATACAGTTTACCTTTTTCTCAATTTGTGAGAGCTAAGAGTGACCCTACAGTAGACGAGCAAGAAATTGATATGATGATGAACAGTAGCCAAGCAAGAAATTGATAGGATGATGAATAAGTTTGAGGAGAGAGGGTACGTGAAGGGACTTATGATGTCTTCTACGGCATTGCCGTTTTGTACAAATTTGTTATATGTGTTGTGAGAAGCATTCAGTTTGTGTGTACATGCTAAGTGGTTATTGTAATATTGTACTTTTCTGTTTTTGTAATTTGATTGTGACACTCAGGGTGGGATGTAATGGTATACAATCGGGAAGCCGGCTTCCTTAATACCGGCAGCCGGCTTCCCGATTGTCATATCCCGGCAAGGGTGAAATGCCGGGCGTCTAGATGTAGATGCCTGACATTTCCCCGACGCCAGGAGAGACAGGCGCCCGGCATCCCGATCAAAGGGATGCCGGGCGCCGCGAGCGGACAGTCGCCTTAGGGTTAGGGCACCCGGGAGGGTTAGGGTTAGGCTAGGGGGAAGGAGGGTTATGGTTAGGCACCCCCGAGAGGGACTTAGGGTTAGGCACCCCCCTGGGGGACAGATTTAGGCAGCGGGGAAGGGGTGTGTGGGTTAGGCACTTAGAGGGGGTATTAGGGTTAGGCACTTGGGGGGAGGTTAGGGTTAGGCACCCCTAAGGAGGGTTAGGGTTAGGGGGTTAGGTTAGTACTTACCTATCCGCGATCGGGATTTCCAGCGCTGTCGGGCTTCTGCTGCCGGGAACTCTGCTGTTGTCGGCCAGGCGCTGCCGGGAATTTCATACCGATTCTGATGCAATAGAGATCGAGCCTGCCGGAGGTGCGGAATGCAGACTGATCTCGATCGTTTTTTTAAAGTTGCAGTCATTTACAAGGCAAAGCCATATGCATATAGGGAACAAGTAGTGGGTTAAGATCTTACAGTTGTTCTGCAGCAATGTAAAAGAGGCTTGCTAGGACCATGAGCTGAAGTTGTCTGGGCCATTAAGCTCCGCCAGTGGACTACTGAAGACTGCAAGAAGGTCTTATTGACTGTTGAATCAAAATTTTTAATCTTTGGTTCATCACGCAGGTTTTTTAGTACACCATCAAGTAGGCGGAAAGGGTTGGGTATGGCATTCCAAGTGTTCAGTATCCCAAAGCTGAGAAACCCGATGCCGACATCACGACTGGGTTAAAGTACAGATGCCTGCCGGTAAGAACCCTGACCCACCTACACCTAAACCTCTCTCCCCCCACCCTAAACCTAACCCTCCCCCCACACAGCCTAACCCTCCCCCTAGTGCCTAACCCTGACACTCCCGTTGTGATGCAGGCAGTTGGGATGGTGGCGCCGGGATTCTGACTGGTGTTGGGATTCCGGAGCCAGCATTCTGGGCACCGGCATCCTGACCATCGGGATGCCAACTACATCCCAAATGCAATACCCCCTGGTCTACGCTTGGTGTTCATCCTACAGCAAGACAATGACCCAGTCCATACCTCCAGGCTATGTCAGAACTACCTTTGAGGAAAAGAACACAACCATAGACATCAAATCACAGAATGACCAGCAGAGTTTCCAGACTTAAACCCCATCTAGCTGGTTTGGAAAGAACAGAAGTGTGAATACAAAGCAACCTACAAGGGAGAATCTTAGGGGGGAAATTCGGCAAGAGTGTTGGGAAAAACTTCCCGAACATTATTTGATATCCATTATAATAAAATATGATCATGCTCAGCACATAATATGTTCCATTACTGATAGAACAGTACAGGAAGTGTCAAAGTGTAACATAGCTGCAAAACAATCAGGTTCCTACAAAATATTGATCATATCTGGGAAAAACAATTTTATATTTCATGTTACAAAATGAAAATATTCCGTATTCTAAATGCAAGGAGCCTATAATGAGAAATGTTGGGTTTTATACATTTTGTGAGAACATTCTATATAATTTCTCTTCTACTTGGGGTTTATTCTATGCATTTTATGTCTAAGCTGCTCCGCCATAGCCCACTCACAGCAGGCTGCCCATTGATTTTGCTAAATAGCCCACACAAAAGCTGTTGGACAGCACCAGTCTGAGCTAACTGGCCAGTATGCCAACGTCACATTCTGGGAATCTTGCCAAGATGAGTGTTGATACATTTTGTTATTAAATTGTGCAGGATTATGTGGGAGATACAGAAACAGAAGCACAGAAACCAGTATACAGAGGCTAAGAAATGAAAGCCTGAACTTTATATAAATACAAATCTCAGCAAAAGCCCTAAGCGAATTCCCCTGTTTCGATTGATATTTCGTAAATCCAATAACTACCCAATGAGTAAATTACTATCTAATTGTAAATGGATTAAGTCTTGCACTTGCATGTCAGTTGCTTTCATACATAATATATACTTTAGATGTAATCACCTTGATGGCCACTGTTGCCAAGTCCCTGTGTAGTGGATCAGCTGCTTCAAACATGCTGAGCTAATGCGGATTCAATTTGATATTTCATCACCACCGGCCCTGCTCATTAGTTTCCAGCCTCATAAAGCTTTTCATTCTGTGTTTCCGTCTCATCTTGATATGCACACAAGATTAAGTCTCATTTCAGGCTCTGTACATTGCCTAGCAGATATCGAATTGCCTACTTTGTACAATAAATTCATTTAAACTGGGAATACATTATAGCATACCTTTTTCATTGGATAGCAAGGCGGTGTAAGTTGTTCATTTTTCTTGTGTGTAGTTAATCAGATTATTATTATTGTTAATAGTTAATAAAAATAATACTACACTGGCAGTAATGACGTCCTGTGTAATAAATGTTTTGCTGTATTCTTACAGCTATTAAGCAAAAAATAAAAATAAAGGACTGAGTACTATATATAAGATGATTTGCAAAATGTACTAAAATCTGCACTACCACCTACATGTTACATTTTACTAACCTCCTTCTTCCCCTATCCAGAGCCCCATGAATGCTATTTAATCCTCTAGCTCTTCCCACAGCACCAGTTGAAAACCATTGCGGAATGAACAGGAAGACCAACCAGAAGCCGGGAATTGCGTCCAGCAGTTCAAAACGGCTGGCAGACATGGCTGAAAATCCTGATCGTCCCCAGGTAAGTATCAACTAACCTAACCCCCCTGACCCTCCTTAGGGGTGCCTAACCCTAACCTTCCCCCCAGTGCCTAAACCTAACCCCCCTTTCCCAGCCGCCTAAACCTAAGTCCCCCGGAGGAGTACCTAACCCTAAGTCCCCCCCGGGGGTGCCTAACCCTAACCCTCCCCCCCACGGCTGTCCGCATCGGTCTCCTGGTGTCGGTAAAATGACAGGCGTCTAGATTTAGATGCCTGTCATTTAACCCTCGCCGGGATAAAGCAGTCGGGAAGCCAGCTGTTGGGCTTACGTCCGCCAGCTTCCCGACTGCATACCAGAAGCCGCAACCATGGGATTGTGGCCTGCATTGGGGCACTTCTATTCACAAATCCTCCACTTCGATATTAAAGTGGAAAAATAAATGGATTGCTGGGAAATGTACTACAGAACAGGTGCACCCAGCTCCATCCTTTGCCAACGGCTCCACCTAGGGGAGGGATTAGGGACCTGATTCAGACCCGGTCGCAAGCGCCGAGCGCTTGCAACCGGGTCGATGGTGGCCCAGAGTGCATGCGCATGACGGAGCCGGCTCCATCGTGCGCATGCGCGAGACCCGCATAGCGACGGGCAATCCGTTGCTCCGGATCTCGCACCAAAGGGGGCGTGCTGTCGAATTTCAGTGACAGCACACCCCCTTTGGTGGGCGGGCCGGGGGGGTGGCTGCCCAGACGGAGGTGTTCCTTTGAGAACACCTACCGTCTGGGGGCGGCCCCACTGACATCACAAGTGATGTCAGTGGGAGAGTTTTCGGCTCTGTTTGAGCTGAATGCTCTCTGGGGCTTGCAGCCACGAGACCCTACCACAAGGGTCTCGTCACAAGCCTGATGGTTGGGCCATCATCCTGGCCGCTCGCATTAGCTGTGGGTGGCAACCCACAGCAATGCGAGCGGCCAGGAGGCCGCTCCACAAAAAAAAAAAAGATGCCCTGATTCAGAGCGTCCGGCTCTGAATCAGGGCCTAGGTTAGTAAAATATAACGTGTAGTTTAGCATTACTGCCCCACAGCCCAAAGGTCATGAGTTCAACACAATGTGTGTAGAGTTTGTATGTTCTCCTGTGTTTGCGTGGATTTCCTCCCACACTCCAGAAATGAACAGTAGTGTGTGCATGTGAAAGGGAATACACTGTAGATTGTAAGCTCCACCAGCTCTGTAAAAGTGCTGTGTAAGATGTGCAAACTATATAAATAACTGTTAATAAATAAATAAAAATAAACAATGCAGCTTTCATAGGTATATGTGAAGTGTACAAACAAGAGGATTCTGGTCATTGCTGCGACTTCAGATAATAAGTGGCTTTTAATGTTTTTGGATCTTTCACAAACGAGTAAATTGTGGAGCAAATAATTGATACAGCAGTAGTTGTGAATAGCAGATGTTTATACAGCAGGGGGATGTCAGCAATGATTGGCTTCTGAGAAATTGTTACTTTTGAAAAGTATATTGGTGCGTACACACAGTACGATAAAAATTCACAATATGAACGATAACAATATCGACCATATTGTTATCATACAGATCGTTCCTTTTTTGGTGCCCAATAACCAGCGATGCGCGGGCACGTATGGAGGATAACGATATCGACCATCGCCCATGCATGCAGGCCAACTGGTCCATATCAACCGAGTTACATAGGGATCCGCGTTCATTGATCGCAGGTTGCTGGCCCGTCGTTGGTGGGTTGGTGATGTGCTGGATAACGATGATCTAGCACACCGGGAAGGTGCAGGACGATCAGTCAGCAATATCGTTATCGCTGACTAATCCTACCGTGTGTACGCTCCATTAGCCTATTACCCGTAATAAAAAGGTCATGGGTCACATGGATTGCAAGGTAAAAATATGATACACTTTGGAAAATCATTGAAAGTACAACAGGAGCAGGACATTATAATACTATGGAAAATCTATTGTAATAAGCCGAGAGAAGAACATAATCAAACTGGAAAAGCGTTATTGGTACACATGAGACTGATCGGGGCTGTCAGAGCAAATAGTATATATGTGAGTGACGCGCTCTGGCGCTGACGAGCTGCTCTGTTGCCAAGGATGTTATCCCTGCTAATAAGGAGCCACTTGGCAATGTCACTTAAAACATCCTGTCCTGCTATCTGGCAAGTAAGAGGCAGCCCTGTGTAAGGCTGACAATGCTCTGTTACAGTAACAATGGCAGAGTGTTGTAGAACCAGGAATATAGCAGCAACCAGATCTGGGGCTGACCGCCCTATGGCGCAGCTGCAAGGGTTTTCTTTGGCTGCATGGTGCTACATCATTTGGAAGGCAAACATTTTTGCAGGCACTTTTGCCTCCCCAAATATGTAGCACCAGGCAGCCAGAGCAAGCCTTTAATGAAGTGCCATAGGACCTGATCCAAAGCAGCAGGCAATAGCGACGTTTGCGCAGTAGGCCAATGTTATTCGTACTATGCATGCGTCTGAGTTGCACGGTACATACGTTTCAATGGCTTAGAGTTGTAGTGAGGGTTTGGGCGCAGACTGATTGACAATCAAGAAATGTTTGTGGGAAGCAATGGGGGGGTTGGAGACTCAAACGCAGTCGTATCGCGACGGTTGCAGTGGCATATCGTAACCAGCGACTGCGTATGCAGCTTCAGTGGCGGCCCTAGTGTCTTACTACAGACGGACATTCTGAGCAGCCAAAACATATATGTATTATCAGGGGCTGGCTGGCAACTTTTAGCCTGGGGGGCAAATGCATGCAGGCGGCCCTGGCAGAGGAGTAGCATGTAGCCAGGGTGCCCGAAGAACGTGCGTTGCTACGGCGCCGCCCCCCCTCAAGTGTTTCAGGGAGGAGGCGGGTCCATATGGGATTAATGTAAGGTAAAAATAAAGATTAGGGGCAGCCCCCTGTCGTAGTGCCCATATGCAGTGCCCCCGTGTGCTACAGGAGCGAACACCCTTATGCAGGCCTCCAGTAGTGCCCCCAGTAGTGATCCCCCCCTATGCAGTGCCCCTTGTGCCCCCAGTAGTGGTCCACCCTGTTCAGTGCCCCTTGTGCCCCCAGTAGTAAGCCCCTTATATAGTGCCTCCAATAGTGGTACCCCCTATGCAGTGCCCCCAGTAGCAGTCCACCCCCCCATGCAGTGCCCCCAATAGTGGTAACCCTTATGCAATGTCCCTTAAATAGTGGCCCCAGTTATAGTCTCCCCCCTATGCAGTACCCCCAGTATTGCCCTTTATATAGAGCCCCCAGCAGTGGTCCCTCGCAGTGCCCCCAGTGGTAGTCCCCTCCCCTATATAGTGCCCCTAGTAGTAGTCCCCTCCCCCCTTTGTAGTTCCCCAAGTAGTAGTAGTCCCCCCTTGTAGTGCCCCCAGCAGTAATAATCCACCCCCCTGGTAGTGCCCCCAGTAGTAATCCCCCCCTGGTAGTGCCACCATAGAAATCCCCCCCCTGGTAGTGCCCCCATAGTAATCTCCCCCCATCCCCCCCCCAGTAGAGAGAGAGAGAGACTTTATTAAAAAAAAACAAAAAAAAACACTTACCTGAAACTCCCGCTCCTGGTCCCGACGCTCCCACCGGCTCCTCTGGCCGCTTTGCATTATGGGAGAGACGTCGTCATGACGACGGCTCTCCCATTACCCACTACGGGTGCCGGAAGATGGCTCCCGCAGTGGGAGCAGCAACAGCCGATGAGAGTCTGACAGACTCTCAGTGGCTGCTGATTACAGCAAACACACAGCTGCCGGCTCCGGCGGCTGTGTGTTTGTGCTGTGTAGCGCTGACCGGACTCCGTCCAGTCAGCGTTACACACGCGGTGCAGTCTGTGTCACAGTGACCCGGGGGGCACATGGCACCCTGCCCCCCGGCCCAGCCCGCCACTGTGTATTATCATGCTGCCCTGCTTGTAGAGTATTTTGAGTCTTGAACACCATAAGCCAATTTACCATTATGTTAAATTACCGATATAGGGCCTGAATATAAATTGCACGCAATCATCGTGTTAACGTAACAATGAGATTATTTGCAACTGCACATGCACAGAAAGCTCTGGAGTTTATGGTGCGATTAATGGTAGCATAGATGGACACACCAATTGGTATTACAGCGAGCATGGGCGCTAATAGTGGGGGTCTCAGTCATTGCACATTCAGCAAACTGATGTAAACAAGGGAAAGAGTTTGTAGCGGCATTTGCATCAAGTCGCAGACGTGCGACCGCCAATAAATGCTGCTGGCGTGACTCAGAACCTGGCCCTGTCTGTTTGGATAGAAATACCCCTAAAAGACAGGACTGATTTTACTACATAGAAAATATTATTTCGGGCGACCACTATTTAAGATAGAACAGAGAACAATATAAAAGATGGAATGGAAACCACTATTATGTCACAACAACAGTAGGAGAACTTGGAGCTGTTTCTACAGATTTAAAACCAGTGCACACAAAACAAATTATTAGCACTCGCTGAGAATAGGGAAATGTCAGCCATTTACATGTATCATTCATTTTGGTACAAATGTCACACTAAACATAGTATCGATAACAAAAAGGGAATTTGTAAATAATATAAAATTCCCAGAAGGAGACAATAATTATGCAATAATAAAGAAGACCGAATCTTACCATAGATTCCAGTAGAAATGCAGGGAAAAGCCTAAAATGTAAACAAAATAAAGAGATGAATTACTGCACATATATGATATGACTAATGTCTACATCCAGCAATTCTAAATAAAGACAAATATTAGCTTAACCCAGATATATTCTGATAATACTATATGCCACAGGAATCAAGGTAACAGAACAGTTTGCAGTATTCCACAATAAAGTATCTCGTATTAGGTCCTCAGTGGCTTCACCAACATGTCCACAGAATGCAAATGAGTATTGTTCACCGGACACAGGGCATGATTCAGACCAGCTCGCGAGCGCACAGCGCTTGCAAGCGGGTCGAAGGTCCCCCACTGCGCATGCGCACGCCGGAGCCGGCTCGCGCATGAGCGAGACCCGGCCAGCTACGGGCGCTCTGTCGCTATGGGTCTCGCACCAAAGCGGGGCAGCTGTCAATTGTGATTGACAGCTTGCCCCATTGTGGAGGCGGGTAGGGGGGTGGCTGGCCAAACGGAGGCGTTCCCGAAGGAACTCCTGCTGTTTGGGGGCGGCCCCACTGACATTACGTATGATGTCAGTGGGTGAGCTTCCGGCTCTATTACAGCTGAAAGCTCACTGGGGCTTGCGGGAACGAGACCCTACCACAAGGGTCTTGTCGCAAGCCCCGATGGTCGCGACCATCGTGACCATCACCTGGTCGCTCGCTAAAGCTGTGGGTGGTCACCCACAGCTTAGCGAGCGGCCAGGAGGCCGTCTTTAAAAAAAGACAGGGACGTCCTGATTCAGAGCGAGTGCTCTCAAAGAGCGTCCAGCTCTGAATCAGGCCCACAGTCCATAGAATTACAGGCTCTTTCTATAATTTCTCTGGGTATGTGAATGGCAAAATGGGAGAAGATCCAGTCACTCAACATTTTGTTAAATGGCTGTATCACTTCCAGTCAACAAGAAAGTCTTTTTAATTTGTGGCTGATGGTGATCAGCTTCATTGGGAGGAAGTGAAACCTGCCAGCGACCACAGAGATGAATCATCTGACGTCAATGGGTAATGCATACAGACTGGAGACATTCACAGAAGTTCGGCTGTTATAGGTACCAGTCACCTCCAATACATAGCAGGTAATTGGGTGAAGTTGTACTGTACTGTACGTTACATTTCATAAAAAGTGGAGTTAGCCTTAAACATTTGGGACTAAATACTATTATATTGTAAGTAATTATTATCGTAATATTTGTTACAATAACCAATGTCAAGTTAATATTTTCATCTCGGTTTTACTGATTTGAAATACCTGTGTGTGTACTATAAACTAAATTTTACAGCATGGTAAACAAAATCCACAGTGATAAGTACTTCACCATCAGGGCTGGACTGGCCATCGGGCACTTCTGCAAATGCCAGAAGGGCCGACTCGAGGAGGGCGGAAGTGCCCCCTGGATACATTATGTGTGCTCAGGGGAAGGGATGGGCCAAGAAGAGACGGGGTATAACCCCTTCACGAGCATCCACACCTAAGGCATGGGCACAGGGCGGACTGCCAAGGATGATCTACAGACCCAGTACATCCCTGTTCACCATAATATATACAGTAGACATGTATCTAAATAATTTTACCCACACAAAACCAATAGCTGACCATGATTAAGGCCACTGGTGCCAAGAGTTGGGAAGGAAAAGTCGGGTATGACCTTTCAAACAGCACAGCATGTACGGGTGGGGCAAATGGTACCTGGCTCACATGACCTTGGCCATGCCCCCGCTAGTACTAAGGCCCAAGACATCAAATGACAGTCCTGCTCAAGGCCATCTTTAAATATAACTATGACTTACATGTGCATTTAAGTATTCTTATTGTACAGTACATACTATTGGCTGAACCAGTGGCGTCCCTCCCCGTGTTGTCAACTGGTGCGGGGAGGGATGCTGTGAAGGAGGGACGCCTCCTTTCCCACAAGTCCATGCCAAAAAAGGGGTGAGGCCTAGCGGGAAGGGGAGTGGACTCGCGGCCCGAACCCCGTCTCTTGCTTTTTACCGGGGGACCGAGCGTGGAGGGTGCAGGAGATGCTAACTGCCCTGTCCTGTGTGCAGTGCCGGCTCCCTCACAGGGTCAGGAGCCGAGTGCTGCACTTAATATTACAGGGCAGCACCAAGCTCCTGTCACTGAGGTGGAGTCTGCACCTTGGTGTCACCCCTTGGCTGGTGACATCCGGGTGCGGCCTGCATCCCCCCGCACCCACCTTGTGAAGCCACTGGGCTGAACACAGTGTTTTGGCACCCTCCCCCCCAGCAAGCTAGATAGGATTGCTTAGTAAATATTTCATTATTGCTACTTTAAACACAATTCAGCATATTACCATATACCATAACACACCCATAACAAGGCTCGGCTAGCAAACAGTTCTTCTAGTAAAAGGTCTGCCAACTGTCCTTTGACTTGTAATACGTATAATGGAATATTATTTCTTAGTATGTATATGACCCTACATGGTCTCAAATATAATTACTGTCTTGACTCTGGGTTCTGTCTTTTGAGTAATTACAATTATTGAACATGATTTTAAATTTGCAGGAAGAATTAAGCTGAATTTCATTGGAAAGTGGGCACTATTAATTATATATGAGACATTCAGGCACACATTTAAGAATGCTAAACAGAGAATTAAAGTGAGGACAAATTGCTAAGTGTGTTTCAGTAAAAATGCTGTACAAGTTGTTGCACATAATTCCTGGAAGATGATTTTACATCTGAGAGCTAAACACCAACACAATTTGCAGGAATGTGGAAATATGTATAATGCTGTATACTTCTAATCAACCTGACTTCCCAGGCAATGCCACACTACATAAACTATCGGTCACATTTCTGCTATTTCAAGTGAAGGGTTTTTAATTTATAATTTTAAATTCTCAAATTGTACAGTATATTGTTTGAATTGTTTGAAAATATAGATGCAAACAGCAAACAACTATGGGGGATATGTATCAAACTATATAAAGAGTGGAGAAGTATCTTTAGCAAGCAATCAGCTTATACTTATTATTTTATAGAATTTACTTAATGCTACCTCAAAGCTGATTAGCTGCTGCGGGCAAATTCTCTGCTTTTTAAATTTTTTAGACAGATTGATACATGGGACACGGCGTCTGTCTGTATCAATCTGTCTAAATTTTTAGACAGATTGATACACGGGTGTTGGCGGCGGGCCTGGAACTGAGAGGATCCAGTCCCTGCAAGCCATTCTGCCAATTTCGACAGTGGAGTCCATTTAAAAAATGGCCCTTCAGCGCCATTTTTGAAATTCAAAGATGGCCAATGTGAGCGAATCACGGTTCGCGACGTCATTGTCCCGCCCCCTCGGCTGGCTTATAAAAGCCAGCACGAGGTGGTGGCATGGCAGTGCGGTACTTACTTACCGAGGATCCGGCGGCGGTGCAGCGGGCCTCATTAGCGGCAGTAGAGCAGGCGGCGGCATCAATGCGGGCTACAGTAGCGGCAGTGGTGGTGCGGGCTGCAGGTCCCGGCGGCGGGAAATGGCATCTGTGCGGGTGTTGGCGGCGGGCCTGGATCCAAGAGGATCCTAACCCTGCCAGCCATTGTGCCGAGTTCGGCAGCGGAGCCCATTTAAAAAAATGGTGCCTAAGCGCCATTATTGAAATTCAAAGATGGCCGACGCAAGACAATCACGGCTCGCACTGTCATCACCCCGCCCCCTTGGCTGGTTTATATAAGCCAGCACGATTCGGCAGCATGGCAGTCCGGCAGCAGCGAAGGAGCAGTCAAGATCTCCCGCAGAAAGAAGACGCCGGAAGTTATAGTGGGTGCCGGCCATGCAAAAGAGCTTACACAGGCTGCTGCCCACTAGGTGAAGAAGACACCAATAGCATTAGGGAGGTGGCAGCCGTGCATAAGAGCTAATTGCATAAGAGCTAATTGGCTGCCACCCCCTAGGTGAAGACAGCAAAGCCCTGGTGGTTGGCGCCCACCAAGCGAAGACGCCAAAGTCCTGGGGTGGCAGCAGCCACGAAAAAGAGCTTAAAGGCCACCGCCCCCCAGGCAAAGACGCCAAAGCCCTGGCAGGTTCATGTCCGCCAGGCAAAAACACCGAAGCCCTTCTGGGTTGGCACCTGCCAGGCAAAGACGACGAAGTCCTGGGGTGGCAGCAGCCACGAAAAAGAGCTTAAAGGCCACTGCTCCCCAGGTGAAGGTGCAGACTAAATAAATTATTTAAAAAAAATTGGTGTAGTGTATTATTTTAATATTTATTTTACAGGTGTACTGCAGGTACCAGTGGGCACTAAATGCCCCGCTTGTGGTTCTCCAAATACCAGCATGCGGGGGAGGTTTGCAGGGACCTACAGTTTACCCACAAAAGACAATATTCTTTCAAATGCACCACATTACACCATCAACCCGGCACACACCGCCCAAGGGTGCCGAGGGTAGCCCCGGGCTATCAGCCTAGGCCTTGGGTGGGGAGTCCCCAGATCCCCAGTGATCCCCGGTCTGGGCTGACTAGCGGTCAGGGTTGATGCTTCAGCTGGGGGACCCAGTGAAAGGGCTCCCCTGGCTGTGGCATTAGCCCCCACTAGAAAAAGTGTGGTGCTGGTTCTGGATAATACTATGCATTTTTTTCCACTGTATTTCCAGAACCAGGAACGGCTCAGAGCCCAGTGCTGGTTGTGCCGAATACGGGGTACCGCTACGTCGTTTGTCCCCTTTATTTTGGCAACCAGGACTGGTTTTCAATAGCCCGGTTGTGTTAAGTACAGGGGACCCCTATGTCATTTGTCCCCTGAATTTTCACAACTAGGACCAGCAGTGAAGAGCCCGGGCAGGTTGAATTTTAGGGGAAGGGGCCCACTTTACACAATCAACCTGGCACCCACCGCCCTGGGGTTCTGGATATAGTCCCAGCTATCAGCCCAGGCCTGGGGTGCCATGAAGAGGGGGACCCCTTTTTTGGGGTGTCCTCTGCTCCCCAGGGATCCCTGGCCTGGGCTGACTAATGGTCAGGGTTAATGCTTTAACTGGGGGACCCAGTGGAAGGGTTCCACTGGCTGTGTCATTAGCCCTGCACTAGAAAAAGTCTGGTGCTGGCTCTGGATAACACAGGGGGACCCTACACATTTTTTTCCCCTCTATATCCAGGACTGGCTCAGAGCCCAGCGCTGGTTGCGCTGAATAAAGGGGACCCTTACCTCGTTTGTTCCCTTTATTTTGGCAACCAGGACTGGTTCGGAATAGCCCAGTACTGGTTGTTTTAAATACAGGAGACCACTATTTCATTTGTCCCCATGTATTTTCACAAATATTACACAATAAACCTGGCACCCACCACCCAGGGGTGCCAGGGATAGCCCTGGGCTATCAGCCCAGGCCTGCGATGCCCTGAAGCGGGGGTCCTCTGTTGTGCTTTGGGTGGGGGGGCATGTCCTTTTTTTGATTATTTTACACATATTCAATTTTTAACATAAATGCATAGAAGGTTCTCACTGATACATCCATGCATCTGTGTCTTATTGATTTTATGTATTCACATGCATGCCCAGCGCCATTAAGCCCCTCTGTTGCCAGCTGATGCTCCTGTGCACTGCCCCTGCTGCCACTGCTCCGCACCTCCACTGCTGCCCCATACTCCTGCAGCCTGCCCCCGCAGCCATCTCTCCCTGTGCACTCCCAAAACACCTCCTGTGTGCCGGCCTTCCACCATCTGCGCTAATGTACCATTTTGTTGCCCTTCTCCCCTGCAGGAGGCCTGGTTTGCTCATCCAAACCTTGATAGTTAATACATTTTTAAGAAGCAATGAAATTCCATAAACAAAAAACCTTACGGTTTCACATGTGCTTCTTAAACATGATCTGAAATTTCACAAAACCTATTGAATTTCTGCCATTCAAACAAAAAAGCAATGAAATTCTGATCATTAAGACTGACACCTCAATGGACATGTTCCTTCCGCAATACAGATATGGTATGCCATCACACTCTATGGTTAACTGCAGATTCAGCACTCTCACAGAGTGAGATTGCTGTCACTCACAAAATGATGGAGCTGCTAATTCACAGAATTGTGTGCTCATTGGAATACAAACAAGCAGTCTATGCAAATGAAGTCTGAGCAGAACACAGAGCTGCACAGTTGGGATGTGAGTTGGGTGGATGGGGTTAGGAGACAAAGCGGTGTGGATGGGGCTGACAGAAAGGCGTGGAGAGGGGGGAAGATTAAGCAGTATAGATGGGGGAGCCAAAGTGATGCAGATGGGTGGAAACAGTGGTGCAGATGTGGGGGAGACAGATTGGCATGGTTTGGGGGGACAGCAACGTGAATGGCGGGTACAGAGCGGCATGGACGTGGGAAGACAGAGCAGATGGTTAAAGACAGATTGGTGTGGATGAGGAATACAGACTAGCACAATGGGAGAACACACAACAGTAGGGATTGGGGAAGACAGATTGGTGCAGATGGGTGGGAAGTCAGAGCGGTGCAGGTGGTAGGGGACAGAGTGGTGCAGATGGAGGAAGAAAGTGTGGCACAGATAAGGGAAAGACAGAGTGGCATGGCTGGGGGGAAGGCAGTGGTGCAGATGGAAGGAAACAGAGTGGCACGGATGCAGGAGCACAGGGCGGTGCAGATGGGGAAAGACATATTGGTGTGGATGAGGGCATGCAGACTAGCACAGTTGGGAGACCACACAATAGTAGGGATTGGGGAATACATAGCAGCATGAAGGTGTATAGGGGAAATAAATGTACATGTACAGACAGGGTATAATAGTTTTAGCAATTAGGGAGCTGAATATATAGTTTGAATAAGTTGAATGTATTGAGTGAGTATGCTGTTGGAACCCAGTGGGATTGTTGTGGTGACTGAATGGGAAGCTTGTAGGCAACAAGTGGGATGTGTGTGCCACATGACTGCTCAGACCTCAGTTGCATAGACTGCTTTTGTATATTCCAATGAGCACACAATTCTGTGAATTAGCAGCTCCACCATTTTATGAGTGACAGCAATCTCACTCTGTGAGAGAGCTGAATCTGCAGTTAATCACAGGGTATGATGGCATACCATATCTGTATTGCGCAAGGAACACGTCCATTAAGGCATCAGCCTTAATGATCGGAATTTCATTGCTTTTTTAAGTTTGAGTGGAAGAAATTCAATAGGTTTTGTGAAATTTCAGATCATGTCTAAAAAGCCTTAATGGGACATGTGAAACTGCAAGGTTTTTTGTCTATGGAATATATATATATATTCCATAGACATATATATACATATATATATATATATATATTTATATATATATATATGCCGAATTTTGTGGTGAAGAAAAGCGCATTCAGTGTGCAAAAAAGTTTATATAATACCAAGTTATTTAGTGAAGAAAACGTCTATTCAAAATGTTCCAAGGGGATCCGTGTTGTCCCTGTTGCAAACTTCTGCGATATCTTCATACGATATCTCCTCAGAGCATATCCCAAAGGAAACCAATGTATAAACAAAAGAAACATATAGTGTAATACTGATAATTAAGTATAAGTGCTCACACACAGAGAACATGTAACCAATCTATTTGTGAGCAGCACTCCAGTCGTGCTCAAGAATATAAAGCTCCAGCACCTTAGATATAAATGCCTCATACCAAATATAGGAGCTTAAGTGCAGATAAAAGACGTCCGCCTCTGATTCCGTTCAATCCAGAGAATGTGGAATATGGGAACACAGAAAACAAAACATCTAATCGCGTAGTATATTTAAACAGACATACATTTTAATTAAAAATACAACAAAGACTCTTACAATATGCAAATAAAGAGTCAGCTTATCTGTCCAGTAGTCTTGGGGGTGACTACAGAAGGTCCAAGTACAGCTCAACGCGTTTCGTCCCTCTTTGATTTTTTGGGGGACTTCGTCAGGAGCAGGACAGCATATATATTATATATATATATATATATATATATATATATAGTAATCTTTAGGAATGATGAGCTGCACTGCTGGTGATGCCCTAAAAGAGGATGTATAGCGTACTGAAACATTCATGTACGTTTTGTTACATGCGATCAGAACTCTTACTGCACAGACCTGGAGTGCAGCCCGTCATTCAGGATTATTTGTCTATGGCAGAGAAGGGCACCCAAGAACTATATAGATATATTTGTGCCAGAGTGCTGATCCTATTGAAACGGTTATATATACAGTATATAAATTTTAACTGTATGAAACAATTTTTTCCACAAATGTCCCCAAAATTATGGATTCTTTTATATGATCAAATTCCGTAAATAAGAGCTACTTAACCATTATTTACACCTCCCAAATGAAAAGATTTTGGCAGGACCGTCCTGTATCCTGCGGGGGAGGGGGGGCAAGGTTGGAAGGTCTTCCTCTCCATTTGCAGCTCACAGCATCCATATACTATGGAGAGGGACTGGGGACAGCCCAGCAGTTTTGGAGGCAAAGGGCATGCCCCCAGCATGACAAAAATGGCCACACCCCCAAGCCTGTGAGGTTACGAATCTTGCACAATGTCACGATCTCAACCTCTTCAATGTTGGGAGGTATGCCTTATTCAGTTTATAAAATTATACTGAATCTGATCCAAATAGTACTTATTTATATAATTTGAGAATAAAAAAATCAACAATTTTGTGGACATTTTTAGAAAAAATATTAGCCTGATAACCCAGTGGTTCCCAACCTTTTTTGAATCACGGCACCCCAGTGTATCAGCATTGTTTTCACGGCACCCCTAAGCCGAATGTTTGTTATTGAGAAATTCAGAAAAAAAATGTAATGAAGTTGTAAAGTGAAGTAAATTGTGCTTACCTGTCATCCTTAGGGTCAGTTATGGGGTGGTGGACAGATTTGCGCTTCTATTTGTCCACATATTTACATAACATTGACAATAAATAATTTGATCTGGTGCTGGACCACCAACCTGAGGCACCCCTGCAAGTGTCCCAAGGCACCCCAGGGTGCCGCGGCGTACAGTTTGGGAACCACTGTGCTAACCACTTTACTGACGTTTTTTCTCAAAGACTGGTCAGAATTGTTTTTTTTTATCTAATAAAGCTTATAATTTATTTTTAAAAAAATATAATTATTTTATTTTAAAAAATATACATAAGGGATGTTTTTCACCCCCACCCCATGTCCTTAGACCCTCATTGTAAAATCACCTCCCACCCAGCATCAGAAATACCCCCCCTAGTAGCAAAAGATCCCCAGCATTATCAACCCTTACCCTCTGGTGGTATTAGATCCCAGTGGCAGTGCCCCTACTCTCACCCCCAGTGTCAATGTGCCTCCTGTATTAGTGCCCCCTCCCCATATGTCACTCTATATGTAATTCTCTACTTTTAATATAACCCCCCCTCCTAGCCAAAACAACCTTTTGTGGATTAATAACACTACCCCAGTGCCAAAAGATTAACGCCCTCTCTATTTGTTCCCCTTCCCCTCCGTCATAGGTAGCCACATCCTCTCACCTTATTGCAGAGCAAAGCATGTAGCTTGCATTTCAGAGGGGACCGATCACTCCCCTCTGAGCAGGAGGAAGCAGAGGGGTTGACCAGAAGGGAACTTCAGGTCCCCTCCAGTAACTCTCCAGCCGGCTTCCTGAATGACCACCCCGGAATGTCTTGTGATTGGCTTTCTGGGGCATACAAAAATCATGTGATGTTGGCGGTCAGTAACCAGCAATTTCACAGTACAGCCCCTTCAGGAAGAGGAAAGTATTTCCTCTTACACGGTGCCGGAGAGAAGCAGAGCCGGTGGTCACATGGGATTTGATGGCAGCAGGGAAAGCCCACTTGTCTGCCGTTGCATCACAAGCAACATTGCTAGATACTGTAAGTGGTTAATGAAAGAGGTGAGAGGAGAAGGGCCAGAGTGGCTCAAGAATAAACATGCGTTACAAAGGTGGTATGCAGAAGAGCATCTCTAAGCGTACAGTAGAAGTAGGAGACCTAACACCAGATGATTCCTCTAATGCTAAGAACAAGAAACTGAGGCTAAATTGGGTGCTGACTAAAGCAAAACTGCACCATTTCTGTAGTGACATGCAGATCTTAGGGTCAGAATCAATATACAGTAGATCCATCCTGCCTTGTGTCAATTGTTCAGGCTGCTGGTGGTGGTGTAATAAGGATTGTTTTCTTGGTAAACATTAGGCCCAAATGACAATTGTTTAAATACCAAAAGCTACCTGAGTATAGTTGCCAGGGCCGGATTACTAATGGGGCTGATGGAGCTACAGCTCCAGGCCCACAATCAGAATAGGCCCACACAGAAGGATCTGTGCTGTGCCTGTGTGCACTGCTGTAGACAGACAGGTTTTTTTTACCCTTCTACAGCAGCCTGCAGTGCTTATCCGAGGCCCCGCCCCCTGGCCGCGCACCCCACCCGCGGCACCTGTGGCTCAAAGTTGAAAGCAACAACATGATTGCGGCCCCCGGAGGGCTTTAGTAGCCCTCAAGCGCCACTAACTCGCAGTCAATCGGCAGTGCCGCCTCCGCACCACGTGACACACTGCGTGTGACGTCACATGCTTGCCGTCCGCCACCACCGCACCAAGAGCCTGAAGCAGCCCAGCCAGCCCCGCCCCCAGCTATATCCACCAGTATGGCCATGGGCAGACCCAGCAGGCACACACAGCAGCTCAGCGTGAAGGTGGTCCGGCAGTCCTGAGGTAAGGTACATGTCAGTCCTGCTGGCCAGGCTGCCTGGCTGCTGCTGTCTGTACTGTAGTAGTATACATTGTACACATAATGCAGGGAGAGCAGAATTAGTGTACTCAAAATATTTATAATATATACACACATTTATAATTAGTACATATGTATATATATTTATATATACATAAAAATACATATCTATATGTAATAAAAAAAGTATGTTAATAAAAATATATAGAAATATATACACACACATATATATATATATATATATATATATATATATATATATATAATGAATATATATAGAGAGCATGTTTGATTTTTGCATGTCTGGGACAACGGCAAATAAAAGTTTAATATTTGAGATAGGAAGGAAGGTGAAAGATTTTTATCAGGTTGCATACAAACACTGGGCCTGGTTCATTACCGATTGCAATTGCGATTACGCACACAATCGGGCGATTGTTGCATTTTGCGCATGAGTACGCATCACAGGGCGCGAACCGGCCATTGCGAAGGCTACGCAGACCCATCGCAGAGTGATTGACAGGAAGTGCTGTTTGCGGGTGGTGACGGTGGGGTGGTTGGGGAAATGCAGGCATGCCACTGCGTTCGCACGCCGTTTCAGGGTGGTGCATAAATTAGTCACTGCGAAGCCATACTCAGCGTGAGGTCTCAGCGTGCGTGGCTGTTAGCATTACTGAGTAAGGTCAGGACTTGTCCTACTGTGCGTGAGGCCGCGATGGTACTTGATTGTACCGATGGCTTCGCTATTCGCGGCCATCAAAATGCACGCTCGTGTAGGCTGTGGGTGGTGACCCACAGCCTATACGAGCGTCCAGGAGGACGCTCCATTTTTATGGAGGCCGGCCCTCATTCAGAGCGTGCGCTCTGCTCAGAGCGTACGGCTCTGAATGAGGGCCTAAAATACTGACACTGGGCCAACAATGGTGCAGGAGGATCCCGATCACACTCTTTGTGGAGACTGCGGTCTGACCCCTATGTACCAAATTCCAAACAGTGTACCTTTTTACAGTTTGGCCCTATACTTATGGAGCCATTTTTGCAGTCACACTTCACATATTTCATATTTATTTAATATTTAATAATGTGCATATTATTTTAGCTTTATTTAATATTTATTTAGTATTATTTATATGTTTTTATGTTCTGCACCTTTTACTTCGTAAATATTGTATAATTGTAAATATTAATGGTGGATATTGGAAACTAGCAATTCTCAGATATGTTTCTGTTAAAACACTTTCTTAGTAAAATTTGTTGTATTTTATTAATAAACCAGGTGGTATATGGTTCATATAATCAAAGAGGGGAGGGAGATTGAGACAGTTGAATGTAGGTGGGTAGCTACACTTCATGGTGTTAGCCACGCCCCAGACCACACCCCCACACCACTGGTCACACCCCCATATCAGTAATCACAGCCCCTGCAGCAGCACGCAATAGGCCCTTTGTAAATTTCAGCTCCAGGCCCATGAGGGCCTTAATCTGGCACTGATAGTTGCTGACTATGTGCATTACTTTAAGGCTACAGTCTACCCATCTTTTTAATGGCTGCACAAACGCAAAATAAACATCAATAAATTCGCTGTACTCCCAAGCTCCAATACGCTCTCAATCCAGTAGCATACCTTTGGGATTTGGTGGAACTGAATATTTGCAGCAGGAATGTGAATCTGACTAACCTGCAGCAACTGTGTGATACTATTCTGTCAACAGGGCACAGATTCTTTAAGTAATGTTTCCAGCTGAATAAGCCCACAACAAATTAAGCCTGTTTTTCAGGAAAAGAGGGAACCTACATACTACCAGAGGCACTGAGACGTGGGTGGGTGCAAAGTACACGGGCAAAGGCTCATCTTCAGGGCTGAGGCCACGGAGGAGGAGGAGCAGCACCCAGTAATTACATTACAGGGAGAAGCCAAGCCTCCCACGAGTGTCTACACCCCCTCACTAGCACCCAGGTCCACATGATGCCTCGATGGTCATGACAACTCCTAGAAAGCAGTACCTGATAAATATTGCTTCCTAGCAATTTTAGTTTTGTTGCAGAAAAATATCAAATTTGCCTGATTATAGCTTCATTTTCAAAACTGAAAATGGTCATAAAATCATCATAAAAGTAATTTGCTACTATAGTGATCTAATACTCAGCAAATTGGATTTTAGCTCTTTAGCATGTGTTTGTCACATTAAAATTATTTTTTATGTGTGTGACGCTCTACTTTCTAAATTTAGCGAAACAGCATTAATGTTATCTAAAAATATTCTGGTGCTTTAAAAATAAATATAATAAAAATAATGACCACCATACAGTAGTTTGCTTCATTTGACATTTAACTGTTAAACCAATCTTTGGCTCTTTGCATGGTGATAATATTCTTTTTTTAAACACAGAAGTAGGAGTAGGTAAGTGGATTACATGAGGATAGTAAAAAAAATATTTCCATTTTTTATTTGAAAAAAAACAACAAACCTGTATATAATAAAGTACTGTAGACCTTCAATGCAGAACCCTATGCTTTTTCCAATATATTATATTTTTAACAGTAAAAAACAAAAAATACAGTGCAAAGCGGATGGAATATAACACTCAAATACACCAGCTTTAAACTTTAAGAATACA
This sequence comes from Taudactylus pleione, assembly GCA_031769625.1. NCBI lineage: Eukaryota > Metazoa > Chordata > Amphibia > Anura > Myobatrachidae > Taudactylus > Taudactylus pleione. Next base: position 1,714,382 of record JAUIMM010000200.1, on the reverse strand, counting down.
TACAAGATAAAACACTCAAATAATGTATCTATAAAATAATTTTTCAAAAGCAAACATAAAACCTACATAAAAAAGTGTGCTTCCTGGGTATTAGTATATTTTACCAATAGTTCCTGCCTCAGATATTATTAAACTGAGAGTTATTATGTTACATTTTACAACTTTCTGCACGTCAGAATATTGTGGTATACAAAATATAGCACCAAGATAAAAAAAAAAATAAAGGAAACGCAATGCCAACAAGTCTGCTTGATTTTTTTAAAGTGGCAATCATTTCATAAAAGGACAAGTACATTTTCCTTTACATATATATATATATATATAAATCCCGCATCTTGCTCTGTTTCCGATCGAGAGTGCCGCTCCGTGTGTAGAATATATATATATATATATATATATATATATATATATATATATATACATATACCAACCAGAAAAAAAATCTTCTTATGCACTATATGATGTTAGATACTGAAACAGCATTAATTACTGGCAGCTCATCCAGACAGATCACTTGTCAGCCCAGGATTTAAAGCAACAGATACTTTCTAAATATGTCTGGAAGGCTCTCAATGGTGTTCTTTTTAATATTATTTGGACCAATATAATAAAACAAAACAAACGTCTTTACAAATCTGTTGTGCTTATCTGTAGTCCTTAATGAATCTTTTGAATTCCCCACCAAGGAATCATCTTAAAGGTTGGTCTGTAGATGAATGTCTTTTTAATTCCTCCGGATCCTGGAATTAGACCCTTCCACCAGAAAATCTAAAAAAACGTCCCACAGCCCCTTACTGTATATTTTTTAAATATTTGGGAATAGAGGGCATGATTCAGACCCGGTTGCGAGCGCTCACGATGTTGGCCCAGAGCGCATGCGCATGACGGAGCTGGCTCCGTCGTGCGCATTCGCGAGACCCGGATAGCGATGGGCACTCAGTTGCTCCGGGGGCGAGCTGTTGATGTTGAGTGACAGCTTGCCCCCTTTGGTGGGCGGGCCGGGGGGGTGGCTGCCCAAACAGAGGCGTTCCCATGAGAACGCCTGCCGTTTGGGGGCGGCCCCACTGACATCACGAGTGATGTCAGTGGAGAGATTCCGGCTCTGTTAGAAATGAAATCTCTCTGGGGCATGCAGCCACGAGACCCTACCACAAGGGTCTCGTCGCAAGCCCGATGGTCGCGATGGTCTTGACCATCGCGACCATCATCATGGCCGCTCGCTGTAGCTGTGGGTGGTCACCTACAGCTATGCGAGCGACCAGGAGGCCGTTCTAAAAAAAAAAAAACCTGGCCCTGATTCAGAGCGAGTGCTCTGTCAGGGCCAGAGTTAGAAAATAACTGTGCATCTTGGTAAAACCATGCTGCCCTGCAGGTGGGGCAGATGTAAAAACTGCAGAGAGATTTAGATTGGGGGAGGGGGGATCCAAACTGAAATTTAAATCGCAGTGTAAAAATAAAGCTGTCCAGTATTTGTGAGCCACATGCAAAGGCAGCCAGTATTTACCCCAAATGCAAAAAAATGTATGTATTTGCACCCTTTGCATGGCAACATGGTTTGTCCAGGTGCACATTTACTTACTCTGTCTTACTCTTTCCCAAAGCTAAATCAGGACCTATGGGCCTTCAGAGACGATTCAGGTGACAACCCACAGCTATTGCGAGCGGCCAGGTTGATGGTCGCGATGGTCAAGACCATCGCGACCATCGGGCTTGCGACGAGACCCTTGTGGTAGGGTCTCGTGGCCGCAAGCCCCAGGGAGCTTCTGGCTCTAATAGAGCCAGAAGCTCTCCCATTGACATCACTGGTGATGTCAGTGGGGCCGCCCAGAAACAGCAGGCGTTCCTTTGGGAACGCCTCCTTTTGCCAGCCACCCCCCTGTCTGCCTACCAAACGGGGCAAGCTGTCAATCACCATCGACAGCTTGCCCCCTTTGGTGCGATACCCGGAGCGACTGAGCACCCGTCGCTAGCCAGGTCTCGCGCATGTGCACGACGGAGCCGGCTCCGTCGTGCGCATGCCCAGTGGGCAAACATCCACCCAGTTGCGAGTGCTCAGCGCTTGCGACCGGGTCTGAATCAGGTACTCTGTCCTCTTTGTCTTCCTCTTTGTCTTCCTGATGAAGTATATTGATTGGACGAAATGCTTTGAGGTTGACCTCCAATTGGACTGTACCATCCAGGCTACACTGGTGTTGCTGATGTAGCAGCGGATCTGAGATGGTATGTAAATGATTCAGGTGATTGGGCCACCGGGAGCATTGGACCAGCCCAGCAGGAACTGTCCTGTGCTCCCTTCAGTGCTTGCCACAGCCCCCGACTGACACAAGGAAGGTTGTGACTGTGTTCAACACAGAGTCATGCATTATGAGGAGGGATCACGCCCTCATCAACACACCCAACCCCCTCAACAGACCCCACCTTCATTAGGGCTGATTACAGAAACTTTGCGAGCTGGTTTTCCCTCCCAATCCGTCCCGCTGCCATCTCAGATCCGCTGTCTGCACCAGGGGCGGATTGGAGCCATCTGGCCATTTCCCACCGGGCTGGCCCCTTTTTTATGCCTTTTAGGGGCCAGCGGCCGGTCTTCCCTCACCCATCCCACTCCCAGCCCATCTGCCGCGATCGGAGCTCAGCTTCGTTCAGGCAGTGTTGCAGCTTCTGCGCATTGTCGGCAGCCGCCCTTCCCTCACCCAACCCTCTGTTCTGCTGGCCCAGCTCACTTCCACGATCGGAGCTCAGCTCCGATCGGGCTGTGTTAGCTTCTGAACCTAAACAAAAATGGCCAACGTGGAAGCTCCCCCATAAGCCTTTGCGGAGCCTGTCAGTCACTACTGACGGCTCTGCCTTCAGACTGTCTGTGGCCCACCTCGGCATCTCCAGGACCATCTATGTGCACGTCACTGGACGCTGCCTGCATCAAGCAGCAGACATACACAGCGGCAGAAATTTGCCCCGAGTACGCTCCGAGAATTTGGGTCTCTCATCAAAGAGATTGCAGAAACACACTCTGAGGTACGGGTCTATGATCCTGCACAGAGACTGGCAGCAGATTGTCAGTGATTGACAGTCTGCTGCTGTTTGTGGGTGGGAAGGGGGCGGCAATGCCCTATGTTTCCCAAAACGGTGGTGTGTCGCCGCCGTTGGGGGGAGGGAAGAAGACAGGATCTCCATCGGCTGATGGAGATTTCCTGCCTTCCTCATCTCTCGGGCAGCCAGCTGCCTTAGCCGGCCAATGTTCCACAGAGTATCCGATGCTGCGTTGGACAACGCAGCTTGGATACGTAATGCAAAAGGAGGCGTGATGCCTACTGCTGCGTTACCATATCTGCACAGACAGAATTGCAAAGCTACTTGCTTCCCTGAGGAGTACTTTCTCCCTGATCAAGCATATCGGACAATGAGGCCCAAGTCATAAAAAGCCATGCAGCCAAGGGGCATGATTTTATGACACATATTGGACTGTGAACGAGGGTACGTTTTTTTTGTCATTTTGGCTACAGGCAAATCTTTGACCTTTGGCCACTTAAGTCATAATAACATCCACTACATATAGGTCTTTAAGTTCTGTACCCTAGTGTGGCTTCATGATAATCAGTTTTCAGCTAGAATACCAATAGAGGCACAGAATCAGACTCACAAACTATGAATATTCCAGCACTTAAGATAAAAATGCTCAATTCTGTATTTTGTTTCTTTAAATTGTTGTTCATGATCGCCACCTGCCCAACTTCCTCCCCCACTTATGTCGCCCTAGGCCACCCCTTCATCTCTAGAATTATTCTCCAAAATCCCTTCTTTCCCTCTGTACCCTGACTAGTGTTCCTTCCTATGACCGAATACATAGAACATCATTACCCTAGCTTTCTCCTAGCCCCAACTAGGGAACTATCAGCACTGAATTCTCGTATCTGGCACCTTGACCTCTCAGGGACATGTGGAGAAGTTACAAATCCTTATTACATCCTTATTAGATGCATAAGGCAATCCTGAGGGGTTGGGTATGATATATCAACATTGTCAATGTCGATCTTCTGACTACATCCCGTCCTGAGTGACCACTTCATTAATCTGTCATGTAAACCTAAACAAGAAAGATTTGCCTACAGCACTAGGTAACTTTAAGTCCCAACTGTAACACTAAATAAACTCCTTCCGTTCCTGGTCACACACAGATACGTCACTAGGGGGTGTGGGCCATACGAAGCGGTGACACCCAATGCGGTTACAGAGGTGCGGCTGCAGCGCTGTAAAAATTCAAATAGGTGAGCCACACCAACTGCCAGTGAGTCCCAGCCGGGGATGTTTGGCAGCGTTTGAAAGAGCAGTTGTTGTGGCTCCCCTATTTGAATTTTGTACTGTGCTACAGCCCCGCCTCTGGCGCCGCCTTGAATACTGTCATCAAGCGCCTAGCAACAACCCATGTGTCCGGAGTGGCTGAGGACTTCCCAGCAGCTCCCAGAGCGCTGGGCAAGCCCCCATCGAGATGACAACAGGGCGTGACACGCAGTCACGCCCCCAAAATGGGAAAACTTTGGGTGCGTGGCCTTGCATACACAAAGCCAGATCTCCTTCAGCACACATCAGGGATCAGGAGGTGCCGCTCCGGGTGTCACCACTCTGTGTGATGCCTCTAGTTGCACATTAACATTTATGCATTTGAAAAACACACACAAAGCTGCATTTTTGAGACATTTTTAAAGTAAAATATTATAATTTATTTATGACATGCTTTTTCCCCCCTATTACTAGAATCTTTAAAAGTTGTGAGTGGTTCTATAAAGGAAATAAATAGAGAATACTGTACCACCAAAATTAAGGTTCAGAACATCAACAATTAAAGTTTTATTTGAGCGCAGTCCTTCAAGAGTATGTATTTCTTCTCTATAAAATATTGTAAGTGGAACAGTCCTTGCTCTCAGGCAGTGGGTGACCTGGATCCTTACTCCTGGATCTTGGCTCATGGACAATCATTACTGAATTAGGGCTCTACTATATTTATATACAAATGTTCTTTAAACATAAACTACCCTATCCCTAGTGGGAAGTTGACTGAGCTTATAACACTCTCTCTTATGTCAACTTAGCATGTTCCTATCACAGACTTCCAAACAATCAACATGTTTTATTGCACTGATCCTCAGTTATTGCCCCAGGTTTAGAAAGACAATAACTTAGAATTTCCTTTTCTCCATAAGCTTCATAGACAATAAGATATATGCCAGGCTTACACATGGGACCCAAGCGTTACATGCTACAGATAAGTAGCACAGATTCCCTGGTAGCCCTCACAGAAAATGAGACTGGTCCCTAGGGCCGGGCATACATCATTATTAGGGTCAACGTGAATTCCTTGGTGAAGAATGCGCAGAGACTATTTTCTAAGACAGCTACTCTTAGTATTACACTGTACAACATCCTTAAAGGCATACCAGGGACTGTGTCTACAGTCTTTTTTTATTTAATGTTTTTAAATTGTACTACGCCTTCAAACTTGTTCTTTTTTTCAGCAGCACCAGACAGACAGTAATATTATGCAGTGCTAGCCACATTCTACCCTACATGCCCACACCAGTCTTAACTGTTCACAAATGAAAGACAGCCCGATGACCCAAAAATAAACAGCAGTACTCCCAAGTAATCATATTAGCACAAACATCACTTCACCCATTCTAGCCTGGAACCTCTTCATTTCTAGCTTTAGCAATATAAATCCCAAGGATTTGATCAACTATATTCAATCAGATGGGACACAAGAAACTAGACATGAACTTTCACGCATTTTATAGAATGCAAATACAGATATCTACTGGTAATAAGTTCTCAGCATGTACGTAAGTGCAGAGATAGAGTAAAACAGAGTTAGTCAGAGTAAGTGTAGAGTTGGTCAGAGTAAGTCATAGTATGTGCAGAGTTAGTCAGATTAAGTCAAAGTATGTGCAGAGTCATAGTATGTGCAGAGTCAGAGTACAGTAAGTCATAGTATGTGCAAAGTCAGAGTACAGTATGTGCAGAGTTAGTCAGAGTAAGTGCAGAGTTAGCCAGAGTAAAGTCTGAACTCACCAGTAGCTTCTTTTTAGATTAGTATAGTATGTGCAGAGCTACTCAGATTAAGTCATAGTATGTGCAGAGTTAGAGTACAGTAAGTGCAGAGTTAGTCAGAGTAAGTGCAGAGTTAGTTAGATTTAGTCAGAGTAATTGCAGAGTTAGTCAGAGTAAAGTCTGAACTCATCAGTAGCTTCTTTTTAGATTAGTATAGTATGTGCAGAGTTAGTCAGATTAAGTCATAGTATGTGCAGAGTTAGTCAGATTAAGTCATAGTATGTGCAGAGTTAGTCAGATTAAGTCATTGTATGTGCAGTTAGTCAGAGTAAGTGCAGAGTTAGTCAGAGTAAGTGGAGCAAATCAGATTTAGTCAAAGTAAGTGCAGTTAGTCAGAGTAAAGTAAAGCTTCTTTTTAGATTACAGCTCTACAGTATAGTAACACACCTTTACCTGGGTCTTCTGGGTAATGTGTATGGCAAAAGCTGAGGAGAAAATGGCACAGTCAGTGGGTAAAAGGGGCAACATTTTTTTTTAAGTATATAAGGGAAAGGAGAAATTCAAAACGTGGAATAAAAAGACTAAAGACAGAAAGAGGGAGTCTTGTTGTGGGAGACAATGTAATAGCTGATCATCTTAATTATTTTTGTTCAGTATTCACTAATGAGAGAGAGTGAAAGGGGCCAAAGTTAAGTTGCAGATGTAATCAGAAAAATGAGGTAGGAACAAACACAAGTACAGAGGAGAAGATCCTATCAGAACTCTCAAAACTGAAAGCGGATAAATCAATGGGGCCAGATGAGATATATCCAATGATACTAAAAGAACTTAAAGGGGTGCTGGTAACACCATTAACATAATTATTCAGCCAGTCACTAGCTACTGGAGTAATTCCAGAGGACTGGAAAAGAGCAAATGTTGTCCCACTGCACAAAAGTGGAAGCAAGGAAGAGGCAAGCAACTACCGACCAGTGAGCCTTACATCAGTAGTTGGGAAATTGATGGAAACACTCTTAAAATAAAGAGTCGTAGATTATCTCAAATCCAACAATTTGCAGGATCCCAGACAGCATGGATTTACTGTCAAACAAATCTTATTGACTTTTTTGACTGGGTGACTAAGGAAATAGATAAAGGGGGGGCCATAGATATAGCTTATCTAGACTTTAGTAAGGCTTTTGACACTGTTCCACATCGCAGACTGTTAAATAAACTGGAAAGCATGGGATTGGATACAAAGATAGATGAATGGAAAAGATCATGGCTGCAGGATAGGAAACAGAGAGCTGTAGTAAATGGAGTGCAGTCTCAAGAGGGAAATGTTATCAGTGGCGTACCTCAGGGATATGTACTTGGACCAGTGCTTTTTAATATCTTTATTTGTGACATTGCAAATGGTATTGAAGGTAAACTATGCCTTTTTGCAGATGACACAAAGGTAAGCAAAAGGGTAGACACAACAGGAGGGGTAAAACAAATTATTGATGATCTAGGTAGACTAGAGGAATGGTCAAGAACGTGGCAACTACAGTTTAATGCCAAAAAATCCAAGATCATGCACTTGGGTCTCAAAAATCCAAAGGCTAAATATAGTATTAATGGCACTATACTGGAAACTACTGAAGAGCAAAGGGATCTAGGAGTCACTATTTCAGGTGACTTAAAGGCAAGCAAACATTGTAACAAAGCAATGAGGAAGGCAAGTCAGATGCTTGGTTGCATAGGGAGAGGAATCAGTAGCAGAAAGAAAGAAATGATAATACCACTGTATAGGTCATTGGTACGTCCAAATCTTGAATAGTGGGTACAATTCTGGAGACCATATCTCCAGAAGGATATTAATACATTAGAGACTGTACAAAGAAGGGAAACTAAATGGTGCAAGGTATACACCACAAAACGTACCAGGAAAGACTAAAAGATCTTACTATGCATAGCTTGGAGCAGAGAAGGGATAGGGGGGACATGATAGAAACGTTCAATTATATAAAGGGTTTAAACAAGGTAAAGGAAGGAGACATTCTTCAAAGAAAGAGAAGTATTAGAACAAGAGGACATGTTCTAAAACTGGAGGGTGGTGGGTTCAGGGGAAATTTGAGGAAAAATTACTTCACAGAAAGGGTAGTGGACAAGTGGAATAGCCTCCCATCAGAGGTGGTAGAAGCTAAGACAGTAGAGCAATTTAAACATGCATGGGATAGACATAAGGATATCCATCAGAAGAAGTAAGGGTTGAGGTAACAATATGTTTAAAAATGGGGCAGACTAGATGGGCCAAGTGGTTCTTATCTGCCGTAAAATTCTATGTTTCTATGTGTATTTCCACTTGCAATGCTTCTCACCTTGTGGTTCTCTTAGCATCAGTGCCTCCACCTGAACTTTGATACAAGTTCTATATGGGAGTGTTCAGGATCAGAAACACTAGGGGGTGATTGGGGTACCCCCTGCCCAATGCGTACTCAGACCACAAACACCACAAGAATGTATCACACAGATACGTTGCAAAAGCCACCCTGGCCCATTTATTAACTACTTACATGGTGTTGTCTTATGTAATGCGACCGGAGCCAGAAGTGGTTCATCTGGCAATGTCGCATCACATGCGACCACGCCAGCCCACTCTGTCCCCCAGTTTTGAAACTTAATGACATTTCTTTTAAAATTTTGCTGGAAGAAAAAATTAAGTGGTTAAAGGGTTTTGGATAGTTACTGCTTTTAAGTGTTTAATATCAAAATGAACTTTGTAAATCAATAACAGAAAACATATACAAAATAGGCATAGAGCGATAAATTGGACAGTCGATAATGTACAGATGTAGCCACCTACATCGTTGCCGCGATGCATGCACACATGCATCGCTGCATAGCGCAGCTCTTGCCAGGCTGTGACTAGGCGAGGCCGGCGTTCACCGCATTGAAGTCTATGATGTGCGCGTGCATAAGCACGCCGTTTGCCGCGGGCACACTAGTTGCGCCATCCATGCAGCGATGCACTCTAGCCTGAATACATCTATCCTGAATACGCCACGTGATGTGAGATGCCTGGCGCAAGTGAGCCGCCAGGTCCCATGCAACTCTGCTAGCGCGAGCGTCTTTTTGGCAGTGCGATGTACTAGGACGCACCGGGAGACTATGCTAATTAATTTTATATGCAGCGCTTGTATATCTGTGTGCACCTGAGTCTGTAGCACAATAGAATTTGGCATGGAAAAATGCCATGGCTGCTATATTGTAGCAGTTTGTATATAGATTCAGAGACTCAGGGGCCTATTCATCAACACTAAAGTAACAATTTAAGGACCCTTTTCCTTAATTTACAGTTTTCTGGTATTCGTTAACACAATTAACGCAGAAGATATCACTGATATCTCCTAGTTAAGTCCGTCTGTGTTAATTTCCACATTCTCCATACCTTAGTATGTGGATGTATAAATTCGGCTTTTCATCAAATTCCGAAAATTATGTATTTTCAGAATTTGATAGTGTTACTGACTGTACGCCATCCTCAGATGGCGTACAGGCCCCATAAGGTTTACACGGCAGCTTGTGTAGCAGCTCAATATACTTACCTGCTTTCAGCGCATACCAGCTCCCTCCATCGCTCCCTCCTCCGGCTCCACTCTGTGTTCACCCCGCTGCTACATGTTGCATCTCCCCTCTGTTCTCCAGTTACACTTGTAAGGGCTTCTTCAATTAACTTTTTATTTACTAAGTGCCACCGGGGAACAGAGGGGAGTTGCTTCCCAGCAGCAGCATGCGGCGGCAGGGAGAACATAGGAAAGTTTTAAACAATATTAATAATAATAATAATGTCTGCAGACCCCTCTGCCCAGCTCACACAGCATCTCCTTGCCAGCCGCTTGCTGTCCCCTTGAAGCCATTACTTGCAACAACTAGATAGACCAGGCGTGGGGTCAGGGTGTTCGTGCCAGCGACTGGGGGTGCGCGTGACATAGGGTGCGGGAGGGGGGGAGGCTGGAGCTGCCCACGCCGATGACAGATCTTGGCGCTGTGGATGGAGCAGGCAGCGGGGGGTAGCTGGACCCGCCGCTGGGGAACAGATCCGCAGCTGCTACCTTCAAGCCGGGCAGACTAGCAGCTGCAGTATGTACAGATCCAGGAGACGGAGTACACCAGGGGATGCAAGCAGGTCAAAGTTTGTATTTTCCGAAAAGCTGTCTTCGCAAACATGACAGCTTTTTGGAAAGGATACTTATGGAGAGGAGCAATGATGCGAGTTTCAAACCTAATTATCTCCAAAGAAATTTAAGTAATAATGAATAGACCCCTCAGTCGCACACGGATATACAAGTGTCACATATCAAAGTAAACAGCACAGTCTCCTGCTGCATCCTAGTCACATCACACTGCAGTTGCACGGGATGGCGCACCAAGAGGGGATGTTTGGTACACCTGCAACAAGAATGTATTAGGAGGACACTTCTATACATTATCTTCTGCATGCTATTACTTGTAGAAACTTGTACTTTAAGGATTTCTTCGTGAATGGAGGGGGCAGCTATGCTGTGTGCTGACGGGATGCAGTTAAAATACAGACAGAGGGGATTCCAGTGGTCAGAATGCCGGTGCCGGAATCCCCAGACTTGTCAGAAGCCCAGCACTGGCATACCGAACGCCAGAATCCCGATGGCAAGTAGCAGGGTTAGGGGGAGGGTTAGCTTTATGGTTAGGGTTAGGCACTAGGGGGAGGCACCAGGGAGGGAGGGTAGGGTCAGGCAATGGGGAGGGAGGGTTATTAGGATACCGACCAACAAAGTGTCAGTATTCTAACCGTGTCGAGATCCCAAACGCCGGCATCCTGTACCCAACCAGTGCTGCCGACATGGCACTGGAGGCTAAAGTATTTTTAATCAAATCCGTCACTTACAAACCAATAGAGGCCAATCCAATTAGCTACAATATAAGATAAAATGTTCTGGTGCAATGTAAGGGCGATGCGCACAAATCCCATACATACGGTAGGCTTACATTGTCCATCTTCCTGGGCACCCTAATGTGGTTACAAGGTAAAATTCACTATGTTGGGGAGATGTAGAGTGCCCTTTCCAGCATCCAAACCCCATCACAGCAGCACATGGCATTGCCTGTATAAATCAACCCCATATTTAACAAAGCATTATACAATGTAGCTATGACTAGAGAGGGTTTAACAAGCCATCTATTCTAATACAGATAGTGGTTATGTACTGCTCGTCGCAGTAGAGAATAGATGACAGCAAAGCCATAAAGAGTCAGTACTAATGTAATATATATCTGCAGAATAAAAGTAACATGGCTATAGTAAACTTAAACAAATGTAAGTGCAGTACCAAGCGTGACAGGATGTTGCAAGATGATGAAAAAAACCCAAGCATTAGCCCATACAGAAATGGGGACACATCGTCTTGATAACCTGGCCCTTGAGGACAATTTTCACATCCGAATTCATCAATTTAGGGGCTCCCTGGAGGCAAACATTCAGTCTGAGATGCTACATCACATACTTTTAGTAGATGTCACCCACAGACGCAGCTGCATTAGTCAAAAGGTCAAGCAGGACTGTTCCTGCGACCTCAGACACTGCTAGATGAAACCACAGGCAGGCAGCACATGGAGGGGGAATACTTGTTCTCACTGAGCAAATAAAAGTAGTTGAAATGTACAGACCCATCTATCTATTGCTTCCATGTGTGGCTGCCTAATAATATAACTAAAGGTGCCCACACACATAACGACTTGCTCCCAATCAGCCGAACTCTCCCCATGCAGTCATGGTCACGATTTGGAGTTAAAAATGTCCAATCTGACTTAAGATCTATCTTGCAGCCAGTGCATTGTATCCCAGATTGGCTAATCAGCCCTACAGCACGGCAGATCTGAAGATGCGATGTACGACGAGCGGGGACGAGCATCGGCATCGTAATCAAGAGTAGAAACTTTAGACTCACTTCTCTTTTTTAGGATGCCCAAGTTAATCTCTGCAAATATTTTCTGACTAAATACATTTAGCGCCACATTTGTTGTTATTTAAGCCCATAATGACACAGTAAATATGATGTGTTCATATCACGGTTCAATAATTGCAAACATTCCTTTATGGGATTTCCTTTTGGAACATATTGGAAAAGACAGACAAAATCATTGATTACATGATACAGTAAAGCTAGGTACACACTACGCAATTATGGGGCCAATTTGTGTATGAACGATCGTTTTGGCGTTTCACTGTCCACAAACACATTCTTTTGATTATCCGGTCGGCCAAGACAGAAAATTTCGGCATCAATCTCCCGATATCGAGCAGTGGGCCTGATTCAGACCAGTTCGCAAGCAGCCTCTCGCTCGGACACGGCCGATGTAATGCATTTGCGCATGCATCGCAGTGCGTGTGCGCAAACTAGTTTGAGTTACCGGGAGGCGCTCGCTCGCCCAGCAAAGACAGCCCAGTGGAATGAGTGACAAGAGAGGCCGTTTGTGGGTGGTAATGGGCAGGGCAGTAGTAACAGGGGAGTGGAGGTGTTAACGCAGGCGTGCCTGAGTGTTTCAATGCCGTTTCAGAGGCGTGCATAGTTACCAGGCAGCGTCAGAGTACACGTCACCTGGTTGATTTTTACACAGAACTCTTCAAGGTGCTTGCGGTAGGGTACAGTCAACCACAAGCGCTGCGGTCTGATCCGATGGTTCCCGATGTACCGATGGTTGTATATACTTCCTGTAGATGACGTACGCTAGTGGACGGCTAAAGACAGGCTGGTGGGTATCCTTAAACTAGGGGTGTGCACCGGCCACTTTTCGTGTTTTGGTTTTGGATCTGGATCTTTCTTCGTGTTTTGGATCTGGATTGGTTTTGCCAAAACCACCCTTCCGAGTTTTGGGTTCTGGGTTTTGTGTTTTGGATCTGTATTTTTTTTTTTTAAAAAGCATAAAAACAGCTAAAATCACAGAATTTGTGGGTTTTTCTGCTCCTATGCTATTATTAACCTCAATTACCTTAATTTCCACTAATTTCCAGTCTATTCTGAACACCTCACAATAGTGTTTTTATGTCCAAAAGGTTGCACCGAGGTAGCTGGATGACTATGCTAAGAGATACAAGTGGGCGGCACAAACATGTGGCCCATCTAGGAGTGACACTGCAGTGGCAGAGAGGATGGCAGTTTGAAAAACTAGGCCCCAAACAGAACATAATGCAAAGAAAAAAAAGAGGTGCAAGATGGAATTGTCCTTGGGCCCTCCCACCCACCCTTATGTTGTATAAACAGGACATGCACACTTTAACAAACCAATCATTTCAGCGCCAGGGTCTGCCACACGACTGTGGCTGAAATGATTGTTTCGTTTGAGCCCCCACAAAACAAGCTGGCAATTAATCTGTCCCTGCACAAACTGGCTCTACGGAGGCAAGATGTCGTCCTCATCCACCGATTCCACCAATTCCTCACCCTCTTCTGTCTTGTGTACATCCTCATCCTCACAGAGTAGTAACTCGTCCCCGCTGGAATCCACCACCACAGGTCCCTCTGTATGTTCTGGAGGCTGGTCTCCCTGGAAGAGTTGACAATTCATTTTTATGAACATCATCTTCTCCACATTTTGTGGAAGCAACCTCCTACGCCTTTTGCTGACAAGGTTCCCGGCTGCACTAAACACTCTTTCGGAGTGCACACTGGAGGGGGGGCAACTCAGGTAAAATAAAGCCAGTTTGTACAGGGGCCTCCAAATTGCCTCTTTTTCCTGCCAGTACATGTACGGACTGTCTGACATGCCTACTTGGATGCTGTCACCGATGTAATCCTTTAACAGACAGACGCACGCTTGTCGCTGCTGCTTTGAGGATGCAAGTGCGGCTACAGCCCACACAATTCACAAAGACAGAAAAAAAAATAAGAATTTTTTTTATTGTTTGTGGAGCGCACTTTGAGGGTTATACCACCCTTTAACAGACAGACACACGCTTGTCGCTGCTGCTTTAAGGATGCAGGTGCGGCTACAGCCCACACATTTCACAAAAAGAAAAAAAAAGACGAATTTTTTTATTGTTTGTGGAGCGCACTTTGAGGGTTACACCACCCTTTAACAGACAGACGCACGCTTGTCGCTGCTGCTTTAAGGATGCAGGTGCGGCTACAGCCCACACATTTCACAAAAAGAAAAAAAAAGACGAATTTTTTTATTGTTTGTGGAGCGCACTTTGAGGGTTACACCACCCTTTAACAGACAGACGCACGCTTGTCGCTGCTGCTTTGAGGATGCAGGTGGAATCTAGACCGGATTTGGAACCGGGGACACACTACCTCCATCAGTTGTCTAAATCCCACTGCACTAATGGCGGATACCGGACGCACGTCTAACACCAACATAGCAGTCAAGGCCTCAGTTATACGTTTTGCTTCAGGATGACTGCTGTCGTACTTCATCCTCATCGCTAGGGACTGTTGGAGGGTCAATTGTTTAGTAAAAGTAGTGGTGTTCCTACTTCCTCTCTGGGATGATGAACAACTCCCAGCAGCAGCAACAGCACTAGGAGGAAGTGGTTCTTGATCTTTCCCTATTTTATTATCGGAGAAAGTTTGGTCCTCCATTTATGTTATATTGATATATACGTGCGGCTAAGGAGCACACAAACACAGAAAATATTTTTTTATTTTTGCTGGAGAGTAGTGCACTTTGTGCGTTACACCACCATTTTAGAAATGAGCCAGCCGGCTCTTTACTTATGGGACACAGGCGCACGCTTGGCGCTGCTCCTTTGTTGATGCACGTGCAGCCACAGTGCACACAATTCACAAACACAGAAAATATTTTTTTATTTTGTTTGGAGTGTACTTTGGGGGTTACAGCACCCTTTAACGGTCAAGCCAGCCGGCCCTTTGCTTATGACACAGGCGCACGCTTGGCACTACTTGTTGATGCACGTGCGGCTACTGCGCACACAATTCACAAACACAGAAAATATTTTTTTATTTTGTTTGGAGTGTACTTTGGGGGTTACAGCACCCTTTAACGGACAAGCCAGCCGGCCCTTTACTTATGGGACACAGGCGCACGCTTGGCGCTGCTCCTTTGTTGATGCACGTGCAGCCACAGTGCACACAATTCACAAACACAGAAAATATATATTTTTTTTGTTTGGAGTGTACTTTGGGGGTTACAGCACCCTTTAACGGACAAGCCAGCCGGCCCTTTACTAAGGGGACACAGGTGCACGCTTGGCGCTGCTCCTTTGTTGATGCACGTGCAGCCACAGTGCACACAATTCACAAACACAGAAGAAATATTTATTTTTTTAGCACTTGAGGGGAGCACCCCTTACGGACAGAGCACCCCCTGGACAACACTACAGCACCCCTTTAGGACTTTGGAGTGGACACAGCCCCTATGGACAACTGACTGCACAACACAGTCCAGCCAGCCCCTATGGACTTTGAAGTAGTGGACACAGCCCCTATGGACAACAGCAGCGCAGCACAGCACAGCACAACACTACACTGCACTGCACTACACTACACTACACAGCCCAGCCAGCCCTAACTCCCACCCTCCTTCTTTACTGTCTACAGCCGAGTGAGAAAATGGCGCTGACGCGGGTACCTTATATGGGATCCAAAACCCGCAAGACCCAGAAGGCGGGATGATGACGTTTTGCCTCGATTTCAGATCCGAGTCAGGCGGGAAAAGTCGAGCCTGACTCGGATCGGCCTCGGATCGGGGGGGCTCGGGGGGGTTCGGATTTCAGAAATCCGAACCCGCTCACCCCTTACTATAAACACAAAGTGATCGCTCGCCAAAACATAGAGGGCGTGCTTATGCCTTTCCGTGCGATCGCCTGCCTTGACGTCACTTAGCTGAATTTGCATACGCAGGGAGCGAGCGGCCGCATCTAGCGAATGGGTCTGAATCAGGCCCCGTGTGTGTACATTCTCCGTAAGCTGCCCATATGTCCTATGGTTTCCCGTGACTACATCATCCTCCTTTTGGGCGGATATAAGCAAAATCAGTGTGATGTGGCCGAAAATCGGTAACTTCTAATAAAAATTGCATAATGTGCAGCACAGATATTGGGGGTTTCGATTTGCAGAAAAATCAATCCCCCTTGTTTGTCAGCCCCATCAAAAAAAAACACAGCATGTACCTAGCATTACTTTCAAGCAATTCGTACAACTACAAAAATTTACTCCTATCAGGGCATTGGAGTCAGTCCGTTAAACTTTTGACTCCAACTCCGACTCCTATTTTTAGATTCCCGTATAGGAGGCAGGACAAGGGGTGTGGCCAGAACCTCAGTAGGGTTACAACAATTTTATTTATCAGATATCAGGCACACACAGCAAAATTACCACACTACATTTCTGCACTACCACATACAGGGGCCTATTCATCATAATTAAAAATTCTCTGGAGGTAATTAGGTTTAGAACTCACATGAAGTTCTACCTAATTACCAGAGGAATTCATCATTCCTCCATCATTCCTCCTCAGACATCTTTTCGGAAATAGATACTTTTCCCTATCTACTCTACCTTACCACAGCTGCAATCAGTGCTGCACATGCGCTGTTACATCCGTAAAAACAGCGCATGTGCAGCACTGCCTACAGCTGCTGTAATTGTGTCCTCAACCCCCTGTCCCCCACTTACCTGGCCGCTGCAGCTGCCTCAGGCTCCGTCTGCTGTGCTAGTGTGCTGACATGGTGTTCTCCCGGGAGAACACAGTAAAGTTTAGAAGAAAAGAAAACCCTTTTTTTTTTCTAAAATTTACTGTGTTCTGCCGGGAGAACACTGTGACAGCACAGCAGACAGAGCCAGAGAAGAGACCAGAGTGACGGAGGGAGTCGGCAGAGAACCTGCCCAACTGGCAGCAGGTAACTATATCCTGCTATACGCCACCTGATAGTGGCGGATAGTAGCACCATCAAATACCGAAAATACATCATTTTCGGAATTTGATGAATAGCCTAATTTCCATATCCTCATACTAATGTACTAATGTATGGGGAGTGTGGAAATTAACGCAGGCAGACTTAACCAGGAGATATCAGTGATATCTCCTGTATTAAGTGTTTTCATGAATACTAAAATAACGGTAATTAAGGAAAATGTCTTAAAAACGTTATTTTAGTGTTGATGAATAGGCCCGTAAGGGTATCCGGTCATTAGGTCTACATTGTCTAGATAGAGAATGTTTAGGTAGACAATGGAAGATAGACAGGCAATAGATAGGGACTGAAGGTCGACAGGGTGTGAAGGTCGACACACTAAAGGATGACTGGTAACAAGGTCAACATGTATGAAGGTCGACAGGCAGTGGATCGACAGGGACTGAAGGTCGACAGGGTCAGAAGGTCGACACACTAAAGGTCGACTGGAAGCAAGGTCAACATGGTCATTGGGTCAACACTCATATGGTCGACATGCAAATGGTCGACACGTGGTTTGTTTTGTTTTTTAGCCCTAATCTTTACCCTAACCCTCCTCTTGGTGCCTAACCCTAATTCCTGGTGCCTAACCCTAACAGTTGGAGTAAGTGCCTAACCCTAACCATCGGGGTAAGTGCCTAACCATCGGGGTAAGTGTCTAACCCTAACCGTCAGGATAAGTGCCTAACCGTAACTGTCGGAGTAAGTGCCTAACCATAACCGTCGGATAAAGTGCCTAACCCTAACCATCGGGGTAAGTGCCTAACCCTAGCCGTCGGAGTAAGTGTCTAACCCGAGGGGCGTGCTGTTGACACTGTGATATCTGGACACTACCTGTCCGTAATTGCTAATGCTCTGGACTGGACAGATATCCTGATTTCAGGACTGTCCGTAGCAATTCCGCATGGATAGTAGCTCTGCTACACAAGGCATATTTATCACCACCATGTAAATCATCAGGCTACTTAGATTGATTGATTGATTAATTGATTATAAAATATATTTATTTTATTAAAAGTTACAGTTTTGTTTTCCTTTTGTTTTCAAGAGAACTTTATTTTTCTTCAAATGCAGAACAAACCCACCTTGCTGTGCTGGTCACGGCTTACTCCCCTCCGTTGTTTAATACAATACATTTCATTTAGACATATTCTCTCCATTACCATAATCATTCAAACTCCTCATCTATTACCTATCCCCTGTACCTCTACCAATATTATTAGTATTATATTGTGAGGGAGGTATATCAAATCTTTAGAGTGATAAAGTGGAGAAGTTGCCCATACCAACCAATCAGAATCTGAAATGTATCTAGCACAGTCTATAAAATGACAGATAGGTTGGTACAGTATGGGCAGTTTCTCCACTTTATCTCTCTGGAGGGTTTGATACCTTAACCTCTCCCCCTGTGTGCTACTTACACTCACAGATCAGTACCTGGGCACTTCAACTTTGTTACAATGCAGCTACATTTTCGTCTTCCTCTTGTTATCAAAAAAACTTTCTTGTTCTCCACACAGAGAACAACCGCTGCATTACTGGTATTTGTTTTTTCTTTCTTGGTTTCAACAACACTTTATTGTCTTTCTCCTCCTGCAGTTTAGCATTTTGTTTCTGCAAGATAATGATCAGGCTTGTGTGCAGAGACGCATGAAGCGGATTTAAATTTTTATTTTAATTCGGTCATTTCATTAGTTCAATTGGTTACCTTATTAGTTTTGACATTATAGATCTGTTCCATTTATACATGTTATGATCTGAAAGGATTGTTTAAAGTTGATCATTATTCAAGACACCAATCTTGGTAAAAAGGCTGAATTGTTGTTTAGCCTCAATATGTAAAAGTAGAGGTGATTACGACACCTGTATAGTCATGTGAAGATTAATTAAGTGATAAAGCAACAAATCAGAAATGAGAAAGGCCGGTATAAAGAGAGAAACCGTGCCCTATTCTACTCTATTACACTCTTTGATAAAGCTCCATGGAGCTGAAGCGAAACACGTTAGCGTATATCACACATCAATTTTTAAAATGTCTTTGCTCTCCGAAATGCTGGACACTGGCATCACCCTTGTGGGAACTTTGAGTGATTTGGTTCTTACATCTGACCCAGCTTGTGAGACCGGGTCAGACACGGAGGGAGGTGAAAAGAAAGAGGCGGTCACAGGCTCAGGATTCCCCCTTCATTAAGAACACCAGTACACTTGTCCCCGTTATTCAAGGACATTACTACAGCGACTATAATTAAACACGGAGCAGAGAAGGTGCTTTTGAGAGACCTAGAGGTCATTAATACAACGGGTCTCCCTGACACAAGGAGACGTTTGCCGCGACGTACGGAGCATAGTAAGTGCTCACATAAAACTTGGAGCTACTACATCACCTGGAGACTATCCAAGGCTAAAATCTCCTCAAGTGAGATTTCTGGACATAAGATCTTATAATATCTGGTGAGCTCTACATGTTTTCAATTAGCCGGCTATTTGTGGTCTCCATTACAGGTACCTGTAAAAATCTATATGTACAGTGCTTATAGAAATTGAAAGGTTTTTATATGTATGTTCATTAGACTTAGATTAGTCTATTTAGACTTCTGCAGAAGGTTTTGTCTTTTTAATATATGTTTTATCACAACAGTGTTACATTTCTAGTATTTCTATAAAGATTCCGAATTTTTGCTACGTTTGGTGCCTTGTATCTATTTTCTGCCATATTCAGTCATTGTCTACCTATTAGATCATTAGCGCAACACCAGCAGTGTATTTTTTTATCTGTAGTAGCGCCTTGGTATAATGAATCTTCAACGCCTGTAAATGCGTTAATGCGATCACCGATAAGTAAAATTATACGTTTTTTATTTTAGCCACACCATCCAACATTTGTGTGGAGGAGGTTGGGACAGATGCCCAAAATTAGGGGGCATGGCTTATGCACAAGGGGACGTGGCCTCACCCTTGCCCAACACTCCGGGAGCTGCTTGACAGCTCCCAAACCTCTCCCAAAGCCGGCACAGTGTGTGTGGATGCACGCGCATGTCAGCGTCATCCATTGACCGCTACTCTGCGATGCAGAGCAGAGGTGTCAGCATGTCTCCCCAACCTTTCCCCTCAACAGTGGGACACAGAAAGGGAAAGTGGGACTGTCCCGCTGAAATAGGGACAGTTGGGAGGTATATTTTAGCTGGCGCCGATGCATTTTTACGGACTCCACCCAAAATTGAATCAAGATCCTCAGCCCTGACACCAAATTTCAGGGGTCAATGGGCCTGCAGCCTTACCCTAAACCCTTCTCCTGCAACCTTACCCTAAACCCTTCTCCTGCAGCCTAACCCTCCCGCTGCGGCTCCAGCAGTGATCACATAGTGATCACTGAATGTGTAGAGACAGCACCAGCGGCTCTGGTAACCGCCGCTGTTCTAGGTATCCTGGCCACTCCCTCTGGGCTCAGCTGCTCCTCCTCCTCCCCCATGATGCCCATTTTTATAAGGGCCAGGCCATAATAATATATGTGTGTGTGTGTGTATATATATATATATAAAATTTGTATCTATATATATATATATATATATATATATATATATATATGTATATATATAAATATACCACACGTTTAAAATGTGCAGTCATAAGGGCACTCACCAGATTTGTGAAAGAACAATTTCATTTATTTTTCATCCATGTTCAAATAGATTATTCCAGGTTGCTTATAACAAAAAGCCGACATTTCGGACTAGGTATAAACCATTTTCAAGGCTTGCAATGCCTATATGCACTACCCTAACAGCGCACATGTTGGATACTCTAGCCTCCCATCACTGGCAGAAAGACTCTCCCATGCGCGCGATGGGTTATTGTTACAGATCCTAATGGGAGCTGTCAGGTAATGTAGGCAGATCACTCCAGTGGGCATATGGTGCCTCATCAATGGACTGTACACAATCTCTTCATATGTCCACAATCAAAGGGTAATCCACATCTGAGGACACAGCAAACGTTACTTATGTCAATATTAATGTATTACACAATACCCATATACGATATCATATAATATAGGAGCTTAGTTCAAAAAGAGTATGATCACTTTTGACACATAAAATTGAATCATTAGCCTAATATTTTTAATCTCTTACCCGAATGTCCCTCTCTTAAACCACTGCTGTATAAAGTTATTATTCATGACTCCATTTAACGGCTCACTGTCTCTAATATAATAAATCATACACAGAACAAAATATGCGAATATAAAAAATATCTCATCATACCACCAGCATAAAACATACACACATCCTTATGGCAAAAAGATTGAAAGGGGGTTCAGTTCATTAAGACCCCGCGGTGATACAGTATCAAGACGACTGATCCATCCACTCTCTCTTTGGTGTAATTTCCTAATACGATCTCCCCCTCGTATTAACGGGGGTACCCAATCTATTATCCGACACTTCAATGTTGAGATCTGATGGTCTTTCTCAACAAAATGTCGAGCTACGGGCTTGTCAGATACCCGCGACACTAGGGCTGCCCGAATTGATGCCCTATGATTCGCCATTCTCTCTCTAAACGTACGTGATGTTAGACCCACGTAGTACAAACTGCATGGGCACACCAAAATGTATATAACATGATCCATCAGACAATGCAAACGATATTTGATTTTAATCTGCTTTCCTGTATGAGGATGCGGGAAGGAGGGTCCTTGTAGCAAACTCCTGCATGTAATACAGTTGCCACAACTCACAAAACCTGGTTTCTTTAGCAACAGCCAATCCACACCCATAGATGGTTCAGGGCTCATCATTGGTCTAAGCAATAGTTGCTTCAAATTGGGATTTCTTTTGAACGCCATCATTGGTGGTGGCATCCCTTTCATCAGTGGTTAGTAATGGCCATCTGGTATTTAGCGTCCTCATTATATTGGCTCTATTGTTAAATTTAGTGGAAAAGATCAATCGTCCACCCTTAAGAGCTCCAGTCTTTCCAGGGGATTTGAATATTGCTTTCGCCTGTTCCAGACTGTTCTGCACTACCTTCCGCGTGTATCCACGTTCAATAAACCTCTCACTCATCTCCATCAGTTGTTTATCTGCAATCCTATTGTCTGAATTATTTTGGAGTACCCTGAGGAATTGCGATTTAGGAAGGCTATATTTCAACGCTGGTGGATGAAAGCTCCGTGCATGCAGGATAGTGTTACGATCCGTTTGTTTCCGATATAGGGTTGATAATAATTTTCCTCCAGATTCGAAGATGGTAACATTCAGGAAATGGATTTCTGTCATATCAACTGCTGATGTAAATTGCACCGGATGCTCCAGCACATTAAGGGTCTCAACCATGTTGTTAAAGGTCTCCATCCCCCCATTCCATAACAGGAACACATCGTCTATAAAACGCTTGTAGAAAATGATATTGGGCCCAAACCTAGGCATGATATACTTCTCCTCATATGCCGCCATATACAGATTTGCATATGAGGGTGCCAGGTTGGATCCCATCGCCGTGCCCAGGTGTTGCATGTAATAGGTCTTGTTGTACATAAAATAGTTATTATCCAGTACCACTTCAGTCAAATTAAGAATATATTCAAATGGGATACTAGTATGCGGTTGTCTAACCAAGGCTTCATATAATGCTTTCAACCCCTCACTATGGGGTATGATTGTATAGAGTGAACACACGTCCATAGTAGCAAGCAGAACATTATCACCAGGATAGTCAATTAACCCCAACTTAGTTAAAAAATCATTGGTGTCCTTGATATAACTGTTGGTCTGAGATACTAAGGGTTGTAGTATCTGTTCTATAAATCTCGCAATTGGCTGTAACAATGATCCCTGTCTGGTGAGTGCCTTATGTATCTTTGGTAATGTGTACATTATTAGACTAATTGGGTAATCAACAGACAAATATTGGAAAACAGTTTCTTCCAGCCAGCCATTTAAAAGACCCACTGATAATAATTGATCGATCTTATTTTTAATATTCTTAACAGGATCCGACGACAGTTTCTCATAGGTATCATTTTCAGATAATTGTCTGACAATCTCTTGGTCATAGACGGCCCAGTCCTGGACTGGACTTTATATATATATGTATATATATATATATATATATAATGTGTGTGTGTATGTGTGTATATATATATATATATATATATATATATGTATATAAATATATATATATATATATATATTAGGGATGTGCAGGCTCGGTTCTACTCGGTTCCGTTCGGTTTTTTTTCCCGAATCTTATTGGGTTTCAGCTGTCACGAGTTTTGGATAGCCAATAAGATTCGGTAAAAAAAAAACGAACGGAACCGAGTAGAACCGAGCCTGCACATCCCTAATATATATATATATGAGTAATCCACACGGCGGCACTCTGGAATACCCGAATAACACACGGCTGATTAGGCGCTTATGTGTATATATATATATATATATATATATATGTATATATAGAAGTATATATATATATATATACACATTAGGGGTGAGCGGGTTCGGATTTCTGAAATCCGAGCCCCCCCGATCCGAGGCCGATCCGAGTCAGACTCGACTTTTTCCGCCTGACTCGGATCTGAAATCGAGGCAAAACATCATCATCCCGCCTTCCGGGTCTCGCGGGTTTTGGATTCTATATAAGGTACCCGCATCGGCGCCATTTTCTCACTCGGTTGTGGACAGTGAAGAGGGAGGGTGGGAGTTAGGGCTGGCTGGGCTGTGTAGTGTAGTGTAGTGCAGTGCAGTGTAGTGCTGTGCTGCTGTTGTCCATAGGGGCTGTGTCCACTCCTCCAAAGTCCATAGGGGCTGGCTGTGTTGTGCTGTGCTGCTGTTGTCCATAGGGGCTGTGCCCACTTCTCCAAAGTCCATAGGGGCTGGCTGTGTTGTGCTGTGCTGCTGTTGTCCATAGGGGCTGTGTCCACTCCTCCAAAGTCCATAAGGGCTGGCTGGACTGTGTTGTGCAGTCAGTTGTCCATAGGGGCTGTGTCCACTCCAAAGTCCTGTGCAGTGTCCCAGTCCTAAAGGGGAGCTGTAGTGTTGTCCAGGGGGTGCTCTGTCCATCAGGGGTGCTCCCCCCCAAGTGCAAAAAAATTAAATATTTTTTCTGTGTTTGTGAATTGTGTGCGCAGTAGCCGCACGTGCATCAACAAAGTAGTGCCAAGCGTGCGCCTGTGTCATAAGTAAAGGGCCGGCTGGCTTGACCGTTAAAGGGTGCTGTCACCCCCAAAGTGCTCTCCAAACCAAATAAAAAATATTTTATGTGTTTGTGAATTGTGTGCACTGTGGCTGCACGTGCATCAACAAAGGAGCAGCGCCAAGCGTGCGCCTGTGTCCCAAAAATAAAGGGTCAGCTGGCTTGTCCGTTAAAGGGTGCTGTAACCCCCAAAGGGCACTCCAAACAAAATAAAAAAATATTTTCTGTGTTTGTGAATTATGTGCACTGTGGCTGCACGTGCATCAACAAAGGAGCAGCGCCAAGCGTGCGCCTGTGTCCCATAGGTAAAGGGCCAGCTGGCTTGACCATTAAAGGGTGCTGTAACCCCCAAAGTGCACTCCAAAAAAAATAAAAATAAATATTTTTTTGTGTTTGTGAATTGTGTGCGCAGTAGCCGCACGTGCATCAACAAAGTAGCGCCAAGCAAGCGTCTGTGTCATAGGTAAAGGGCCGGCTGGCTTGACCGTTAAAGGGTGCTGTAACCCCCAAAGTGCACTCCCAAAAAAATAAAAAAATATATTTTTTTGTGCTTGTGAATTGTGTGCGCAGTAGTCGCACGTGCATCAACAAAGTTGCGCCAAGCGTGCGCCTGTGTCATAGGTAAAGGGCCGGCTGGCTTGACCGTTAAAGGGTGCTGTAACCCCCAAAGTGCACTCCAAACAAAATTAAAAAATATTTTCTGTGTTTGTGAATTGTGTGCACTGTGGCTGCACGTGCATCAACAAAGGAGCAGCGCCAAGCATGCGCCTGTGTCCCATAAGTAAAGGGCCGGCAGGCTCATTTCTTAAAGGGTGGTGTAACCCACAAAGTGCACTAGTCTCCAACAAAAATAAAAAAATATTTTCTGTGTTTGTGTGCGCCTTAGCCGCAAGTATATATCAATATAACATAAATGGAGGACCAAACTTTCTCCGATAAAAATAAAATAGGGAAAGATCAAGAACCACTTCCTGCTAGTGCTGTTGCTGGGAGTTGTTCATCATCCAAGAGAGGAAGTAGGAACACCACTACTTTTACTAAACAATTGACCCTCCAACAGTCCTTAGCGAGTAGGATGAAGTATGACAGCAGTCATCCTGAAGCAAAATGTATAACTGAGGCCTTGACTGCTATGTTGGTGTGAGACGTACGTCGGGTATCCGCCATTAGTGCAGTGGGATTTAGACAATTCATGGAGGTAGTGTGTCCCCGGTTCCAAATCCGGTCTAGATTCCACCTGCATCTTCAAAGCAGCAGCGACAAGCGTGCATCTGTCTGTTAAAGGGTGGTGTAACCCTCAAAGTGCGCTCCACAAACAATAAAAAAAATCTTTTTTTTTCTATCTTTGTGAAATGTGTGGGCTGTAGCCGCACCTGCATCCTCAAAGCAGCAGCGACAAGCATGCGTCTGTCTGTTAAAGGGTGGTGTAACCCCCAAAGTGCGCTCCACAAAAAATAAAAAATTCTTAATTTTTTTTCTGTCTTTGTGAAATGTGTGGGCTGTAGCCGCACCTGTATCCTCAAAGCAGCAGCGACAAGCGTGCGTCTATCTGTTAAAGGATTACATCGGTGACAGCATCCAAGTAGGCTTGTCAGACAGTCCGTACATGTACTGGCAGGAAAAAGAGGCAATTTGGAGGCCCCTGTACAAACTGGCTCTATTTTACCTGAGTTGTCCCCCCTCCAGGGTGTACTCCGAAAGAGTGTTTAGTGCAGCCGGGAACCTTGTCAGCGAAAGGCATAGGAGGTTGCTTCCACAAAATGTGGAGAAGATGATGTTCATAAAAATGAATTATCAACTCTTCCAGGGAGACCAGCCTCCAGAACGTACAGAGGGACCTGTGGTGGTGGATTCCAGTGGGGACGAATTAATACTCTGTGAGGATGAGGATGTACACAACACTGAAGAGGGTGAGGAATCGGTGAATGAGGAGGATGAGGACGACATCTTGCCTCCGTAGAGCCAGTTTGTGCAGGGACAGATTAATTGCCAGCTTGTTTTGTGGGGGCCCAAACGAACCACTCAGACCCTGGCGCTGAAATGATTGGTTTGTTAAAGTGTGCATGTCCTGTTTATACAACATAAGGGTGGGTGGGAGGGCCCAAGGACAATTCCATCTTGCACCTCTTTTTTTTCTTTGCATTATGTTCTGTTTGGGGCCTAGTTTTTCAAACTGCCATCCTGTCTGCCACTGCAGTGTCACTCCTAGATGGGCCACGTGTTTGTGCCGCCCACTCGTGTCACTTAGCATAGTCATCCATGTACCTCGGTACAACCTTTTGGACATAAAAACACTATTGTGAGGTGTGAGGTGTTCAGAATAGACTGGAAATGAGTGGAAATGAGTGGAAATTAAGGTTTTTGAGGTTAATAATAGCATAGGAGCAGAAAAATCAACACATTCTGTGATTTTAGCTGTTTTTATGCTTTTTTCCCAAAAAAATACAGATCCAAAACACAAAACACCGAAGGGTGGTTTTAGCAAAACCAATCCAGATCCAAAGCACGAAGAAAGATCCAGATCCAAAACCAAAACACGAAAAGTGGCCGGTGCACACCCCTAATATACATATATATATATAGATATATATGTATATGTGTGTATGTATATATATACATATATATAAACACACACACCACACACGTTTGTGTGTAAGCAAGAGCAGTTTTACATATATATATATATATATCTGCACTACACTACAGTACACAGCCCAGCCAGCCCTAACTCCCACCCTCCCTCTTCACTGTCCACAGCCGAGTGAGAAAATGGCGCCGACGCGGGTACCTTATATAGGATCCAAAACCCGCGAGACCCGGAAGGCGGGATGATGACGTTTTGCCTCGATTTCAGATCCGAGTCAGGCGGGAAAAGTCGAGCCTGACTCGGATCGGGGGGGTTCGGATTTCAGAAATCCGAACCCGCTCACCCCTAATATATATATATATATATATATATACATACATACATACATACATACACATACACAGGTTGAGTCTCCCATGTACAAAATACTTGGTTTGGATATCGGAATATTCCGTATTTTGGAATAACTGCATACCATAATGAGATATCTTGAGAATGGGACCCAAATCTAAACACAGAATGCATTTGTTATATACACCCTATACACACAGCCTGCAAGTTTTTTTACACAATATTTTTAATAATTTTGTGCATAAAAAAAGGTTTCATATACACAGAGGCTGAAGGTTATTTTATACTGTATTTTAATAACTTTGTGCTTTAAACAAAGTTTGTGTACACTGAATCATCAGAAAGCAAAGGTTTTACTTTCTCAGTCATGCTAAAGATATTCCGTATTTCGGAATATTTGGATATGGGAGACTCAACCTTTATATATATATATATATATATATATATATGCATATATATATATATATATATATATATATATATATCCGATATAGATATATATCGATAGATATCGCAGAGCCTCTGATTAGGGATGGCAACCGACCATCGATGGTTTGCAAACCATTGATGGTCTGACTGAAAACAGGTGGTTTGCCATTGCTGGTGGGCATCAATGTTGCACCATCATTAGCAACCCTCAATTGATGTTTAGGAAACATCGGCAGTTGTGGTCTACACAGATCTCCTTGACCAATCGCTAAACAATTGATGGCTTCTAACGATGATTGAACCATTGATGGTACAGGTGTTAATGCCCATCACTACAGAATAACATAAAAATTGCTATTTTTATGGTATACTGTGTTTTAAAAAAAAAAAATTAAAATTAAATAGTGATGGATAAGTTTAAAATTATGTTCTTGACCTAATTCAATGATAAAAGAAACCGACAATTTTGGAGCGGTTTTTGGAAAAATAATTTGTCAGTTAAGTGGTTAACTATAATTCTTTTCTATAGTGAATTGTTTTTTTAACAGAGCTATGGTACGCATGCTTTCTCTAATATCTTAATATATCTTGGAATAAATAGTAATATGCCTTTAGCAATTTGTTACCTATTTCATTTAAGTATTTATTCAAAATATATTTAATGCACACTTAATGAATACATAGAAGTAGAAAAGAGATACGTGCAATTCATAATATTAAGCATGTTCATTCCCCTCCCCCCCTCCCCCATATAATTTCAACGCATTCTCATACAAGTGAATCTCCTGGAGTTTACACAACCGCATGATACTCTCTTGATTGATGTAATTTGGTAGCATTCAATATTGTAAAGAATTGACTTCAAACATAACTACACATAAATGGAATATGTTGTATTTAAATTAAATCTAAACAGCAGGTTATTTTTTTTTAAATGATTAATGTCCCGCTTTCATCGCATTTCCTGTTGCGTGCATACCGTGCCATACCACGTATAGCAGAGTGTTTTAAATGTTAAATTCATGTTTAATATGTAATATCAAACTTTGCTGTAATGTGCATTTCACTCGATTCTTTATAGTTTGCATTTCAAAAAATATGGATATCTACTTTTTGGATCAAATGAACAAAGTCATGTAACAAGCTGTAATTTTTGAACATGTAAATCCCAGAGCAGTGAGAATCCCAGCGCAGAGATAGCAGATAGGATTAAAGTTATACAGGGATAATGACCAAACCAATGTCATACACAAACCTGACACTTTTCGGCCAATAACAAGAGCCCCCTCAAAGTATTATTTTTAAGCCTCATTCGGTATTCTGTATTCACGGTCAATGTATTTAATTGATGGCCTGCTCAGATTGTGACTTAAATTGGGGTACCTCATTGTAATTAAGTACCCCTCTGGCCCAGCCCGTACGTCTGATCTATCATATTCCACTGAATAATATCTATCACATCCCACTGCATGATTTCAGACGATAGCCACATACAGTTTTTGAGTACCGGGGCCACTCACTAAAGGGGTATTACAGCAGATATCAGAGATACCGGGCTCTGGGCCTGATTAAGAGATGTACATTAACTGGATGTTAACGTACATCTACGATGGTCTAGGCATGCGCATATACCACCCTGCACACGTGCAAATCTTGTTCTGTGACATCGCTCGTAGTGCCCTAGCACATACTTGTCTACTCTCCCAGGACTGCCATAGCCTCCCGAAAATATGGGGCCACTCCAAGCTCACCCGCTAGAGTAGGAAAGTCCCCCGGAATGCCCGCCGCCCCCTGTGTCCCCCCCGTTACCCCCCCTGTGCGCGAAAGTGGGCCATCTGGGGGTGCGATTATGCGACTCGTGCTGAATTGCATCATCGTAGCGTCGCCCCTTGCTTAATATTGCCCGCAATATCGACATTATAAAGTGGGGGGCGTGATAACGCGATCGCACTGGCACACCCCCGCACCACCCACTTCAGCCACCCCTACACCTCCTGCTGCACCGACCTGGCAGCCCTCTCCCGGTTAACTTGCATGACCATCGGACATCTGAGTAACCCTCAGGTCACTCAGGAAGCTTAGGTAATTTACGGCCCTGAAGCCAGTGAGGCTGCGACCAAGGAGATAGTCACTGGCTTCAGCATGCCCAGAAAAATGAGCCGTCACGTACCTGCGTTCTATAACGCTGTCACCTCCTCTTTGCCAGTCATTGACAAACATGCTGTGGCATTGGGGCACTGCGCGTCTGCAGAACTAAAAACATTGGAGATGTAGGTCAACACCGGCTTTACGTACATCTATGACTTAGGCCCTCTGTCTTTACAATCACAAATATCGTCCACATACTTTAGGTTTCTATGGTGACTGCGAAGATGCCCTATTTACCAAGCTCCGAAAAGCCTAGCTCTGATAGCTCCGTAAGCTAACTCCATTTGAAGATTGTGTGAGCCTATTGTAGCCTATATCTTAACATTTTTGTATGGAGAGGCATCCTTTAGATTCCTCTCCAGCAATCACCGCATGCACATGCAGTCTATAAGCGTGAATGCACAGTTGGGTCTAAACCCTGACACGGGCTCTGATTCAGAGCCCATGTGGAAAGACACTTTTGGTAACTTTCCCTGATAAAATATGTGACAATAAGAAATAAAACGTATCAAGCAAAATCTATAGATAATGCAGATATAGAAATCATGTGAACACGATAGGCTATAAAGCAAGTCATCTACTTCACAAAACTGGTAAATAGATAATATTTCAGATTCACAATGCAAATAGTATTGCAAGCTATTTCTCAGGAACATTTTACAAATTACTGAAACGGCATGCCTCCGAGCTCCTGCCAGGAACGCCTGGAGATGAAGCTCTGATTGCACTACGCGTCGCCTAGGCTTCCTCACATTTTAGACGGTAAATTTCAATTGCTAGGCTCTTTTTATTCATAAACACATCTCTCCTCTATGGTTTTCAGGGACCACTAAGCTCTAATATTCTCGTTTTTACAGATAGACTAAAAATGGTAAAATTCATAGTTCATTGTTAACCCAAGAGCCCAGTGTAGCTCAGTAAAGGAGTAAAGTATTGTCTCCCTGTTCCATTACCCCTGAGGCCCTTATCATATCTTTAGTACAGTGTACTCATCAGTGGCGGTATGGGGGGGGGGGGATTAATTCAATTGTAACTCTAAAACACTACACTGTAATAACATCAATATAGATAACATGAAAACAGATATACAAATTAGAGATGAGTGGATTCGGTTCCCAGAGAACTGAACCCACCCGAATTTAGCATATCCGAGTCGAATCCAAGCAGGCTCGGAGGTTCCCGCCTTACTCGGTTCTCGAAACCGAGGCAAAACCATAGAGACAGAAATCTCGCGATTCGCGAGCTTTCGTCTCTATGATCTATGTAGTATATAAGGGACCATGCGACGGATGCCATTTCCACTCCGGCTGTGTAAAGTGAACAGGGAGGGTGGGTAGTGTAGGGCTGGGAGAGGTGCTGGTGCTATCTGCTGTGTCCTGGGCTGGTGACTGCTGATCCATTCTGGTCTCTGGTCACGATCCTGTCACTGTCATTGTGCTGTCTACTGATCCAATCTGGTCTCTGGGGCCGGTGCTGTCACTAATCACTATCACTGTGCTGTCTGTGCTGATCCATTCTGGTCTCTGGTCACGGTGCTGTCACTGTCACTGTGCTGTCTGGTGATCCATCTGGGCTGTCTGCTGTGTCCATCTCTGGGCCCAAGTTCTGGACTCCAAAAAAGTCAAAAGAAAAAAAATCAAAGTGTCTTTTTATATTTTTCAGTGTGTGCATGCGTGTTAGGCTTAACCACAGTAGTGCACAAGAGCCAGCCAGCAACGCACGTTGCACTTGCAACCTTGTGCTGCCGACTCCAGACGTTCTTAAAAAAAAAAAAAAATACAAGTGTCACTGTCTTATATATTTTTTTCTTCTGTGTGTGCGTGGGTGTTAGGCTTAACCACATTAGCGCACAAGATCCAGCGAATACAGTCAAGTTCAATAAAAAAAAAAACAATACAAGTGTCACTGTCTTATATATTTTTTTCTTCTGTGTGTGTGTGTGGGTGTTAGGCTTAACCACATTAGCGCACAAAATCAAGTGACTACAGTCATGTTCAATCAAAAACAAAAACAATGAAAGTGTCAATTTTTTACTTGTTTGTGTGGGTGGGTTTTCGGCTTAACAGCCATAGTGCACAAGATCCAGAAAGTAACGCAAGTTGCAACCTTGTGCTGCCAGACTCCAGTCGTGGTCAATCGTTACTCTGGGGCCAAGTTCTTCTGGAGCTGACAAAAAATATAGATCATCATTTGTCGTTTTTTCTAATATATATGTGTGTGTGCTCACGACTGCACGTGTGTTAATTTTGTAACCGCACCTTGGCTACAATATTGGTGATTGTGACACTGCTTCTAGACTGCAGAAAAAATATGGAGGGCTGTCACATGACAGGACAGCAAGGCCAAGAACCACATGTTGTAGCTGCCACCAGCAGTGCAAGGCCGTCAACTTCCTCGACCTTTAGGAAGGCCCATGCCCCAGGGCTTAAGTCACACCATCGATATGGTACTAGTAGTAAAGCAGGTTTTACTGAAATTAAGAAACAAAAATTGAAAGGATATTTGACTTTAGATAAACAAAAAATTGGCCACGAAGTGGCAAGGAAAGGATAAGGCCTTGGCCTTCTTACTTTATGAAGAAGACTGCTGATTCTTCTGATAGCCCTTCTGCTTGTAGTAGTATTGGTGGTGGTCCAAATAAAAATGTGAAAGTTATTAAGACAGCTCCGGAAAAACCAACTGTGTGCCCTGAGTAATCGAAATCACAAATCCCTGAGGAGAGTGCAAGTGTGTCCGCGGTTGCCATGTGTGAGCCCGACCTAAATACTAGTGTACTGGAGGATCCTCCAAGTGCCAACATTTGTGTGCCCTCTGTAAATGTGGGGAAGGGCAGTCAACATCTTGCACACGTAGTCATTGAGGATGCTTCTGTGGAATTGCACATGGAGGAGGATATTTTGTTGGATGAAGGCGCTAAGGATGATGAGGATGTTGATGATGTTGGTGTTGGTGATGAGGATGTTGATGCCGAGGATGTCCTTTGTGTAAGTAAGGCAACAGCTGTTGCCCATGGTTTGAAAAAGCCAAAGCTCATTGTTGTCATGCCGGGACAAAAGACAAAAAAATCTACTACTCACATGTGGAATTATTTCCATCCCGATCCAGACAACAGTTGTCAAGCCATATGTGCCCGTTGCCATGCAAGAGTGAGTAGAGGGAGGGACCTAAACCACCTAGGAACCTCCTCCTTGTTACGTCACTTGGAGCGCATTCATCAAATATCAAAGTGTACGTTGCCAAGTTCCAAAACTCAAAACGTAACAAGTCCATTGTCACCTACCTGCTCCCTCTCTGTGAGATCCAAGCGCCTTCGATCTCCAACACCAAAACCTGCATCATCAACATGCTCATTCGTCATCGGGAGTAGTCCTGCTGCATCCAATGTTGGTATTCCAAGCATGATTGACTGCTCTCCTATCCGTGATTCCTCAGAAGGATCCTTGATGACTACGCCTGTTGCTGCTGCTGTTGCTGTCAGTGGATCTTCATCCAAGAGGGGGACCAGGAGGAAGACTACTTGTAGCGTATCCTCCAAAAAGCAATTAACTGTTAAACAATCGTTTGCAAGGGCAAACAAGTATGACAGCAATCACACAGTTGCACAGTGGATTACTGACGCCATAACAGCTATGCTGGTATTAGATGTTCGTCCAGTATTCGCCATTACTGCAGTGGGTTTTCAACAGTTAATTCAGGTCCTGTGTCCTCGCTACCAGATCCCTTCTAGATTCCACTTCGCTAGAAGAGCAATTCCAAATCTGTACAAGGACATTAAAAAAAACCTTATTAATGTCCTCAGAAATGCCGTTGTACCCACTGTCCACTTGACCACTGATATGTGGACAAGTGGGACAGGGCAAACTAAGGATTACATGACTGTGACAGCCCACTGGGTAGGTGTATTGCCTACAACAGCAACGCAGCAGCAGCATCTCCCAAAAGACAGCTAATACAGAGGCAGGCTACTCTTTGTATAACTGGTTTCACTAAGAGGCATACCGCTGAGAACCTCTTAGAAAAACTCAGGGAAATCATTGCTAAATGGCTTACCCCACTTGGACTCTCCTCAGGATTTGTGATTTTGGACAATGCCACCAATATTGTGAGAGCATTACATCTGGGTGAATTCCAACACATCCCATGTTTTGCTCACACAATTAATTTGGTGGTGCAACATTTTTTAAAAGTGACAGTGGCGTGCAGGAGATGCTCTCGGTGGCACGCAAAATATCCGGACATTTTAGACATTTGGTGACCGCTTGTCGAAGATTGCATGACCAGCAGGTACAGTTAAATTTGCCCTTCCATCAGCTGAAGCAAGAGGTAGTAACTCGGTGGAATTCTACTCTCTATATGCTTCAGCGGATGGAGGAACAGCGAAAGGCCATCCAGGCCTATACAGCGGACTATGACATAGGCCGTCAGGGGCAAACACATGATTTTTAAGGAGGGGGTTTCCATACATACATATATACACACACACATCACACAGAGGTGATACTCAGAGAGTACACGTCCCTTCCTCAGGATGCACAATACAGAATAAGAATAATGTATTGTGCAACCTGAGGAAGGGACATGTAGTCCCGAAATGTTGATGCTTCTGCATTAAATCTTCGCCACCTATTTTGCATCTACAAAGTTCTCTGAGTGCCGCCTCTGTGTGCTGTATGTTTTGGGGACGCTGTTCCCCTTAAGGAGGGCACCAGAGCATATATTCGGGATCTTCGTACAGTGAGTGACGGATCATTTGTGCTTGCTATATATATATATATATATATATATATATATATACACACACTACACATACACACACACATAACATACACACACAAGCATGCACACATACACATTTAAGCATATTTACTCACAGCACACATACACACACATGAGCACACTTACAGCATACATACATACATACATACACAAATAAACACAAACATGATTACACACAGCATATACACACACACACACGAAAGCAGGCATGCTTACAAAAATGAGGGCTGAGGAGGGTCACTGCCGTGGTCCAGCGGAGCTGCTGCTGCTACTCAGGAAGTGTAGCTGCTCCCGCCTTGGCCAAATCCTCTGCAGAGAGCTCTGCCAAACAGAGCTTTCTATCTGAGGAGTGATAGCTCCATCGTACCCGGCACCGCTGGAGACCCGCGGCCAGTGTATGGCAGCATTCAGAGACGGAGACAAGGCTATCTCCGTCTCTGAAACAAATTTAGTCTGTCAGGGGGAGTTTCTGAGTACTCAAAACCCCCCCTGCGTGCGCGCATGGCCGTGGAGGGGGAATGCACCTTACACAAGCACAGTGGAGAATAATTTCTGTGTTGTGCAAGGTTCTCAAACCCTTTGAACTTGCCACACGTGAAGTTAGTTCAGACACTGCCAGCTTGAGTCAGGTCATTCCCCTCATCAGACTTTTGCAAAAACAGCTGGAGAAACTGAAGGAGGAGCTGAAACGGAGCGATTGCGCAAAGTATGTCGGACTGGTGGATCAAGCCCTTGATTCACTTCACCAGGATCCAAGAGTCGTCAGTCTATTGAAATCTGAAAAATATATTTTGGCCACCATTCTGGATCCTAGGTTTAAGTCCGAACTTTTGAGTTTTTTTCCAAAAGACCAAAATCTAAAACTATGCAAAGAACTGTTGGTCAAAAAATTGTCAGCTGCAGCAGCATGTGAAATGCCTTCATCTCCTCAATCAGTTTCAACAGCTGCTGGGAAAAAACAAAATTTTCCTTACAGAATGCCTGCTGGTCATGCAGGTCAGTCACCAAAAAATGACATCTGGTCGGGCCTGTCTTCTACTGTGACTATGTGTGATACAGTCTCCATTCACAGAATGGTGGAGGACTATTTCAGAGCAAACATCCTAATAGACATGTCAGACAGTCCCTTTCAGTATTGGCAGGAAAAAGAGGCAATTTGGAGTCCCATACACAAACTGGCTTTGCATTACGTAAGTTGCCCACCCTCCAGTGTGTACTCTGAAAGAGTTTTCAGTGCAGCTGGCAACCTTGTCTGTGATCAGCGTAGGAGGTTACTTCCTCAAAATGTGGAAAAGATGATGTTCATTAAAATGAATTAGAAATTCCACGAGGAAGACCTCGACCAACAATTACATCTAAAAATGACAGAGGCACCTATGGTGGAATCCAGCGGGGATGAATTAATATTGTGTGAAGAAGAGGATGTACACACTGATGGGGATGACGAGGATGATTTGTAATGTAAAGCCAGTTTGTGTATGGGATTATTTTCTTTTCCATGTCCAAAGCACATTGGCAGCTTCTTTTATGGGGGTTCCAAACAAACCAATCATTTCAGCCACAATTGGCAGTCCTTGCACCTTTTTCCTTTCCATTATGTGCTGGTTGGGGCATTGCTGCCTGATATTTTAAATTAATGTTATGGTTGATTTAGGAACCAATTATTTATTTTTAAATTAATTTATGATCAATTTAACAGCCAAGGGCTGCACCCAATGAATTGTTTTTAAATTAATTTATGATCAATTTAACAGCCAAGGGCTGCACCCAATGAATTATTTTTAAATTAATTTATGATCAATTTAACAGCCAAGGGCTGCACCCAATTAATTATTTTTAAATTAATGTTGAGGGGCTGCTGCCCAAAATAATAAATAAAAAATTTTTTTGTGTGCGTCACACGGGTGCTGAGCTGCTGTCTGTCAAGGGGCTGCATGAATATTGCAATGATAACTTTTTTTAAGTTATTGGGTTACAAAAAAGTTTTTTTTTAATCTTACACATAGCAGAAATGTTATCCTAACAGCTTATAAAGTTATATGCTCTAAAAAACTAAAGCCTATATTTGTAAAAAAAAATTAAAGCCTAATTCAGCCAAAAGAGAGACTGACACCAAGGCTAAACATAAGAGTCACCTTCTGGATGTGAATTGTCTCATTTGCATGGGGAAAACATAACCCTCAGATGAGATGGATCTCAGCCAGTGAACAACATTGAAATCACCATTAAAAAGTCACAATGGAAGACTACAGTGTGGAGAATCTTTCTTCACAGTCAGGAGAGGCCTCAGAGAACATGAAAAAAAAGATGCTTTAGGTTCTGAACTTCGAGGGATTTCTCCATCATGTTCTGCAGTGTGGAAAGGTTTCATTCACATGTTTTCTATAAAGCAGTTCAAAGTTACAGCCTTCAAAGTGTCTGGTAATTCCTGGCAAAGGTGGGTGTTATAGCCAAAGATTATTACAAGCAAAGGATTCATCTGTCCGGAATCTGTCTGGGAATTCATGGATCGTATTTGGCCTGAATGTACTAAGACATCCAGTGAGTCTGTCACTGTGTTCTGTAGCCCACTAGTTTATTCCTACCTGAATGGCAAACTGAAATACAGAATAGTAAGCACAGACAACATGGAGGCCTTTGTTATTCCGCTGCCTGCATGCCAACTAATACCTCCCAGACTACACCCACTGGGGGGACCAGGTCTTGATAATGACCATCCCCATCTGTTGCTAGGCCTTCTTCCAAACCATCAATGCTGGACTTACTGTCAAAAAGGGTAAGCAGGGTATAGAAAGAGAAGCTAGATGTCCCCAATGACATTTTTATCTTCTATCATAGATGATGTGGATAGAATAAGAGCTTCAAATGTTGGACTTGGAACAGGGGCTCCCATCTATTTTGCTTCCGTCCAGAGAACAGAGCTCTGTTCCTCAGGAACTGTCGATGCCTGAGCTGATAGGTAGGTAGTCTCTGTCTGTTGGTAAACACCCTTCAGGAGATGGAAACCCAGAATAACAAAAACTATAATGTGTCCACTGATAACCAGCCTGATCCCTTAACAGCAACATACCCATATGGCCAACTCATAACATGACACCCAGTTTGCAGCCTCCTCTTCCTTATGACACTACTTCAGTCGCCATGGTTGCTCCAGTTCAAGACAGTGGGAACAATGGCAATTTGAAGGCCACTAACTAACTCTGTTTTTTTTATTGGAAAAATTCTGTTACAGAACAGAAGATTTATTTTTGGAAAGCACGCTTCCTGGTCCCCTTCTGGGATAAAAAAAAAATGCCAGTAAGCAGGCATGGCGCAGCCGCACAACATAATACTTAAACCTTAGGTCTGAAATGTTGCATTTGCTGCTCAGTTCCGCTTGTTCACAATATATCTCATATGGTTAAGTGGACAGTGGGAACAATGGCAGTTTGAACTAACTTTTTTTTTTATGTCCCTCTACAGGTTCGGAAATGCCAGTTTATAGAAGATTTGCAAAGAATTATTTAAGTCATTTGTTTATTTATTTTTGGAAAGCACACTTCCTGGCCCTTGAGAGCTGTGAGGTGGTCAAAACTGACTGGAAACGAGTGGAAATAAATGTTACTGAGGTTATTAATACCGTAGGAACAAAAAAAGGCCCATTTTATGTGATTTTAGCTGTTTTTTTGATTTTTTAAGAGAAAAATCGAGATCCAAAACCAAAACACGAAAACAAAACACGGAGGTGAGGTTTTGGCAAAACCAACCCAGATCCAAAACCAGGGGATCCAAAACCAAAACACGGGGGTCGGCGCACATCTCTAATACAAATACAATTAATCACAATAACACAAACGTGGATTATCATGATCTACAGTAGCTAGTACAGCTCGAAGTATTAGTGTTATATGCTTCTAAGAGAACATACTGTACTGTACTCCAGAAGATTCAGCTTAAGACTGATTGTCAGAGCCGTACAGTATATACAGATATGTGACAGAGTGGACCTTTCCCATGACAGTTTACAATAATAAGGAAGGTGGTAATGAGAGCCAGTAGGTGTAAAGGGGCATAAATTATTTTGGCGGGTGGGAGAAGTAGAGAGAGATTTTATATTTGAGCGTCTAGGAGGAGGCGGCGTATGGAAGCATGAATAGTTGAGTTATGAAAGAGTTGTTCCAAACATTATATGTTGAGGGATAGTCTGTTGGCGCAAGGCAGGGAGGTGGGGAGCAGTGTGGGAGGAGGTTATGAGAGAGTTGAAGGACCAAGATGGAGAGAAGTGGACAAGCTTGGGTGTATCTCACGATGAGTTCAGAGATGTGTGGATGGGCAATGTTACTAAGTGCCTTTTAGTTAAGGATGAGCAGCTTGAAGTGAAGTTGTAAGCAATGAAGAGCTAGTGAAGAGTTTCATATAGGAGGGCAGCAGTTGAGGAGAAGCGGGAGAGGAAGATAAGTGTGGTAGCGACATTCATGCTGGACTGTCATGGAGAGAGGCAGCAAAGTCAAGGCAGATAATAA
Source organism: Taudactylus pleione (assembly GCA_031769625.1). Taxonomy (NCBI): domain Eukaryota; kingdom Metazoa; phylum Chordata; class Amphibia; order Anura; family Myobatrachidae; genus Taudactylus; species Taudactylus pleione. The sequence goes on along the minus strand of JAUIMM010000200.1, from coordinate 1,675,438 downwards.
GTGACTGGACTAAGGGCCTGATTCAGAACCGCTCACTCGCCCCAGGGCTTGCTACAAGACGGGGCGGCTGTCGATGTTGATCGACAGCTCGCCCCATTTTGTAGGTGGGTCAGGGGGGTGGCTGCACAAATGGAGACATTTCCGCAGGAACGCCTGGGGTTTGTGGACGGCCCTACTGACATCACACGCGGTGTCAGTAGTGAACTTCCTGCTCTATTAGAGCAGGAAGTTCACTGAGGCTTGCGGTGAACGAGACCCTACCACAAGAGTCTCGTCGCAAGCTCGATGGTCGCAATAATCGAGAACCATCACCAGGCCGCCCGCACAAGCTGTGGGTGGTCACCCACAGCTATGTGAGAAGCCTGGAGGCTGATTTTTTTTATTTTAAATCCGCCCTGATTCAGAGCGAGCGCTCACAAATAGCGAGCGCCTCTGAATCAGTACCTAAGATTTTAATGATTTCCTACAGATGAGAAGATAACAGTACAATTTGAGAGGGATTGGATGTAAAGGTTGAAGTGGAGAGTGAAATTGAAGAAGACACTGAGGCAGTATTTTGTAGGGAAGAGGGGAGAGAGTGATGTTGCTGACTGTGAGGTAGATGTGGGAAGGGGTAGTGATCTTAGCAGGGGGGTGCATGGAACATGACAGATCAGCAAACAACAAAGCCTTCTCAACATCTCTTTCTCTACACCATTCAATTCTGCATCTTTGTTGATAGCCTTTTGTATTTTTTTAACAGTAAGAACCAAATGATTTTTTTTGCTCCAGTGAAAAAGTATGTGCTTTAGTTGGTAGAGGAAGGTTTCTGGAGGTTGTGGGATATAATAACATAATTGAAGGTAGAGGTAAAGCCACCAGTGGAGAGGGAAAGGTTAAAGAGGTGATCAACCTTGAACCTTGTGTTCACTGCTGAATCAGGCCCTCAGTAACAAGAGGGAAGAAGGGGAGGGTGGCAGGGTGGTAGTCGGAGAGGATGGATGAATATTGCAAGAGGAATATTCATGGTGGATGTGTGTTAAATTTTGTCTTTAATGTAGATGGCAAAGTGACAAATGAGGAGGGAGGACAGTGAAGCAAACTGACATTTGCAAGAGGTATAATATAACACATACATGCTGACTCTGCCAAAATGTGCAAGAGTATCTAGTGGATTTCAGGAAGTCCTCATGGATGGCGGAAAAAAGTAGTTGGCTTAAAGGGCAGGTTGATGCGATTTGTGCCACTACCGCCCATACCTGAAGATCATCGTGCCTTGTCACACAGGTCAGTGATGATGTCAGTCTGCATCTGTGAAAGGTCTACAATGTCACCAACTATGACATAATAAGGGCAATTATATTATATCTAAGCTGAGGGTCTGTTGAAACTCTGCCCTGAACGGTGGCATTGAGCATTGGCTGCACGGAGCAACCCAAGAACGGTCAGGTAAGACACAGGAGGTAATAGTAACATGGATACTGCTGAATATTCTCCAACAATTGTGCGGCTGCCTTATCTATGCACATGCACCACTTTATAAATAAGAAGAAAGTCACATTCAATGTCTACGCACCGCCATATGCAGATGTTTACCCTTTCAGAGCAACCACCACCAATAAACACATACCAACTAGAAGAGAGAGAGAGAGAGAGAGAGAGAGAGAGAGAGAGAGAGAGAGAGAGAGAGAGAGAGAAAGAGAAATAATGGCTACTGCATTTTGTGTCTTTAACAGAGAGGTCTATTTCTCATCAATGACCCACAGGAACACTGTGAACTGCTAATGAGAGATAATTCTGCCTTGTCATGAACTTCTCCTAAACATGTATCAAAGTACGTGGATAGAGATGTTTTATGTTAGATTAATGAGACTATTGCTCTCATAGAGGTGAAACTTGACAACAAGAGCGCTGCTAAGCAAACATTTCCATCCGTACATAATGTTCTGAATTGCAAAAAATCAACAACAAAAAAAAAGCAGCTCAACTGGAAAACAGAAACACACACAGCATGCCCTAAATCTAAGAGGAACAGATTAAGGGAAACTAAGGCCCTCATTCAGACCCGGACGCAAGTGGCCGTTCGTACGTTCGGCGTACGTACAGAAATATGTTAATTCAAGCTCTTGCTCGTAATTTCGAACGCAGCTAAACTTCCTCCCCAAACTCTACCGACCCCTCCTCTAACTAACGAGCGTGCCAAATAGCGGGGAACGCACGCACAAGTCCAACCCGGAAGTGGGCCTGTCAGATTCCGATTACCTGCTCCTTTATTCTGCCTACCTCCCTCAATCGTTACATGCCAATCAATATATCAATTATCTTAATTGCTCGTCAATTTTTTTTTTTTTTTTTTGGAAATGCAATAAACTTTACTCTTGTCCGTGTTTGTGTTTACCCGCAGAATACGTACGGCTTAAACATTCGCTGTTATTTGTCAAAATACATGTTTGAGGCAATTATCCATTTGTTTTCTTTGTTTTTAACCACGCATATTTTACTGGGTTCATTTCTTTATTTAAATTAGCTTACGCATGTCACTGCATCAAGCCTATCATAACTCGCAATAGATTTGTGGCCCTGTCGAACACATGACTCATACACTAACCAATAGAATTTGTCCTGTTAATTACCCAAATACATTAGCCAATCAAATTTTTTTTCGGGTCTTTATTAAAATTGTTTTTTTTAAAATACACCATTGCCATCATGAGAGCCTCGGCATTCACCAGGCGCGAGCTGATGGTGTTAACCGAGGTGATGGACAGGCGGATCACCAGCCAGCCTCCCCCCATCACCAATAGGGAAAAGCGTTCCGCATATGCAGAGGTACGTGGCCGCCTGCGTTCCTTCGGCTCACGCCGCCAGATCGGCCAGCTGGAGCGCAGGTGGTCCGACCTGCAACGGCAGACGCCCCGCTTGCTGGCATGCTTTCGCATGCAGATAGCGGAAAGTAAGTTTTTTTGACAGTGGTTTTCATGTTTATCTTTGTGGCCCTAACTGCATGTGCATGTTTTCATGTATGGCCTATTTATTCTTTGTACTCATATCTGAATGTGCATGTTTTCATGTAAGACCTATTTATTCTTTGTACTCATATCTGCATGTGCATGTTTTCATGTATGGCCTATTTATTCTTTGTACTCATATCTGCATGGGCATGTTTACATATTTTGGGCGTAAAAAATTAGCGTTTAACAAGGTGATGTTCTAAAATAACCACAATTTGTTTTCCATCATTTAGGGGCAGAGCGAAGACTACGGCGTCATCGCCGTCAAAGACGGCACTCTCGGCCCCTCTCCCCAACCCCCAGCTAAACATCCTCACCCCAAAATACCCTAAATTCCCCCTCCTCCCCAGCCTGCACAGACCCTGTGGCACATCCGTCTGGGCTCCTTCCCCTCCATCCCAATTCCCCCTCCCCTCCAACCACCCCTCTTGTAACTACCCCCTCCCCTGAATGCGAAATCACCCCTCCCACCTCGTTGGGGAATGTTGCCACCTCCGAGGAGGACGAGGGAGTTGGTTCTGGGCCAGGCGTCATTTTGAACGGTATGTTTCCCTTTTATCCTTTTTTGTGTTTTAAAATGTTTGAATCTAATCCTGTGTCTGTGCCTTTTACATTTTTTGGTTTGTCAGAAGTTTGGGTAGATCTCTGTTTGTCTTTACCTTTTACTGCTGATTTCCCCATACACATATACCACATGTCAAAATTATGTTGTTTTTTGTGCAATTTTTTGGATGTCCATTTTTGTGTCCTTTGGTTTTTTGGGTTAATTGTGCTTTTGGTCACAATATTGTCATTTTTGGATATCTTTGTTTGGCTTGTTTTTTCAGTGGGTTTCATTAATTATGTATTAAGCCCCACACTTTTCTAACCCACAGAGGACCAGAGGCGTTTGGCGGACCTAGCCGGGTGCGTCCAAGTGATGCGGGACCACGTGATCGGCCTGCTGGTGGTCCTTGACCGTATGTCTGGGATCCTGCCTCCATAATTTTTTATTTTCATTTAAAAATATTTTTCATAATAAAAAAATTTAACTTAGTGTTCTGTCTCATTCCTTGTCTCCAAATCTTAGATTGTTTACACTGACATATGTAGACTCTTCCAGCAGGTATTTGCAATTAATGTCACTAAGATTGTGTGTTGTAGATTTTTAGGAAACAGGCACATGAAACAGCTAACAGTAACAATCTGCTTGGGCTTTTTTGGTGTGTTACAATTTTTATATTACTACATTTTACATGTTCCAATTTGGGGGGCAACCTGCTTAGCCCGAGATTACAAAGCCTACTGATTGTACATATACCTTTTGGTGTTGGTTTTGACCCAGAAAGCATATTTAAATTTAGATCAAATTGCGACATTAGGGGATTAACCCTTAAGCAATTTTAACGTGGGTGAACCTGGTTACACTTGCTTGCAATGGTCAATAAAATTTGCAACATTACACTCTCAAAAAATTTATTGAAAACATAACTAAAAAACCAAAGTGTTGGCTCACAAACAATACACACAGTGATAACAAAAAATACAACCCATCAAACACCATATGAAAAGAGTAAAGAAAAATCAAGAACTGGTTGACGAATGAGCATGCCAACATGATTCCACAAATGTTGCGTTTCAATATTGGTTCCAGAATATATATCCAATGTGTCCCCATGAAGGTTTGTATTGGGTAGCATGAAGTAGTCATCGTTTGAGTCCCAAAGATTATGAAATCAAACAGAAGATGGGAAACAAAAAACAAATTAATTAGATGGTCTCCAAAAATCCTTACCACATTGTGTCAAAGAACTTCTTTTGTGCCAATAATTACCTAAAATATCTGGCCACCACATCATCGCGTATGGCCCCCCCACATACTGACCTCCGACCAACCTCGGGGGGGCCATCCTCAGGCAAGGCATCCTCTGGCTGCATTGGGACACCACTCCTTATGGCGATGTTGTGAAATATCCCACACAGGACCACAATTTTAGAAACCATATCCGGCAAATACATGAGCTCGCCACCAGAGCGGTGGAGGCATCTGAATCGGCCTTTTAAAAGGCCGATACAGTGCTCCACCACTTGCCTGGTGGCTGTAAGTGCGGAATTAAAATTACTTTGTGGCCCTGGTGTGGGAGCCAAATAAGGAGTGAGCAGCCAGGGCGTGCAAGTGTAGCCACTGTCTCCTGTGAAAAAGAAGTGACAACATCAGGATCACTGTGTATCAAGCTTAACATTGTTATGTACTAAAGGTCTCCACTTACCCAGAAGCCACGCATCACCAGCTTGTAGGTTGTTTAATTTGTGCCATATCCCTGATTGCCGGATGACGAGTGAGTCATGTGCACTTCCGGGTAATTTTGCATTCTGGGACAGGATCTGGAGGGAGGCATCACATACCACCATTACATTCAGGGAGTGATAGTGTTTCCGGTTGCGAAATATGGCCTCCAGCCGTGCTGGAGGCTGAAGTGGTATGTGAGTACCATCCACAACCCCTATGATGTGTGGGAAGCCAGCTATTAGGTAAAAATTTGCCTTGGCCACACTAAGGGCACCCATATCCAAAGGCATTTGAATAAAATGATGGAGGTGCTTGAAAAGGGCCTCCATCACTGCCCTCAGGATCCGGGAAAAGGAGGATTGGGAGATTCCCGCCACTATTCCCACTGTTGTTTGAAATGATCCTGAGGCACAGAAATGTAACACCGCCATAAATTGCGTAAGTGGTGGTATTGCTGTGGGACTGTCAATTTGCCGCTCAAGATCACTCTCTATTAATGAGAGAGTGTCTATGATGATTTGGGGCGGAAGACGGTAGCGTCTTAACACCTCATCATCGGGCATTCCAAAAAGGGTGACACGTGTTAGATATATCTGGGGCCTTGCACGCCTACGATGCCTACGCCTGGGACGAGATTGAGGTTGGTCGGCTTCTGGGAGCATGGCCAGAACAATCCGACCAAGATCAACCTGAAATGGCAAGAATTGAATGTAATGTTTTTTTTGGCCAAAAATAATTGAAAAATTACTTAGCTTGACGATACAATCCAATGATGCTTACATGCCGGGGTATTGTCATGATGTTCCCAACCTATAAATAATAACAAACAAACAATGCAACAATTTAGGGTGGCCATTTAGGAATCTAAATTGGGTGCAAGACAAAACATAAAAGGGGAGAAACACACATTTGGGCAAAGAGCAAAACGACAGTGCGCAGACTACCCCAATTTGGGCCCAAACTTAAAAAAAATTTGCAAAAGGGAAATCACAACCAATTTCAAGTAAAAAAATAAGAAGATAAAAATGCGCTAATTAGTTCGCAACTACAAGACAAAAAATAAGCAGATAAAAATGCGCTAATTAGTTCGCAAATACAAGACAAAAAATAAGAAGATAAAAATGCGCTAATTAGTTCGCAAATACAAGACAAAAAATAAGATAAAAATGCGCTAATTAGTTCGCAAATACAAGACAAAAAATAAGAAGATAAAAATGCGCTAATTGCTTCGCAAATACAAGACAAAAAATAAGAAGATAAAAATGCGCTAATTAGTTCGCAAATACAAGACAAAAAATAAACAGATAAAAATGCGCTAATTAGTTCGCAAATACAAGACAAAAAATAAACAGATAAAAATGCGCTAATTAGTTCGCAAATACAAGACAAAAAATAAGAAGATAAAAATGAGCTAATTAGTTCGCAAATACAAGACAAAAAATAAGAAGATAAAAATGCGCTAATTAGTTCACAAATACAAGACAAAAAATAAGCAGATAAAAATGCGCTAATTAGTTCATACATTTCGGAATCACAAAACCAAAGGTTAAAAGTGTAAGGTCAAACAAAGTTGCGTTAAAAAAAAAATGAACATTTAATAAACAAGTGAAAAAAATAACTTACCAATAGAGGATATATAAGTCACCGGATAAAAAGGTCGTTGGGGCAGAGCCAAAAGAAACCTAACAAAGGAGATTTTTTAAAAAATTAACGACCCAAATTTTACAAAAAGGAGACACAAAGTGAACAAAAGTAAGACGGCCAAAAACTTACCAAAAAATAACACGACAAATAAAACAACCACACCAAAAAAAGCGAACGGAAATAAAAACTCCAAAAAGACAAACCAAAAACAACTCCAAACAACGCCAAATACAAATCCCGCCAACAATCCACTCCGAGCAACGTAACCTCCAACAACCAACACCCGCCACCTCGACTCGAGACGCCCCAAGCCATAAATAGTGTTTATTTTCCCGCACAAATTAAGGAGGGATCATAGGAACGCCCAATCAATGATGCGGACGAAAAATAAGGACGCATGTATAAATACGTCACGACCCAAAAAAAACGTTCTGGTGTATTTCTTGTTTGGAGGTAAGAAATGGCTACAGACCAGGGAAACAATGGCCAAGAGTATGCCTATAAGTATTTCATGCATTTCCAAACAAGGATTATTTTGAAACATAATATAGTGAAAGTTTGCAAGCTTAAATTTCTCAACGTTTAAACAAATAGGTGAGGAGGATGACATGGAAGAGGCTGCTGGGCCCAGTATTCCAGCCAAAGCAGGGAAAAAGAAAAGGCAGCCACAATTCACAAGAAAGGAGATGGAGGTTTTGGTTCAGAAGTGTGTGGACATCCTGCCACAGGCAGACAGCAATATGGGTGCAAGCCAGAAGTGGAGAATGTGGGAGGAGGTAGCCAGTGCTGTCAATAGGGTGGGTGATTATGTCAGTCTAGCCCGGGATGTCAAACGGCGGTAAGTAAAAACTTGACCCCCCTATAACCCCCCAAAAAAATGGAATAATGGTTACTTTTTCACCCACAGATGGCAAGACTTCAAATATTGCCTGAAACAAAAAATGGCGGACAGGGCTAGGCATGCAAGGGGGACAGGTGGGGGTCCCACCCCTGTGTTAATGGAGTTGAATGATTTAGAAGAGCTGGCACAGGGGTGTGTGCAGGCTGTGGAGGTGTTTGGAGTGTCCAACATGGATCCGGACATGCCAGACTTTGCGGCTCCTCATGTTGTCCCAGGTAAATATTGTGATGTAACCAACTCTGAAATGTTATTGTGCCAATATGTAGATTCTAATGTGACTCTTTTCTCATTTTTCAAACAGAGACACAGGCGGATGAGTCTGCTCCAGAGGGGAGCCTTGGCCGCAGAATTTCTGCTGGCTCTGCAGGCGAGGAACCAGTACATCCGGTTGAGGACCCTGCAGAAGCCAGTCCAGGGCAATCCCCCTCGCAGGCAGTGGCACTCCTCACAGAACTCAATTTTAAATCGGATTTCCATACGGAGATTCTGCAGAGGATGGACGCCAGTCTGGTACGGGTGGCTGAGGCCCTGGAGCAAAATGCTGCGGCCAACGTGACCATTGGTCAGGCCCTGGCGGAAAATACCAGGGCCAACATCCGCATCGCCAATGCCCTGGAGCAGCTCGTTCGCCAGCACATGCGGGAGCCGACCTCCCTTCCTGCCGGAACATCAGGATCCTCCACCTCTGGCACAACATCAGCCAATTCTCCACATTTGCCTAGCCCTGTGCCTAGTCCAGAGGCCACAACATCTGCCTCTGGACAGGCCAGCCCGATGACATCCCGGACCCGGTCTGGCGCCCACCCTCCCCCAGCCAAACGGGGGAAAAAACATTGACAGCACTGGCTACTTTTCCCACACTCCTTCTGTGCTTGCCCCATACTCCTTTCTGGCCAAAACTTCCCTCTCCTTTCTTGTGAATTGTTTTTAATTTTTTGTTTTTAGCTTCCATACCTTTTATGTTTGCACAAATTAAAATTTTTATTGGAATAACACTGCCAAAAAAGTTTGGGCCAAAAATGGGCCAGAAAACGTTTTTAGTTTCCAATAAATTTTGAAAAAATGTTCGACTGTATTCTGACATTATTTTAGAAATGGTTTACAGTTAATCCTGGCCCACAAGGCAAAAACGACCTCCCAAAAAAAAAAAAAAAGGGCTCTTTAAGGAACACTTTAAAATTTACATAAGGATGCAAATTCTCCAGACAAAAGCAAAATGGAAAAATACACACAAACATGATGACATTATTGTTACAATAGCACAAAAACCAAATACAAACCAAAAAAAAAATACCTACAAATGTACGCTAATTGATTGTGTAATCCTGAAATTAGCAGCTATGATTTCCACCTGCGTACGGTTTTGTGCTAACCAAAAAAACTGTTTTCAAAACACATTACAAGCTGGTTTTCAATTCAAAACTGATTGATTTTCTGACAAGCCGTGATTAATCAATGAAACATCATGGAGGGCCGGGACGGAGGAGAAGGCCATCGCCAATGTGGTCGAGTAATCCAGACCCCAAGCTGTGCGAGCAGTTTGAACGGAAAGAGGATCATCCAGAGACGTATGACTTGGTACGAACACATTTGACGTTCGCATCAGATAATGTATGTACGCCCAAAAAACGCCTCGCCACGCCTGCGTTTTTCCATCTCCACCCCCGTCAACGCCCAAAAACGCCCTGTTCTGTCAATCACATTTGACATGTCACTTCCTGTACGCAATTTGCCGAACGAGACAAAAAAAGCTCGTAATATGCTGCACGCACATGCGCAGTGTTACACCGACGCATGCGCGGTTTCTCAACATCGGAACGCAACGAGCGTACTGCTGTTAACGAGCGTCTCTGAATGAGACCACCATTAAATAACACTTTTTCTTTTTTTCAAACACTGAATAAAGACATACATAGGCTACACACAAACCAAGATCAACATTCTTCACTGTGAAGTCTATGGCGATCTAGAAATGAGAACTCCGGCTTTGTGGCTTACATCGTTGCACACTTACAGAACAGTAACTGACAAAGAAGAGGCTGAATTAGCAATCTGCAGCAAGATAAATTACATAAAGTTGCCCAGTCCCGTCAGATGATCCATGGTGCAAAGGACACAGAGGTTTCAACCTAAGGTTTAATGCTGCGTACACACGACTTGCTCGATCAGCAATATTGTTGAACGATTTTTCCTATTTTAAAATTGAACGATATCGTTGAACAATTTTCAACAATGATCATGAATTATTTCTGACAGTATTTAAATGATGAAGAATTCATAGATATTGAGCAAGTTGGCCAGCCTGTACGGTCGACCTCAGATATCGTTACCGTCCATACGGCCACGCGCATCATTGGTCGTTCAGTGCAAAAAAAGTCAACAATGAGAACGGTCTACCGATAAACAATATCGTTATCATTCATATTGTTGACAAAAGTCATCCCGTGTGTACGCAGCTTAAGAATTGCAGGGACTGAAGAAGGCATGTACAATCAATCAGTCACATTAGGTGACTGTCTGGGGCTGCAAGTTTTGGGAGGCACCAAAATTAAGGAAATTAATTTTTTTATGCATGAATTTGCTTTACATCATGATCTAATAATGCTGAAAAATTACATTTGTTTTTTAAAGTACACGCCATAGTGTTAATTCTAGCACCCTACACCTGTCACAACCCATGCGGTTCCTCTCCCCTGCCTGGGGTGTCGCTCTCTGCTCTGGTGCTTCTAGCACACTCAAGTGATGCAACAAACTGCTTATATACAAGCCAGAGTGTGCTAGAAGCACCAGAGAAGAGAGTGGCAGGAAAAAGGAACTTCATGGATTGTGGCATGTGCAGGGTTCTAGAATGAACACCAATTATAATATAGTAATTAGAACAAAACATGAGAAAGACGAAATCGAAGTTACCACCTTAGGCAGGAGAACCCTCAGACTAAAGCCTTTGCAATGTTTCATGCTGTACTGCCTATGTATATCTCCTAATCCTAACATAAACATCATCAATATAATAGTCACCTATTGTCTGTCCTGCCTCCATCATGTGCAGTGGGAGCTAGGCTGCAAGCCATAGGCGATCCCCCACCACTTATGGCTCTCACGGCGGAGGATAAAGTGAAGGAACAGCAGGGAGCAAGGGAGTGATATGCGGCGAGGCTGGTGCAGTCGTGGTAAATATATGGCACTGGCAGGGAGAGAGCAAATAAGGGATCCAGTATGCCAGTCAGCTATAATCATTTTCATGGCTCGTGCAACACATTATTTACATACAGCTATGGACTATGTAGCTACTGAATGCTGGAGGTGTGTATAATAGCAACAAGGGGCAAATGCAGACGTTCTAAAACACCATCAGCCCCCTCAAAAAATAAAATCTATCCAGAATCAGTGTGGCTATACATTTATCCTCCATACAGTCATTTGGGGAAATCCACTGGGAGGCTGCTGCTGTGGACAAATGATAGCCATTATGTATGTAGGTACTATATACATGCAGATGCCCGGAGAGCAGACACAGCTGGCCACTTTCGGGGGCGAGGGCGGGTCCCGATGTAGGCTTCCCCCCCATCATGGGAAACTACCGCAAATTGCGGGAGCGCAAAGATTGGGTGGAGCTAAATGATGTGTCTTCACGCCATTTAGTCCTGTCCACTCCATACAGAGCCGCGATTCACAGCATTTATGCCGCGATTCCCAACAATTATCTCCCCATCCTGCCCACTTCACTAGGAAATGGGCGGGATGCAGGAGATCCGGATACTCTTCCGGGGGTGCGAGGTGTTCTCTGAAACTTCGGGAGCCATCTGCAACTTTCGGGAGAGTAGGTAAGTATGAGTATACTGTAGACACATAGGGGAATTTTTACTAAAGTGCGAGTTTTTAGAAGTAGAGTTGTTGCCAATAGCAACCAATCAGATTCTAACTATTATCTTCTAGAAGGTGCTAAATAAATCATAAGTAGAATCTGATGCTATTCTAAAGACCCGCACTTTACTGAATAAACTTCTAACTCATACTTGCCGACAATCAGCACCCTCCGTCCGGGAGGGAGCTGATTGTAGGCTAACAGTGGGGGGGCGTGTCCGGACAGTTATGACACATTGGGGATGAGGCCACGTTATCGCGTCATCATAGCCCCGCCCCCTCTTCACAATGCCATTATTTTCAGCATTGTGAAGCATGGGGCGGGGCCACGGTGGCGCAATTCAGCGAGAATCACGTCACCGCCCACCCACCCCCCCTGCTGCGAGGATTTCTAGTTTATTCTGGGGGGAGGTCGGGAGGGTTGGTGAATGCCAGGAGGCTTGCCTGCCTATCCGGGGGGGCACCCAATGTTCGGAAGGCTCCCGGCCAAATCGGCAGGGTAGGCAAGCCTGCCCTAACTGTACACTGATTAAGTGCAATACCAATTTTTTGTTATTATTTTACACACTGCCAGCCACCACCTGTACACACAGACACACCGTGGGGAAAATAAATACCCATTAGTAGTACATAAACAATCTCTGTCCCCCCCAGCATTGCAATGTCTAATACACAGAATAATTTGCCTATACGCAGGTCATGCTAAGAAATAGAAAGATAATCCCATAGTAGAAAGAAAGTCATATGAGATAGATAGATAGATAGATAGATAGATAGATAGATAGATAGATAGATAGATAGATAGATAGATAGATAAAATATTTAAATAATTTAATTTCCTTATTTCCTAAAATAAAGTTTCATACTTTTAAAAAACTTTTTGTTTTTCTATAATCATGGTTCTCTATTATAATAATGTAGCGTCTCCTCTGGCAGATGCATTTAACTGTAATATATGATTATCATAATGCATCATGACCACATCTAGTCTGTTCCTTGTAAGTAGTGTGGACTGAAAATACATATAAACATAGGTTTAAATATCTAGAAGGCCAAAGACCTGCTCTAAATGGATTTATGTATTGTGTTTACAAATACAGATTTAATAGCAGTGAGAGAAGTGTCATATCCATTTGTGCTTGCTCCATTTAGTTTATGGATCTAAAGGCTAGACTATAATTTATTTACTATCAAACTGGAGCTTTATGGGAAGAAGCTAATTTCTGCAAACATAATACATTAATTTCAGGATCATAAAGAGAGACTTTTTGTTATTATACAACCTGCCCATAAAAATGATGGAAGCTACGGTTAGAATTATTGATATGACTAAACGAGCTGCGTCTTTGTACAAAGTCCACGTCTTGGTCACATTTTAATTTGGGAAACTGTTATGTAAGTAACATATCTGGTAGTGCTTTCATTCTCATTAAACTAAGGCAGCAGATCGGCAAAGAGCACAGAGATTAGACAGTTAAGGTGAGGCTTATACAGTATTACAGTTTTATTAAGTCTGTTTTTTTTTCTTTGACTGGCAATATACTGCATCAATAGGGACCTAATGTAGGTGCCTGCAATGGTTTAGAAAGAGTTAGGAATTTTGTAATCAGTCCAATGATAGGAGACTTAGGGGTCTATGCATCCTTAATTTATTCAAGCGGAGATCTTATTTATAGTTATATGAAATGTAAGTATCGGACCTATTCATTATATTGGCGACTAAACTGACGGGACGCAAATTCATTAAGTTCCGAAAGCTTGACTGCGGCGGGAACCTGCCGAGTTCCACTATCTCCAATTGGAAGGAAAGCTGACTTGCGAAGAGGAAACCCATCCTGCAGCTCCCCAAAGACCTCACTGTGCATATGCATGAACACTGCTGGGAGGAACCCAACTTTCGCTGCTACGAACTAGTGGCAAAGTTAGTAGTAGAACTCACAGGAACAAATGCTTTCCAGATTAGCTGTTCCCACACACCTGAGCAATAGTGACTTAGGGCATAATTCAGCAGTACACGCTAGATGTTCGTTTATCTGCGCAGGTGCCAGAACGGGTCTGCGAGCCCGCACGGAGACTGGCAGCAGACTGTCAGTGATTGACAGGCTGCTGCCGTTTGGGGGCGGCGATGCATGTCGCCACCGTTGCGGGGGAGAGAAAAAGCCAGGATCTCTGTCGGCTGACGGAGATTTCCTGGCCTCTTCCCCTAAACTGCGATGGCCGGCTGTGGGACCCCATGGGTCACCACAGCTGGCCGATGGTACACAGATTATCCGATGCTGCGTTGGACAACGCAGCTCGGATAAGTAATGCACAGGAGGCGTGCTGCAGTAATGCACAGGAGGCGTGCTGCATTACCACATCTGCAAAGCTCCCTGCGTGCAGCTTTGCAATTACGATACTTACAGAATCAGGCCCTTAATCCAGTAATTTTGAAACTGGCCAGGTAACAAGTGGCGCGTCAGATCCTTACATTTTGTGGGTCAATCAGCATTAATAATGAAAAGGCCCCTTAATATGAATCATCTTACAGTTTTATCCAGTCATATGTCTCCAACTGTAAAATCTGAGTTTTCAACTTGTCTGTGCATACACAAGACAGCTAATCAGCTCACACATGCACTTATCTGTAGAGACTGGCCTGGTAAAGCAGTAGATTAATTGTTACCCAGTGGAGTAACTAGGGGGGGTCGGGCAGGGTGCGTGCCCTGGGCGCCGTGGGACCGGTGGCGTGGGGGGGCGCTGCCGGCCACAGTCCGGCCCGCCCTAGTTAGCCACAAGTGTAGCACCGACCGCAGTGATTGCGGTCGGCGCTACACATTTACACAGGACCGGCGCTAAGTTTCCAGCGCCGGTCCTGTGCTGCACACCTGAGCCCGTTCCCTCCCCCTGAGCGCTTGCCCAATAGCGCCAGGAGAAGGGCTCAGGCTGTGCATAACACACGCATCGCCGCCAGCGCTGGTGGCGATGCGTGTGTTAAACAGCAGCCAATGAGAGTCAGATAGACTCGCATTGACTGCAGCAGCACCCACTGCAAGAGCCGGACTTCCATCTGGCTCCTGCAGTGAGCAATGGGACTGACGTCATGACGTCTGTCCCATAATGCTGAGCGCGCCAGCCCGGGAGGACTGGCGGGCGGCGGCGGGAGCGGTGGAGCGGACCGGAGCAGCAGGTAAGTATGTTATTTTTTAACCTATCTGCAGAACGGGGGAGGGGGGTGGCTACTACTGGGAGGAACTCTACTGGGGGTGGGGGCACCATTATTGGGAGGACCTCTACTGGGGGGGGCTACTACTGGGGGCACTTAATCGGGAGGGGGAACCTCTACTGGGGACTACTACTTGGGGGAGAACTACCACTGGGGGCATTATAAAAGGGGCCTACTAGTAGAGGCACTGCACTCGGGGGACCACTACTGGGGGCAATAAAAGGAAGGGCCACTACAGGGGGCACTGGATAGGGTGGATCACTACTGGGTGCCTGCATAAGGGGACCACTACTGGGAAAACTGCATGGGGGGGACTACTGCTGGGGGCACCATATAAAGGGCACTGCATAAGGGGATACCGCTACTGGGCACACTGCATTGTGGGGAACACTACATGGGGCACTGCATTTGGGGGGACCACTACTGGGGATACTGTATAAGGGGCACTACTATGGGCCTGCATAAGAGGGACCACAACTCCATACTGGGGGTACTGTATAAGGGGTACTCCTGGGGTTAAGGTGCATATGGATAGGAATGTTCAGTGTGAAAATAAAGGGGTGTGTCATGTTGACACGCCCCATTTTAAGTGACTACACCCATTTTTTCACTGCGCGCGCACATCGGGGGGGGCTCCCTTTTCAAATTTGCCCTGTGCTCCAAATACCCTAGTTAAGCCACTGTTGTTACCCCTCAGGACCAGTATTGATGGGTCTAGCTGAGTACTGAACAGTGATTCCAGTGATATTCATTCTAAATTGCAATAATTAGGGGTCTATTTACTAAACCTTGGATGGAGATAACATGGGCGGAGATTAAGGGATATATTGAATATTGAATGCAGATTGTAGTGTGATATTACCGAGTGAATTCACATTGCGAATTCAGGCAATATCACAGGGATTTACTACAAATCCCTTGCAGGGACAGAGTTTGCGATAAAGCTCTGTCCCTGCGAATCCCCACCGCACACTAGTCACGTTATATCCCCTCCGCACACTAGTCACGGTATCCCCTCCGTACACTAGTCACATGGTCACATGACAAAGTGCTCGCGCTAAGCCCCGCCCCGCGATTGCAGACCCCCCCCTCCCTTAATTACACTTACCTGCATGATCCGGGCCTCCGGTGATGTCCTCCATGTCCTCCGGTCAGGTGATCTCCCATACTGCACTGGGACCCGATCACCTGATGACCGGGCCGCAGTGCACTGTGGGAGACCAGCTGACCGAAGTGGAGTCATCACCGAAGGCCTGATCACCGGTCCCTGGAGTCAGGTAAGTTAAAAAAAAAATGTATCAATTTTTTTTTCTCTTTTTTTTTTACAGTAATCAGCTTGCTGTCTGTTTAGGTCACACAGCTGATTACTGTTAATGTTAATAAATAGAGCCCCAAGTGTCAATAAGCTCCTAACTGTCATTTTTCAAACACAGCCTGTGACATGGCAGTTAGGATCTGATTGGCTGGTACTTTATCTCCAGGAAGAGGGCTTCATTTAGCTATGTTACAGTATTAGTAAATGTTATTTTGCTAGTTAAATCACCAAAGCTATGCCAAGCTGGTGGATGGTCACAAGATTGCCCAGGCAGCACGAAGGCACATTTCTTCCCCAGAGCCAGAAAATGAAGCAGCTTCAGTGTAGTAAAGAGGGTGAAGGACAGTTATGGGTTACAACAACTGTTTTAAAATTTCCACAGTGACTGGTCCATGTTTTGTGTCTTTGCCTTCAGATGTCTCTGCCCGTTCCAACCATGACTCACCATCAAAAACAGCACAGATATGTCAGTCGCCAATGATTACTTTGTTATTGGCAGCTTATAATGCCGCTGCCTTACAGTAGTCAAGCATTCCTTAAGCCTCTTGTACTGTAAGTTTGGGATGGAGTCAGCATCCCAACAGTCAGGATGCAGATGGTCACAATACTGACAGTGGCATCCTGACTGCCAGAATCCCGACAGATTGCGGAGCTAAGTATCAGGGTTAGGGGGAGGGTTAGGGTTAGGCTGTGGAACAGGAGGTTTAGGGATAGAGGGCTTCATTCAGAGGCGGCAGTACGGTCTACGACCGCACGGCCGCCTCGATGTTTGTCCAGTGCGCATGCGCACGAGGGAGCCGGCTCCTTCGTGCGCATGCATGAGACCCGCTACGACCAACAGCGCCAGTCGTAGCGGGTCTCTTTCCAAAGGGGGCGAACTGTCGATGTTGATTGACAGCTCGCCCCGTGTGGAAGGCGGGCCAGGGGGGTGGCAGCCCAAACGGAGGCGTTCCCACGGGAACGCCTGCCGTTTGGGGGAGGCCCCACTTACATCACTAGTGATGTCAGTGGAGAGCTTCCGGCTTTGACAGAGCCAGAAGCTCTCCGGGGCTTACGACAAGTGAGACCCTACCCTAGGGTCTCGTCGTAAGCCCCGATGGTCGCGATGGTCTATGACCATCACGACCATCACCCTAGCGGTCATTAGAGCTGTGGGTGTAAACCCACAGCCTAACGACCGAAACAGAGGCGGGCGGTCAGGATGTAAGCAGCCGCCCAGTTTCTGAGCGACCGCTTGCATCCTCCGACCGCCTCTGAATGAGGGCCAGACTGCTGGAGGGGTGGGTTAGGGTTAGGCAGCGGGACTGGGGGGGTTAAGGTAAGGCACTAGGGGGAGGGTTAGGGTAAGGCAACAGGACTGGAGAATTAGGGTTAAGCTGCGGGAAAAGTGGGTTAGGGTTAGGCTGCGGAAGGGGTGGGTTAGGGTTAGGCAGAGGGACAGGAGGGTTAGGTTGTGGGAGAGGTGGGTTAGGGTTATGCAGAGGGACAGGAGGGTTAGGTTGTGGGAGAGGTGGGTTAGGGTTAGGCAGAGGGACAGGAGGGTTAAGGTTAAGCTGTGGGAGAGGTGGGTTGGGGTTAGGCAGCGGGACGAGAGGGTTAGGGGGTTAGACATCAGGACAGGAGGGTTAGGGTAAGACTATGGGAGAGGTGGGTTAGGGTTAGGCAGCCGGACAGGAGAATGAGGGTTAAGCAGCAGGACGGGAGGGTTAGAGTTAGGCAGCGGGACAGGAGGGTTAGGGTAAGGCTGTAGGAGAGGTGGGTTAGGCTTAGACAGCCGGATAGGAGAATGAGGGTTAAGCAGCAGGACAGGAGAGTTAGGGTAAGGCTGTGGGAGAGGTGGGTTAGGGTTAGGCAGCCGGACAGGAGAATGAGGGTTAAGCAGCAGGACGGGAGGGTTAGGGTTAGGCAGCGGGACAGGAGAATTAGGGTTAGGCAGCAAGACGGGAGGGTTAGGGTAAGGCAGCAGGACGGGGGGGGTTAGAGTTTTACTAGGGGTGGGCCCCCCAGATGTTGTAGAACTACACATCCCAGCATGCCCTGAAACAGTCTTGCTATTTGCCCATTATAAACCTTCTGCAAGGCATGCTGGGATTTATAGTTCAACAACAGCTGGAGGGCCGCTTATTTCCCACCCCTGGGTTAGACAGAGGGAGGGTTAGGGTTAGGCAGCGGAACGGGAGGGTTAGGGTTAGGCAGCAGGACGGGAGGGTTAGGATTAGACAGAGGGACGGGAGGTTTAGGGTTAGACAGAGGGACAGGAGGGTGAGGGTTAGGCTGTGGGAGAGGTGGGCTAGGGTTGAGGGGAAGGATTAGGGGAAGGGTTATAATACTTACAGAAATCTGTCTGGATTCTAACATGTCGGGATGCTGTTGTCGGTATTCTGACCATCGAGAACCTGACCGTCGGGTCCCATACCTAACCCGTAGTTGGGCAAGGATATTGTTAGCTTCTGATTCTTATTTTTATATGTAATCTGTTTGTATCATCACGTACTCAATCTACAGTGCTGTGCTATACGTCAGGGATTATTACTGTAATTAAATTATAAACACAATAACTGACTGTAAGAAAAACTAATTTTATTGCTGTTATATTAATTACTGTAGGTCAGGCTAAAAGAAAGGAATATAAAATAACTATTCTGTAAACACAAAGTGGCAAAAAATATGAGATATGGTAAGAACTTACCCTTGTTATCTCTATTTCTACGAAGTCCATAGGGTTCCACAGGATACCTTGGGGTATAGGTGTGACGTCAGTCGCAGGGCACCAAAGAGTTAAGCTTTCAGCCTCCCAGGATGCACTAGGTCCCCCTCCTATACCCCGCCCCCGGGCCAAGGCACCTCAGTTAGTTACCAAGCCATAGGCCGGAGGAGGAGAAGGAAGAGAGAGAACAAAGATCTGGACACATACAAGAATCACATTCTCACCAGAGGGAGACGGAAAACCGGTGACCAGAACAAAGCCCATCTGCAGCACAGGTGCGACAGGGCGGGAGTCCTGTGGAACCCTATGGACTTCGTAGAAATAGAGATAACAAGGGTAAGTTCTTACCATATCTCATATTTTCTACTTCAGGGTCCATAGGGTATCCACAGGATACCTTGGGGATGTCCCAAAGCAGTATCCTTTAAGGGTGGGGACGCTCCTGTGCAGAAAGGAGAATCCGCTGCCCGAAGGAAGCATCCTGAGAGGCGAAGGTGTCAAACCTGTAATACCTCACGAAGGTATGGACAGAAGACCACGTAGCAGCCTTGCAGATCTGAACTGCCGAGGCACCACGTCGAGCTGCCCACGAAGGACCCACAGACCTAGTGGAATGAGCCTTCAGAGAAGGAGGGACCGGTAGGCCTTCATGAAGATAAGCTTCAGAAATAGCCATACGGATCCAGGCTGCCAAAGTTTGCTTTGAAGCAGGCCAACCCTTTTTACGGAAGCCATAGAGGACAAACAAAGCGTCCGACTTCCTAAACGAAGAAGTGCGGTCAACATAAGTCCTTAAGGCCCGCACAACATCCAAAGAGGCCTCACCCACGGAAAGACCCGGTGAGTTAAAGGCCGGAACAACTATTTCCTCGTTAACATGAAACTGGGAAACAACTTTGGGAAGAAACTCGGGCCGAGTGCGGAGCACTGCCCTGTTCCCATAAAAAAACAAGAAAGGGGGTCTACAAGAAAGAGCCCCTAACTCAGAAACACGTCTGGCCGAAGCAATGGCCAGAAGGAAAACAGTCTTAGCTGTTAGCCATTTAAGATCCACTGAGCCCAGTGGTTCAAACGGCGGTCCTTGGAGAGCCCTCAGGACCACAGCCAAATCCCAAGGCGCCACAGGTGGAACAAAGGGCAGCTGAATGCGGAGAACACCCTGCATAAAGGTGCGCACATCCGGGATTGTAGCAATCCTACGGTGAAACCAGACAGATAGGGCCGAAACCTGTACCTTCAAAGAAGCAAGGCGAAGCCCATGATCTAGTCCCGCTTGCAGGAAGGCGAGAATCCGAGACAGACGAAACTCCCGCGGTGCATAACCTCTCGGTCGACACCACTGGAAGAACGTATGCCACACGCGATGGTATATCCTCGCGGAAGACGGTTTCCGAGCTCGTAACATGGTACGCACCACAGAGCTGGAAAACCCGCGGGACCTCAGCATGGCCGTCTCAACAGCCACGCCGTCAAAGACAGCCGAGTCAGGTCCGGGTGAAGGCAAGGACCCTGAGACAGAAGGTCCGGTCGTAGCGGCAACCGCAGAGGACTGTCCACGGACAGACCCTGAAGGTCTGAGAACCAGTGCCGTCTGGGCCACGCGGGAGCTATCAACAGGAGCGTCCCTCCTTCCTGTTTGAATTTCCGGATTACCCGTGGAAGAAGGGAGACCGGAGGGAACAGGTATGCGAACCGGAACGTCCACCGGACGGACAGAGCATCCACCAGAGACGCCCCTTCGTCTCTTGTGCGAGACCCGTACACCGGCAACTTGTTGTTGTGCCGGGACGCCATGAGGTCGATTTCTGGAAGACCCCACCTGTCCACCAGTAGTTGAAAAACGTCCGGGTGCAGGGACCATTCCCCCGGATGAACGTCCTGGCGACTTAGAAAGTCCGCCTCCCAATTTAGCACTCCCGGGATGAAGACCGCTGATATGGCCGGAAGATTGCGCTCCGCCCAAACCAGGATCCGAGAGACCTCTACGAGAGCCGCCCGACTGCGAGTTCCTCCTTGCCTGTTTATGTAGGCCACGGTGGTAGCGTTGTCCGACTGGACCTGCACCGGGCGACCCTGGAGAAACCACTGTGCCTGCTGGAGAGCATTGAAGACCGCACGGAGTTCCAAGATATTTATTGGAAGCTCCGCTTCTGTCGGCGTCCACCTGCCCTGGAACAAGTGTGGACCCGAAACTGCTCCCCAGCCCCGAAGACTGGCGTCCGTTGTCAACAGGACCCAATTTGGAACCCAGAACGGACTTCCCTTGTTGAGGTGGGTTGTCTGTAACCACCACGCAAGGGACAGGCGAACCTCCTGGGTGAGCACAATCGTCTGGGACTTCAGAGACTGAGTCAGCCCGTTCCACTTGGACAGGATCAGGTGCTGCAGAGGTCTGGAGTGAAACTGGGCGTATTCCACCATGTCGAACACCGACACCATGGAGCCCAGTAACCTCATCGCCGAGTGTAAGGACACCTGGCGGCTGTGCAGGCAACTGCGCACCCTTGACTGTAAAGCAGAGATCTTGTCCTCCGTCACGAAGATCCTTTGCTGTCCCGAGTCCAATAAGGCTCCAAGATGCAGAATCCTCCGAGACGGGATTAGAGTGGACTTCTGCCAGTTGATTAGCCAGCCGTACCGTTGCAGCAGTGCAATGGTCAGGTCCAAGTGGCGTAACAGGAGCTCTGGAGATCCTGCCACCAATAACAGGTCGTCCAAATACGGCAACATGCGGACTCCCTGCAGCCGCAGAGAAGCCGCCATGACCGCCATCACCTTGGTGAAAACACGTGGTGCTGTTGCCAGGCCAAAAGGTAACGCCCGAAACTGGAAGTGGTCGCTGCGGATTGCAAACCTGAGGAACTGTTGATGGCGCAAAAGAATAGGGACATGCAGGTAAGCGTCCTGTATGTCCAATGACACCAAGTAGTCCCCAGGTTCCAGCGCCAGAATGATGGACCGTAGGGTCTCCATCCGAAACTTCGGGACCCGCAAAGACTTGTTGAGTGCTTTGAGGTTGAGAATCAGACGATATGACCCATTGGGTTTCTGTACCAAAAATAGATTTGAATAGAAACCCTGGCCCCTCTGGGAGAATGGAACAGCCACTATAACTCCAGCCTGGAGCATAGTGTGCAATACCTTCCGCAGCTCCGTAGCCTTGTTCCGGTCTGATGGGAGACCCGTGGTGAAGAAGCGAGCCGGGGGTCTGTGCCGGAAGGAGAGGGCGTATCCGTGGGAAACCACCTCCAGAACCCAAGTGTCTGTCGTAGTGGTCGACCAACACTGGGCGAACTGTAGCAGGCGGCCTCCCACCCTGGGATCCCCCAAAGGGAGGCCCGGACCGTCAGGCCGCAGGCTTGTCATCTGGCTTGGGGGCCGGACGTCTGGTACTCCATGCCTGCTTCCGGGGCTTGACCGATTTCTTAGGGCCAGCCTGTCGAGGAAACGACTGTGGTTTGGGCCTGCCCTGGGCCCTAGATGACCGAAAGGACGATGGTCCCGAACCAGAAGGAGCAGCGGCCGACGGGAGACAAGCAGATTTGGCTGCCGCCAGCGTGGCCACAATCTTATCCAGATCCGGACCGAAGAGAACTTCTCCGGTAAACGGCAACGCTTCCAGACCTTTCTTGGAATCTGCGTCCGCCTTCCAGGATCGCAGCCACAAGGTGCGACGAGCAGCCACCGCTGCTGAAGAAATTCTAGACACCAGAGTACTAATGTCTAGAGCCGCCTCGTTGATGTAGGTGGCCGAATCACGGAGATTGCCAATCAACTCCGCCTGTTCGGCCGGACAGTCGGATTCAAAAGAAGCCTCTAATGAATCCGCCCAGCGCTCCATCGCTCTGGCAACCCAGCAAATGGCCATAGCCGGCCGTGCTGCCCCCCCTGCAAGGGAATAAGCGGACTTCAGGCAGATTTCTACCTTGCGGTCCGTAGCATCCTTAAGGGAGGACATGGATGGCATCGGCAATGTGGCACTACGGACAAGACGGGTCACGTGAGAATCCACCTGTGGAGGGGATTCCCACTTAGCAAAATAATTATCCGCGAACGGATAAGCCACCGCCAGGCGTCTCTGCGGCTGGTATCTTTTGCCAGGTTGTTTCCACGCCTCCTCTAAATGGTCCACCAACTGACCCGAAAGAGGAAAGACTGTGGCATCGCCCTTCACATCTTTGAAAAAGGCATACTTAGATTTAGCCGCTGGGGGAACTTCGTGCTCAATCACCAAGGCTGTGCGGACCGCCCGAATAAGTCCAGGAATATATACTTTGGACTTAGCATCAGCGTCCTTAGTATGGAGAGGTTCCTGATCGTAAGGATCCAGAATCTCCCCATCATCAGACGTCCCTTCGTCATCCTCATAAGGAGCGGACAGAGACGCCACCGGCCTTTTATGAGGCCGCATCACAGACTCCCCTTGCAACACATCCGACAAGTGCTGTACAGAACTCGTCAGGGAGTTAACCCACGCTGGCTCCTGAGAACCCGGGAGCGGGGAAATAGGGAGACTGTGGGGTACCACCAATTGTCGTGGGAACCCCTGCATGGGTGACGACACCACAGACTGCTGGGACAAACCCATCGGAGTAAACGCGGGCTGCGGAGCTAACTGGCCCACTAAAGCTGTTAACGCCTGAGCGAAACAAGCCCAGGGCGGCTCCTGTACCGGTGCTGTAACCGTAATAGGCCGCGCCATGGACAAACACTGCCGGCAAAGGCCCTCCGCGCTACCCTCCCCCTCCGCTAACGGTACTTTGCACGTGGTACACTGTAGCCGGAGGGGAAAATCACTTTCAGACATGATGGCACCACGTATGTGACCTCTCTCACCAATTAAGTATTAAATAGGCGAGAGACCACCCTGCAGCACCGCACCGCAAGGGCTTTAGCAGAAGAACAGGGACAGTAATAAAGCTGACAGTTTAGAGAAGAAAAGTTACAGGCAGCGCTAGCACAGTCACATACAATGCAGAGAAATAACAATTCCTGCACTAACAGCGCTGATTACTCAACTACACAGACACAGGGCCTGGTAGGACACAGCGCTGCATACACAGACCTGAGCCACAGCGGAGGAGAGGTATGCGGGGGGACCCAGACCACGATGCTTCCGTCCAGCGCTTCCAGCAGCGTTCACCATGCGTTCTGGAGAAGATGGCCGCCGAGGAGCAGAGAGGAGGCTGGCCTGGGGGAGGAGCGCTGCCACAGGACCAGTCGGCAGCATGCAGAGAGGGCTGTGTGCAGCGGGGGAGGCGCCGGCTGTGAGACAGGGAAGGCGCGCCCCCCTGGCATGCATTTAACCCCTGGGACGCCGCAGCGCTACCGCTCTGCTGCGGTCCGCTGTCCCAGGGGGTAGTGGAAGCGCAGGTTGGTCGCCTGGCTCCACGCTGCAGCCAGTCCCCAGGGAGCCCCCTGCCTGGGGACTTAGGACCATGTGATCAGCGGGGACCCACCGCGGGACCCCGCTGCTTACCTCTGTCCCCCTTGAATCCGGCCATGGTCCGGAGCATCTGGGGTCACCGCTAGCTGCGACCCCAGACGCCCACCAGCATCCCCGGATCAGTACCGGCGTTCTGGTACCGGCGGGGTGTAGGGAAGACAGCATGGACGTCAGGACTGACAGTCCATGCTGTTCATCCAGATGTGCAGCCACAGCTGCATGAAGAAAAAGCTTCAGGGGCTCTTCTAGCCCCCACTCCAACAGGTGCACCCGACTCCGGCCGGGCACCAAACTAAACTGAGGTGCCTTGGCCCGGGGGCGGGGTATAGGAGGGGGACCTAGTGCATCCTGGGAGGCTGAAAGCTTAACTCTTTGGTGCCCTGCGACTGACGTCACACCTATACCCCAAGGTATCCTGTGGATACCCTATGGACCCTGAAGTAGAAATACACATTACTGAAGTGACCAGAACTAGTTACAAAGGGTTTGCACTTAAGCTAATTATATCAGAGAGAATTGTACACAGAGACATAATACTTCGCCTACAATATAAAAAATTTAATAATGTGGGAGCAACTGTTACAGCACTGTCAAATGTGAAAACAGAACCCTGGTAATCACCAAGAAGCAGAGATATCCACCGGTACTTTGTAGCTGCATGAAGTTTCCGCATGTTTTAAGTAACGGGCCCATTCACCATTAGTGGCCCGATGTGGCCACCTGGAAATGATCAGACTCCGAAAACTGAAGGCTTTAGTTCCCGGAGTCCAGTCTTTCCTATGGGAAGGAGGTTCGAGTTGCAAATAGGGGGGGGTCATTCAGAC
This sequence comes from Taudactylus pleione, assembly GCA_031769625.1. Taxonomy (NCBI): domain Eukaryota; kingdom Metazoa; phylum Chordata; class Amphibia; order Anura; family Myobatrachidae; genus Taudactylus; species Taudactylus pleione. The sequence goes on along the minus strand of JAUIMM010000200.1, from coordinate 1,650,273 downwards.
CCACTCACGAGCGCAGGACGCTCGCAAGCGGGTCGACGGTGCCCTACTGCGCATGCGCACGACGGAGGGAGCTCCGCTGTGCGCATGCGCGAGACACGGCTAGCGACGGGCTCTCCGTCGCTCCGGGTCTCGCACCAAAGGGGGCGTGCTGTCAATGTTGATTGACAGCACGCCCCCTTTGGTGGGCGTGCCGGGGGCGTGGCTGCCAGACGGAGGCGTTCCCATGGGAACGCCTACCGTCTGAAGCCGGCCCCTCTGACATCAGTAGTGATGTTAGTGGGAGTGATTTTGGCTCTGATAGAGCCAAAATCACTCCAGGGCTGACGGCAGCGAGACCCTACCGCAGGGTCTTCGTCGCAAGCCCGATGGTCGCGATGGTCTGGACCATCGCGACCATCAACATGGATGCTCGCTATAGCTGTTGGTGGTCACCCACAGCTATGCGAGCGTCCAAGAGGCCAGTCCATTCTCATGTAGGAGGGCCCTGATTCAGAGCGAGCACTCTGGTCAGAGCGTCCGGCTCTGAATCAGGCCCAGAGATCCACTCGGGTCTTTCTACCACCTCCAGCTCACTCAGTGCACGTGCGTGCACTCGTGCATATGTAGAATCACTTCTTGGTCAAACCTGGCAGAGCAGTGAAAGTAATGTGATAAGGCTTGCAGGGGCAGCTGCTCTAGTAGTTTGGTATCGGCCTCTGCATCTTGCGGCAAGTTGGATACCAAAGTAAAAGGGAGCTTATGGGGCTTGATAATGAATATGCCCCTAAGTAACAAGACCCAGCTATACATAGATACACAAGCAGTAACAGGTGTCACTAGAGCCACATGCAGCCCGCCGAGCCTTCACCTGCTGCCCCAGCTCCTTCCTGCTTTATTGTTAGACTAGTCAGCAGCCCGTCAAAATGATGGGACATTTTTCGCGCCCATTAAAAGTCCCGTTTCAGTGCACAAATGGGCCACTTTTCGGTCATATCTGCTCACCAGTACCGGCGGCTGTGCACGCCCGAATGGAGTAACACTTGAATTGCTCCGTCGGGCGCCATCTAGTGGAGGTGAGGCGCAGCGTTAGCCTTTATATATATAGATTTGTTAAGTATGACTTATAATACTTATATAAAATGCCTGCTGATGCTACAGATTGGGATCTGTTTCTTTGATTAAATGTACTGTTTCTACTTGTTACAGAGATAAATGGTAATGTGCTACCATGTGGAAGGTTTGAGGGCCCAAGTGTATCAGTTTGCCTATTGCTGGTATAGATTCATTAGGTACAGTAGTACGGTCAATGAATGGTCAGGAAATATTGCTAGAATTACAGTATGATAATTGAACAGGCAAAGGTCATATACAGGGCATCAGACTGGATATTTAGTATACTGCTCGCCTCTCACAGATAAAAAAAAAATACATAATCAGAATACACCAATACAACAACAAGAAGATGAAAACCGAAACTAGGCAGGAACCATGTGATACACCAGGAAATGATGCTGCTGTATTTAGGATTTGTGGAGCAATCATCAATGATAGTAAAATATTACAAATAGTAGCAGCCTTGAGAAGAGCAGAAATATGATCCAGGTGAAGACACATACATCTCAACGCCCAGTGCTTTGCTTCTGATGGTTACTACTATCAAAACATTTTTTTCTAGAACCATGAAGTTCTCCTGTCACCACTCGGGCCTGTAACTTATCAGCAGATTCTTCTGTTTCAGCCACCTTATAGACCAAGTGGACACTTAAGCTGTGTACTCCCTAAACGATGTGTATCCAGCGCGATTTATCGAGCAGAGGGACCCGGCGGGGGTGCCGACATCGGCAAGTGCATACACACATGCCGATGCCGGCAACAACGGACCAACGGCGGGGGCCATGCTGCATTAAGCAGATATCGCCGACGACGCGCGGGAGCGCACATCGTCAGCGACATAGCGGGTACACACTAGCCGATGTGCCCAATATGACTTCCGATCCGCCGGGAACAGACGACATATCGTCCGGCATTACCTGGCCACATAAGCAAGCCGGATGTGAGCTTAGCTGAGTACAACCACTTTTTTTTAAGAATAACCAAAAAATCATTGCCAGTGAATCATAAATGAGCTGCAGCTAGGGGGAGCTACAAGTCATTGTGCAGAAGTACGTACGGTTTTGGTCACACTAAAAGAAGCTTGCAATTGGGCAAGCCGTATCCAGTTATCTCTACTGTGTTTTATAAAGCTGACAACACGGTGGTACAGTGGTTAGTGGTGCCATGGAGTAAATTAATGAACTGAGGGCCTGATTCAGACCCGCTCGCAAGCGCTATGCACTCGCGAGTGGGTCGATGGTAGCCCAGTGAGCATGCTCCGTCGTGCGCATGTGCGAGACCCGGATAGTGACGGGCAGTCTGTTGCTCTGGGTCTCGTACCAAAGGGGGCGTGCTGTCGATGTTGAGTGACAGCACGCTCCCTTTGGTGGGCGAGCTGGGGGAGTGGCTGCCCAAACAGAGGCATTCCCATGTGAACGCCTCCATTTGGGGCCGGCCCCACTGACATCACGAGTGATGTCAATGGGAGAGATTTCGGCTCTGTGAGAGCCGAAATCTCTCTGGGGATGTGGCAATGAGTCCCTACCACAAGGGTCTCGTCGCAAGCCCGATGGTCGCGATGCTCTTGACCATCGCGACCATCATTTTGGCCGCTCGCTATAGCTGTGGGTGGTCACTCACAGCTATGCGAGCGGCCAGGAGGCCGCTCTTAAATTCAGAGGGACGGACCTGATTCAGAGCGAGCGCCCTGTCAGAGCATCCGGCTCTGAATCAGGGCCTGAGTCCATTAACTGAGTTTCTGTGTCCTCCTCATGTTCACATGGGTTTTCTACAGGTGCTACTGTTATTTCCACAGTTCAGAAAATCTTTACTGGTGGGTTAATTTGCAGTTGCTATACCTTTAGGAGTAGAGATGGGCATCTGTCAACCACAGATGTTTAAGATCCAATGAAGATGCTTTTGTCATTTGATTCCACCATTGCGTGCTTTTTTATGATGGCTGCTGGTGTCACTTGTGCTGTGTACACCAGGAAGGAGAGACTAGAGAGGCAGATGTATGAAGCTCTGGAAAGTGATAAAGTGCAGAGTGATAAATGACCAGCCACTCAGCTCCCAACTGTCATGTTACAGGCTGTGTTTAAAAAATGACAGTTGGGAGCTGATTGGCTGGTGGTGTCCATTGCACATACCATCAAATATTAAACCATCAATTGGTTAACAGACAAAGGCTAATGTGCCATTGCAAGGTGTGTTGTGATGGTGGCAATGCCGAGACAATTTGATGGCTCACGTCTGATGTCCGTCCCTATCTACAAGTTCTTGACTTACTTTTTTGTTTTTTGTTATTTAGATTTTGTCAGCTCTGCCAGATTAGAGCACTTTACTGGCAGATCATGTGACACACACAATTGGATCATGTGACACACACAATTGGATCATGTGACACACACAATTGGATCATGTGAGCAGACAGGTCTACCAAAATCCATAGTAATGAAAGTTTGGACTCCAAGATCTATCACCAAGAATTAAATGTATTCAGTGCACCTCCATTTCCTCCAGCAAAATATAAAGCTGTCCCTTTAAGGAATACGCATTTCCTTCATGAAGAGACTGATAGACAGAAATACAGACAGATAGATTGATAGAAATAGAAATCCTATTGAATGTGCAGATATTACAGATAACTGCAGTGGTTTAGAGTTTTACAAGTTGTTCCTGTACCAGAAGAAAAGCTCTTATCCCTCTCTACATCTATGAATAAATAGATTCCCTCTTGGTAAATTTGGGATTTACAATCTTTGCTCTTCTACACATTTACAGAGACTTTCAATATAAATAATTCAGTACAGTATTCACAGGGTTTAATAAAAAATATAATTTGCACAAACTACAAATCTCACAAATGCCATAGATCACAAGGATTATATTATTACCAGCTGTAACTTACAATATCTTTTTACATCATGATTTCTGAGCAAACAACATCTGAAAAGCAACACAGGCCTGATTAATATGCTACGCTTTATTGTCTACATCCCAGACGCCCTGTTTCACAGTGAATGATTATTTATTTTTACTGAAGAAATTCATATGTGCGCTATGCAGTTAATTGCAATTATCAAGATCATTTTTAATTTCAGGGGCTGCCCCTTGGAAAATACTGTAGGTGTTCCTGTATTAAATATTAGACCCACGCTGACATGAAATTGAGTTCTGCCGTAATGATAAGCTGGCCACATACTAGACGATTTTCTGCACGATTAGGCCGATTTCGATGCATCGGAACGACAAATCGAGCATAATATGTGTAAATCGTACGTGTCCACTGATCATAACGATGCGCGTACCTGCGGGTCGTTTGTCGTATCTTTATATCTTACCTACAACGGGCAAGATCTGGCAATCTCGTACATGACGCACTGGAAATAATTAAGGATGCACGATAGTTTGTTGGTCAGATTGGACACTTTAAGCACCATATAGTGTCCTGGACTGCCGGGGAGAGTTCAAGGGAAATCGTTAACGACATTGCGTCGTTTGCGAGTCGTTTAGTGTGTGGCCAGCTTTAGGTTTCTTTTTTCTGTGCATTCACTTTATTGCTTATATATGAACACCTTACACAATGTTATCGTTTCCTGACCCTAATGTGCCCTTGCTTAAACCAGTTGCTTGAGCAGGTTTACCACAAACATGCGTGATCTTATGTGAAAGCCCCGGTCAGTTTGTCAAATTTCCTATTCATAAGAACTTAAGCACCATGTATTTACTTGGAGCATGCTCTCCGCCCATCTCCTGTCTGCAATAAGCCCCTGCAAGCTGGGGTATATAACACTGGAAACCAACAGCACCATGTGCTTATTGTGCTCTTGTACCATACTCCTGCTATTATTGATTGGTTTGCTAACTGACTACCAAAACTTTGACCATTGGCTTCATCTGACAGCAACTCCAGTGGTTTTTAATGGCTTGGACTCACAACCTTCCAGCTCTGTTTTCCTGGCCTAAGAGGAGAAGTGAAGCTGCTCCCCCATGGCCAACAATCAGATTGTAGCTATGATTTATCTAGTACATTCTATAAAATGATTGCCAGAATCTGAATGGTAGGATCTATATGGGCAACACTTTCACTTGTCCTCTGGTTTGATACATCCCCTTTGTCTTGGATCACCCTTCTGGGTAACAGCAACTGGGATCCATCCCTGATGATTAAAGCAGCAACCCCTGTGCTGTACCCCAAATAACAACATGTCAAGTATTAGTGAGTCATGCAACAGATGATCAGATGCAGATATTGTCTGACCCCATTTGCTTCTCTTCGTGAACAAGATCTTTCAGATTCCAATCAGATATGGATGAGATGTCTTTCTAGGTCATTACACACTGAAATAAATATAGCTGAAATAAACATGGCATACCTATGTGCCATGCTGTAACTGTTGGTGTTATGCTGTCTAACTGCTGAAAGTCTTAAACGGCCCTTTTTGGACCGAAGTTGACAGACGCAATAAGTATTCTGCTGTTGGGATAATCTGCATATTTTTATGCTTATATGAACTGCCTATATTCGTTGTTGAAGACTGGATAAAATGTACAGCGATGGTGTTTTTACTAGGTGGTGAAGATTAAAAGAACTATGCAATAGAAAAATTGAAATCAGGGAGTAGTGCCTTCATTTGATTGTGGCATGTTAATAGGAGTACTATCAATGGGTACTTCAAATGAAAGAGCACCCCTGAGATGAATAACATAAGTGTGTGCATAAGCTCAAGTTCGTATATAGAGAGAGCATTAAGTTTAAGGCTGTATACCAACGTTTTCATGTCATCCAGATGACATCTACATGCATATGTTCCATTGTGGAGCAAAGTGGTCAGAAAATGTCAACATACTGCCAATGTATTTCCTCTTTACACAACTTCCTCAGGAGGAGAAAAGTGTGTGATGTCCTGGTTGCCTGGGGAAAACAGCTTCCTGCACATGGTATTCCTTTTGAGCAATCACTATGTTCGGTTCATAATACCCCATTACTTTTTAATTGTTGCCCACAGCAAGCCGTATATTTCTTCAAATTAAATATTTCTCTTAACTCTATTTTGTTACAACGTAATATATTCAGGCTTGCCTACCCTCCCGTTTTGGCCGGGAACCTCCCGATTTTCGGGTGCCGCTCCCGGCCCCCCGGAAAGGCAGGCAAGCCTCCCGGAAGTCTCTGGCCCTCCCTACCTACCCCCTGAAAAAACAGAAATACCCGCAGCCGGGGGCCCGGTGATGCGATTCACGCAGAATCACGTCATCGTGGCCCCGCCCCCTGCTTCACAATGCCGAAAACCCCCAATGGCCGGCCCCGCCCCCCGCTATTAGCCGACAATCAGCTCCCTCCCGGAAGGCTGGAGCTGATTGTCGGCAAGTATGAATATATTACCTGATAAAATTCAGGATGGGAACATTTTACAATAGAAAATTTGACAATTGGAATGCCATATGTTGATATTACAACTCAAAACATGTTTAATTAATTCTGATGATAAAACAGCATGATGGGTTACTAGTTCACTGGTGATACTAGATGTCACTTATAATATAAGACCGTACTTCTCACTAATCCTGCATCTCAGAGATTGAAAGGCATATTAATCACCAACAGAATATTGGGTATAATGCATTATGAGATACACCACCAATCTAATCAGTGGTCCTTCTGTTTGCTTATTTTGCTCACTCGACTCTGTCACCTGTAATGAATGTAATCAGAAGCAGATTTTCATTATTCTATACGATTTTCCAACGCTTGAAAGCAGGAGTTAAATTATCACTGTACCTGTGTACGGTGTGTTTATGCTTGTGCCACATCATCTAATCAAAGTGTACACGGGAGAGGAAGTATTGAATAATAATGCTTGTAGGCTGCAAGCGAAAACAGAGGTCAGGAACTTCAGAATTCATTTGCATGCCATTAAACAGGGCGCACAGGTGCAGAAATTAAAAGGTTCCATTCTTGCTGTATAGCGTTCATTAAAAATTCCAATCCAAATTGCCTTCTTATAGAAATGAAATCCTACACTCAATTCTGGTTGGGGAAACAGCCTACTGGGATCTAATTACCAGAATCTAATCACAATCTTTTAAATACTTATACTTTTAAATAGTTTTTTTTTCAGCATTCACAAAGCTGCCTTTGATAAGGTATCTCCACATCGGGAAGAACAAAGTACAGTGTTAAACACTGCCGCTCTACGCTTACTGAACTATGTAAACCTTAGCAGGAATCTAGTCTGTTATGTACTCTTAATAACAGCTTTTAGGCTACAAATAATAAAAGAGAATACTGTAGTTTCTATGGAATCTAATGGTTTTTTTTCTGACATTTAATAAATCAAACATGAAAATACAGGTATCTGCAAAACCCTGGGCACCTCAGGTTAAATTGTATGTTTCACTGATTCTCTAAGTGAAAATAAATAATTGAATGCAACCTATGCAGTTTACATTGCCCTGTAAAAAAAAATAGCTGTGTTACTTAAACATAAATCTCTCTGTGAGAAGATATATGATTTTCTTACTTTTTTCTATGAGTTGTGATTACAGCTGCTATTAACATTTTACAGCTTTGTGTCCTGTAATTACCATGACAACCACTGTTACATGACATATGATTTAGGGACTAGTGAGTCCTTGGAATGCCCCTCTCCAAAACAGGCAACATCACAATTTGTCTGTCACATGACCATCAAGAAGTCCCAAGACTGACTGGCTGCTACTCAGAGATCTGGATAAAGCTTTAAAGGAAGAAGTAGAAACCAATGCTTCTATATAGATGTGCTATCATTCATCAATCACATTTGCGCCATATGGCGTGAGGTGCTTGGCGTGACTTAGACGCTCCGCCACGGGTTGCGATTCATACTTTTGCCTGACTTTTGTGTCTTACTCGCATTGTAGCCAGATACAAAGTCACTTACAGTTTACTAGGGACACTAGATTACTTTGCGGAATCAGTTTTTAAGTCGCAGAGTAAGCATAAAGATATGTATGGTAGTTCATGGCGTGGGTCACTTGTATCAGAACCCTCTGTTTTGCCTTTTTATCTATATTAGCGACCGAGTCGAAACATGAATTACCAGCGTCAGTATTTAGTGTACCCCTGGTGTCGGGACACGGCGCGGCTAAGTAGCGAAGTCCTTGGCGTAATTTCAGCATAGGTGTATGTGAACACATATGCACATGGACCATATCACAATCAGCTTTATCTTAGAAGATACAAAACTGTTTAAAAAATCTATGTAGGATTGTACCTATAAACCTAAATAGTTCTGCATATTTTAAAGCACAGATACTACTGAATTTATTTCATGAGTTTAACAGATTGAAATAAGAAAAAAAACTGAAAGTGCCATGCAAATGTCTGCCACTCAATACTGAGTAACACGTTCTCTGGCAAAAATCACAGGTTTCAAACGTTTCTTGTCCTTGTCAGAAGGTCAGACAGGTTCAGGTATTCTTGCATGCACTGGAAGTTTGAGATTTCTCCACCGATATTCAGGAAAGGAACTGTGAAGGCCATTCCAAGACGTTTTTTTCTGTTTCATACTTGACTGCGAGATATGCTGTGGATAGTTATCTTGCTAAAATATCCAACTTCTTTTCAACCTCAATTTCTTCACTAACCCTGACACTAGCTTCTAGGATTTGTTAGTATTCAGGGGAATCCTTTAATCCTTCAAGTCAGATAACATTTTCAGGACTACTACAGTACCTGCCACATCACCCCAGAGCATAATAGCATAGAATCCCTCATGGGGCTTAGTGGTTGGTAATGGTGCTCTTTTCTTCAAATGCTTCACTGTTATGCTTCATATGTATCATTTCTGGTTGTTGCCAAAGTAACATTTTTGATTTATTAGTCAACATCACTTTTCTCTCATGAGCAGGGCCCTCCGCCCTATTGGTTCTCATCCTGCAGTATTGTTTCCAGTGTGCTCCCAATCAGACTCCGCAACAATGATCATTGCTGTCTGTCCTTCCCAGGGCACTGGATCATTGACTGTTATTTCACTTTTGCTGTCTATTTAACCTTTTTATTTTGATTGTGGGTTTTTTTTGTAATTTTCCCAGTACGGTGCTATTGACACTTTGTGATGCCATATAAGTAAAATATTATAATAAAATTGTTTCTTGTTTATCTAGGCAATGTTTTGCATACTTCGTAGGAAAGTTTCCTTCGCTGAACTCTGCTGTGCAGATCATTTTGGTGTAAGCCATGCTGCACCACTTTATTCTGAGCTGAACTTTTCTTTGTAGATTCTTTCCAGTGATATACTGTATGGGTGGAGCTTTGCAAGACAAGGTTACTATGAGAAACGTTTTTCGGTCTTCAAGATCTTCCCTTGGGTTCAGCAGTTAATTATGTTTCTGACAGTGTAAATTCCAAGCTGGAAGCATTTACATATCTGGTATAGCCTTCTCCTGCTTTGTAACAGACAACAAGCCTTCGGTCAGCAGCTTAGAGGAGCCCATGGTTGCTGATATTGGGCACAACACCCTGAGAGGCTAAACAGGTTACATTATTTATTCAATTCGAAAATTGTCTTCATTTGTCTTAATTTAAGGTCTAAAAAGTCAATCCAGTTTTTAAAGCTGTTAAAAAAAGTGCTAATGGTTCTACTGGAAAGGTACACAATCGTTTACATAAGCATGTCATATTTCTTCTTAAGTGCTGCTGTAAGCCTCATTTTCCTGTCTCAGTTCTATGTCGACCTCCCCGCTCTGCAACCTGCTTCACTGGCTCCCCCCGTCCCTCTCAGAATCCAGTTCAAACACTTTATCCTCATTTCAAAATGCATCCACCCACTCTGCCCAATTCTTACATATATAACCTAATTTCTCTCCACACTCCCTGCCAATCCATTCTCTCTTCCGCTGACCACTGCCTCTACGTCATCTTGGATAACTTCTCAAGCTTGCTTCCAAGATTTTTCCCATTCTTCCCTTCCCCTCTGGTACTGACTCCTAGGCCATCTCAGAATTACTCCTAATCTTGCCAGCTTCAAACTTTACTCAAAACTCTCCTTTTTATAAAAGTCTATCACCCCTCCTGCTAAATCTCCCCACTTCTCTCCCCTGTCTTTCGCTTCTCCCCAATTCACTGTTCAACTTTTCCCCCTCCCTTTAGCATGTAAGCTTTAATGGGCAGGGCCCTCAAACCACATGTACCTCCTCAACACTTTCCTTGTTTCCAGTGCTCCTGTCCCTTCTATCCTAGTGCCTATTAGCAAGTCTGACTCTGTGTGTTTGCTCTTCATTTGGTACAGGCTCATTGAGTGCTTAATTGATTGCCTGCCAAGAAACAGTGAGTCCCGAACCATTGTCTCTAATCAACATCCAACCAAGTATGTCAGTGTGTTGCCCTGTATTACCCAATGATATGTCATTTTACAGTTACTCCACCACTAATGTGTCATGTTTTACTTTTACTGTGTATATAACCTGAACAGAGCTGCAGAAAGTTTGTGGCGCAGTAAAGAATAAAAAAAAATTATAGATAGATAGATAGATAGATAGATAGATAGATAGATAGATAGATAGACAGACAGACGTCCCATGAAATAATTAAAAAATGCTGGCATTTTATAAAAGTAGGCTGTATAGGCCTGAAGACTGTTAAATCCGAGGTTGCTTGCATGACAGTTTTTCAAATGGGGTGTTTTTTGTCTATTTGGCTTATCTGAATGACACGTGGAGCTAATGGATTTATGAGGTTTGGGGTCTGTAAGCGTCTATACATTCTAGGTTTCCTGAGCTGAGTCCTCTTTGTTCCTGGAAATTCCCACCCACCCTTTCTTCATTGCTCGGGTTGGCCTTGTTGAAGTTATTATATTTTGTATACTCAGTAGTCATTATGGTGCAATATGTGGGTGTACTATCCTTCAAAGTAAGGGCATGGCTGATACTAGCCTACCTGAGTCAGCGACATTACCCTATCAGGTGGGACACTTTTGGCATGAATTGAAGTAAGGCTGGAGACCTTCCCGATATAAGAACCTATGACGGACTGCTGCCCCCAATACAATTAGCTTTGTTACTGGCTGCCCTTTCTGTACCTTATGCTTATTTGGTAATCAATAAATGATTAACTTTTCTCCATAATTTTTGTCTCATATCTTCCTTTAATGTTAACAGTTATGTTTAAATAAGTGGTGTTAATAAAGTATGACGGAGACACAAGCCGGCATCAACTGCTCAGGGGGTTTATAAAGAAGTAGGACTTGTCATCATTTTTGTCACTCCAAAATTATCTTAACTAAGGGCTTATGACTAGTGTTTTTCAAATGTGCATAGCTACCAATCAGCAATTAGCTTTCATCAGCCTAGTATAAGTAAAGGCCCCCATACATCAGCAATTGATTGCAGCAATCCATTGTGTATAAAAATCTTTCCCTTTTTCAATCGATTGCAGATTGCAGAATTGCCACAATCGATTGATAAAAAAAAAGATTTTTATACACAATGGATTGCAAATTGCACGATTGCTGCAATCAATTGCTGATGTATGGGGGCCTTTAGGCAATGATAACTACAATAACTGCTAACTGGTCGATATGATATTAGTGCAGATTTACACATTGCAGCAATATGAATAACCCCCACCACAGTATATGTTCAAAGCAAGGTCTTCATTGGAACTACTGGACATTTTATATACTGTACATAATTAAAAAAATGCATCTTTATAGGACAGCCAGTTTGGGATATTTCCATTTGTATTTATTTGGCAGGGATGTTTCTATTGTTTCGCACAACACCAATATGCAGGATCGGGTAGAGTACCATAAAAAAGAGCAATGCTGGTGGCTTACTATATTTTATTTTATTTGCAAATTAACAGGCTGGCATTACAAGTAGAAATCACTAAGCAAAGCTGTGAATCAGGGAGAGATATATGCAGGTGCAACTTAATTATGCTGAGAAAAGTTCGAGAAGCCTTTGATTTCCACAAGTAATAAGCACTGATCATACTCTCTAATGTAATAATTACTAATGTTCACTTGCATATATTTCCGCTATTCCCCAGCTGCTGATGATATGAGTACCTAGCAAAAGCCACTGGGTTAAAGCTGTTCCATTTTTCATTTGATAAAGTCACCCATTAAGTTAAGTTGGACTTCATACAGTAATTATTTCCTAACTTTTGTAAATAGATCACTGCATGCTTTTCTGTGCTCCTGCCAAATGTATAACACATCTGACATCCTCATAGACATAGCGGCAGGGTCTCGGCAGAGCCAGATGTGACTAGAAGGGGGTTACTTAGAAAGGCACAGCCAGCAGTGGTTACTTAATATCATTGCCCTGTTCATCTGAAGTACCACTCTTCTCTGAAAAGTCTCTAAAGTACTGTACTGTTAAACTTTAAGAGATGTCCTTTGTAGCAGCCAGAACAAATGCAAATGTTCATGGTTATTTAATAAATGAGCAGCATAGCTAAAAAAGAAACCACTGCAACAAGAAGACTTTTAAGAAGTTGGAGGCATAAACTCTGTTTCACAGAGATGTGCATGCATATATTTTTGTTGATTTTAAAATGATTATGGGGGATAACAGTCATATTACTCCGTGTTGCACAAATAAAATACTGACACACTGCTTCAGAAAGTATGTATCAGATACAGGGGCCTATTCATCAACACTAAAATAACGTTTTTAAGGACATTTTCCTTACATAACGTTATTTTGGTATTCATGTAGCCACTTAGCACAGGAGATATCACAGATATCTCCTTGCTAAGTTCCCCTGCGTTAATTTCCACACTCCCCATACATTAGTACATTAGTATGGGGATGTGGAAATTGTGGTATTCATCAAATTCCGAAAATTATGAATTTTCGGAATTTGATGCAGTTACTATTCGTCACTGTGAGGTGGCGAATAGCAGGTGAAACTTACCTGTATCCGCGTGTGCAGGTCCCCCGACGAGTCTCTCCGGCGCTCTGCTCCGTCCTCAGGCTCAGGAGGCTGGTCGGACATGTGTGCTCCCCAGCAGAGCACAAGAAAGTTTAGAAAAAGAAAAAAAAAATTTTTTTTTTTTCTAATCTGTCATGTGGTCTGTTGGGAAACCACATGACAGACCAGCAGGACGGAGCCGGAGGCTGCTGCATGGACAGGTAAGTGGGAGGGGGAGGTGGGGGGAGGGGGGTGGGGGTCGGGGGGGTACACAAACTTAACGCATCTGTAGGCAGTGCTGCGCATGCGCTGGTTTTACAGATGTAACAGCGCATGCACAGCACTGTTTCCAGATGCGATAAGGTAGTGTAGGCAGGGAAAAGTATCTATTTCCCGAAAAGCTGTCATCGCAAAAATGACAGCTTTTCGGAATAGATACTTATGGAGAGGTGGAATGATGAATTTCACCTATAATTAGCTAGAACTCCATGAGAGTTCTAAAGCTAATTATCTCCAGAGAATTTTTAAGTTTAATGAATAGGCTTCCACAGAGCGAAAGCTTTATTATAGTGGTCAGGAGAGGGTAGTAACATGGGAGCAGGTACAAGTAATAGTATTCATCATTTCACCTACTTTTGTATAAATTAAGTCTGTAGGAATATAGTTGCATGGCCAATTTAACCAGATATATTTTCTGCTCCAAAAAGATGGTGCACTATCACTAATACCAACATTAACCTCTGTCGCCCACCTCTGATATTGAGCTGCGATACATGCACCCACATTAGCTACATAATTGCGTGTTCTCGGTTCACATCATAATGGCACCTAAACACCCGAAATCTTCATCCACCGTCCCACCGGTATCTTTCTTTAAATCATCTCCGTCCACCAAAAACGATAAAATAAGTCTGACGCATAATAAAAGCAGTAAACACTTATCAGCTATAAGTACCTCACCAGACGGTCAACCTCCAACCACGTCCCATCATCTAGAAGTGGCAGATGACGCCCCACTGACATTGGGCTCTATGAAAATGCTTCTGGCCTCGTTTAAAGATGATATCACAGCAGAATTTAAAGCAGCATTGCAGTCATGTCAGCAATTGGTGGAGGAACTAGGGACACGCACAGATCACTTAGAGAACAAGTTGGAGGAAGTTGTAAAGTCGCATAATGAACTGATCACTCTTCATGAGGAGCTAAAGTTAGAAGTTCCTCCCTTAGGAATAAAACCGCGGACCTAGAGGATAGGTCTAGGCGAAACAATCTCAAGTTCCGTGGGATACCTGAAGCAATCCGGAATTCGGAGTTGTCAAATTACGTCTCTGAAATATTTACGAAGCTCCTTCCGACTACACAGATCTCTGAATTTTTGCTGGACCGTATTCATAGATTACATAAGGCTCGTAACGCTCCTACTGATGCTCCCAGGGATGTTCTGATGCGATTACACTATTTTCATACTAAAGAAGTGATCCTTCGTGCAGCAAGGTCAGCAGATGCGGCCATTCTAGGGAAAATTCTAATTTTTGGTGATCTCTCAGCAGCAACGCTTGCACTAAGAAGATCATTTCTTCCAGTTACAAGAGCACTACAAAAAGCATCCATCAATTATAGGTGGGGTTTCCCCACTAAGTTGATATACATACACAGAGGTAGTTAATTATTGGCCTACTCAATAGATCGGCTATTTCTATTTGACTTGCAGTTCTGAATTTCTTGCCCGTGTGCTGCTTGTTCGGCAGCCCAGTTAATAGGTGTGTACGCATATCAATTTATTTGGGAATGTTTCCCTAAGTTTTCTCTTTAAATGATGCCTACCAGTTTTTTTGTTCTCTGTTCTCTATAATGAATGCTAATGTGTTAAGATAATATTTGTATTGAGGCCCTGGGCGACGGGGGTTAAATGCCTCACTGGCCACCTACCCCAATGTACCGCCTAAGATGGTGGTCCCTGATAGTCCCTTCTAGGAACAGTTTTTTCTCCATTATTCCCCCTTCTATTCCCTTTTTTTTATTATACTAAACTAACAAATTTTGAAGGTACTATACTCAAATATTAAACAGATATTGCTCCACATACAATATGGTTCAGGTAAACTAATTCCAAGCATTGTTTTTTTATATCCAATGGTTAAGATAATTTCTATTAATGTTAAGGGACTCAACTCCCCCAATAAAAGAAATCTGGCAATGAGACATTTTGCTAAATGCAGAGCTCATGTAATTGCTATACAAGAAACCCATTTCCAGAATTCTTCCCCACCTCAATTCTCTAATTTCAAATATCCTCTTTGTTACACATCCAACGGCCCATGTAAAAAGCAGGAGTGGCGATTCTATTTTCTAATGCATGTAATTTTGTTTTGGAAAAACAAATAAAGGATCATGAAGGCCGCTACATAATACTTGTAGGTAAAATAGACAATATTCCAGTGACGACTGCAACAATCTACACCCCAAACATGAAACAAGTGCTTTTTACCAGGAAATTTTGCACAGCTCTCCAGTCATGTAAAAAGAGTATTTTACTACTATTAGGGGATTTCAATATAGTGCCTGACCCGTTTTGGGCTAAATCCACATCCAGATCTAAGGTGGATTCATGTCCCTCTTCGGACCGTTCTCAAGGCTTTAGACGAATTCTCAGTGAATATGAGTTTTATGATGTTTGGAGGGCAGGACATCCCGGGGAGAGGGACTACACCTTTATTCCCAGGTACACAAAACGTATTCTCGTATCGATTTAGCCATAACAGACAAATGGTCCCTACCATATATTAAACAATCTTTAATCCTACCAGTTGCATGGTCAGATCATGCGGCTCTCTCTATAGATTGGGATATCACCAGATTAAGAACGCCCCCGGGACCTTTAAGAGAATATCTTCTAGAAAATCCGGAAGCTAAACAAATAATTTCTATTGCCCTCACCATGTATATAGAAACCAACAACCCAGAAGATACCTCCTCATTCACATTCTGGTGTTTTCTAAAAGCTGTTATAAGAGGATCAGCGATCCAGGCAGCGGCTCGTTTACATAAGGCAGCCGTTCTTCACCAAGTAGATATCAAATGTCGATTGGCAGACCTGGACGCTAACCATAAACTTAACCCAAATGATGATACAGTTTATAGAGAATTACTCAAGGTTAGACAGAATGGAACACTCTGGCTCTTAAAAAGGTGCACCAGACAATGTTCAAGCTACATCAAAAGTACTATAATCAAGGAGACAGGGCTGGTCATTTACTAGCACGGAAGTTGAGGGGAAAAAAGCAAAAGAGAGTATTAGAACAATATCCAATATTAAAGGTAAAATAATTACAGACCCCTATGATATAGCAGAATCCTTTGAGCAGTATTATTCTTCCCTGTATTTTTTAAAAGATGACCCGTCGACACCCCAACCTACGCCAGTGCAGATTGAGAGTTTTCTCGTTACCGTCGATCTGCCATCATTGGATGAGGATACTTTGAGTTCTCTGTCTGATCCTTGGTCCGAGGAGGAAATCATATCAGTAATAGGCTCCCTCCCCTTAGACAAGGTGCCTGGACCGGACAGATATAAAAATTAATTTTTTAAAAGCTTCAAAGACATACTGTCTCCTATTTTAGCACAAATGTTTAATGATATCTCATCAGGGGGCTCATTTCCAGGAGAAATGCTAGAGGTGAGAAAAGTAGCCTTTCCCAAACCAGGAAAGAACTTGACATCCATGACTAATTATAGGCCGATAGCCCTCCTAAATATGGATATAAAAATATTCGCCAAGCTCTAGGATTTGTGATGGGGAGGCAAGGTCCTGACAATACGAGAAAGGTGATTAATATTATTGAAGCATTCTCCAGTTCTGACCAACCCCTTCTCCTTCTATCATTAGACGCGGAAAAAGCGTTCGATAGCTTAAACTGGAGCTACTTAAGAGTAGTTTTGGAGAAATTTGGAATTAAGGGCAGTATCTTAACATCAATATTGGCATTATACTCTTCCCCTTTGGCCAGAGTTTTTGTCAATGGTATATTATACACTCCATTTTTTATTACAAATGGCACAAGATAGGGGTGCCCTCTTTCCCCACTGGTGTTTGCCCTGGCGATAGAGCCCCGGCAGAGGCCATTAGAAAGGACCATAATATTTCGGGACCCTTACTTTTTGGTAAAGTGTATAAAACAAGCCTGTTCACGGATGACATTCTTCTGACCCTCACAGATTCGACCAACTCCCTACCTGCTCTACATAGCTTGATAGAATCATTTTCGGATATCTCCTACTATAAATTTAACTGCTCCAAAACGGAGGCACTCCCTATTAACTTTTCCAAAGTCTATTGACATCCCTTAAAGCGATTTATTCATATGCTTGGCAGGATCACTCTATAAAATATTTGGGAATCCACTTAACAGCTACTACTAACAGTCTAATTGCAGCTAATTATCTACCTCTGATTTGACAATTGTCATTGTTATTAAACGATTGGATGATGTACAATGTATAATGGATGGGCAGGCTCTCAGCCTTAAAGATGGTTGCACTGCCAAAAATATTGTATCTTTTTCGAACAATACCCATATTAATTCCAAACTATATCCATATAAAGATCCAAAAACCTTTTACTTCCTATATATGGAAGGGTAAGAAACCCAGATTGGCACGAAAACAGCTATCCCTACCAAAATCAGAAGGTGGTCAGGGACTTCCAGATTTACATTGGTACCAAATAGCATCTTTGTTAGCACAATTAACCCCTTGGTTCTCAAAAGAAAAATTAAAGCCTTGGGTCCAGCTTGAAGGTGATATGGTTTCACCCTTCCCGCTAACTGACTGTTTATGGTTGCCAACTCTGGTTAAAATTCTGTCGGTTGAAAGATCCACGGCGGTATCCACAATCAGAAAAGCCTGGTTGGAAATGGTTAAAGTGATTTCAGATATTAATTTACCCTCAACCAGCTTTACTCTGGACGGGTTGGCAACCCTTATACCTAATTTAAGTCTTGAGACTTGGAGAACACAGGGTATTAGTCTCCCTTAAATAAATTACAACTTCTGGCAATATCTTGCCATTTACTCAAATTAACACACAATTTAACACTTCTTTTCGGGAGTTTTATAAATATCTACAAATCAGACATTGGCTACACAGTATAACCCCATCCCCTCATACTGTCCAGGATCTTCCTAAACTCTTAGTCAATCAACTAAATAAAGCTAATAGCAAAGGCAGTATCAAATAGTGGTACTTCTACCTAACTACACCTACAGAATTTAATAAACCTACAACAATACAGAAATGGGAAGTAGATCTATCCTGCGTCTTCTCAGAAGACGATTGCCGTCTAATTTTTAAAATAAGTTTTAAATTATCCAAATGTATATCCCATATGGAACAGTATTATCGGTTACTCCATCGTCAATACTTCACTCCTAAATTAATGCATACCATCTCACCATCCCAATCTAATCTATGTTGGAGGAAATGTGGCCACGTGGGCTCCTTACTCCACATATTTTGGTCTTGCCCCTGTATCACTATATTATGGAGAAAGGTGTTTACTCTGATATCTAAAATTTTAAAGATCTCTATATCTCCACAGCCTGTTATAGCTATCTTTCACATATATAAGCAATCCCTGACTATAAATGAACGATATATAATGGCACACATCCTTATAGCAACTAAAATTAGGATTGCTCAATTATGGCGTTCCCCTATGATTCCTACTTTGGAAGAGATAGAGAATAATGTCCAACACCACTGTGAGTTTGAAACAGCAGGAATACATTTTTCCTCATTGACATTAAATCCGCTGATTCAGTGGTTAACGGATGTAATTTCTGGACTGTACGAATATTTCTATGTTATATTTGTATGGTTATATGCAAATAATGTACCTGTGATCTTTGTCCCCTATTTTTTTTCCCCTTTTATTATTTCTGTACCCCAGCTCTTTTCTATATCATTTTGAAACAAAAAGAATGTGTTCATTTATATCACCATTTGTAGACTAATTATTAATCAATCTCTCTCTCTCTATATATATATATACACAAATATAAAATTCTTATACAGACATTCACAGAATATGAATTACTCATTCCAGAGCCCAGAAACTAGCTTGGATAGTCCATTAGCATCTAAATACAGATGTAGTTAGCCCTCACACTACAAGACAATTAACATTTCAATACATGTGGCCTAGGGACCTGGTCCTGAGCTTCACAATAAGGTTTAGAAACACCCCTTTCATGGCACCTATCAGGTAAGACAGGGGGGTTGGGTTCACACACAGAGCTCAGAGACACTAGCTGAAGGCTAGGACAGACACTCACTCACTCTGCTACAGTGAGACAAGCGCAAGGATGGGGCTCAATTCACCAGGAGAGAGGTTAAGGGGTAAATTTACTAAAGGTCAATTTGCAAGTCGATTTGTGGAGTGATTTATCACTTCTCAAATCGAATGCAGTGAAAACCGTTTTTTCACTGCATTTACTATGATTCGATTTGTTTTGCGATTTGCAAAACAAATTCGATTTGAGTTGGTTTTGAAGAGTGATTTGCAGTTCGATTTGGCATGTTCATATCGAACGGCAAATCCCTGACAACATAGAACTGCTTCATGCTTTCAGTTTCAGCATGAGCAGTTCATTGTCACACAGATACATGCAGACATCAGTGAGATGTCTGCATGTATCTGCATTGAAAAAGTGTTTTAAAGAGATAAAATAAAAAAAAAAACGTGAGGTCACCCCCTAAATCAGAACCAGCCCCGGACTGCTGAAACCCAGTTCTGGTTGACTAAGTACAGGGAAAAATTACGTAGGGTCTCCCTGTACAACCAGTACTGGGATATGGGAAGCAGGGCTGGTGGTAGCCGCAGGGTAACTAAAGTTTATCCTGCGGCTCCCACCATTGACTTCAATGGAGGGAGCAGTTCATTGGCTGAGAGACGGGGCCTGACTTCTCTCAGCCAATGAACGCACAGACACGGAGCTTCAAAGGATGAAGCCGCGTTTGTGCATTTCATTCGGGAATGAGTAATCATTCTGGTTAGAATGATTACTCCTTAATGCGATGGTCGGGTTTTCGTTTTATTATTTTAACCCATGGATGCCTACTGGACAAGGGGACCACTGGAGGTAATATAGGTGAGTATGTGTGAGTGTGTATGTATGTATTAAACTTATACCGTGTAAGGTGTGTGTGTTTATTGCAACATTTCTTTACAGGTGAACTACAAGTCCCAGTGGGTCCTTAATGCCCCGCATGCTGGTACTTGTGGTTCTCCAAGTACCAGCATGTGGGGGAGGCTTGCTGGGACCTGCAGTTCTACTGGAAAGGCAATGTTTATTTTTATCTACTTTTACACACCTACACAATCAACCTGCCACCCATCGTCCAGGGGTGGCGGGGATAGCCCCGGGCTATCATCCCAGGCTAGGGGTGCCCTAGAGAGGGAGACCCCTTTTTTTTTAAGGGGTCTCCAACTCCCCAGGGATCCCTGGCCTGGGCTGACTAATGGTTAGGGCTGCTGCTGCGGCTTGGGGGCCCAGTGATAGGGCTCCCCTGGCTGTGGCATCAGTCCCCCGTTAGAAAGGGTCCAGGGCTGGTTCTATGATTTACACAAATTTTTCCCTGTAAATCCAGAACCAGTCCTGCTTCCCATAGCCCAGTGCTGGTTGTACTGAGTACAGGGAGACCCTACATTATGTTTTCCCTGTACTTAGTCAACCAGACCTGGGTTTCAGCAGTCCGGGGCTGGTACTGATTGGGGGGGGGGCGATCTCACGTAAATTTTTTTCTAAACGAAACTCTTTATTTGCTCATTACAGTGAGATACATGCAGGCATCTCACTGATGCTCAAATCAAAAGCATGAAGCAGGTCTATTGTATTGGGGATTTGAAGTTCGATTTGAAGTCTGATTTTGAGGTCGATTTCAAATCGAATGATAGTAAATAAGTGTGTGTTGGGCTATGTAAAAGTACCCATGTTTTTCCAATGTTCGATTTGAGGCCGATTTGACAAAAAATTTGATTTGAAGTCCGATTTTACATTCGATTTGGCCTTTAGTAAATACCCGAAAGCAAAATCGAAGCCAAGTCGAATGAAAATCGCACCTCAAATCACTCAAAATGCCAAATCGACCTTTAGTAAATTTACCCCTAAGTATCTAACTATATAGAATCATACAAATGAATTATTGTGAAGTTAAATGATTTGTTTAATAATGTAGTAATCTGTACAGTAGTTAGTTTATATGTGTAAGTCTGTAATGATTGGTGTTAGCATACAATAGACGCTGTTTATACTTTTTGTATTTGCAAAGAGAATAGTGTTTTGTGGGCAGCATGCAGGAAAGAAATTCATAGTGGACTCTTTGTTTGTATACACAGCAAGGTTACCAAGCTGTAATGCTTTGATTAAGAGTGATGGTTATTCTGTGAAACAGCACTATGGTGGATTGTAAATAAACAGCAAGATATCCTGTTTATTGTGAAGTTCTGCAGTGGTCAATTATAGTTTAAATAGGCTTGTTATAATTAATACTGTGTGAAATGAAAGCTGCAGTATGTTAATATGGCTGATTCCATGTGATTCTTCCCCTTCCCCCCATTGAACCATGTGCTTGAAACAATAGTATAGCCTGGGATGTGTTATAT
Organism: Taudactylus pleione; assembly: GCA_031769625.1. Taxonomy (NCBI): domain Eukaryota; kingdom Metazoa; phylum Chordata; class Amphibia; order Anura; family Myobatrachidae; genus Taudactylus; species Taudactylus pleione. The sequence continues at coordinate 1,628,636 of JAUIMM010000200.1, read as the reverse complement.
TCTCGTGGTTTAGCTGTAATATGCTGTGGTTAGAATTAAGATGGAACATTTTGATAGTTTATACCTTCTGAAATATTATAAATATAATTGAATCTGTAGAATGTGTATATTTCAGTTTGATGTCAGCTGGTGATTGTGGTTTGTTGAAGGAGAATGGTGACTGCCATGTGCTTTTCCCTATGGTGATAAGGCTTTGAACCATGTGCTTGACTCAGTGAAGGTTGTGACTTACTAATATTGTGATCATAGTTATAATCCTAGACTTTAATTAGTGTAATCGATTGTATAGTTCAAACAGGTTTGTTATAATTAATAACCGTGTGTGGAATGCAGGCTGCACTATGTTAATATGGCTGCCACCATGCGGTTTAAACAAAGGTATTCATGCTATCATCCCCCCCCCCAAATTGAATCATGTGCTGAACAATAGCACGGCCTAGTGAATGTTGGCTGTATTCTGGAAGGATTGTGAGGTCTGCATTAAGATGATATAGCTAGACATTAATAAGTTTACGTTGTGCATTCTGGAATACTATATAATGCAATGTTTGCCTGGAAATATCACACAGTTGTGGTGTGTGAGAATGGTGCTTATATTACCAAAAATAGCTTCAAGGTGAAATGAGTTCCACATCTCACTAATAGATATCGTATTTGCGAAAGAGCACTGAAGTTTATTTCCCCTATTACCATGTTTTGTTAGCAATTGGCATACAATATCCAATTTGCATATTTATAATAGTATTGAAAGTAACATCTGATGAAGTTGGTGTAATGAAGGAAGTTGATGGATATGTATGTGAATTACTGGATGCATTACGTTGGCATTACAGAGCTATAGCATCATGGGAATTTTCTCACAATGGAGTTTATCTTTGAACCATGAGGTTTGGATAAAGCACATGTAACATCCCATCCCCCACACATCCCACACCCCCATACTCTCTCTCTGTAATCATCTCTGTATATCTTATATGGTATATTTTTACTAATATTGTGAAGTTTATATAATGTGATTTACAGTCAGGTCCATAAATATTGGGACATTGACAGAATTTTCAGATTTTGGCCTCTATTCACCACCACAATGGTTTTGAAATGAAACAAACAAGATGTGCTTTAACTGCAGACTTTCAGATTTAATTTGAGGGTAATTACATCCAAATCAGGTGAACAGTGTAGAAGTTACAACGGTTTCTATATGTGCCTCCCACATTTTAAGGGGCCAAAAGTAATGGGACAAACTAAACAATCCTAAATCTATCTTTCACTTTTTAATACTTTGTTGCAAATCCTTTGCAGGCAATTACAGCCTGAAGTCTGGATCGCATAGACATCACCAGACGCTGGGTTTCATCCCTGGTGATGCTCTGCCAGGCCTCTACTGCAAATGTCTTCAGTTCCTGATTGCTCTTGGGGCATTTTCCCTTCAGTTTTGTCTTCATCAAGTGAAATGCATGCTCAATCGGATTCAGGTCAGGGGATTGACTTGGCCATTGCATAACATTCCACTGTTTAGCCTTAAAAAACTCTTTGGTTGCTTTTGCAGTAAGCTTCGGGTCATTGTCCATCTGCACTGTGAAGCACCGTCCAATGAGTTCTGAAGTATTTGACTGAATATGAGCATATAATATTGCCCGAAACACTTCAGAATTCATTCTGCTGCTTTTGTCAGCAGTCACATCATCAATAAATACAAGGGAACCAGTTCCATTGGCAGCCATACATGCCCACGCCATGACACTACCACCACCATGCTTCACTGATGAGGTGGTATGTTTTGGATCATGAGCAGTTCCTTTCCTTCTTTTCCCATCACTCTGGTACAAGTTGATCTTTGTCTCATCTGTCCATAGGATGTTGTTCCAGAACTGTAATGGCTTTTTTAGATGTTGTTTGGCAAACTCTAATCTGGTATTCCTGTTTTTGTGGCTCACCAATGGTTTGCATCTTGTGGTAAACCCTCTATATTCACTCTTGTGAAGTCTTCTCTTGATTGTTGACTTTTACACATATACATCTACCTCCTGGAGAGTGTTCTTGATTTGGCCAACTGTTGTGAAGGGGTTTTTCTTCACCAGGGAAATAATTCTTTTGTCATCCACCAGAGTTGTTTTCCGTGGTCTTCTGGGTCTTTTGGTGTTGCTGAGCTCTCCGGTGCGTTCTTTCTTTTGAAGAATGTTCCAAACAGTTGATTTGGCCACACCTAATGTTTTTGCTATCTCTCGGATGGGTTTGTTTTGATTTTTCAGCCTAATGATGGTTTGCTTTACTGATAGTGACAGCTCTTTGGATCTCATATTGAGAGTTGATAGCAACTGATTCCAAATGCAAATGTCACACCTAGAATCAACTCCAGACCTTTTACCTGCTTCATTGATAATGAAATAACGAGGGAATAGCTCACACCTGTCCATGAAATAACTTTTGAGTTGATAGGTCCCATTACTTTTGGTCCCTTAAAAAGTGGGAGGCACATATTGAAACTGTTGTAATTCCTTCACCGTTCAGTCGATTTGGATGTAATTACCCTCAAATTAAATCTGAAAGTCTGCAGTTAAAGCACATCTTGTTTGTTTCATATCAAAACCATTGTGGTGGTGAATAGAGGCCAAAATCTGAAAATTCTGTCAATGTCCCAATATTTATGGACCTGACTGTACTATACTGTATGTGGTCTTTATGAGCATCCATTTATTAGCATCAATTTGATTATATAAATACACTTTTACTTTAGTACATCTGGTGTGCAAGTCTTATTGAAATGAAATTTTTCTAATGATTCAAAAGTATATGATTCCTGGGCAACACTTTGCAAGTTAAGATATTAATTATAATCTGTTATTAAGGAATAAAAATAGAATATTTGCTTCTGGCATATGAGATTAAAACAGGTAATTGTAGGAACATACAAACAAAAGAAGGAAAAACACCCACCTACCCTTTTACACTGTGGCAGGGCTGTCTCTTTGCAGAATCCTTGAGAATATGGGCCATTGAGAAATTATGTAGCAATGTTACTAATGTAATATGATTTATGTCTTTCTTGAACTGTTTTTTTTATAATAATAAACTAGCTGTTAAACTAACAAGACTTGTTTTCTGACAAACATTATTTAACCTTGTCATGAAAACATTTAAAAGAACCTTGGAAATGTGAGATATTATTCCACACTGATACAGGTGGTAAATGATGACATTCCTTTTTTGTGAAGGTTCACATATCGGTAATTGCTACACTTCTCTTTTTCTACAGCAGCAGGATTAGTACATTAAACCTGTTATTTTTTTTGCTGGCATATTTTTGTTTGTGCACTTTATTGGGGTATTATGCGAGTCATTGGCGTATCTATCATGGGAGCAGGGTGTGCAGTGCACATGGGTCCAGGGGGAACCAATAATGGGCCATGTTAGTTACACCAACACTACATAAAACATTACATTTTACAGAGTCCAAAAAAGGGTTCCCATCATTTAATGCAGTAGACTCTCTCATTTCTAAAGTGGTTAGCCACGTAGGGCTAACATATTATTCCTTGTTTCCTACACATTGCTTACAGTTAGTTTAAGATGGCGAAAACTACTCACAAACATCATACTTTTTTAATTACAGGTTTTATTATGAAAACCTAAGAAAGAACCATGGGTATTTCTTTGCTTTAGTTTAAATATAAAAAAAATATATTTGCATTTATTTCACTTGCTATGCCAATAAAAACAACACTTTTTGGATAGAGGCTATTTACAATATGAGAAGGGATAAACAATTAAAAGTATTTTTTTAAATAAAATTCTGTAGAAAAAAAACAAGGACTAATTTGTGTGGGTATGGCAGAAAAAAAGGTATTTATGTTGGAATCTGACCATCATAAAAAGTAAGCTCAATACAAGAGCCAATGTGGTGGCAAATATGCAGGCATGTATAGTGGACTGGAAACCGAGACGTCTAGTGCCAGTTTTGCAGATTAAAAAGTAAAAAAATAAAATAAGATGTTTAAAAAAATAAATAAAATAGTTTGATTAGTTGTTTTTTTTGCAGAAAGACTTATCGCCTGAGATAGCAGTAGCAATATGAGGATTGTGGTGGTACATGGACAACTGTAATCCTTCTTAAATAGTCTTCGGGAAGCTGTCCTGGAGGCAACCGCTGAATATAATTGGACAGTAGAGTAACAAAGTAAATGTGAAATTCTAAAATGGCAATTGCACTCTACCAAAACATACAGAAAGCTAAGCAGATATAAAGCAATAAAAACTATAACAGCACAGTAATTATCATAGACAAAAACCACAACATCCACAAGTGGGAATAAATTACTAAAAAAAAAAAAAAAATTAAAATGCCAGTATAAATTGAAAGTATCATTTATATTTTTTTTAATTTCCCCTGACAAGTGTTAAGGAACGTCCTGTTTATTAGATTTTAGTAATTCATTCCTTTGCAGGGTCAAGAAAACCAATTACACCATTGACCACGACACAGTGGGGGCATAACTAAGGAGGTGCTTAGTCACATAATGGGAACTAGATACATACTTCAGTAATTTTAATCAACTCTGTGGTAATGTGCTGCTGTCAGGGTCATGACAGTAATCATTGCACTGGCATAAGCATCATAACAGTCTCATCAAAATCATGAGTAATAAAATAGTTTACTATGCACTTTTTACTCTAAAAATTTTTTAGTACTGTTCTAAAATATATTATGCATACATTGGATTTAACTCTATATATTTAGTACACTGTACAATCACATGCATGCATTAAATGAGTTAAAGTTACCAATGTGAAATGTGACATTATTTAGATCATGTTAGATTAGCCATGGATATAATTTCAAAATAGGAGTTTTTAGGCAATATTCACCTCACCTGAAACATGAACTAAAGGCATTGTGGAGGTAACACTATTTAATACTTCACCCGCTAGCTTTAAATAATGCAACCAAGGGATTGTATCTCAATCACCAGCAAAGCAAAAACAAAGAAAAACTTTTCTCAGTTGTCGAGCGATGCACATCAAATTACTGTTGGAAAGAGTGCGCTCCATATCTCTGCATACCACTGTTGTTCTACCTGATTCAATAAATCTAAGAGCTGTACCCTGTATAGACTAACTTCCACCAGCGCCGACAACTGCGTTACATATTCAACACCCCATGTACCTTGGCCAGGTATATTGTATCCTGGTATACTGTAGCAATCTGTCTGGTGGACTACTGTACCCAGCACATTCCCCTTGCACTTCACATTCTGCTGAAAGATCATAGACAGTGCCCAGATCTCCAGCATTGTGTTAATTCTATACTCTACCAATAGGTTATGGGGCCAGAGTGTTACCACAGATTACTCTGCTAACTTGTTATGGGCCCAGAATCTACGTGCTTACAGATACCATCATCCCCAGACATTGATTTAACATTTCTCTAACAACCAGGCTATCGCAAGTGGGATCTGTGTCAAATCCATCACCATGCATGAACCCGACTGACAAAAGTCCAGATACCTTTGGTGTGGAACACACTGTTACCAGAATCAGCAAAGCTGCACACTATACAGAATAAGATGATCTGAGTGAGTAGGTACAGACCCTTATTCACCTATATAATGAAAATGTACAATGCAGGGATCAGCATGAGTTTTGAGAAGCTAGTAAGTGCTGAAAACATTGAAGTTTGCCATGGAGATGTAGTTAAAGCGGTTATGGAAGGTCACTAGCAATCCTGGTGATAATCCAAAACTTGAAGATGTAGATAGAGCTATGGGAACAATTGGTCTAGCAGTGGAATCACATGTTTATTATATTATCCACGGAAAAGCTACAGCATCAGATATGTGGATAACTTTTGAATTGGCTTATGAAGATAAAGGCAGTGGTTCCCAAACTGTGCGCCTAGGCACCCTGGGGTGCCTCGGGACACTTGCAGGGGTGCCTCAGGTTGTTGGTCCAGCACCAATTAAAATTATTTATGTTCAATGTAATGTAAATATGTGGACAAGCAGATACGCAAACCTGTTCACAACCACATAACTGACCCTAAGAATAACAGGTCAGCGCAATTGACTTCACTTTACTACACTAGATTTACGTCTGAATTTCTCAATAACAAACTTTTGGCTTAGGGGTGCCGTGAAAACAATGCCGATACTCTAGGGTGTCGTGATTTAAAAAAGTTTGGGAACCACTGGATAAGGCTTAATGAGAAGAATTAACCTTAGAGATGAGCAGGTCAGATTAGAAGAGATACTTTTAGGGATTTGGAGTAGAACAGAGTCCCAGCTCGGGTCCTCCAACCAAATTCGGATCTCAAAAAATTGGAAAAAAAATTTATTTCCTGGAAATCTTGGATATCACGTGTTTTGAATTGCATATAAGTCCCTCAACATTTCAGGTGCCATTTCCCACAGGACAGTGCATGGAGAGTGTTGTGGGCTGTAGCTGTGCTGAAATTCTCCCCATTGCAGAGAGTTGTAGGTGGTTGGAGTAGTGGGAAGGGTGGAAAAGAAAGAAAGCATTTTTTTAATCTGTGTGTCTGTGAGGGTCAGACACTAGCAAGAAAACAGCAGTACAGGCTCCTGTGTATGTTGTTTGTCAGATTCTAGCAAGCTGCAAAACAGGCTCCTCCCATATGTTTGTTTGAAATTGAAGTGAGCTGCACTTGCTTACAATTGTTTTTCACAAGAGTATTTATCTACATAGTACTGCAGTATAGCAGTAAGCTAAGCTGACCAAAAAATAATGTGCTGTGTCTGAGTGAGCAGCACCCCAAAGAAGAAATCTGTATGTGGTTTAAAAAAAAATCTCAAATCTTTTATAATTCAATTTATATATTTCAAGAGAAGATTGTGTGTTTTTGATAGCAGTAGATATCGCTGTACTTGCTGGTTCTTGTGTCCCCAAACCCAAAAATAATAAAAGTTGAAAAAAATATATTTTATTTTTCTGTTTTTAAAGAAATCTCAAGTATTTTATTATTCAGTTTAGATAATTCAATAGAATATTGTGTGTTTTTGAGAGACAGCATATATTACTGTAATTAGAACCTAAAATAAACAGTCCACAATCACTGCAGTTAAAATGTGTTAGACAATTGTTCATGTGAGGAATACATTAGGTAGCTGTAACTAGGGTGTAACTTTGTAAGTAACCAACTGGTTAATTAAACATGCTGCTATTTTCCATATTAGTAGATTGAATATTTTAGTTACTTACACCCACCATAATAATGTCCAGTCCTAGCCATACAACTTGCAGGATATATTAACTGTCATTGGGGTCTCTTTGGCTCTTAGTGTGTTTCCTATATTACAGCCTTTCAGAAGGATCTGTTCATTCCAAGAAAAAAAATGTTGTGGGGACCAAAACAAACCAAGCACTTCAGTCACAAAAGTAGCAGTTCCTGTTACCGAAGTGCATGGTTTGTTAACCTGTGCATGTCCTTTGCAGTATACAACTTAAGGGTTGATGGGAGGGCACAAGAACATTTCCATCGTACATCACTTTTCATTATCAAATTATCATTATCAAAATTATATTAATATAAAGCAAAATCCTGACAGTATGAAGACAAGTTTACAAGTCTCCATGTTATTACTATGCTCCCATACAATGAATGTGAATAGTGATGGCAACAGTATGAATACGCGGAAACTATTATAAAAAAAATAAAGAAGCCAGCAGATCATCTCAGCCAAACTGAATTTATGGAAATACTAATAGGCAATGAGACTCTTTTCAATTTCCCCTAATCGACTATGATGAGTTCAGATAGCCCGAGATGCTCATTTCAGCTTTTCCTCCTTCAGTAAATGTTGAAGTATCAGCTCTAGCTTCACAACTCTCCTCTGGAGGTCACAGGAGCAGCATATATCTTGTTTTAGGCAGCCGTTTGTTGTCACAGGCGTTGATGTTCTGTATCTTTAAAAAGACCATCTATCACCAGTTTCTCATCCAGGTGTATAGGTCCCAATTCATGCAATTTCTCCTCAGACAGTCACAGAGTTATGTACCATCGATTACAGCCTGGGCTGAGATAGACACATCAGTCCACACTAATATAGCATGTAATGCTTGTTTAGCTTCTTGCGACCAGTGCTCAGTTTGCAGTGAAAACCCACATTTGGAAGCTTGGTTTATTTTTTCTCCATGTTCCAACTTACTTTTCCTTTGAGTAGTAGTAATAATTTAATGCTTTACCTTCCACTAAATAGTACTCCACCTCCAATCAAAAGAAAAATCACATGCCTCCCCCTGGGACTACCAGTGCGGGCTGCAATTAGCAGAGAGCGGCTTCTGCTCTGCCTTTCGGGCAGCCCTACAGGGCTTCTCAGAGCTGCAACCAATGCAGTCCCCAGAAGCCAGTGTTATGTGCCTGCCAGATTCATTGTGCAGGTGCATGGACCCGTCTGGCCACAGCCACACCAGCAGCAGCAGCCTCCGACAGGTAAGAGGGCAGGAGCCGCTGTTGATTCTTGATTAATGGAAAACATTTTATAGGGTCATATACTGCCATCCTGTCTGCCACTGCTGTGCTACTATGTATCATAGATGTACAATATTCTTTTAAACTGCAATGTGTTCGTGCCGCTGCTCTGTCACTTAATTTAGCCAGCCAGATCGTTGCCGCCTTTGGCCAATATTGGTGAAAACAATATTGTGAGGTGGTCAAAACTGAGTGGAAATGACTGGAAATTAATGTTATTGATGTCAATAATACTGTAGGAACAAAAACAGGTCTAAATTACATGATATTAGCTGTTTTTATAAATTTTTAAAGAAATCCAGATCCAAACCAAAAACACTTGAGGGGGGGTTTGCCAAAACCAAACAATGAATTAGAACCAAAACCAAAATAAGGGGATCTGCGCACATATATGCTTATAATTAAAAATTCCACAAACCTCACCATACACACACATACAAAAAAAAAAAAAAACTAAAATAAAAACTAATATAAAAAACAATTAAAGAACAAAAGCAAAATGTAATTTCTTTTTTCATTCTAATAAACTGTTTTTTTTAAACACTATCATTTTGTGTTTAATAAAGATCATCTGCTTCAGATATGATGTATCTTCTTTTTCCTTAATTACAGAATAAAAAGATGCCATAAGTGTGTAAAGAGTAAAGACCTGTATGTCCTGCCCTATTATCCTTCTCTGTTCTTGTGTGCCAATGGCCCGCCATATCTGGATTAAGCCCATATTTAGTATTCATGAGACTCACTCACACATACTTGTTTTGTAGTCAATGATGATAACATTACAGACACATTTCCGCACTTTAAGAGTAATCCCCATAGCACTATAGTTGTTCTGTAGCCATATAGTATTTGCAAATCAGCTGCTGCCATTATCTACTATCATGACCTTGTGTTAATATTCGGCCACTTAAAATTTAGACCTTTGCTCTGTAGTAAGCCGAACTTCTGAAATGGTAAAGTTAAAGGAACTAGATGTAGACTTAATTACGTCTAGTTCCTGGATTATTTCAATAGATTTATTCAGCATTACTGAATAATGCATTACTTTAGCAATGCATGACATTTCATCTAGTTTGCATACAAAAAGATAATAAAACTGCAGACAAAATGGCTTACTGGCAGTGCTTTACACAGCAAATATCCCAACTAACTCTAAATTTGCTATGCATTTCTGTATTCTTTGTTTACTTTTCTTTCAGTTTTGAACGGAGTTTGATTAAGAACTCTGTCTAGGTTACTATAAACATACACACAAAAAAAAAACATCATTAAAATAACTGTACAATGTCTGTTTATACTGGAAAAATAAAGTAAAGCCTGCTAGTAATAATAACTGACTTAGAATAAAGGTTAGACTTATAAATAAAACATTTCCTTTCTTTATTGGATAATGTATAATCTATGCCAAAGTAAAAGCCTTTATACTACTGACCCTGACCTAAAGGAACCAAATGAAGTGTTAAAAATTAACAGAACTACCAGGAGGCTCCTGATTGGGCAGTCTCCCGACCTCCCGGAAAGTATGCAACTCTCAAAGCATCACAGGGGATGGGGCTACAATGACACAATTCACATTGCCCCACCGCATCTCCCCACCCGCCTCATACTCTCCTGGGAAATCATGAAAAGGAAACCACCGAAGTTGGCATATATGAATACTGTTTCCATTTCCATTTCACCACTCCAATAACACAGTAATCCTTCACCTCTATAGTAATTCATCACTGCAAAAGTAAGACAATACCTTCCCTCACCTGTGTACTAACACATTCCACTCTCTCACCTCTGCAGTAACACCTTTCCCTCCTTCACTCATGTTGTAAACATTCAACACTCCCCTTCCTCACCTGTGTGAAATACAATCCCTCCCTCACACCTGTAGTAACACATTACCCTCACTCACACCAGCAGTAACTTATTCCCCTTCCTCACTTCTGGAGTAACACATTCCCCTCCCTCTCCTCTGTAGTAACACATTACCCCCGCTCACCCCTGTAGTAACACATTCCACACCCTCGCCCATGTTGTAACAAATTCCCTTCCTTCACACCATAGTAACACATTTGACATTCCCCTCCCTCACCTGTGTAGTAACACATTTTCCTCTCTCACCTCTGAAGTAACACATTCCCTTCCCTCACAATTCAAATAGAGGAGCCACACCAACTGCCAGTGATGTTTGGCAGCACTTGGGATGACAGTTGGTGTTTAAATTAGGAATGTGCAGGCTCGGAATGATGATGTTCGTCCATGTAAGATGACGTTTTGCCTCTTTCTGAGTTCCGTTTTTTTGGAGGGAAAAATCCGAACTCCACGTACAAACTCGAACCTATCCGAGCCTGCACATCCCTAGTTTAAATATGAACTGTGCTACAGCCACGATGAGTCAGTCAGGCAGAACATTGCACAGGGGGAGGAAACATTTTAGCCCTTTTTAGCCCTTATAGTAGTCGAATTTCAAAATAATCCCTACTTAGCGGGCACCTACGTCATGGGAGGTATATACTCTCCAATTTTCATGTGCCTAGGTCCAGGGGTTTGGTCCGGGTGTTGATGAGTCAGTCAGTCAGTCAGTGAGTCAGGACATTTGATATATATATATATATATATATCAAAATATAATGGAAAGAGAGCGCTCCATGGTGCAGATAAAAAAAAAACACTCTTTAATATCACTCATAGATAGTTATCAAGCATACATCTGATAAGGTACTGCTCGTACCAGATAAAAAAACAGTGTGGGCTGGTTACCACGTGGTGTGAATAAGCATACTCCACCGGACAGTCTCCAACTCGCGCTGCCAGGATCCGTCGGGTACACACACCCCGCCGCTGGACACTGGGAACAGGCCGCCGCAGGTCGGACCACGTCAGTCTCCTCCAATCAGAGATCGCCTGAGCTCAGCGTTGTTCTGTCTGGGTACACTGGGTGGGGGGCAGTGTCCGGATTGCCCCTCCGACAATGAAAGCTGGCCGCTCTGTTGAATCTGAGTCCCGTTAAGACTAGATGAGGCTCTATCTCTTGAGCGCTGCTACTCCGGGCAATGGCATGTGTAAGCGAGTCGGTCAGCAGCCGTGTCGGCTCCCGTTACGTTGTGAGCGCACTGGAGGAGTAGCACTCGGATGATATAGTGTTGAAGCATCCGGGGTGCATGTAGCGCTAAGAATCTCCCAACTGAATCCACCACTAAGGCTTAAACAATGCGTTTCTCGGCCTTTGTAAGTCTGGCCGTTTCCTCAGAGGTAATCCTATATATATATGTAAGATGAGAAGAAAGGCAGCACTCAGACTCCCCATGAGGTGAAAAAAATGATTTAATTCAACGTTTCAACAGACGCAGCCGTTTTCGGCAGAAAACAGCTGCGTCTCGCTGAAACGTTGAATTAAATAAAGGAGTAATTTTCTTCACCTCATTGGGAGTCTGAGGGCCACCTGTCTTCTCATCTCCAGTGTGTTTGCATTTGCACCATAGGAGGGCACCTGAGCAAGTATACCCTGCATTTACTATTTGTGAGTGCCATCTCACTGTTCCTATATATATATATATATATATATATATACAGTAAATAGATTATCCCCCAAAAACGCCCATTTTCGAGAGCTACCCATAAGTATTAAGCATCCCCAGAATCTATGTATATCTCTATGTACCACAGAGATACAATCGCAAAAGCAGCCCCCAAACAAGTCAAATTTCTTCAGATGGAAACAGCCATTGTAACCAATGGGCTACTTTTCCCTAAATGTTCTGTCCATTCACACACACAGTCAGCAGAATGCAGATGCACAGAAGAGCGGCCAGTGTCCAAACATGGAGGTAAAGTGATCGCATTAACGATCACTTTACATCTTACAGATCGGCGGGATGAGCTCATATCGGAGCCCCTGTCCCTGCCTGACATCGTTAAATTCCATCAATCCATACCGTCTTAGAAACAATTATAATTACCAGGACCAATTCAAGGTAAATGATAAATATGCCCCTTAGGGGTCTATTCATCATTATTTAATTTCTACAGAAGAAGGTGAACATTAACATTTTCACCAGCATTTGTAGAAATGAAGTGTTCGGGCTATTCATCAAGAAGGTAAAGCAGGAGATATCACAGATATCTCCTGCTTACATTTCTCTCGCGGAATGGCCCACTGTTCCCATACACTAGTATCACAGATATATCCTAATTACCTTTCTCTCCCGGAATGGCCTGCTGTCCCCATACACTAGTATCACAGATATATCCTAATTACCTTCCTCTCGCGGAATGGCCCGCTGTCCCCATACACTAGTATGTTGGGGTTATATTCTGCAAAATGCACAATAATGGGTTAAAAGATATGGGCAGTTACTGGTGTTTTTTTAACAAATAAGTGGCTTAAAATTACACAAATATTAACTTACAGGCATTTTTCTGCACCCCAAACTAATCTAGTGCATTTATTTGCTGAAACGCACTTGCATTCAATTGATTTTTTTTTTCACTTTTATTAAAAAATAAATAAATAAATAAAAACACCCATTTGACACCTTTCAAGTGCCCCCCATGCATTGCAATATACTTCTATACTATTATCCTATATAAATATATATTTGCACTTTTTTGGGGTACAGTACAAGCTGATTTTCCAATTTTTTTTCCACCATGTGAACTCAGAGATCAGTGCACTCCCAATTAAAATGTGCTTTAATTGGGAGTGTACATATAGTGCCCCTGTTTCTGGGAATAGCAGTCAGTCAGCCATGCTCCTGCTCCTCCACCCAAACTCCACAGCAAGTCAATCATGCTTGGGAGGGTCTGCGAATGAGAATGCAGGACCCATTTTGCACATTTGCAGACCCCAAAACATTGGGGCAGGCAACAGAAATCCTGGGGCCCAGCACACAATTTTTGGGGCCCCCTATCCCCTCCCAGTACGTATATGCAGGTCAGTCATTGGCTCATCTACTGTGTCTCTCCAACCTCATCTCTAACTGTGTCTCTCAAACACATCCTCGCCTGTGCTGCACCAGCCTCATCCTAGCCTGTGTCGCTACAGCACCATCTCTGTCTCCAGCCTCATCCCTGTGTCTCTCCATCTCCAGCCATCCACTCATCTCCCCTCTGTCTCTCAGCTTAATCATCCCCCAGCCCCATTGTCTCTCATCTTAAGCATCCCCCAGCCCATCTATCAGCTTAATCATCCTTAAACCCCTCTGTCTCTCAGTTTAGTCATCCCCCAGCCCCTCTGTCTCTCATCTTAATCATCCCCCAATTCCTCTGTCTCAGCTCGATCATCCTCCAGCCTGTGTCTCCCCAGCCTCATTCCCTAGCCCTATGTCCTCAGCTCCATAGCCCCTCTTTATCTGCAGCCATCACCTCCTGACCAATGTCTCTCTAGCCCAGCACAGTACAGCCAATACATACCTGCTGCCTGCTGTGCTATACCTCTTCCATAGCAGTCGGTTCAGGCCCGGACCCAGCTCCTCTCTGATCCAGCAGCGCAACGTCATGACATCACTCGCCCTGTGCAGGCCTGCCGGCTACCCCTCTCGGCTCTTTCTGCTCATGCCCTGCTTACAGCAGCAGGCCAGCTACAGAGGCAAGGAGATGCGGTAATAATCCCAACCACTGGGATTCCGGTGTTCAGAATGCTGGAATCCCTACACCTGTCACAATCCCTGTGCTGGAATCCTGACCACCGTAAACCCAAAGTTAAGTAGCGGGGTTATTGGGAGGGTTAGTTAGGGTAAGGCACTAAGGGGAGAGGGTTAGGTTTAGGGTGCGGGGAGGGGGAAGTTAGGTTTAGGCAGTGGGGGGGAACAGGTTCAGACATCGGGGAGGGAGGGTTAGGGTTAGACTAGGAGAGGAGGGAGGGTTCCTAACCCTGTTGGGATGCCTGCATTGGGAATCTGACCGCCGGGATACCGAGCGCCACCATCCCGTACCCAACCCAAGGCAAAGGACCAGGGGACACATGAACCGAGCACCTAGGGATCTTTGAACCAAATACAAGTGTCCCCTTTGTACCTCCCTGCTAGCAATCAGGTTAGCGTACATCTCTAAATCAGGCTCTCTGTCCCTAAGGTAGCAGACTAATGTTATTTACATTTACGCCAATAATTAACAAGCCATTTGTTTCTTAAAGGTAGTAGCAATGCATATAGTTCCCCATTAAAATACAGATTCAAAGAACATTACGTTCTACCTATTAAGGATATAATTTTCCCACATTTTAGTATTTTTGGGTTGTTTTCTAACCTGAAGCTACAACCCTTTGCATTCATAACAGTGGATAATTGCAGGATAATGAAATGTAAACTTTTTCACTCCAGCACAGACAATTAATGGTCACTTGTAATTACAGGATTTACATCAACAACGGTTGTAAAGTTCTCTTTAGGTTTTGTTTTAAAATCCAAAGCCAACCTTAATGAGAAATGCGCTATTGTTTTGCTGTATATTATAATAATATGGAGAGTACAGTAGTTACAGGGTGATCAAACTTTTGACCCTTTTAGTTATTGTGAATACTTTCTTTACTGCAGACTTAATATGACGGACTCAATTATTTTCTTTTTGTATTTAAAAGCTAGTAATGATAAATAATTTAGATACCACAAGGGGTGGTGTATTGCCCGATTAAGAATGTCTAAAACTTAAATAAGCAATTTCCGCATGTTTTTGGCCTAAATTAATAGACCCCAGAACCTGAGACTGTCCCTGGGTAGTAGGGATAGCTGATGATTAAACACCACCACCTATCATCCAAGTAAAAACAAAAGGAAAATACTAAACTTAACACACAAACATATAAAATAGTCTCCCTACGCATTTCACCTCTAATGACACAAGTTGTAAATGAGTGTCCTTATGCAAGCTGTGAAAAGGCTCTGCAAGGTGTTAAGGATATTTGCACTGTGCTTATGTATCACTTTTTCTGTAACCCTTATAATGGTTATAATGATTTCCTTTGGTGGACTCAAACTATCATAGTCACGTACTGTTATCAAATAATAAAATCCAAGAGACTGAAAACAAATAGCTCCTATAGAAGTTCAACAATCTAAATTCCAATAGTGCCATTTATAAACGCATTTCATTTGTCGTAGATGAAAGTGTAAGGAAGAAGCTGACCTATCATAAACACTAGTATACTGATTGAAGACTCTTCTTTCATTTCTCATTTATAAATAATCAGCTTATATTTGATTTGACCTTCGATTTCCCCAGTAAATGGAGAAAGGCCAGGCTTTGTAATCAGTCATTCAAAGGTAGGGAATATAAATGAGGTTAATTCATGATGAGCTATGTTTATTTATACTTTTTTTTTATTACAATTTGCTATATCTTTCCAAAAATAGCTGTCATTTACCTTTTTAAATAGCTATTCATACTGGTTCAAAGTAAGGTGTTTCAGTATTTTTGTATAGGCCCACAAGGGAAATTATATATGTAAATCATCCTGCTAAATATATCTATATATTTAGAGGGATGTAGTTACCATCCCGGCTGTTGCGATGCCAGCACTCAGAATACCGGGGAGGTTTAGGGTTAGGTGTTATTCTGCTGGCTGAGGGTTAGGTTTAGGCTGCGGGGGTGGAGGCTTAGGGTTAGGCTGCAGTGGGGGAGGGTTAGGCTGCCGGAAAGGTGGGTTAGGGGGAGGATTAGGTAGGGGTTAGAATTAGGACAGGTACCTTATTGGGTCAGGATTCTGTCTGGATGCCGCTGTCGGTATTCTGGCCACCGGCATACCGACCGCCGGGATCCTGTACCCAACCTATTTAGAGAGTAGTGATACCATCATTTATTTCTGCACAATAATGATGACAGTCCTATAAGTAACAGATGTGAATTTGGTGAGTGAGCAGTCATGTCACTTGTGCCAAATGCCTTATTTTGAAACTGTTCCATGAAGAATGCCAATTGATCACTGAAGGGATCATACATCCCAACTATTCTGGTTTCGACTGGATAGTCCTGATGTGAGGGGACTGGCCTCCTGTCCCAGAATCAATACATTTGTCACAGTTTGCAGGATATTGGGTTGTTCACCTGTCACACCCACTGGAGGCAGCATGCATCAACAAAATGGTGAAGGGTTTTGCTAAATATGCCGACTATGGCCCAGTCGCGCACCCTCATGCCACAGCTACGCACCCAGTGTCTTCATTACAAACTCCCAAATGTTGGGCGGTTTGAGCTATTACACACCAAGAACTGCACTGTTACAAACTACTAGCTATGTCAAGGTGAAATGTGTGTATTATAAGAAATTATATATTCCCCTCTAAAATTATATTAGAAGTCACTTTATTTTATTTTGACCTGTACTCCTTGATGGTTTCTAATGCCCATGTACATTAACCTTTCTGCCTTGCCTGTGATGATCAGTGCAGGGATTTACACACCAGAATCCAACTGGCAGTCCCATAATTCCCATTGCATATTTACAGTATTCCACTAGCGGGCTGGCCAGGAAGTGATAAAGAACAGCATGGGAAGAACAAAAGCAAGAGCACTGCTGCTGTGTCCAGGAGAAGACTTTCCACCACAACCCTATCTAGATAAATGAAATAGGAGTGGGGGGGATGAGCTGAGGCCTCAGGCAGTGTCAGAGAGGTTGTCCTAAAATTATCACAGAGACAGAGATAACACAGAACAATCTAGTATTCTGCAGTGCTGTTGGCAAAGGGGTTACAGTGTAAGAACTACGTGGCCCACCAGTTCTTTAGGACGTTATTATCATAATTACTTTCTTATACTTAGATATCTTTGAATTAGGAATCGATAAATAAATAAGAATCTGTGGAAAACGTATATAATCTTTCCAATGTCCCATTATCAACAGCTTAATAATAGATCATAAAAACATATAACAACATATAATAAATTTGTCATATAAACGATAATAATGAGATTTGTTTGTCTGCTGTCAGATAAACAGAGTAATTGATATAAATTATGTCAATAGCACAAAGTCTTAGCTTGATATTATGAAGCTACTTGTAAGCACTAGTGATCAAATTTGGTGATCAGAAATCAAAATTTACATAATGGGGTCGGCCACCACACTGAAATATATAATAGAACA
This sequence comes from Taudactylus pleione, assembly GCA_031769625.1. Classification (NCBI taxonomy): domain Eukaryota; kingdom Metazoa; phylum Chordata; class Amphibia; order Anura; family Myobatrachidae; genus Taudactylus; species Taudactylus pleione. The sequence continues at coordinate 1,611,084 of JAUIMM010000200.1, read as the reverse complement.
ACAAGAGGTGAGATCTGCTAAAAACTAGAAATGTGCAGGCTTGGATTACAGTAGTTCGGATTTTCCCGCCAAAAATCGGGTCTCACAAAGAGGCAAAACGTCATCTTTCATGGGAAAACATCATCTTTCCTGGACAAAAGTCCAGAAAAATGATGCTTGTCCATGAAAGATGTTTTGCCTCTTCCTGAGAAACTGATTTTTGGCAGTAAAATTAAAATTTGGCAAGAAAATCTGAACTAATCCGAGCCTGCACATCTCTACTAAAAACCATAAAAGAGCATGGAGCATAAAGTATATCCATTATCAGCTTGGATGCAAGACAATATATATCATAATTCTGTTAATTGCGGAACACCATCTGCCACAAGTAGCTCCTGTCGGTAAGGTGAGTGCCCCTGGGTTGATGTTTTATTACAGGTGATAAGTGTACAGTACCTTCCCAGCCTTTCACATTTGTGAAAGACTTCTTCTGTGGAAGCGGACACAGTGTATGCACACAGTGGCCTGATTCAGAGCCGCTCGTGAGCGCTGTGCGCTCACAAGTGACCCGATGTCTTCGCACTGCGGATACGTTGTGTGCGCGAGCCCCGCTGAGTGACTGAAGTTCAGTCGCTACAGGGCTCGCAACAAGGCGGGGCGACTGTCGATGGTGAGTGACCACTCGCCCCGTATTTGTGGACGGGTGGGCGGGCGGCTGGACAAACGCAGGCGTTGCTTTAGGAACGCCTGGCGTTTGTTGGGAGGGCAAACTGACATCACTACTCATGTCTGTAATGGACTTCCTGCTCTATTAGAGCAGGAAGTCCACTCGGCCTTGCAACAGCCTAGACCCTACCGTCGCAAGGCCGATGGTCGCGATTATTGCGATGGTCTCCTGGCCGCTTGCACAAGCTGTGGGTGGTCTCCAACAGCTTTGCGAGCGGCCGGAGAAAAAAAGAAGTAACAAAAAAACGCCCACAAACCAGCGAGCGGCCAGCGGGTCTGAATCAGGGCCAGTGTCAGCTTTCGGAGCCAGCCAGAGACTGCGAGAGATATTAGATCTCTCTCCTGCTCCTGGAGCCTCCATAGGCTTAAGGCAGTTTACACCATCTGAAGATAGTGTAGACTACCAGGGACAAACTCGGAAAAGCTTTGCTTTTTGGAGTTTAGTACATAGGGCTCAGATCGTAGTGCCCATTGATAATAATGGAGACTGAGATCTGCAGTGCTAATTAGCACTTTGCTGGAAATTTCTGTGACATCTGCTGCATTGTGCCATTAGTACATAGGAACAATACATAAAATAATGCAGAAACTGCAATTTCTACATAATTGTATGCAAAAAACAGCTTGATACATTTATCACCACAAATCCCTTATCGCTGCAATTTACCATAAACATATTGCTCTTTGCCCCACAACCTCTGCACCCCAATGCCCCACACATTCGCACAACAACCTACATCCCATTACTAAATGTGCTGTGTTATACTTGCTTTTCCCTCAATTAGCTTGGTATACTACATGTTGCTGGTGCATTACAGCAATGGAGGAGGCATGTGGTGATGGAAGTGGTATGTTAGGTCGACATGCATGAGTTCAACATGACATTGTTGACAAGGTCGAAATGTCAGCATGCAGCATGCCAACAGTGACCATATTCATCATGTTACATGGATAACATGACGACATGATAGAATGTCGACCTGACGTTCCCAGTGGCTCAGCGGTCACTCACCTGGTCCCAATGACTGCAGCGTTATTTAGCTCATAACCAAATCATTTAGCAATTTTCAATTTAAAACAAGCAATGCATTACAACATGTCATTAATTATTATTATATTGTGAGCCATAAGATAAATCCAAGCCTTACTTTCTACCTGGAATGTTGAATGTTGCCGTCGGGAAGGACAATAAGAACGTTTATTGTTAACAAGAAAGAGAGCAGATTAAATTGGCAGGAACAACCAAGAAGATGGCCTCCCACAACTAAGTGACATATTTGAGAACAAGCCTCGTATTCAACCAACAATATGGCTGCCGCACAGTAATAGCAGCATGAAGCAATCACTGCCAAAATGGCAAAATGGCTCCCCTTAGGCAGTGCATGTGCAGTAAAGTAATGGGGACTTCAAGTCACACTCTAGTGAAAGGAGCACGACCACCGAACTGAGAGGAGGTCTGGCTCATGTGCAGTAACAAACCCGGAAGTGCGAGTAGCGTGGACACTGGTAGCGAGGACTCCGGTAATTATGCAATTAAATAACTTATATAAAGAACAGTGTGGAGAGGAACGGGCACCCTTGAAAAAGTCAAGAATTGGATGAAACGCGTTGGGTTATGCCCCTTATCAAACAGACCATCTGAACTATTTATTTGGACTATTGGAGTTTTAAACAAAGACTCAGTTAAGAGTATTGACACTTATGCTCTTTTTTTTAGAATACAGGACTCTGATGGGTCACTGATTAACTTTTGTGCACAATAAAAGTGTTGCATTAGACATAAGTCCACAGTGTCTATTTTTATAGCTCCACTTACCTGCACATAATATTAACTCTCACTAACCACCTCTGCAACTACTGGGACTAGGACAACCAGCAGGAAACAAACTGCAGCATTTGGTAAGTACATACCTTTGTTACCTATCATGCACAATAGTGCTTACCTAGTTCCTGATACTGTGCAATGTATTATATTTGAGGTGGAGAGGAGAGTGAAGAGTGCCACGGTATCAACATCATTTATTATAACAACACCCATCCTACAGCCATAACGTGTTTAAAATTCTGGGACTGTCCATGAACATCCTCTCTATGAGATTTTTTTCTTAGACATAACTAGAAAAAAATCCTTATTATATAATACACTGGGATTAGATATGGACTTTTTTTGGAGTATATTAAAGAACACCCTTCCTACAGATTCAAAGTCGGGACTATTGATATACAGCGAGGAGTTTTACACAGATGCCACTCAACTACTTAAAAAATATAGATTCATAATAGTGAGAGGACTATACCCATGTGAATCAATAGGAATGCCCCAGAGCGCACCATAATTCTCTTATATAACTATTGACAATGTGACTGGTTCTGCGTGATGACGCCCCCGCCATAAACACACCTCCGTTATATCCTTATGTTGTATGTATCCTTCTGTTCTTAAGAAGCTCTGTACACTAACATATATGCTACATTACAACATCAGAATTAGAAAAGCTTCTCTATATAATAATCAAGAGTAATCTGTAGTGATGGAGACAGGCCAGACCAGAAGAGGAGAGGAAGACCACCATGCGGTATGTATGTATGGTGGGGTGAGGGGTCACCCAGCATATGCCGGGTCCTTTTTACTACAGTAGTTTAATATTACTGCCTAATCCTCTGTTGAAAAACAAAATAATTTACAGAAATATTTAAAATCCTCTAAAGAATAATGGCAGCTGATTTAAGAAAAGCATTTTACAGTCAACAAAAAAAGAACACATAACCCGAATGATAACTTCAGAATAAATGCCGGGCACAGAGGTCGTGGGTCAGATCTGTAATACAGCATTTTTCCTTACAAAACTGATCAACATCCGACTGTTCTCAAATGATATATATTTCAGCAAAGCTTTTTGACCTTGCAGCCTTATAAAGGTCATGTACATGCATGTGCACACATTCTGATTCTCGTTTTTTATATATAATCTAATCTAACGAGAAGCTGATAGGTAACAAGGAAACGAACATCAACCTAAAATCTCTCTGTTTAGTGTTTGATAGAATAATGGTAAAATGGAGGATTACCAGGGAAGGTTTAGCCTTGGAGGCAAGTACAAAGCACTGGTCCATGAACAGAGGCTCATACATTAAAGGTGGTTTTAAGCATAGAACACGGGCTAATTTATCAAAGGGTGAAAAGCCATCTTACTGACGGGTGTTTTCTATAGCAAAAGGATTTAGTATTGACCCTGTATATTAATAGGGTTACTGTCAGCAATAACCCCTGATGTTGCGTATTATTTTCCCATTGCAGCATTTTTTACATTCGTTTTATAACTTTATAAAAAGGAAGGTACTAGAATTTGCCAGCATGCGAGGCCTGCGCTTTAACCATAATTTTCTAATTTGCCTGGTCTAATCTCCCACTGCCTGGTGCATCTCAGTGTACGCTCATGAGGAAGAACTGAAAACAGCGGTTCAAGTGGGAAAACTGACACTACACAGGTTTCCATATAATTCACCTAAAAACAATAAAACAAGCTTTTAGCTCCCATTTTGACTTATTTGCATAATCATTCATATTACATAAATTATTTTATCTGGGCAATGGGGGTGAGGGGGACATTGGGTGGTATTTGGGGGGCACTGACACCAGTGGCGTCACAAGGGGGGTGCGGGCCGCACCCGGGTGTCACCCGCTGAGGGGTGACACCAATGTGCAGACTCCCCCTCAGTGACAGGAGCCGGGTGTCGCATTGTAGAATTACGTGCAGCACTCGGCTCCTGTCACAGTGAGGGAGCAGGCACTATTGGTACACTGGTCCCCGGGGGAAGCCCACACCTCCGGGACTACCCAGAGAGACTAAGCCGCGAGGCCACACCCAATGTCACAAAGCCACGTCTCTTTTTCCCCGGTGCGCGTCGATGCAGCACACACTGCTGTACTGTCCACCCCTACCTGCACCGGGTGCATTAGCAGGTAGGGACGCCAATGACTGACACTAAACTTCATACAATGCTGTCAAAGTAGAAGTGGCTGCACTTAGTTGGCCACATCACGTCAACAACTAATACATTATTGTACCTACATGGCTGCTGCATTATTAAGGGTTCATATCGCAGGGGATATTTCCATTTTTAATGAAAATTTCTCAGCTATGTACAAAGGGGAACTCTCAAGGACAGCGCTTGTGAGTTATGAAAGACTTCTCCTGTGGAAGCCGACAGTGCGCATGCACCCAGCGCCAGCTTCGGGAACCGGACGGAGGCTGAGGGAGAGATATTGAAAGATCTCTCTCATGCACCTCAGCCTCTATAGGCTTAAAGCAGTGTACACCATCTGAAGATGGTGCAAATTAGTAGAGCCAAGCTTGGTTTGGTACATAGGTAACAGATTGCAGACCCTATTTATAATTAATATTTAATATAAAACAAATAATGTACGCCAGACCATTTTTGCTGGATTTGGATATGGCTCTGATTCGTCGTCCGGCTTTGGATTTGCCAAACTGCCGTGACAGGTTTTGGATTTGGATTTTTTTCACAAAAATTGACAAACAAAAAAGCTAATATCACATAATTTAGGCATTTTTTTGTTCCTAGAGTATTTTTAACCTCATTAACATTAATTTCCAGTCATTTACAGTCAATTTAGACCATCTCACAATATTGTTTTCATCATTATTGGCCAAAGGCTGCAGTGATCTGTTTGGTTACTAAGCAACAGAGCAGCGGCACAGACACCGTAGTTTAAAGCACATCTGTGAAACATTGCCACAGAGCAGTGGCAGAAATGAAAGGTAGTGCAAGATAGAATTGTCCTTGGGCCCTCCCACCTGTCACAACCAGGGGTTCTTGGCATGCCGGCCGGCAGGTATTACCTGTGAGGATGCTATGGCGAGGGGCGTCCGGTGGTGGCGCTGGTATCTGGCGGGGAGCATTGGCTGCGTATAGTCCTGTGCGGGCATACTGTCACTCTGGTCTGGTTAGGCCTGGTGGTGCTTCCATTCCGCTCTGGCATGTGCGCCGCCATCTTGCCTCCGGTCATGTGACCTAGTTGCCCTATCCTGGTGTGTCACATGCTCTCTCTGGCCAGTCACAGTCTGGCACTGGGGATTTAAGGGAGTGCAGAGCTTCTTTTCATTGCCAGTGCAACGTGTTTCTCAGCGAGAGCTGAGAGAGAGAGTTCCTGTGTTTTCACCTGTCTGTTGGGATCATTGCCTAGCCTGCTTCTCCCTGCCTGTTCCAGCCCCCTGGATTCTCCTGCCTCCTCCATTGCCTCTCCCTTGCCTGAGTACCTGCGTCAGCTGTTACCCTGCACCCTGCCTCCACTTGCTTTCTCCCTGCAAATTCAATTCAGCTTGCAACTTCACTTCAGCCTGCAAATCATTTCTGCCTCACAAAACCTGGATTACTGGACTACTTTCTGTTATCACTACCTGGACTTTTTCCCATTGCTTCACTACAGTTCCCCAAGTGCACTTTAGTGCTATACCCGGACTTTTTGTTTTGCCACTCATTAAAAACTCCACGTTTATTTTTAAATCAGCTTCAGAGTCTGCTCCTTTTACCACCCCGGGCCCACAACAAACTAGAACCTCCCACCACCCAGCCTTATGTTGCATATTAAAAAGGACATGCACACCTTAACAAACCAAGTACTTCAGAGACAGGAACTGCCACTTCTGTGGCTAAAGTGCTTGGTTTGTTTGGGCCCCCACAAAACAAGCTACCAATCGGCTTAAGGAAACAGTTCTACAGTTGCAAGATGCCACCATCATTGCCATCCTCACCCTCATCAGTGTGTACATCATCCTCACACAATATTAATTAATCCCCGCTGGAATCCACCATTACGGAAGTCTCTGTACTGTGTCGTAATTGCCAGGAGAGGTCTTCCTCATGGAATTTCCAGTTCATTTTGATGAACATCATCTTTTCCACATTTTGAGGAAATAGCCTCCTACGCCGTTCGCTCACAAGGTTCCCGGCTGTGTTGCAAACTCTCTCCAAGTACACACTGGAGGGTGGGCAGCTTAAGTAATGCAAAACCAGTTTGTACAAGGGCCTCCAAAATGCCTTTTTTTCCTTCTGTGATATGTCTATTTGTACGGTGTCGTAAAAATAACCTTCCACCATTCTTTGGAGGGTGATTGTATCAGATGGAGCTAAGGTAGAGGTAAACACAGAGGGCTACGGCCCAAGGAGTCACAGTGCTTGTATACCCAGAGGGCTAGGGCCCAAGGATTCACAGTGCTTGTATACACAGAGGGCTACGGCCCAAGGATTCACAGTGCTTGTATACACAGAGGGCTATGGCCCAAGGAGTCACAGTGCTTGTATACAGTATACACAAAGGGCTACGGCCCAAGAAGTCACAGTGCTTGTATACACAAAGGGCTAAGAACCAAAGAGTGATAGTGCTTGTATACAGTATACACAGAGGGCTATGGCCCAAGGAGTCACAATGCTTGTATACAGTACACAGTGGGATACAGCGCAAAAAAAAGTATTTTTGAACTTTTATAAATTTTTATTTTTTTATACTTTTTTTGAAGATATGTCACTTTTTTCTACACTGGGGCAGATGAGCATGAGTACAGCGCAGCATCCATCAGCATGCCTTGTACACACAGCCACTTTTGAGTCTGAACACAACCACTTTAATCAGCAGTATATATCAGTAGTGCAGTATATATCAGTGTGCCATTCAGTGTACCCCCTATACACAGTCACTTAACAGCACAGCCACTTTTGAGTCCGGACACAGGCTACTACAGCCACTTTAATCAGCAGAGTAGTGCAGCATACATCAGCGTGCAGTGTGACTCCTATAGACACTCTGGACACAGCCACTTTAACATATGCAGAAAGACATTGGAGAGTAGTGCGCAGCGTGCGAATGAACAGTGAAATAGCACCGAGTCCCGGTCGCGGCGCCTTATATAGAAACAAACTCTTGCGAGAATCCGACGTCGGGAGGATGATGTTCGGCCTCAAAGTGTGATCCAAGTCAGACGGAAACACCCGCAGCTTGGGTGGACTCGGATACCCGTTGTTCAGAGTGGTTCGGATTCCACAGAATCCGAACCACTCAGCTCTATTCATAATAATGAGCATTACGATCTGCGGTGTTAATTAGCACTTTGCCGGAGATTTCTATGAAATGTCCTGTATTGTGCCATAGCTATAATACAAACATGTATGTAAAAACACAGCTTGATACATAGGCCCTTAAATCATGATTCGCGTCAAATTGCCCGATATCTTGTTCCAGGTATACTAAGCTAAACCTAAAAGGATGTGATATGGGATGTCCACAGGGCTCACAATGCTTTGGTTTTGGACTAATGGTGCAAAATTGGTCAAAGTCCCACTTTAAAAAAAAAAAAAAAAAAGACTTCTTTTATTAAATAAAACCATATTTTCCTCCAGTAAGGGTCAGTTTATACCTACAGAGTAGATTCATCACAAGAATATTTTTTTCCATTGCATGTGGCGCTTTTATCTGTTGTGTCTTTATTTCACTGAGGAAAGTGAGACTTTATGTGATGGATACATAAGGCAGGTCAATATGTCTGCACTGACTACTGCTCGTGTATTTACACCTACAGGTCCGCAAAACTAGCACAGAAAGGAGCACCTCTCTGCCCGCTCTCCTCATCGCTGATGTAAGCTTTTGAATATTGGGCCTGATTCAGAGATGGATGCAGTTAGCATTGATGCTGCATCTTTGGATGTGACAGCGATAAAAACATACTGTATGGTAATGCAGCAGGAGGCATCTGTAGGAAAAGACGCGAGCTGTGTTCGAAGACGAGGCATTGGATCATCATCGCGACCATCATCGGACATCTGAGTAAGCTTAAGCTTTCTCAGAATGGGCAACGCCACTGCTTAACCCGGGCTCAAGGAGGCTGCATCAGAAGACACAGACCCTGGCCCCAGAACTTCCAGAAAATGGAGGCAACGCACCCCCATTTCCGGGAACACAGGCCAGCCTCACCCACTCTCTGCCGCCAAATGTCCGCAACCTATCAATCAGGCTGCGGCGACATTTGCATGCGCAGTATGGATCCTTCTAACATCGGCGATGTACGAAAACCATCAAGTTTGCGTACATCACGGAATGAACTGTAATGGAAAGACAGACACACATGCACAAATTGAGGCAGTTAAGAAAATTATAAATGACCTCTTAAGTTTTCTCTCTCTCAAGAGAGTTCTGCTGAAAAATAAAACAATTACGACAAGAACATTTTTTTATTTGCACTTCAATCTCTTATGGAATCTAGTTTATACTTGTCACAGTATTATTCTTTGTTTAAAATCAATACACATCTGGGTATTGGATTTTCCTTTTTACACAACACTCTGGTCATTCTTTACACATTTAACAGACTGTGCTTTTCGATTATAATACCATTGCACAACTAAGGGCCTGATTCAGTAAGGACCGCAATAGCGATTACGCACGCAGTCGCACTGACATAGTATGCTAATCCATTGCAATCGCTATGCCGTTTCAGCACTACATAAGGACGCCCACTTAACCTTACACACATCCGTAATGTTTAGCAAAACTGCAAAACTATCAGTTCCATTGAGTACCAACGTAGCCTTACGCACACTAGCACAAGCCCTGAACTTACTCAGGAATTGCTAACTTCATCGCACGCTATGAGTCTTCAGGCTGCGTACGGCATTGCAGTGGCTAATTTACGCATGCCTCTGCAACAGCGTTCAAATGCACTGGCATGCCTGCATTTCGTCAATGACCCCCCCCCCCCCACACACACACACACACACACCCCCACAAACAGCACTTCCTGTCAATCACCCTGGGTCATTCCGTGTCAAATCAGCAGACTGATTTTACCTCACCATCTCAGATTTTGTTAAAATTTGGTATATGAAGAGTATATTTGTAGTCTAAGAAAAATACAAAATATTATTTAAATATATCGTGCCGTTTCCAAAATATGGCTATGTAAAGTTTGCAAAAATCTGTCAAAAACGCACAACCAGAATACTTTCAAATCGCCATAGCAGCTCTCCTAATTAAGCTAGAGAGGTGGGTGCAGTGCAGTTTTACTGTGTTTTTTATGCCCTTTCCTATGATATACAACACAATAGACATTGTGAGGAAAAACGTTTTCCAAATTCAAACTGAAATTTTTGATCATGATGATCTCAAAAGTGAGTCGACAAAAAAGTAAAAAAAAATTCTGGAACTAGTCCATACTAATGTTAAATGTTTGTCAAAATTTAAAAGTGGGAGAATAATGGGTTCGTAGCTAGAAATAATTTTAAAGCAAGGTAGTTTATTCTAAAAAGCCAGGTGTATTACAAGTAGTAATAGGTAATAATAGATTTGATGGCTTCATTAGTTTAATTATATAAATCAAGTTGAATAGAAATACTTGACATTGTATTTGTCAACAACGTTAGCTGAATATAGTTTGACAATGCCTCAGTGGTTTTTAAATTGTCATCAGGAGACATGACATAAAATTCTTCCAGTTGGAGTTACAGGGTCGACTTTGCATTAGACATCTATTAAAGGTATCCATAATACATCAGGCTTCCTTGGATAGAAGAATGATGGTGAAGATCCAGCTGGATGAAGGAAGGTCACTTTTAATTCGCCTTCATCTTCATTCTTGTCCATCACATGAGCAAGCCACCATTTCTTGTTATACACAACGGATATATAGCCATTTATTTGTGTCAACTGGAGTTTGTCTAGAGATTTTGTAATGAATACTGTAGATGATGTTGTAGCCTTAGTAAAGGTTTTCACAGATATTTTTGATGTACTTGAATCAACAGGTATAAAAGCATGATACTGTTGTGTTCCCTGAATAGTTACTGACTGAAATGATCATTCAAAAATGTTTCAGAATCAATATAGTCTTCTTGCGTTGTGAACGTCAAATTCATTCCGGATATATATTGTACTGCCCATTCACAAAGTTGGAAAGGTGTGAAGATTTGGTTCTCATATGGACGTAGTAGGCTGGCTCTAGCTGCCAGTCTCTTGACTGAGCCGCCAACTCCATCACAGGGGCCTTTCCCATGCACTGTGGCCGAGAAAAAAATGCCTCAACATCGAAGCCCAGCTTGTGACAACACAAGTTTGTGAAGTTTTGCTTGCACAGCTTGCACAGACATGCTACAAACTGTCCAGCAATACTGAGCATAATTCCTGCCCATTGATTCATGAGAACAGTGATTCATGAGCACGATTCATAAACAATGCATTAACATTATTGAAGATCATAATTTATTTTCTTACAAGCATTATTCATTGTTTTTAGTTAATAAAGTCATATAGGAACTTTTATAACCTACAATATTTGAATTTTTGTAACTTATCTTAATTACTTTTTGACAATCTCTACACGTGAGAATATATAATATCTATATCATATATTCTCACATGTATATATTGACAAAAAGTAATTAAATTTTTTTACATATAATTCAAATATTGAGTGTTGGGCTAATTTTAGTTGTTCCATAATATGATTGGATTTAAAAGAAGGCCTTGATTTTTTCAAACGTAGTGCCTACTCCTGTTTAAAATTATTTTAACTATGAACCCATTATCCCACTTTTAAATTTTGAAAAACATTTAACATTAGTATAGACTATTTCCAGAATTTTTTTTTATTTTTTTGTCGATGCACTTTTTGAGATAATCATGATCAAAATTTTTAGTTTGAATTTGGAAAAAGTTTTTCCTCACCAAGCCTATTGTGTTGTATATCATAAGAAAGGGCATAAAAACACAATAAAATTATACCACTCCTACCTCTCTAGCTTAATTAGGAGAGCTGCTATGGTAATTTGAATATATGCTGGTTGTGCATTTTTGACAGATTTTTTTAAAACTTTACATAGCTATATTTTGGAAACGGCATGATATTTAATTAAAATTTTGTATTTTTCTTAGACTACATATATACTCTCCATATACCAAATTTCTAAAAAATCTGAGCCGGTAAGGTAAAACTTTAACAAAAAGTGTGTTAATTCGACATGGAATGGCCCCTCTGCGATGGGTCTGCATAGTTACCCGATCACAGTGGCTGGTTCACGCACATGCACTGCGATGCATATGCATGCAAAGAATGCAACAATCGGCCGATTGCATACTTAATCGCATTTGCGATCGGTAGTGAATCAGGTCTTAAACCCGCAATCGAAGGACATTTAAAAATTCCCACCCGCCCTATCCAATTCATTGGGCAGGAAAACGATCATGAGTCACATTGGTCACAAGATAGGCAGGAGCACCTTTCTGGTCTGGGAAGGATTGTTGATACCACATGCTAGCGTTTTTTTTAATTCCACCCACCCGGGGTCCAAGGAGAAGGAAAATGACAGGAGGCTATGGCTATCCTGGCACATGGGGAGTGATAGTTACACCCATGGGTTTTTTTTTCCTTGAACTATCTTTGCCACCAGTTTTTCTATCTGATACTTTCTTTAATTGAATTATACGGTAATTTTCTTCACTACAACATTTCAATATCTTTATTTTATTAGTATGTTTATTAAGACTGGTTTAGTTCCATACTGTAGAAAACCATCCACATCTAGGGGTTGACCTAGGACAGTGTTTCTCAAACCCTATCCTTGATGGAACCCTAACAGTGCACGTTTTTCAGATAATCTAGCTGGATCACAGGTATGTTGATTGACTAACACAATAGGTCTACCTTGCGGCACAAATTTTTCCTGAGGATACGTTGAAAACACACCCTGTTAGGGTTCCATGAGGTCCAAGTTTGAGAAACACTGATCTAGAACATTAGCAGAAAAACTCATCAATGAGAAAATTTGATAATCCTGACCACTAGAAGAGTTCCTTTTATGAAGGACTATAGGGCAACAGCATGCTCCAACCGTCAATTGCAGAACTGGGTTATTTTTATCCTCTTTTTTAAAACAAGTTAATTCCCATAAAAATAAAATGTCCCTTAGAGTGGGAGGTAAATTTGGGGACGTTTTAGTGTACATCATTATCACATCCATATACTTTTACAGGATGTTGTGAACACACTGATACAATATTTCTCTAAGAAATTTAATTTTCTTACTGGGCGAACGACTGAGGGGTTAGTGTAAGCATTTTATATGCTCTGTAGCTCATGTAAAACTACCCCACCCAATAAGCTCTGTCTAGCAGTAATACAATAATGACGATACCTTGGTACATTTGCTTGCAGAATGCTTTATTACCTTTTGAAATTAACTTTTATATTATTATTTACCAGTGACAAACCTTCACTCCTGGTGATCAGGGGCCAGGTCTCCTATAGCCCAATGTAACCACTGTATCTCGTACCAGCTTGTACCGTGGGCAAAAGTGGAGCCTGGAGGTGAAGTGCAGGAGGAAGCAGGGGTACAAGAAGAGTGCAGTCTGTCCAAATGGGCACACACTACCTGTCTAATGACCCAGACAGCATGCAACCAAGACTACAAAGCCTTGATACTATGCACCTCCCCTAGGCACTCTCAAATGCAAGGTACACCGCAATGGCATAGGAACAGCTATGGTAGAAACGGCTACCAGCCTAGCTGCAGTCGCTATATTGTATGTAAGCTTGGGGATGTTTTTTGTTGTCCCTCCACATCAGCACAATCTATTTATCTGTAACAGAGGACTTTCTAAATCAATAGCATTGTCCACCAACATCAACATTTAGCACTCCAGGGGGAAAACAGAGGTTGTGGGGCCTATTTCTCAATTGACAGTTGAGGGATATCCCCCAAAACACCTGTTTTCGTGGGTACTCTCAAATATTAAGTATCCTCTAATGCATCTATGGAGGACTGCAGCAGAAATCGAAGATATCTGCTGCAATCTCCCATTCTTGTCAGCTAAAGATGGCGTTAGCTATTGTAGCCTGTAGAAAGTACTGAGCGAGGGATCCATAGATCTCTCCCCGGCACATGCACATGGATGGACAGCAGACCGCACATGCACAGTAATGCGGTGGACCCCAGCATATTGCGATCATTTTACTTTTGTACATCGCTGGGACTGGATCCTATCAGAGCCCATGTCCCTGCACGTGTTGAATGATACATGCCGTCTGTACTTCATTTATAATTTCTGTGAATAGCGGCGACAAGAAATTATAATTAACCAGTAAAAGAAGAAGAAAAATGGATAATTAGTAAATGGGCCCTTTAAATTTTTATTTTCTAGACCAGTATTGGTGTATACAGCACTTTATAGCAAGTTGGCAGCATTGTGGCAAAGTGATTAACATTCCTTATTCACAGTACTGGGGTGCTTCCTCGCACAATCTAAAAACATACCGGTAGGTTCATTGGCTTCTGACAAAAAATAACCCTAGTGTGTATGTGTGTGTCCGTGTAATCTACATCGAGGCAGGGACTGATGTGAATGACTAAACATTCTCTGTAAAGCGCTGCATACCATGAGCAAGCTATATAAATAGCTGTGTATCAGTAAATATGTGTAAACTAAACTAAACATGGAAGCAGACACAGAAGACAAGGGGAATAGACATGGATGTTGGCAGGCAGGAGAAATTGGGTACAGTCATGATGGGACAGATGGGCATGACAAGGAAGGTAGGATGGCTTTGGAGAGCCTCCAGACAGAGCTGTGGATGAGGCAGGCATCAGTAATGGTCGGTGCATGTGCAGGATCTGTACTAAGCATGTGTCGATCCTTGAGTGCGATATCGTTTGCTGTGCCCCGAGCAGCAGCATGATTGATATGCTGCGGGCGTTTGGGGGGCGGACGTGGATGGCAACTTTATCCATTTTACAACCGAGGGTCACAATGGTGATCGGTTTTTGCATCTTCTGACGCAGCACTCGGATATGCAATGGAGGAAGGAGGAGTTTTTTGTCCTTAGACGCTTACTGCGGCATTAGCATATTAGCTGTACAGTATTGTGCAGCCGCCGCAACGGCTATGCAATGCAGCAGCACAACTACAGAAGTAGCCATGTACATCATTGCCGCGATGCATGCGTAAGTATCGTGCCATAGCGCAGCAAATCACCAGGCTGCGAGCAATCGCAGCCGGCGATTACCCCATTGAAGTCTATGTTGTGCGCGTGCATTCACAAGCACACGCCATGGCCCCTGGCACACTAGTCTCGCCATCCATGCTGCATTGCAAGATGAGCGTGGCTACATCTATATGAATGAGGCCCACAGTATGCTGGTGCTTGGAGTACAACAGCAGGTGCAGAGCACAGGTATTCCATGTCTACTGAAAGCTAAGCTGTGAATAGTCTTAAAATTACATCACTCTAAACCACTGTTATTAGTTTTTAGTTTATCCCGGCTTCTGCAATGTAATTGTGGAACCCTGTCAATATATTACCACTACAATCCTATCTGTACGTTTTTCAACACATAAATGAAGAATACATCAGGGCTGTAGCCATACATTCATAACTACACAACCGCCCTAATAGCATTCAGTATATGAGAATGAAGCGGAAAGAATGTGAAAACAGACTCTCTAAGGAGAGGAAATAATTTGGATTTATAACAGCACACATAAAACATTCCTCTCCAGAGCAAATACTGGTCAATTCAACTTAATTAAATGAGCTGTGTGGCAATATAGACTGTAAAACATTAGGGATTACTGAATGCACCATATGTATGTTATTTCACACAGATCCGTAAATTGCTGCTCGCACACCTGAGTAGACGCAGACAGACTTGGCTCATCCAGGGAAATGCCTGAAGTTGTCTTGTGAAATTAAAGTGCACTTGCTACGCAGAGCCGTAACTAGACTTTTTGGTGCCCTGTGCCAGAGAGAGCATTGGCGCCCCCCTCCCCATTATTTTTCAAATAGGGACATAAGAAACGCACCCAAAAAAGGGCCATGGCCTCATGGAGGATGGCCAGGGAAGAGATATAGGAGGCCAGGAGCTGCTGGGGATAAAAGAAGAGGAAGCTACAAGTGAGGATGATAATACACAGAAAATGTACAGGTTGCACTACCATAGTTACGGCCCTGTTGCTACGTGCTCATATTTAGCTGCTATTCAGAAAACTTATAGTAACAATAAGGTTATGTCCACGCAGACACTTTCTCCGGGCATCCAATGGATTGCGATTTTATATATTTATACTAGGGGTGTGCACCGGCCACTTTTCGTGTTTTGTGTTTTGGTTTTGGATCTGGATCTTTCTTCGTGTTTTGGATCTGGATTGGTTTTGTCAAAACCACCCTTCCGTGTTTTGGGTTCTGGGTTTTGTGTTTTGGATCTGTATTTTTTTGAAAAAAAGCATAAAAACAGCTAAAATCACAGAATTTGTAGGTTTTTCTGCTCCTATGCTATTATTAACCTCAATAACCTTAATTTCCACTCATTTCCAGTCTATTCTGAATACCTCACACCTCACAATAGTGTTTTTATGTCCAAAAGGTTGCACCGAGGTAGCTGGATGACTATGCTAAGCGACACGAGTGGGCGGCACAAACACGTGACCCATCTAGGCGTGAAACTGCAGTGGCAGACAGGATGGCATTGAAAAACTAGGCCCCAAACTGTACATAATGCAAAGAAAAAAAAGAGGTGCAAGATGGAATTGTCCTTGGGCCCTCCCACCCACCCTTATGTTGTATAAACAGGACATGCACACTTTAACAAACCAATCATTTCAGCGCCAGGGTCTGCCACACAACTGTGGCTGAAATGATTGGTTCGTTTGGGCCCCCACAAAACAAGCTGGCAATTAATCTGTCCCTGCACAAACTGGCTCTACGGAGGCAAGAAGTCGTCCTCATCCTCCTCATCCACAGATTCCTCACCCTCTTCAGTGTTATGTACATCCTCATCCTCACAGAGTATTAATTCGTCCCTGCTGGAACCACAGGTCCCTCTGTACGTTCTGGAGGCTGGTCTCCCTGGAAGAGTTGATCATTCATTTTATGATCATCATCTTCTCCACATTTTGTGGAAGCAACCTCCTACGCCTTTCGCTAACAAGGTTCCCGGCTGCACTAAACACTCTTTCGGAGTACACACTGGAGGGGGGGCAACTCAGGTAAAATAGAGCCAGTTTGTACAGGGACCTCCAAATTGCTTCTTTTTCCTGCCAGTACAGGTACGGACTGTCTGACATGCCTGCTTGGATGCTGTCACCGATGTAATCCTTTAACAGACAGACGCACGCTTGTCGCTGCTGCTTTGAGGATTCAAGTGCGGCTACAGCCCACACAATTCACAAAGACAGAAAAAAAAAAAGAATATTTTTATTGTTTGTGGAGCACACTTTGAGGGTTACACCACCCTCTAACAGACAGACGCACGCTTGTCGCTGCTGCTTTGAGGATGCAAGTGCGGCTACAGCCCACACAATTCACAAAGACAGAAAAAAGAAGAAGAATATTTTTATTCTTTGTGTAGCACACTTTGAGGGTGTCACCACCCTTTAACAGACAGACGCACGCTTGTCGCTGCTGCTTTAAGGATGCAGGTGCGGCTACAGCCCACACATTTCAGAAAGACAGAAAAAAAAAGAACAATATTTTAATTGTTTGTGTAGCACACTTTGAGGGTGTCACCACCCTTTAACAGACAGACGCACGCTTGTCGCAGCTGCTTTAAGGATGCAGGTGCGGCTACAGCCCACACAATTCACAAAGACAGAAAAAAGAACAATATTTTAATTGTTTGTGTAGCACACTTTGAGGGTGTCACCACCCTTTAACAGACAGACGCACGCTTGTCGCTGCTGCTTTAAGGATGCAGGTGCGGCTACAGCCCACACAATTCACAAAGACAGAAAAAAGAAGAATATTTTTATTGTTTGTGTAGCACACTTTGAGGGTGTCACCACCCTTTAACAGACAGACGCACGCTTGTCGCTGCTGCTTTGAGGATGCAAGTGTGGCTACATCGCACACAAGTCACAAACACATTAAAAAAAAATTTTTGATTTTTTGGAGCACTGAGAGTTACAACACCCTTTAACAGACAGACGCACGCCTGTCGCTGCTGCTTTGAGGATGCAAGTGCGGCTACAGCCCACACAATTCACAAAGACAGAAAAAAAAGAACAATATTTTAATTGTTTGTGTAGCACACTTTGAGGGTGTCACCACCCTTTAACAGACAGACGCACGCTTGTCGCTGCTGCTTTAAGGATGCAGGTGCGGCTACAGCCCACACATTTCACAAAGACAGAAAAAAAAAGAACAATATTTTAATTGTTTGTGTAGCACACTTTGAGGGTGTCACCACCCTTTAACAGACAGACGCACGCTTGTCGCTGCTGCTTTGAGGATGCAGGTGGAATCTAGACGGGATTTGGAACCGAGGACACACTACCTCCATCAATTGTCTAAATCCCACTGCACTAATGTCGGATACCGGACGCACGTCTAACACCAACATAGCAGTCAAGGCCTCAGTTATACGTTTTGCTTCAGGATGACTGCTGTCGTACTTCATCCTCATCGCTAGGGACTGTTGGAG
This sequence comes from Taudactylus pleione, assembly GCA_031769625.1. Classification (NCBI taxonomy): domain Eukaryota; kingdom Metazoa; phylum Chordata; class Amphibia; order Anura; family Myobatrachidae; genus Taudactylus; species Taudactylus pleione. The sequence goes on along the minus strand of JAUIMM010000200.1, from coordinate 1,592,898 downwards.
GGTCAATTGTTTAGTAAAAGTAGTGATGTTCCTACTTCCTCTCTGGGATGATGAACAACTCCCAGCAGCAGCAACAGCACTAGTAGGAAGTGGTTCTTGATCTTTCCCTATTTTATTTTTATCAGAGAAAGTTTGGTCCTCCATTTATGTTATATTGATATATATACGTGCGGCTAAAGCGCACACAAACACAGAAAATATTTTTTTATTTTTGCTGGAGAGTAGTGCACTTTGTGGGTTACACCACCCTTTAAGAAATGAGCCAGCCGGCTCTTTACTTATGGGACACAGGCGCACGCTTGGCGCTGCTCCTTTGTTGATGCACGTGCAGCCACAGTGCACACAAGTCACAAACACAGAAAATATATATATTTTTTGTTTGGAGTGTACTTTGGGGGTTACAGAACCCTTTAACGGTCAAGCCAGCCGGCCCTTTACTTATGACACAGGCGCACGCTTGGCACTACTTTGTTGATGCACGTGCGGCTACTGCGCACACAATTCACAAACACAGAAAATAATTTTTTTTTTGGTTTGGACTGGAGTGTACTTTCGGGGGTTACAGCACCCTTTAACGGTCAAGCCAGCCGGCCCTTTACTTATGACACAGGCGCACACTTGGCACTACTTTGTTGATGCACGTGCGGCTACTGCGCACACAATTCACAAACACAGAAAATAATTTTTTTTCGGTTTGGACTGGAGTGTACTTTGGGGGTTACAGCACCCTTTAACGGTCAAGCCAGCCGGCCCTTTACTTATGACACAGGCGCACGCTTGGCACTACTTTGTTGATGCACGTGCGGCTACTGCGCACACAATTCACAAACACAGAAAATAATTTTTTTTTTGGTTTGGACTGGAGTGTACTTTCGGGGGTTACAGCACCCTTAACGGTCAAGCCAGCCAGCCCTTTACTTATGACACAGGCGCACGCTTGGCACTACTTTGTTGATGCACGTGCGGCTACTGCGCACACAATTCACAAACACAGAAAATAATTTTTTTTTTGGTTTGGACTGGAGTGTACTTTCGGGGGTTACAGCACCCTTAACGGTCAAGCCAGCCGGCCCTTTACTTATGACACAGGCGCACGCTTGGCACTACTTTGTTGATGCACGTGCGGCTACTGCGCACACAATTCACAAACACAGAAAATAATTTTTTTTCGGTTTGGACTGGAGTGTACTTTGGGGGATACAGCACCCTTTAACGGTCAAGCCAGCCGGCCCTTTACTTATGACACAGGCGCACGCTTGGCACTACTTTGTTGATGCACGTGCGGCTACTGCGCACACAATTCACAAACACAGAAAATAATTTTTTTTTTGGTTTGGACTGGAGTGTACTTTCGGGGGTTACAGCACCCTTAACGGTCAAGCCAGCCGGCCCTTTACTTATGACACAGGCGCACGCTTGGCACTACTTTGTTGATGCACGTGCGGCTACTGCGCACACAATTCACAAACACAGAAAATAATTTTTTTTTTGTTTTGGACTGGAGTGTACTTTCGGGGGTTACAGCACCCTTAACGGTCAAGCCAGCCGGCCCTTTACTTATGACACAGGCGCACGCTTGGCACTACTTTGTTGATGCACGTGCGGCTACTGCGCACACAATTCACAAACACAGAAAATAATTTTTTTTTTGGTTTGGACTGGAGTGTACTTTCGGGGGTTACAGCACCCTTAACGGTCAAGCCAGCCGGCCCTTTACTTATGACACAGGCGCACGCTTGGCACTACTTTGTTGATGCACGTGCGGCTACTGCGCACACAATTCACAAACACAGAAAATTATTTTTTTTTGGTTTGGACTGGAGTGTACTTTCGGGGGTTACAGCACCCTTTAACGGTCAAGCCAGCCGGCCCTTTACTTATGACACAGGCGCACGCTTGGCACTACTTTGTTGATGCACGTGCGGCTACTGCGCACACAATTCACAAACACAGAAAATATATTATTTTTTTAGCACTTGGGGGGAGCACCCCTGATGGACAGAGCACCCCCTGGACAACACTACAGCACCTCTTTAGGACTGGGACACTGCACAGGACTTTGGAGTGGACACAGCCCCTATGGAGAACTGACTGCACAACACAGTCCAGCCAGCCCCTATGGACTTTGAAGTAGTGGACACAGCCCCTATTAACAACAGCAGCACAGCACAACACAGCCAGCCCCTATGGACTTTGAAGTAGTGGACAACAGCAGCACTACACTACACTACACTACACAGCCCTAACTCCCACCCTCCCTCTTCACTGTCCACAGCCGAGTGAGAAAATGGCGCCGACGTGGGTACCTTATATAGGATCCAAAACCCGCGAGACTCGGAAGGCGGGAAGATGACGTTTTGCCTCGATTTCAGAATCCGAGTCAGGCGGGAAAAGTCGAGCCTGACTCGGATCGGACTCGGATCGGGGGGGCTCGGGGGGGTTCGGATTTCAGAAATCCGAACCCGCTCACCCCTAATTTATACTGACTCTAATAATTTGCTAGCTGCAGACCCAAATAACACAGAGCCTAAATGTATGTGGACAGTGGCGGTTCTAGGGGCGGGCTAACAGGGCCGGCGCCTCGGAGGGCGCCACTGAGTCCCCAGAAGGCAAAAAAAAAATTTCCCATAATAAAAAAAAAATACAGTGACGGTCCTCCCTGCGTTGACGGGCACCCGCTGATATTTGTTATCAGCTGGCTCCCGGCTCCCTCCCTGCAGCGGCAGCCGAAGCTCACTCCAGAGCTCCGGCTCCCGCATAGAGCACTATGGGAGGGACGTCATGACTACTACTATAGGGCATTATTACTGGGGCACTACTAATGTGGGCACTACTATAGGGGACACTACTACTGTGGGCATTGTATTAGGGGCACTACTAAGTACTGTGGGCCTTGTGTATAAGGGGCACTAATTTGGGCATTGTGTAAAAGGGGCACCACTGTATGCCATAACAAGAATAAGGGACTAATGTGTGGCGTAATTTGAATTGGGGATACTGTATTATAAAGGGAATTACTGTGTGTGGCACAATGTATTATACAGGGCATTACTGCGTATGGCATAATATGTTGTACAGGGCATTACTGCATGTGGTATAATGTGTTATACAGGGCATTGCTGCATGTGGCATAATGTGTTATAAAAGCCATTACTGCATGTGGCATAATGTGTTATACAGGGCATTACTGCATGTGGCATAATGTGTTATAAAGGCCATTACTGCATGTGGCATAATGTGTTATACAGGGCATTACCGCGTGTGGCATAATGTGTTATACAGGGCATTACTGCGTGTGGCATAATGTGTTATAAAGGCCATTACTGCGTGTGGCATAATGTGTTATACAGGGCATTACTGTGAGTGGCATGTTTTTATACAGGGCACTACTGCGTGTGGCATAATGTGTTATATAGGGCATTACTGCGTGTGGCATAATGTGTTATACAGGGCATTACTGCGTGTGGAATGGGTATTCCCGTCAGCGGCAGCCCGACAGGAGCAGAGTGCGAAGCAGCGGAAGCCCGACAGCGCTGGAAATCCCGATCGTGGATAGGTAAGTATGTAATAACCTAACCCCCCTAACCCTAACCCTCCTTAGGGGTGCCTAACCCTAACTTCCCCCCCAAGTGCCTAACCCTAATCCCCCCTCTAAGTGCCTAACCCTAACCACCCCCTTCCCCACTGCCTAAACCTAAGTCCCCCGGGGGGGTACCTAACCCTAAGTCCCCCCCGGGGGTGCCTAACCCTAAGCCTCCCTCCTCCTAGCCTAACCCTAAACTGTGAACTTTCGCCCTGAGCTCCACAATGTCTAGAACCGGCCCTGTATGTGGACAACAAAAATTTCACATTAGAGATTTTTTGTAAATGGCTCCAAAAATCATCTTTGAAAAATTATGTATCCAAGAATATCTGAGTGACTGCTTCTATAGGTGTCTATATGTAATCTCAGTTACCAGCTTTGCTCTCCCCTTGGATAACCGGGGCACAAAGCAGCAGACACTAAAAACGGAATCACAGGTCAGAAGATTTGGCGCCATCTGCATTATTTACAGAATACCATGGAGAAATAAATCTTAAAAGAAAACAGCATATTGTCTTCCCAATCCTGGCTAAGTATAAGGCAGAGACCACCATTACAAGCCAGTGTTTCCCTGCCATTCCCTGTAATGATGAACACGGTTTCTGTGGAACCACCTTCCAATTAAGAGAGAACATACCGATTTACTGAGATTTCTCCACGATATTTCAAATATATAAAGGCAGGGCCAGATTAACAATGAGGCAGATGGGACTACAGCTCCGAGACCTCCACGTAAACATAGGACCATCATCATAATAGCATGATGATGACCAGCCATTAGTTGGCCACATGGTCACTCATAAATCATGAGTATTAAAATTGTATTTCTATCATCATAACTTAAAATTCGATGGAGGTAATTAGGTTTAGAACTCGCATGGAGTTCTACCTAATTACCGAAGGAATTCATCATTCCTCCTCTACATAACTATCTATTCCGAAAAGCTGTCATTTTTGCAATGGATATAGATAGTTTTCCCTGTCTACTCTAACTTACCGCAGCTGTAATCAGTGCAGCGCATGCGCTGTTACATCTATAAACCAGCGCAAGCGCAGCACTGCCTACAGCTGCGGCAATTTTGTGTGTCCCCCCCAACCCCCACCTTCCGCCTCCCCCTCCACCCTTGACTTACCTGCCCGCTGCAGCACCTCCGGCTCCGGTGGCTATTCTGACACGTGTTCTCCCAGCAGACCACAGTACAGTTTAGAAAAACATATATATATATTTTTCTAAACTTTATAGTGTTTTGCTGGGAGAACACGTGTCAGAATAGCCACCGGAGCCAGAAGAGGGACCAAAGCATTGGAGGAAGACGCCTCGGGGACCTGCCCAGCTGACAGCAGGTAAGTGCCGCCTACTATTCGCCACCTCACAGTGGCGTATAGTAACTCCATCAAATTCCGAAAATACATAATTTTCGGAATTTGATGAATAGCATAATTTCCATATCCCCATACTAATTTACGGGGAGTATGGAAATTAACGCAGGGGGACTTAACCAGGAGATATTAGTGATATCTCCTGTGTTAAGTCTTCATGAATACTAAAATAACAGTAATTAAGGTAAATATCTTTAAAAACATTATTTTAGTGGTGATGAATAGGTCCCTTAGTGTGATATTGGGGCTGATAGTGTTAAGGTGTACACGCCCTCATATGACTGGCCACACCCATACAGCACTGGTCACACCTCCTCTGCTTTTTCTAATAGGCCCAGACCCATGTGGCCCTTAATCCGGCCCTGAAAATGGAAAAAAGCCATTTTTCCTTCCATTCCAAAAAGGCAAATAAACTTACCATTTTTCTTGCTCTGCAATTTCTCTCCACGTTATAAATAGGCCCCATAAATCAGACAATTAGTGTACTATGATACCCCCTGCTAAACCTACTGCAATTGTTGATGGATGTCCAGCATACTCTTTGCCATTAAGTCAACAATTCTAAGATGCAAGTCTTGGAATACTGATCTCATATAACCATGGAACCAAGTGTGCCGTTACCTACTCCGTCCTCTATCATTTTCCTGCTAACGTTTCACCAAAACTGTTTGCCACTGATCTAAACCCAGCTCAACGTTTCTCATTATCACATATTTCCACTGTAAGGACGTTACCGTCTAGCTAATTATAAGTACAGCAACTTTCCAATTCACTTTTGCTACATTTTTTTTTTGTTTGTTAATAGAGTATGCCCCATTGTGACATCATAATCTGACCACTGGCAGTCCTGAAAAGTCTGTTTCTAATTAGCAAAAACCTTATCATCAGTATAACAATAAACAGTCCCCATGACAATTAAATCATAGATACAAGGTCTTGAGCAGAATATTAATATAATGGATATTGCAGTATAATTGCAACATAACTGTAAATGGCCGGCTAGTCAGGAACTGTATGCATATAATAACAGAGAGGGTGCGTGCCTAACTGGAAATCTTCGCCGTATAAATTAATAAACTACTTTCCTCAGCAACTATAGGCTACAGAATGTAACTGACTTCCAGACATTTTATGATGCTTCTGTTTTTCTTACTTATTGAAGTTATATTTTTAATTTATTTGAACAACAATGAAATGAGATTGGTAACTAAAATAATAAATTAGCGGTGTGAAATTAGGACCCAGCTCACCTCCCACATGCTGGGAATATAGGTATCCATTCCAAAAAAGGCAAATAAACCTGACAATAGGGTTAAATTTGTTGTTAACACCACGGAATAGCCCCACATTTAAAATGGGAAATCTAGATCTGCCCAAATCCCTCCCTAATCCACCCAGAAACATCCACAATTGGGCAAAACTCTGCTCCTTTTTCGATCCAAAAGGATCCCTCTTTCCAACCCGGACCTCCTTCCCATAGGGAAGGAGCGGGTTGTGACCCACAAGCGGTAGCATTCGCCATCTGAAGATGGCGAATGCTACCGCAGTCAAGCTCCGAATATATAGTATTTTCTGAGCTTGATTAATTCTGTCCCCATACTAGTGTATGGGGACAGCGGGCCATTCCGCAAGAGGAAGGTAAGTAGGAGATATCTGTGATACTAGTGTATGGTGACAGCGGGCCATTCCGCAAGAGAAAGGTAAGTAGGAGATATCTGTGATACTAGTGTATGGGGACAGCGGCCATTCCGCAAGAGGAAGGTAAGTAGGAGATATCTGTGATACTAGTGTATGGGTACAGCGGGCCATTCCGCAAGAGGAAGGTAAGTAGAAGATATCTGTGATACTAGTGTATGGTGACAGCAGGCCATTCCGCAAGAGGAAGGTAAGTAGGAGATATCTGTGATACTAGTGTATGGGTACAGCGGGCCATTCCGCAAAAGGAAGGTAAGTAGGAGATATCTGTGATACTAGTGTATGGGGACAGCGGGCCATTCTGCAAAAGGAAGGTAAATAGGAGATATTTGTGATATCTCCTGCTTTACCATCTTGATGAATGGCTCGATAACATAGTTTTTACAAATGCAGGTGAAAATGTGCATTTTCACCTGCATTTTTAAAAATGAAGTGATGAAGAATAAGCCCCTATGTGTCTATACGGGATGCAGTCAGGAAGCTGATGGTCGAAATGCCGATCAGCCGGCTTCACGATTGTCAAAACCCAGCAGGGTACTAATGACAGGCGTCAAAATCCAGACGCCTGTCATTATACCTAGGCTGGGAGCCTGACGACCTGGCATACCAAACGAAGGCAAGCCGTGCGGTGGGCACCGACAGCCGCAAGAGGGGAGGGTTAGATTAGGGGCTCCCGGGGGGACTTAGGGTTAGGCACCCCCCTGGAGGGTTATGGGTTAGACTAGTGGAAGGGGGGATTAGGGTTAGGCACCCCCGAGGGAAAGTTAGGTTTAGGCACCCCTCCAGGAGACTAAGGTTTAGGCTGCGGGGACGGGGGGGGGGTAGTTTTAGGCGTGGTAGGTTAGGGCTAGGCACTAGGGGGGAGGTTAGGGTTAGGCGGGAGGTAGGGTTGGTTATACTTACCTAAATCCCCTGTCAGGATTTTCACTGCTATCGGTCTGCCGGCAACGGAATTTGATCCGTCTATACATAAATACTCAAACTCACATTACTGACATAACTGTGGCAATGGGGCCTATTCATCAACACTAAAATATCGATGGAGGTAATTAGGTTTAGAACTTGCATGGAGTTCTACCTAATTACCGGAGGAATTCATCATTCCTCCTCTCCATCAGTATCTATTCTGGAAAGTGATGCTATGACAGCTTTTCAGAAAATAGATACTGTACTTTTCCCTATTAACTTACCGCAACTGTAATCAGTGCTGCACATGTACCGTTACATTCACAAAAGTGGCGCATGCGCAGCACTGATTACAGCTGTGATAATCCTGTAACCCCCCCAACCCCCCTCCCCGATGCCCTCCCCACCTACCCGGCCGCCTGGACCCCGACACACTGCAGCCGTGGACCCCAATCTCCCACCCGGCATGCTGAAGATTTATTTATTTTTTTAAACTTTGTTGTTGTTTTTTTTTAACTTTACCATGTTCTCTCGGGTGAACACAGCGTCAGAGCAGCAGTCGCAGCCAGAGGAGGGACAGCGAGCCAAGGAGGACCTGCCCAGCTGAAAGCAGGTAAGTCTATCCCGCTGTACGCTACCTGAGAGTTGTTTATAGTAACACCACCAAATTCCGAAAATACATAATTTTTGGAATTTGATGAATAGACTAAAAGGGGGTATCCACTACAAGATCTGAAAATGACTGCACGATTACGACATTGTAATCGTTCAGTCGTTTGTCAATAGTGTGATGAGCCTGAACAGAACGAGCAGACGTTCAGTGCACGGTCATCAATCATCTGGAAACATGCTGAACCTGACGATATCGTCAGGTTGACCAGCATAATTGAAAGATGAGTGATGTCTAAACGACCAGTGGGCACGCGCATCGCTGGTCATTTTAGACACTTTTGCAAACGATTGGAAACGATTCAACGATCGAACGATTGTTATCGTTCAACTTAATTGTCTAGTGGATACCCCCCTTAATTTCTACATCCCCATACTAATGTATGGGAAGTGTGGAAATTAACGCAAGCAGATTTAACCAGGAGATATCAGTGATATCACCTGCGTTAAGTGTGTTAATGAATACTAAAATAACAGTAATTAAGGAAAATGTCCTTAAAGCCGTTATTTTAGTGTTGATGAATAGGCCCCTGAGTGTCCCATCACAGGATGCAGAGTAGGGCTCAACAAACTAAGGGGTCTATTTACTAAGCAGTGTTAGGCGACAGAGTGAAAAGTGATAAGGTGCCAGCCAATCAGCTCCCAACTGTCATTTTTCAAACACAGACTGTGAGATGGCAGTTGGGTGCTGATTGGCTGGCACCTTATCACTTTTCACTCTGTCGCCTAACACTGCTTAGTAAATAGACCCCTTAGGTAGCTAAGGTAATGTTCTCAGCAAGGGCTGCCTACTTTCAGTTAGTGTAACTGCTTCACCCAATCATACACACACACACCCTGGCAGCAGCTGGCCGTCACTTACATGGTTGAATGTGTCTAAAATGAACATTGAAGACAGAACATCTAAGCATACGAACCACAGAAAAGTATCCTGGACAGAGAGAGAGAGAGAGAGAGAGAGAGAGAGAGAGAGAGAGAGAGAGAGAGAGAGAGAGAGGGGGAGGCAAAGGTAAGGCACAGCATAAAATAAAAATAACTCACAACTCCAGCGTAGTGGATATCAACGTTTCAGTGTATTGTCACTTTCATCAGGATATACTGATGAAAGTGACAATATACTGAAACGTTGATATCCACTATGCTGGAGTTGTGAGTTATTTTATACTGAGTGCTGCACCTTTGCCTATTCTATGTGCTTCTATCTGTGAGGGCACCAGCACTTATTAGATGCGCAGTATGTGGAGTGCCAGATCACTTTATTATTTTTTTTATTTTATTTATTTTTTTAAAGCAAAGTAAGGTAAGAAAAAAGAATTTAATAAAAAATCAGTAATAATTAATATTTCAACCAGGAGAGAAATTACAGACTGAAACATATCTAGACAGAAAGGTGTAGTCCGGGATTCATTCTGCTTATTGTACCCTCCAGTGAGACACTGATCACATTTTTCTTTCACACATACCAACTGCAAATTGCCACTTCTTGTAATGTTCAGCTTTAAATGGAGCAGCCCACAGCTTATATAGATGAACATTAGGCAGCCTCTAAGCCTGGCTCTTGTTGCATACACATTATTACACAGTATGACACAGGTTTAAGAAATAACAGCAATTGATTTTGTAAAAATCTATGTTTGTGTGTAGTTGCTCAGCATACAGGCAAACAAAAAGATAAATGAATATACCTCTAGGGAAAATAGCAGAAATATATATTTATATATTGTCACAACACTCACTTCAGCATGCCTGACATTAAACTCTCCCAAAATGATATTTCACACTCACTATTATTTACTCAGCTCTAAAAACACTCAAATTTGGTTCCAAAGCTGACCCATTGTAGAAGTCTTCAGTCACTCCCTGACCTCAACATACAAATGACAAATTAAATTAAGCAGAGCTACTGTAACCCAAACATTTATCTGCCTTAAATGCAGCATTATAGAAAAATCAAATAAACCTAACACATTAATAAAGAATACAAAGACAGCACATTATTAAATGGAGTAAATTATGATGGAGAAATGAAGAAAGTTACAATGCTTAATATATATGGATGTGCCATGGGATCTTGTGTGGCACCAGCTTACGCAAATGCCTTTATGTTCTCTCTAGAAAGAGAGTTGTTTTTCCGTGACTCTGGGACTGCAATTAATATCATCTACTATAAACGATACATAGACGACATGTTTCTTCTATGGACTGGTACTGAAAAGGAATTTAGGGATTTGATGTCCCAAATCAATCAAAAGGACCCTAATATCAAATTTACTTTTGATGTTAGTGATGAATCAGTTAATTTTTTGGATGTGCTGGTAACACGGAAGGAGAATAAACTTCATACCACCATTTACAATAAACCCACTGACTGCAACTCTTTGTTGTCCGCATCCAGTTTTCACCCAAGTGCTTTGAAGAGAGGTCTGCCTTTTTCTCAATTTGTGAGGGTAAGACGCATTTGTGATAGTGATGAAGAGGAGAGGAAGCAGATGGGACTCATGTATAATCGGTTCTTGCAGCGGGGTTACTCAGCATCGGTGCTTTCAGCAGCTAAAATTAAAGCCTTGAATATTCCAAGATCCAAACTATTACAAAAACCAAGTGGACAATCGGATAAGAAACCAATGCTGTTTATTAATCAGTTTTCAATCGCAAGCACAGAGATCATCAGAAAAGCTAAGAGACATTGGCCCTCATTCAGAGCCACTCGCTAGCGGCAGTACGCTCGTTCCGAGCGATGTTCGCACATCTGCGCATGCGTACGGTTTTTAGTACGCATGCGCGAACCAGTCAGTGCGGCCGAAAATCGTTGGTACGCAATATAGCGAGGGCCTGCTATTTTGAGTGACAGAATGAGGCGTATGTGGGTGGTAACAGGGGAAGGTGCTTGAAAACGGGGAGTGGAGATCCGAACGCAGGCGTGCTTAAAGGTCAAAACGGGCGTTTTAAGGGAGTGCATAATTAATACAGCAGCGTCATTGACCACGTCACTTGGTTTTTTTTAACTCAGAACTGCTCGCAAAATAGCGGTTGAAAACACCAACCACAAGAATAGCGAGCAGTTCATACGCTGTACGATGTACTCGATTAATCTAATAAATAGCGGACATGACGTATGGTGCGTGCGGCCAGGGGGCGTTTTTATCAAATAAACGAGCGTATGTTTTGCTCGCTCGTTCAGACTTAGAGGTGGGAACAGACTGCAATTTGCGAACGGATCATTTGAATAGCCACCCCTTGTTTTTGAACGAACGACCACAAATAGCGAACGGCTCTGAATCAGGCCCATTGGCCGTTAATTAACCAGGAAGATGAACTACCTTTACTCAAAAATACAATGCTGGTTCCCTGTTATAAGAGAGCTAAAAATATTAGGGACTGTGTAGTTAGGACCGATATTACAGGGTGGGAGTCTAAATCTAAGAAGCATGCTCATTTTTTTAACAAAGAAACCGGGTAATTATCGATGCCTTAACTGTACAACATGTAGTTTCTTGGAAACTGGAGACACGTTCCCTCATTCATTGACTGGAAAGAAGATACGGATAAATCACATACTGACTTGTACAACTAGATTTGTGATATATGTTATACGTTGTCCCTGTGGGCTCCTTTACATTGGTAAGACGACTCGACAATTCAAGGAGCGAATGGCGCTCCATAGGAGTGCCATCCGACTAGCAATTGAGGGTAGGGGATCAGACCAACCGGTTGCCAAGCACTTCAGGGATGCTAGGCACAGTCTTAGTTCTCTTAGGTATAAAATGATCGACCATATCCCTGAACATCATCGAGGGGGTGATAGATCTAGATTGCTTTTGCAGAGAGAAGCACGCTGGATCCACAGGTTGGAAACGCTGAATCCCAAAGGACTTAATGAGCAATGCATGTTGAATTGTTTCATCTAGTCGTGAGAATACATGGTGATATCTACACTATCTATATGTGATTCTGATTTTGATTGGCTCCCTTCATGTTTAATTATTATGAATGTTGCATTGGTATGGTATATTATAAGCCTCTAATAATTACAATTTCTTCCATTATTATAATTGTTTAGTGTGCATGGTACTGGGTTCTCCTGCCTGATTACTTCTACTTTTATTATCTTTACTGCTTGAGTTTCCTTTAGTATGTACTTTGCGAGAGCCACTGCGGGGTGTTGGTGTAATCTTTGTTATTTCTTGGTCACCTAGCAACGGGAATCCCACAGATGACGTCGGCCCCGCCGCGACTACATGCCAGACGGCGCTGCCGAGCGTCAGTGAGCGAGGTCCATTCAGCACTTCACGTCTGGTGTCTTGGGTGGAGGGTATTTAGGTAAGTGTTCATGTATTTTGCATTGTATGTCCTGATGAAAATTCTTTGAAAAGAATTGAAACGTTGACTGGATTCACGGTGTGTCCATGTCGTTTTTGACTTATTAATTGAGTGCCGCCCGCTGCTGCTGCGTATCTGGATATATATATATATAACAGAAAACTCAGCACTCACCATTGTTAAATCACTCACAATAATACATAACTAATGGGGTTTTGGTTCATGGATTGAACAATGCATTTAAGCCTGCAGCCCACATCACGGGACCCCATTTCTCTGGGGTCCCGTGATATGGGCTGCAGGCTTATTGATCAATCCATGAACCAAAACCCCATTATTTTTGCATTATTGTGAGTGATTTAACAATGGTGAGTGCTGAGTTTTCGTTTTTTATTTATTTAAGCAATGTGGTCACAAGCCACTTACACCCCAGTCCTGAGAATGGCGACTGCAGGTTTGCACCCCAAATCTGGAAGTGGCGTGCAGTGGATTTCTGACTCTATTTATATATATATATATATTTATACACACAGTATATATATAATTAAACTGAATTGTCTGTACAGCTACTAGTTTGCTAGGTGTAAAGGTGTAACCTTAATAAATTAATAACACTCAGTATTAGGTGTATCAAGTGGTATATATATAAACGATATAAGTGAAAAAGTACAAGTGCAAATAAATATATATAAACAATTCACAATATTTCAGAAAACAGACAATAAGACAGATGTATATATAAAAACCTTAATAAAAGTTCAAGCTTTTTCTAAAATACATTAAGAACATCAAAGACATATGAATAGAACCCAGAGGCAATAAATAAGACAATAAAAAGAAAGAGGTATAAAACAGCAGCTTATCTGAGTATATGGAAAGAAGTATTTTTCAGAGCTTATGAGGCAATGGACAACCACCCCAAATGCGTTTTGTCCTGGGACTTCACCCCTTGATGAAGACCCAGGACGAAACACGTTGGGGGTGGTTGTCCATTGCGCCGTACCCACCTATTTTATATATATATATATATATATATATATATATATAAGGACATACAGTAATATTAGTGTAAAACAGTTCCACAAAATGATCAGTAGTATGAACAGAAACTGAAGATTCACATATTTTCATGTGACTGCCCTAGGGCAGTTTAGAACATGAACAGACAGTGGATTTGTGTCCAATGGATTTATAGGTCCCCACAGTGCCCCCAAAAAATAAATTACAATTCAATAAAATAAAGATGATAAATGATGGCTTTGTCACATTAAGGAAAGGTTTAAATTACATATTGCTGTAATCCCTGTAGTCTACCTTCATTTAATATGTATGAACAGCCATATACTACGTTATAATGTAAACAAGCTGACAAGCCATGTGCTGCCATGCTGTCAACACAACAAACATTTCACTGAACATGTTCAGCTTTCTGAAGGTGGTATGTATTGATTTACCATGCTTCTGCCTTATATCCATCATACAATAATGAGTCCACCTCCTCGTAGATCAATTTAATAATCTTTGACATTGAAAGTATTAAACGTAATACATTTTGAAATTTTAAGTATTATATTCGAATTTTAACGGAAACATGGAATTTTGCACTATGATTAAGAAACACATTCAGATCTCAGATAGTTTATTTTACGAGATACAGTGCTAAAAAAACAGTATTGTAAAATTCAAACAGCCACACACACAATATGACTTGCTATTTCTATGCAAGTTGGATAAGATACTGGTTGAGAAAGTTCATTAACATATAAAATATAACTAGCCCACGAAAAGCCAGACGTTAGACGGACAGTACATCCTGCCCAAGGTCTCCTCCCTCAGAAGTAGATCAACAAAACAGATAAGACAATTCCACACATGGCTAACAAACAGATACTGGATAAGAATGGAAAATGACGGGGAGATCATATTTAGTTTTGTGTTGTGATTCAGTTAGCTTGGACTGTGTGTATATATTAGAGATGAGGGGTTCGGCTTTGGCTCGGATATTCCCACCAAGTTTGGATCTGAAAATGAAGAAAAATCGTAATTTTATAGGACAAAATGTCATCCTTGTACGTGAAAGATTAAGTTTTGCCTCGTTCTGAGATTCGAACTTGGCGGGAAGATCCGAGACAACCGAACCGTTCATTTCTAGTATATATGTGTTTTCTGGAAAATAATATGTATATATGCTGTTCTTCAGCAAGAAGAAAGTGCCAGATCTCCGAAATAAATGTTACTAAAAATATTGGCTGCCCACTCAAAAACACTCAAAAAGTCCCACAGAAATATATGGAAAAATGTAATACAATATGGACATTAATAGGTATATTAACCATTCAGCATATCAGTAAAATCTGTCACAAAATTGAGCAGTTTGAAACCAATATTCAGCATGGAGGATAGATGTATCTTTTGGCATATAGCTGATACAACAGATTACCGGCTTTTCCCACAGATTAAAGCACACAGCTCAATTACGGTCCGGGACTGACCGCACACAGTAGACGGAGATACCGGGTGAGCAGGGGGCAGATCATTGCTGCTAGCGCCCACTGCTTTGGTGAATTTGAGAGCATAATACATCTATTTGGGATATTGGCGTTTTCACATTCCAAGAATACTTCCCCACGCGATACTGTACTTACTACGGATCCTGAATATTACCCCCGGCGGCTCTCTGATACGAAGAGAGACCGAGACTGTGAGTAGCCTGCATATAAGGCAATTTCTTTTTTCCATTATTGCACTCTACAGCCTGATACAAACATCAAGCTGCACAAACTACAGACAATTCTTATAACACCCCGGGACTTTCATTGGATCCTTTTATACCTCAATGCTCAACACAGTCGCATTCTTCAGTTTGCAACATAGTTGCTACAGAGCGTAACACTGTTTATACATAACCGGATGGTTTTATATTGTATTATTTTGTGACAGATTATACTGATATGCTGAATGGTTAATATACCTATTAATGTCAATATTGTATTAAATTATTTATTACATATATTTCTGTGGGACTTTATGAGTGTTTTTGAGTGCGCAGCCAATATTCTTTATAACATTTATATGTGTTTTCTGTTTAGCTACAGATTAGAACTGGATTGTGTCCCGCCATTGGCCAGTCCTTAGTGGTATTTATGTCCAATAGACTTGTGATACTGTTTGATATAACTTTATTTTGGAGGACTAGATTGTGTAATGTAATAACTAGCATGATGCATGATGGTTTGATATAGTTTATGTAATGAAATATATCAATAAGTTCTAGATCATTTGTAATGTGTAGATTTTAGGTTAACAGCAAATGGTTCAGAGCCTCATGTGTAAATTGAGTGACAGAGCTGCTGGAAAAACTGCCCCTGCTGCTCTACGAACATTACCGCATGGCCTGGAGTCTTCCTGTGCCATCATTATAATTGGATGGTTTGAGTGCTGCCAACCCAGCCAATAAATAAATAAACTGCCACCCACAGCAGGTGGCAGTCTGGCCCTCTTGGACGGGTCATGCCCTAGGCATCTGCCTGCATCGCATCATGGATTATCAGCAGGGCCGTAACTAGGTTAGTGCGACCAGTGCCAGGGCACCGAAGGGCAGGGGGCGCTGTTTGGGCCTGTCAATTTTCTATTTATTATCATTCTCACTTGTAGCTTCCTCTTCTCTCATCCCCAGCATCTCCTGGCCTCCCCTATCTCTTCACCGGGCCCTTCCCCATGAGGCCATGGCCCTTTTTCAAGTGCACTATCTTGTGACCCTAGTTAAAAAATGGGGGGAGGGGGGGCGCCAATGCTCTCTCTGGCACAGGGCACCAAAAAGTCTAGATACGGCTCTGATTATCAGGCCCTAGACCTGTGACAGACCCGTGAAGTTAGGGCTCCTGTATGACTCACATCATTTCCAATAGTAAAAGAAGGACAGTTACTGATTACTAATTAAGTGGGGCAGAATTAGTCATGGATGGGACAGGATTGTTTATCTAAGTTTATAAGGATTTCGCAGGGGACTCCTATAGATATGCTATGGTGAATGTTATCAGCACATGACAAGTCTCAATAAGTAGGCTACATAAATGATGTACTAAGATTGATATAGCCCACAAGCGTCTTTATGAAATAAAATTCTTACAGGAGATTTGTTGGTTTGTGATAAAATTTAAATATTTAGTCATGGCTTGTATGCAAAAAGTGGATTTATCCTTGCTTGAAGCGCTTGCTACAGAATAAGGACACCCTAGTTCTATACAGTGTTTTAAAGACAGTCTCTGTGTCCTGTGAGTTCTCTGTGTAGGGAGAAGGCGCTAACACAGGGCAGTTACTTATACAGGCATTTTTGTCACTGGCATTCAGTCTGACTGGCTTGCAGCAAAATTTTGGATTGCAAAAGTCTATAATGTGCAAAAACAGATATACGTTTTGTTAAAATAAAGACATGCATGCAATTACGTTTTATAGGCTGCATATTACGGCTGACTCTGAATGGACTGGTACATTTTCTTTGACACTGCAATTTAAAAGTACAATTGTGAAAGCTTTCTAAAGTGTAAAAAAAAAAAAAAGGCGGCAGTTAGAAAGACATAAAGATAAACAAGCTCGGCTGCCATGATCACAATAAAGCCGGCTCTGCTGAAATAGCTGTTTTTCGCAGTCGCAAACAGCAATTACAGACCATGCCAAATCAATAAAAAGGGTTCAGAGAGATAGGACTGTTTTAGTGCTGGTTACATAACTCTTCTCTCTTTGTTTGAGAGATAATTGTTTCCTTGCAGAGATGAATTTGTAAAATTGCAACGATGAAAAATGGTGGAAAGTAAATTTACCACGAGCACTGATTAACCTGGTGAATATGTTCCCTTTTTAAATGCAACTTTCTTCCGAATTTCTGGGCTGAGTGAATGGATAAAAAAAAAAATTGAGGGAAAGCAATGTGGCGTTTGTTCCTAGGTGGCAATCAAATTCCACAAGCAGCACCGGGTTGCGTTCGATGAGTCAGCGTTGCTAATACATTGCTAGATTAAATGTCATCAGGCTAATCAATGTTGTTACTGGTAAGACTGAGCAGGTAGTCAAACAGATGAAAGGTTTGTCCTCATGTGGTTTGTATTGTATTGGTATTGTGCTGTTATTAATCATATATATGCCTGGCTTTTCTTTGTCAGACACATCTCAAATTAACAATCATCCAAGATTAAAAATCCTGATGTGATATATTTTTGGTTACAGTCAACTGATTCTGAACTTACATAAAATTTGAAGATCTAACAATATTTTGTGACGTGTAGGTCCTATCAATACTATTGTAGTGATGTGAAGTATATTATACAGGTATATAATTCGATTTTTATTTGCTGTCTGATCCCTCTAAGGTCTCAGTTGGAAGATGGCCATTACAGATGTGTCCTCGTTCATCTTTGCCACCGCTGCCACTTGCCGCCGCACAAATGCTGCGAGTCACACATCCGCGAATGGGACCGTGCACCTTGTTCGCTCTCGAGATCCATAGGATTGCATGGTGAGAATGCTGCTGCAGCCTGGCATACTGTTGTGCACGCTAATGCGCGCCAAATCGTATGCCACCATGTGCGTACGTTTGCCGCATCGGAGGCAAAGATGAGCAAGGACACATCTGTATTTGTCTTTAAATACACTCTGTTTCAAGCATAGGAATTGGGACTATTGCTAATTGGGGGTATAGTGTTTGTATAGAGCATTATGGAATTGTATTACATTTATCTATGGCATGTTGGGAGGTGCAGTATGTTATCTGTATAGAATGTAATTGAGTAAATGATGCAGTGGTCAGGTCATGTTGGTCAATATCCTACTGTATGTCAGTATTATGATCATGTACAGTAGTAAGACAGGTATTTATACTGTATAATAGAATTGGTTATGCTGGTTGTGTATAGCGTCTTATGTCTATACAGTGTGTAATATAATTATATTATGATCATGTTATTTGGGAGGTACATTGCTCATGCTATGTAAAGAGTGTAATAGACTTGTATAATCCATTTGATTAGTGCTTTACCTGTGTATACAGTGTACTAGAACTATATCATGGTGATGTCATGTTGTTTAACAGTCATATCCTATGTCTGTATGGAGTGTAATAGTAATGTATTATGGTTATGGCATGATTAATGAGTAGATGTAGTGTTCTCTCTCTCTATACAACTTGCTATGGATTGGTATTATGAGCATTCCATTGGTTATGTCATCTTGGGTTTGTGTAGTGTAATTTATTGAGTGTTACTATGATCCTCTACAATGGATAGGTCAGGCTGTATTGCTGTACTGTTGTGTCTTGTGTATGTATTAGTAATTGTTGACCCAGAAACAAATTAAGACAACCATGGGGCCCTATGCAAGATACTGGTTTATTTTTATTTATCCAATCTATTCATGCCCTCAATATTATTCCTCTTTTTTTCCTCCTTACTGATGAAGCCCAACAGTACCAGTACTAGGGGACACCGGTGCAAGAGGGAAAGAAGTACAAAGGTCAGGTTCTGCCAGCCCTCACAGCTCGGGACAAGCTGTGCAGAAGGCATTCATTGGGCTCTACACCTGCCCCAACTAGGCACACTTACCCACACTGTGCATTTTTGTACTGGGACAATGTATCCCCCCGTGTACAGTACTGTATGTGCCTACAGGACATACATTCATTAACCTATTGGCCACACTTATCACCCCCCCTCTCTCCACCCTGTGCACTTGCCCTCCTACCATTATGCATGTGTACATAGCACACCCTCCATGGATGTGTCTACTAGGCATATACTCATACCCTTCTAGGCATGAAGGAAAACCAACATTCTGCAATCAAACAACAACCCAAACATTAATTGGACAAAGTGGGCTCAACAATTGTGAGTTCATATTCTCCATACTACAAGATCCTGGGGACTACATAACCAGGACTTTCATTACTGAACCCCCTCTGGTTGGTGGCTACATAACATAAGTCCTAACCCTAACCTCCCCCTGGGGGTGCCTAACCCTAACCCCCCTTCCCCTAGCCTGACCCTAACCTATTGGGGGGGTGCCTAACCCCCCCCCCCGGGAGCCCTAAACCTAACCCTCCAGCCCCACCCAGTTGTCCGCGTCCGGCATCCCTTCGATCGGGATTCCGGGCGCCGGTCTCCCGGCATAGTTAAACTAACAGGCATCGGGATTTGCTACTATTTGTGCTGGTTCTGTGCTTTACATATAATCTTAATGCATTCTTATCTGTGTTAATGTCAGTTTACCTCGATAATAATGTACTTTTACCTTAGCTCTTTTTCTAAGTCTTATATCATCTAGCTCCAACCACTGTCTATTTTATTATTTAATTTCTGCTCCCACCAAAACTCCACTTTTATTACACTCAATAATAAACTTTTGCTCCCTTTCCCTTTTAGAACCCAATTTAAGGTTCTCACGCTCGCTTATAAAGCCCTCACCCAATCTTCTCCCATATACATCTCTGATCTCATCTCCCTTCACTCTCCTCTCCGCTCTCTTCATTCAACTAATGCACGCCGCCTTTCACACCAGCTGATTACTTCCTCCCACTCCCGAATCCAAGATTTTGCCCGCACTGCTCCCCACCTCTGGAACTCTCTCCCACTCCCCATCAGACTCTCCACCTATTTGCATTCCTTCAAACAGGCTCTCAAGACCCACTACTTCATAAAAGCCTTCCAGCTATCATTCTAACTCCCTGCTACATGCACCTTCCTCCCCATCTACCCCATCTGTGTCACACCTGTTTGTCTTCCCCTCTCTTTTAGAATGTAAGCTCTTATGAGCAGGGCCCTCTACCCTCTTGTGCTTCTCCCTACTCTAGTTTCATCTACTTCTTACTCACCACTAGGGCACCTAACACTTGGTTGCTTATGCTCTGTTGCTTATCTGGGTGTTATGGTCGCTAATGTAGCAATATATATTATCCATGTCCTGCTCCTGTATTGTATTGTTCTGTAAGTCGCTTGTCTACAATTTGTTTATGTACTTTGTAAGGTGCTGCGGAACACTTGTGGTGCCATATAAATAAATGATAATAATAATAATAATAATAATAATAATAATAATAATAATAATAATAAAATGTTCAGCCTCTCCAACATTGCAAATATGTGTACCAGGGAAACATTTCACCCACCCCATATAGATGCCTACTGGGCATACATCCATCTTGTGTATATGCCTTCACCGTGCATGTGTGTACCGAGCATAATTACTACCCCCCATGGATGCGCCTATTGGGCATACAACCTTCCAGACTATAATGCACGCTGCAGGTGACAGATGGGCCTCTGAGTCCTAGGCGGTCACCTGTGCATAAACACTAAGACATCCCTGCAGGCTGCTTTTTATGGTTGTACACAGGGAATACATATTTAGTGCTTACATATGAACTCCTGGTAAAGCAAGCAAGATGGAAGTGTTTATGAATGAACACAACAGGTCAGTTTGGGTGGCCAGTAGGTATTAGCAAGTCTGTAACAAGAACTGAGCAAAACCTACAAAGCCAAAATGGCAGGGAATGGGTATGAAGTCCCGGCACCTGAATAGCCGCCGGTTCATATCCCGATGATGGAAGCTCGAAGGCTGAAGATGTAGACAGGGGAGGTAAGTATCCTAACCCTACCCCACTCCCCCCCCTAAACCTCCTTTAGTGGTGCCTAACCCTAACCTCCCCCTGGGGTGCCTAACCCTAATCTCCCCCTAAGGCCCCTAAAACTATCCCCCTCCCCACCACAGCACGGCTATCGGGATTTCGACATCGAGCTAAAGAAAGGCGTCGGGCTGGGATTCTGACATCAGGATTCCGACGGCCGGCATCCCGGCTGCTTGTAAATGAACTACATCCCAATGGTCGATGGTCTGTGAGACCTCAGGAATCATTCTTCTCCCAAGCTTTTTACAAGCATAGATGGGGTAATTTTCAAAGACTCGTACAGAAGTGCTGTTACTGAAGCCTTGATTTTTAACGAGGAAAAGGTTTGCACAATATTGTATGTATTGTGTCTCATTGATGGGACAATAAAATGCATAGCTCATATTATTTTTTTTAGTAACAATTAATTTCCCTGTTGACATCTTTATAGTAACATTATTCATATGCATTTTATACTTGTATCACCTTTTTGTATCCTTCACGCCATGCTATAGGAGAATTTCAAACCCTTCAACCAATTTCTGTCCGATCCATTTCTTACATACATATAGCTATTTGACAAACCCAATTGCTGCAAGGGCCATGGATAAAAAATAATTGCCAAAATGTCAGTCGGCTGTTGAAGAAAGGGCTGAACCTGATGTCCGTGTGTCTTATCAAGATCTGTAATGTGCTTCTGTGTAGGGAATGGTTATTAAAGCTGTTAATGTTTATAATTAGGTGCTGACTGACAGATAGATGACCTGGAGGACCGGCAGATATGAGGCAGTGACCGTAACTTTATTAGTCCGTCTGCATCACAACAGTACTGTATTGTTATACAAACACTAAATGTGTATTCCCTGCATACGACAATAAAAAGCAGCCTGCAAAATATATGGCTTTTAAAATTGACAAAAATATACAAAAATGTTCTGCTCTGTGAAGTAAAAAAAAAAAAACCTAAAATATTAAATAAAATAAAGTTTTAACCACTTAAATGGCTAATATTTTTTCCCCCAAAATTGTAGATTTTTCGTTGTTATCAAATTATGTAAATCATACCTATTTAAACTTAATTCTGTACAAATTTATTAACAAATATGCAGATTTGTTAATAACAGTATACAGAACCGGGGTTAAATAAATATAATTTACATAATTTGATCATTTAAATAAAAAAAAAGTAAAGAAAACATTTGGGGACATTTTTCAAAACAATAGTTTTATACACTTATATGACTTGGCATGGTTGCATCTGATGCAAATATGAAAGGCAACTGGTTAATAGTGTTAAATTTGTTAGTCAATTGATATGGGGACAGCATACTATCATTATATTTATTATGTTATGATGTGGGCACCATTTATGTAGCCATAAAATAATAAAAAAAATAATATTGCCTCTTGAATATAGTTATTAAATAATATTGCGGTTTCGGGAAAAAAAAATTAAATAGTGTCGCCCCAATATAGTAATAAAATAGTATTTCCAACATAAGAGATCTATCAATGTTACAGTATCTGCCTCCTTATTCAATACATCTGGATTGAAATCATTATAGGAGTATTGTGATTCCTCTTCTTCACATTGGTAAGATAGATTTGGCTGTTTTACAGCAAAAAGACAGAAGAAAAACATCTATTCAGGAGGAAAAGTCAAGTATGAAAGTGGATAAAAGCAATAGCAGCCAGCAGCTCGAGGAGAGAAGAAGTACCAGGCTAACAGTGAGCCTGGAAGAGCAGTAGGAAAATATCTAGTTGAATGGGCAATGGTCAGGATACATGTTCATGGGAATTGGCTAGCAAGGGGAAGGAATTAGGTGACACTAACTTGCCAGACAAACAAGAAGGCCAAACTAATAAATGATGGGTACCACTGCAAGGACTACAGTCTGTTTGCATTTCCTTCACCAATCCATTTGTTTGCTATTGTACAGGAACTTTATGTAAGGACATTTGGGACTGCCATTGGGGAGTAGATGGTAGTTGTGTAAAGGATCTCGGTATTTGGGCAGTGTAAGGGGTCACTGAAAGGAAGCTGTCTGATTTTTTGTTCAAGCATAAGGAAACAAATTTCCAAACAACATTATAGTACATTGGAGATTCCTCTGTTTTAGACACTATGCTCTCTATATTTGGAACATCATTTTAAGCTATCTTTGTCATCTCATTTTAAAACTGTACCCATCGCCTTCAAAGCTTTCTCCCTAAAGAGACTATGAGCCTGATCAGAGGTGCTCGCAAAAAGCGATCGCTCGCTCTGAATCAGGGCTGCCGCATGGTTTTTTCGTTCGGCCTCCTGGTCGCTCGCTAAGCTGGGTGACCCTTGTGTTAGGGTCCTGGCCGTCGCAAGTCCCAGTGAGCTTCCGGCTCGAATAGAGTCGGAAGCTCACCACTGACATCACTCGTGATGTCAGAGGGGACGCCCCCAAAAGACAAGGCGCTCCTTCAGGAACGCCTCCATTTGGCCAGCCACTCCCCCGGCCCGCCTACCAAACGGGGCGAGCCCCTTTTAAAATCGAGTGCCAGAGCGAGTGATTTCTCGCTCGCTCCAGGGCTCGTGCGTGCGCACTACCCGGCCATCTACCCGCTTGCGAGCGGGTCTGAATCAGGCCCTATGTTCTGCAATATTAGTGTTGTCATCTACCATTGGATATGCTTTGCTATAACAGATAACGTAACTACACAATTGTAGCATTGGCATTTATTATCGATGGCGGATGTATGGACACACTTAGATGTGTTAGAAGTTTTACAACAATGTAAATACAATTTGAAAGTAGTTTTATATTGTACCAGAGAGTGGACAAGTGAATATTTTCATTTTAGACAGGCAACTTTGAGACCATATGAGAAGAAGCAAAGGTTACAAACCAAGGCGCCTCTTATACATTTTATAGTTGCATTGTTGGAAATCAATGTCTTGAATTCCAATTACTTACCAACAATAAAGGATTGGATAAACAGCAATTAATGAATACAATGCCATGGGTAATCAGGTTTGTGACAAAGTTAAAGCAAAACGTACTCAAGATTGCCGGCAGATGTAAATGTTAATGCTGCGCTCACATGGGAGTGTTGAAGGAACTGGGAATATACAGTATAATTAGTTTAGTGGAAAATTACTTATAACATAAACCTCTGCAAATGTGTCCTCATCATACACTTTTGCTGTAGTGTCACCAAAATGTACCTTCTTCACCCCAGTTTGTGCTATTCCTGCTCACAATGGGACTGACTCAGTGATGGACGCAAATCCCGTAGCGGCTGCGTCTCTGCACGCAGCAGAATAGAATAGAGAAGATTTGCTAATGTCGCAGCCACCGGGATTTGTACAGAGACGCCCACCAGCTGCTTCTTTGATCTGCTGCTTGCGTACAAAGATGCACCATCGGTCACACACTGGTGCACCATCGATCCTCTGAGCAACCCTATAGCTGCTCAGAATGTCCGTCGGAACTAAGAAACCGGTGCCAGTACCAGGGCCGTAGCTTGGGTGGTGCGATTGCACAGAGTGCAAGCTGCTGCCCGCACGGTCTCTGCATCTGGCAAACAGGGTGCCTGGAATGGCAGCCTGCAGCCAGAATACCTATGTCACTCACTGTAGCGCTGCCTGTATGCTCACTCTGTCCTGCCCAGACCCAGCCTTCTCCCATGCGGCCCTCCTCCTTACCCCGCCCGCTCCCTGCTCCTTCACACACAGCTCAAGCCAAGAGCTCCGCCTCCAGCAGCAAGAGCAGCGGTTGCCGGTCCTTCCTCAGCGCGCCGCTCACATGCATCTAGACACTGCTGTCCTGTTTCTCAACAGCCAGCATGGAGTCATGAGCTGGGGTACGGAGCTGGGGGTGAGTGTGGCCTCCCCTGCACACCGGAGCTGTACTGTCTGGGGTTATTGGAGTGCTGAGTGTGTGTGGATGCCTGTTGAGTAGCATGTATTAGTGTAGTGTGTTTTAAAGTGTAGTGTGCTGTGTAGCATACTTGGTAATTTAAGAAGCGTTGGCTTCACCATTACCTGATGCTCGTGAAAAGGAAGCGGGCACTGCAACCTCCTTTTAAACTTGTGCCATATTTCCTTATCCCACTCTCCTCTCAGTCTGCAGGGTGCATACTCTGTATTCCTGGGAATAGGTCTCAGTCACTTGCCCCCATCTCCCCCAGGTATTAGAATACAACGTCCCACTTATTTCCCATGGTCATAGATCCATCATCTCCAGGCTATTTAAATACATCCCTTCCCCACAATACAACACCCCTTTTTTGGGGGGCACGTGCCGCCTAATGTCCCGTATTTAAAAAATATGGGGGGGTGTCAATGCTCTTTCTGGCACAGGGCACCGAAATGTTTAGTTACGGCTCTGGCCAGTACCAACATCGGCATTGCATCCACCTCCGAATCAGGTCCTCTCTTCCGGCTGGTCCTCTTCTTTTCACTTTATTGCTACCAATTACAATTGCTATGTTTCCTATGTGTCTTTTTCATTGCATAACTCTCTCATTACACATACGTAAATGCTAGTTTCTGCATATTTAAGGTAACGGGCCACTCATCAGCAGTCCTGATATTCAGCAAACTCTGAAAACTGCAAGTTTTTGGAGTCCCCCATATTCAGCGCAACCAGCACAGGGCTCTGAGCCGGTCCTGGAAGTACAGGGGGAAAAAATGCGTAGGGTCCCCCTGTGTTTACAAGAACCAGTACCGGACTCCTTCTAGCGGGGGGTGATGCCACAGCCAGGGGAGCACTTTCACCGGGCCCACCAGCCGCAGCATCACCCCTGACTGCTAGTGAGCCCAGGCCGGGGATACCTGGGGAGTTGGGGACCCCCTTCCTCAGGGCACCCCAGGCCCAGGCTGGGCAGTGGGTGCCGGGTTGATTATGCAAATTGTGGCGCATATGAAAATATATATATTGTCTTTTGCTGTGGAACTACAGTTCCCAGCAAGCCTCCTCCGCATGCTGGTACTTGGAGAACCACAAGTATCAGCATGCGGGCCATTAAGGACCCACTGGTACTGTTAGTTCCACAGCAAAAGCAATATTAAAAAAACGCACAACACACCGTAGAAAAGTAACATTTTATTATAACACACATGTACACACTATCTCACGTACTCACCTAGTATCCCTGAAGCCAATCTGTCCTCTTCTCCAGTAGATAATCCTATGGAGTACCTGTAATAAACATTCCATACTCAACTCCTCCTGTGCGTGGATCAGGTCCTCTTCACACAATCCAGGGTCTTGGCAAAAAAAACAAACCGAGATACCGGACCCTCACACATTAGTAGTGTTCTCTAAGAACACTACTACCCGAATGACGGCTCCTCCCGGGATTTCAGTAGAGAAATCCCAGTACGGAGCGCTCATTGGCTGTGAGAGGCGAGCCTTCCGCCTCTCAGCCAATGAGTTGTTCTCACCATTGACTTCAATGGTGAGAACCGAGTGCGCCCTTTTAAAAAACGGCGCCTCAAAGTGCCCTTTTCAAAGATGGCCACCGCGAGCCAATCACGGCTCGCGACGTCATCGCCCCGCCCCCTCGGCTGGCTTAAATATAGCCAACGGGAGGCCCCACTCATTCAGTCGTCGGCCGAGGAGCTGGAGAAACCAGCTGAAGCATGAAGACGCCGCAAAAGCCCTGGATGGGGGGCGGCCGCGCAAGAAAGCTTAATGGTCGCCGCACTCCAGGTGAAGACGCTGTAGAAGTCCTGGGGGAGTGGCAGCCATGAAAAAGAGCTTAAAGGCTGCCACCCCCAAGGTGAAGGTGCGGCATAATAAAATACTTTAAAAAACGGTGTCTGTTTGTTTTATTTTAGGGACTATTGGTGCCAGCAGGCCCTTAATGCCCCGCCTGCTGGTACTTGTGGTTCTCCAAATATGCGGGGATGCCTGCTGGGACCTGTAGTACTACTGCAAAATACAATATTTATATTTTCATATGCACCACACAACACAATCAACCCAGCACCCATCACCCAGGGGTCTGGGCAAAGCCCCGGGCTATCAGCTAGAAGGAGTCGGGTGCTGGTTCTGGTAACTACAGGGGGACCCTACGCATTTTTCCCCCTGTATTTCCAGAACCAGGACCATCTCAGAGCCCTGTGCTAGTTGCGCTAAATACGGGGGACCCCTACATCATTTGTCCCCCGTATTTTGGCAACCAGGACTGGTTCTGAAAAGCCTGGTGCTGGTTGTGCTTAATACAGGGAACCCCTATGTCGTTTGTCCCCTGTATTTAGCACAACCAGTGCTGGGGCTCCAAAGTCCGATGCTGGTTGTCTTCTGGGGGGCGGGGCTACACCTTTTTTTTTTTTTACACATTCAATTTCTAACAGATGCGTAAATGGATCTCACTGCTGCATTCGCGCATCTGTGACTTATTGATTTGATTTTCTCAGGGGCATACGCACTACCAGTGAGCCCTCTGTCACCCCCTTTGCACTGAACCGCTGCCACTGCTCTGCACCACATGTATACAGCCATCTCGCACTCTGCACCTCTCAAACCAACCTCCTGTGTGCTGTCTCCTCTTCCACCTACGTTAGTGTACCATTTTGTTGCACTTCTCTCCCACAGGTGGCCCGGTTTGCTCATCCAAACCCTGATAGTTAATAAATTTAAAAAAAACTATGAAATTCCAAAGACAAAAAACCTTACGGTTTCACATGTCCCATTAAGGCTGCTTAGACATGATCTGAAAATTCACAAAACCTATTGATTTTCTGCCAGTCAAACTCCGAAAAGCAATGAAATTACGATCATTAAGGCTGACGCCTTAATGGACGTGTTGCTTGCGCAATACAGATATGGTATGCCATCATACCCTGTGGTTAACTGCAGATTCAGCACTCTCACAGAATGAGATTGCTGTCACTCACAAAATGGTGGAGCTGTTGGAGGTGGAAATTGGCTCCAATCAAGCACTGTCCACAGGGTATGGCATGGAGTTGCAAAATGGAGTGATAGCCTTCCTTATTCAAATTCCCTTTTACCTTGTTCAAATCTCCCACTTTACCAGCCCCAAAGCAGCCCCAGACCATCACATTACTGTACCTCCACCATGCTTGACAGATGGTGTCAGGCACTCTTCCAGCATCTTTTCACTTGTTCTGCCTCTCACAAATGTTCTTCTGTGTGATCCAAACACCTCAAACTTCAATTCATCTGTCCATAACACCTTTTACCAATCTTTCTCTGTCCAATGTCCAGGCCCGCCAGGAGCCGCGGCGGGCCTGGGTAACAGGAGGCATGGCCTAATAGCGGCAGGCGTGGCCACGCCCCCTTTGGGAAAAAATATTTTCAGCGCCATGTAGCGGCGCTGCACGTGATCGCTCCCCCCCACAGGCATAGGAGACTGCTGTGGCTGCGGCTGCTGCTCAGCAGCCACAATCAGTCTCCCACTGCAGCTCAGCACACACTGTGTGCTGGGCTGCTGTGAGGGAGAGGGGGGTGGCGTCAGACCCAAGCCCCCGCCGGGCCCCTCAGGAAGCCCGTGCTTGGCTAATTTTCCCCGCTCCCCCTCCCTCTCGGCGCCCCTGCCAGTGTCTGTGTTCTTTTTCCCATATTAATCTTGTCCTTTTATTGACCAGTCTCAGATATAGCTTTTTCTTTGCCACTCTGCCTAGAAGGCCAGCATCCCGGAGTCGCCTCTTCACTGTAGACGTTGACACCGGTGTTTTGTGGTTCTCATTTCATGAAGCTGCCAGTTGAGTACTTGTGAGGCGTTTATTTTTATATGTACTTGTTTTCTTGCACAGTTGTGCATCGGGCCTCCCACTTCTCTTTTTACTCTGGTTAGAGCCTGTTTGTGCTGTTCTCTGAAGGGAGTAGTACACACCATTGTAGGAAATGTTCAGTTTTTTGTCAAGTTCTCGCATGAAATAGTCTTCAGATCTAAGAACAAGAATGACTGTCGTGTTTCACAGTTTTTCTGGCCATTTGGAGAGTATAATCGAACCCACAAATGTGATGCTCCAGATACTCAACTAGCTCAAAGGAAGGCCAGTTTTATAGCTTTTCTAACGAGCAAACCCATTTTCAGCTGTGCTAACATAATTGTATAAGGGGTTTCAAGGGTTTTCTAATCATCCATTAGTCTTCTAACGCACTTAGCAAACACAATGTACCTTTAGAACACTGGACTGATGGTTGCTGGAAATGGGCCTCTATACGCCTATGTAGATATTCCTTTAAAAAGCAGATGTTTGCAGATAGTATAGTCATTTACCTCATTAACAATGTATAGAGTGTATTTCTGATTAATTTAATGTTATCTTCATTTAAAAAAACAGTGCTTTTCTTTAAAAAATAAGGACATTTCTAGGTGACCCCAAACTTTTGAACGGTAGTGTATATATATATATATATATATATATACACACACACACATATATATATATATATATATATATATATATACATATATGTGTACTAGCTGGAGTAGCCAACATTGCCCGAGATTTTAAGAATGTTTGTTTACACATCATCCTCCAACAAACCTCTCCTTAGGCAGGCCTCACGAAAAGTGTGACAAACTTCCCCATCAACAGTCATAAGGTCTTCGAAGGAAGTAGGACCTGTAACGGTGCAAAGCAAATTTCGGAGATAGAAGCATTCAAAATTTGTCGGATGCACAGTGTAAACACAGCCAAGAGCTTCTGTTGCTCTGATACAAGGATGACCATCTACAGCGACTCCCTGTTTTCTGCGCAGAAAAACTTTTGGAGAAGCATTCCATGTGTAATATTTTGGCAGCTCACAGTACAGCAGGGTCCTTGCAAAGTCATCATTTTGACACAGTTTGAAGAAGGAAGTCAATGTTGTTGTGTAATTTGGTTTAGTCAGAGAGCTGAGAATGCTGGCAAAGCCTGCTAAAGCTCTCTTCAATAATAAACATTAAAATCATGACAAAACATGACAACACAAAATGCTTGCTCCGAGGCCCTACCAATATGTCGTGAGGCCCCACAATGAGCGTACAGCAAAAATTGTTCTTTTCAATTAATTAAATATTAACAGTAATTCATTTAAATTTCAAATTTTTTTTAGTTGCCTCCGCCGTGTTTTAATATGCTCGTATGTAAAATTTCACGATCTTGGCTTGTAAACTGTGGATTTGTATAGAAAGACAGAAGGAAAAATTTTCGCTATTATATAGTAGATATATATATATATATATATACACACACATATACACGGACATTTTATATATATATATATATATATATATATATACACACACACACACACATTATATATATCTCCCCAATAGCAGCACTCATCTGGACTAGTAAAGACATCACTCCATATCTGTTGGTTCTAACGTTCCGGATTTTACTCCTTTATCAAGGACCAAATAGAAAATTTGGTCCTTGATGAAGGAGTAAAATCTGAAGCATTGGAAACAACAGATATGGAGTGATGTCTTTACTAGTCCAGATGAGTGTCGCTATTGGGGAGATATGAAACTGTGATTACAGATGCTGAGCACCCTGGCAGCTTTGATTCTGTGCAGATAGGAGTGCCATCCATTGAAGGAGTGTCAGCGCACTGGGGAGAGAGCGAGTAGCAGCGCCGGCTCCGGGGTTGACTGACATCGCGGTAGGTGGGAGCAGCGGCTAGCGGCAGACAGCGGCGGGGGGGGGGGTGGGGTATAGACAGGCATAGCCCTGGAATGCCCCTAGCATTCTGAGTCACCCCTAGGCATTTGCTTATAATGCCTATGCCTAGGACCGGCACTGCCCTTAACAGTAGTCTCGCAAAGCCCTGTCATAGTAGCGCTGCTGTTAGTGCATGCTAAAACTGTGGCAGGGCATGCTGGTATGTGTAGTTCCACAAGAGCCTGAGTGTCACAGTTTGCCTACTGAAGGAAGAGCACTCTGCATGTGCAAACAGTGCTCCTATCATGTCAGCTATACAGTCATATTTCCCTAAATGTCACATAATAAAAATCATTGTCAGCCCTCAGAACTGTACACTGACTAACTAGATCACGGTTATGTGTGGCACCATATAAATTTGCTGTGACTGTTGCGCTAAACCCAGTCCCAGTAGCGCCAATCCCCATCATGATAGCGCCAAGCCCCTTCATAGTTGCAATAAATAAATGACAAGAACAGCATATATTATATTCCTGCCTATATGTTGATTGCAGGTTAAATTATGTGCAGTTACCTATACTTTAAATGTCGACATTTTGATTGTCTACATTTAGACAGGGTCAAAATGACGACATGCCTATTTTTTGACTACAGGTTATACTACTGTGAGGGCGATTCTTTTGTTTATTGAGGTCTATTTTTTTAGGCAGCACAGTGAAGCAATTCAATTGTTGCTCCGTTCGGATGCGATAGCCGCCAGCGCCGATTCTGCTCACATGCTCAGGAGGGTGCGAGCAAAAATGTGCAATAAACCAGTGATTAGGGCACCCTAACCAGGACTTTAGACGGGTTTAGCAGTTTTACATGACTAAATCCAGTCTAAAAGGGCGTGAAGACCGTGATAATTAATGGGCACCCAGAACAATTGAATTGCAACACTGGGCACCATTAATTATTGAGGCCCACACAATTGATTCGCCCCTGTTTGTGCAGATTCCTTTATTTTGAATGTTGACATTTTGTCAACAAAAAGTATAAACTTCTAGGTACAATACATGCACATGGTTCTTACTGGCACCTTCTAACTTCAATACTAACTTGATATTAACTTTTAATATATGTCTACAAATGGCATTTTCTGTGTTTACATTTATTTTCGATAATAATGATTACTATTATTATTTTGTAATAATCTGTAAATAGTGTAGGTCTTAGGCACACTTGCCAACTCGCCCTCATTGTCAGGAAGACTCCCTGAAATAATAGCAATCTCCCTGTCTCCGTGAGGGGTCCAGCATTCTCCCTGGATTGTACATTACCCCCATTATGAAGCTGTTATATTTAAAAAAAACAGAGATATATACATTCAAAATGGGATCATTAGTATAATTTCCCTGCATTGGTTATAAGGCACAATGATCCCTATGGCTAAGATAATTTTACGACACGCCTCTCAGATGTACCAGTACACGTCCAGTTTACCGCCGCGCTCATAGCATAAATGCCTACCCTCCTGGTTTTCGCGGGAGGCTCACGAATTTTCGGGTAACCCCCCCGCACACCCGGAAGGGTAGGCATTTTTCCGCATTCTGCCCACTTCCTAGTGAAGTGGGCAGAATGGGGAGAATTTCCGCGGTGATCGCAAGTCCCCCGTGTAGGGGGCGGGCTTTAATTACGCGATTCTCCATGAATCGCAACATTTAGCCCCACCCCTATTTAAATTAGCGCCAATCAAGGCAATTTACTGCAAAGGGGTGGGGCTTAATTATGCCACCCGTCAGGCCCTGCCCCCATCGACACCCACCAGCTTCTCCTCCCCAGACTTCTCCCGGGGAGGAGAAAACCAACGTAGGCAAGTATGACTCATAGGTGCTGCTTTCACAATCTCCCTGAAATGCTTTTTCAAAAGTAGGCAAGTGTATGGTCTTAGGCCATATTTAAAATGCATTTTAAATACATTTCGATACCTATTATACACCAGCCCTCATTGTGCACATGCGTGAACTAAGCTGACGCAAACGCACTTACACTGCCTGAAATTAGCAGTAAAAGTGGCAGTGCTAGGGGATGGGCCCGCGGGACAGCTGCTTTAGCAGCAGCAGTCCAAGAAGCTGAGCAATGCTGAATGGTTCCGGTACATTTCAGCCCGCTGCCGCAACTCACAGCGAGTTGGTTACTTAATTGAAGGGAGTGGAGGGGAACATTATGGCTTATTAATGAATAAATCCTATAGACAGGAATAGCAACAGTTTCCCAGCAAGTCCTGCTAAAGTATAAAAAAAAAATGCATAGTATTATAATTTATTAGTAAGAGGCCGGTGGTATATTATTTTATCTTGCTTCTTATAACCTTTACAAAATTCCTAATAGCTATTCAATGTCCTATCTTTTATACACCCAATTTAATTAGAGATAAATGTAAAACTTGTTATAAACAAGAATTCTATCATATACTTATTAATTAGAAGCTAAATTTTGGTATAAATGACCTCAAACCACTGCAATGTTGTCTAATTAAATACTATGATATTTTTGCTAGGGGCAATGTAGAGGATTTCTAATAAATAATTGAATTTACCCTGTATTAAATGGACATTGTAACCAGCTTCTGGCTGAAAGCTTTTTCTTGAATGTCAAGGACAGATTTTCTTATACAGCACATGATATGCTGTAATTACATCTTCTCATGTTGTGAAGATGTAAGTTCTTTTAGCGAGACTTATCAGACCCTTTACCACTGTGATTCTGCCATCTAGTCACACATTATATACCCATTGTAGTCATTCAAACTTGAAAAATCTCTTACACTAATGTATTTACAAGTCTCTTTCATTTGACAACACTTAGGGCTGATATCCGTTGTCATGTATGCCAACAGTTGTAGTTAATTGGTAATGCCAAGTAGTCCAATATGTGCAATGACACTAGGAGTGTTTTGGTTTTTTTTTTTTTTAAAGTGGCACTCATTTTAAAGGATAAACCTGCTTGGTTTAGGCTTTAAAGTGATTGTCACTTTAAAAAATCGAGGAGACTCGCATAAATCCCTGCAGCGTCGAAAACTTGGAGGATATTACTTTTAGCCCTAGTTACGCAAATGAGAATATAAAACTACTAAGTACTGTAAATCATGGTGCCTATGAGATGTATCCAAAACGGATGGAGGCCAGTGTGGATATGATGTCCCTTTTAAGATTTGCACTATACCACAACACTTTGGCCTCTGCACATGTCGACAGACAACTTATCGACATGACGACACTGATGAAATGCCAACATGGTCACAATGTCAACAAGGCATTTTCCAGTTAACCCTATAATTAAAAATATAAGGCTCTATCTAATAGCTGTGCTAATGTAACACATACAGTATGACCAAGTCATACTTATACTGGTGTCAAATGTATGCAAATTTATCACTAATCCACCGTGACAGTTTTCCTGCAATGGACTTATAATCACATATGCAGTGTTCTACAATGGACATATAACCACATATGAAGTGTTCTGTAATGGACTTATAACCACATATGCAGTGTTCTACAATGGACATATAACCACATATGAAGTGTTCTGTAATGGACATACAGTATAATCATATATGCAGTTTTCTGTAATGGACATATAATCACATATGCAGTATTCTGCAATGGACACTAAATCCACATTGTTTTATGCAATACCATAAAACAATGTGGATTTATTTAATAAAAAAAATGGTCCCCATAAAATATGCTTTCAAGAACACATAATTACTGTATGAGGCTTAACGGAACTACTGTGCTAGGGAATATCACTGGACTCACTCTCCTAATCTTTCACCATAGGATACTGTATTGTCACCGAATCTTCTGCAAAGTACCAGACAAAGTACAGCTGGTTCCAATAAACACCTCAAGTCACCAGGGTATGCGGTCAAGATGCCGGCGGACCAGATCCCCTGACGTCAATATTCCGACGCTGGAATCCCGACACCCGTCAAAATGCTAATGCCCCATCCCGAAGACATCAGGATAACAACGTCGGCATCCCAAAGGTAAGTCTACGGGTAAGTAGGACAGTTAGCCTGGTGATACGGGGGTTAGGTTTAGGGACCTCCCGGACGAGGGGGGGTTAGGGTTAGGCTGCAGGGAGGGGGGTTAGAGTTATAGGCACCACCGGGGGGAGGTTAGAGTTAGGCACCCCCTGGGGAGGGTTATGTTTAAGGTGTGTGCATTTTTTGTCCATTTCAAACTAACACTGTCATGGTACAGTAGAAACATATTTGCACACTGCAAGATGGCCACTCAATGTGCATTGTTGTTACCGATATATACACAGGTAAGTGACGCTGTACGCATATGAGAAGGCAGCAGGGCATCTTTATGCCGGCTGTGCTTTAACATGTATTAGCTTATTTTCGCAGCTGTGATTGCATTAGCGTCCATCTCTAAATCAGACCATAGACTAATTTTTATCCACCTGATGGCAGCAGAACTCGATACCCCTAATGCCCCTATCACACTGAGCCTCAGATCAGAGTTACAGCCAGGGTGACCCGGGTATCAGTGTGAAAGACTCGACCCAAGTTGTGCGTCCCGTGTCTGCTACAACGGTCACGACCAGGGTTATTTCCGGGACCAACCCATGTAGACTGCAGTGCCGTGCTACAAGGAGCTTGTTGGCTGATCAGGGACGCTGGCACCCACTTTTCATGACCTCATCTTTTTGTGCCAAACCCACTTCTAATGACTCACAAAGAGTCAGAGCCAAAACTCTTGTGGGAAAGTGGTATAAGAAACATTTATGTCCCTCAGAGCTGTAGTGGCGTGAGGGATGCCGATGGTCAAAATACTGGCGCCGGAATCCCGACAGCGTTGGGATCCCGGCTCCAGAATACCGACCGCCGGCATCCCGAAGGTGTGGTTAGGGGAAGGGTTAGGTGTAGGGGTTAGGCATTAGGGCGAGGGTTAGGTTTAAGCACTAAGGGGGGGAGGGTTAGGTTTGGGGTGTGGGGAGGGGGAGCCAGGTGGGGAAGTAAGGTTCATGGGATCACATACCCAAACCATAGTAGATCAAGTCCATTTTCTCTAATTGTTGTGAACGAACACGAGCTTCTACGTGATGTATTCTGTGATATAATTGTTTTTAATGAACAGTTACTGTTTTGTACAGGTTTTAAATAGTGTAAAGAGACACTAAAACAGAAAGCCGACATGAAATCACTCCTACCATACATGCCTCCAATCCATTACACCTACTTCAGCAATCCTCCTGTACCCATCAACTCTCGGCTAAGTGATACTTCCATGCTCAGTGAGGATGAGGGAAATTATGACAAGAACATTTTTTAGACTTTCCAGACGCTTTCCGTAAACAAACTACTTTTTTAAAATTTTTGTTAAGAAAATGTAATAAACATTATTTAATTGGGTTTATTTAAGTTATCTGAATATCCAGTAATATAAATAAAACTGATTGCATTACATATGTCTTTCATGATAACAAACTCACCCACTTGGTTGGTCATAAACGTATACAATATTAGAGGAAAAGTGAACCAGACCCATCATTATACGCTCAAACTCTCTGTGATTACGTAATAATTGCTGTATAGTATGTTGTATGAAAATTCAAAATACCAATAAAAATAGCATAACTTAAACACAGAACCTGTACTAAATTACTGAAAATTTTAAAGTCAATGGTTAACTATATACAGTTCTTTAACTGTGAGATCCATTATCTCAGACTATCATGGTCTTGGTTTACTTTAACTATGAAGTATTGAAAAAATGCTGCAAAGTAAGAATGCTTTTGATAATAGAAGTGTTAATAGTTTATTTTTTATCAATTAACAAAATGCAAAGTGAATGAACAGAAGAGAAATCTAAATCAAATCAATATTTGGTGTGACGACCCTTTGCCTTCAAAACAGCATCATTTCTTCTAGGTACACTTGCACACTTTTTGAAGGAACTCAGCAGGGAGGTTGTTCCAAACATATTGGAGAACTAAACACAGATATTCTGTGGATGTATGCTTGCTAAAATCCTTCTGTCCCATTATGTAATCCCAGACAGACTTGATGATGTTGAGATCAGGGCTCTGTGGGGGCCATATCTTGACTTCCAGGACTCCTTGTTCTTCTTTACCCTGATGGTATTGCATGATGGATAAGTACTTACCTGTATTTCTCAGCAATGAGGACACCATTAATCCTGACCAAATCTAAAACTCCATTTGCTGAAATGCAGCCCCAAACTTGCAAGGAACCTCCACCATGCTTCACTGTTGCCTGCAGACACTAATTATTGTACCGCTCTCCAGCCCTTCGGCGAACAAACTGCCTTCTGTCACAGCCAAATATTTACATTTTTGAATCATCGGTCCAGAGCACCTGCTGCCATTTTTCTGCACCACAGTTCCTATGTTTTCGCACATAGTTGAGTCGCTTGGCCTTGTTTCCACGTCAAATGTATGGCTTTTTGGCTACAATTTTTCCATGAAGACCACTTCTAATCAGACTTCTCCGAACAGTAGATGGGTGTACCTGGGTCCCACTTGTTTCTGCCAGTTCTGAGCTGATGGCACTGCTGCAAATCTTCCAATTTTGAAGAAAAGTTAGCATGATGTTTCTTCAATCTGATGCACTAAATTTTCTTGGCCGACCACTGTATCTACGGTCCTCAATGTTGCCCGTTTCTTTGTGCTTCTTCAAAAGAGCTTGAACAGCACATCTTGAAACTCCAGTCTGCTTTGAAATCTTACCTGGGAGAGACCTTGCTGATGCAGTATAACTACCTTGTGTCTTGTTGTTGTACTCAGTCTTGCCATGGTGTATGACCTGTGACATGAAACTTTCTTCCACAGCCTCACCTTTGTAGCAGAGTTTGGCTGTTCCTCACCAAGTTTTAAGCCTCAAAAACTGTTGCTGTTTCAGTTAATGGGTTATGGGTAGGGGTGTTTTCCCCTAGTGACAGATATACATGTTGGTTTCTTGAATCTTAGATAATTTATGTAATCCTGTGCGGAGTCCTTATTTGTGTTTCTCGCTGTTTCATTTAATGACTGTGTTTCAAGCTACATATAAAAGTGATCATCATTATCATCTGTTTGGAATTATTGGTTAATCATACACCTGACTATAATCCTACAACATCCCTGACTTTGTGCAAGTGTACCTAGAAGAATTGATGCTGTTTTTAAGGCAGTGGATGGTCACACCAAATATTAATTTGATTTAGATTTCTCTTCTGTTCATTCACTTTGCATTTTGTTAATTGATAAAAATAAAGCTATTAACACTTCTATTTTTGAAAGCATTCTTACTTCGCATAATTTTTTCCACACCTGCCTAAAACATTTGCACAGAATTGTATATTGTCACAGAAACTCTGTGGAAGTTGTCAAGGAGGATATATATGCCCCAAGTTCCTAGCTGCTGTCTGGTAGATGGTTAGCTGATTAGCAACCTTGATTGCCAGACCACCTGTGAGAGGCTGATAAAAGGTGGGTCAGTTTCACTAGTCTGTCTCTCACTGCCTGTGGAGCAGGTTGAGGCCCGCAGAGAGCGAGACCATTGTAATTGTAAGTACTGTACATAAATTGCTGTTTTGTTGTGAGTTGGACACTAGGTCCTTCCACTCAGAAAGGGGAAACTTCATGTTAGTTAAAGTTGGACAGGTTAGGTTTTACCTTTTTGGGTTTTGTTTATTTTATGCTGCTAATAAACCTAGTGCAAATACTTGTACCAAGGCACTGGACTGGTGTGCTATTGATTGGCTTCTGCATGGGAACACATATATATATATATATATATATATATATATATATATATATATATATAAGAGAGAGTCACACTCACCCTGTCTGCCCTGCTGATAGCCAGTAGCATAGCTGAAATGGATGCTGTTGCACGGACATTAACTGTAAATATGTTGGATTAAAGCTCCACTTTTCTTTTTTATCCAAGGTTATGTGTGCTGCAACTTCAACTGTAAATTGAAGATAATTGGCAACAACACTTGCGCAGTAAGGTACTGTATGGGTGAGCTGCAAATCGCAGAGGTTTGTCCCCCTCTGTATATACATGCAAGAAAAAAGTATGAATGGTAATCAAGGGTGATTGAGCTCAACCCTTATGTAATAACTGTTGTCTGTGGTATGGTAAATGAACCTGAAACTATGCAGAGTAGCATTCAAAATAATAATAATGAGCTCAATCACCCTTGATTGCCATTGGTACTTTTTTCTCAACTGTAAATTTAATGTCACTTATTCAGACACTACCAGTGACTGAAGACAAAAAGTCAGTGGTTAACTGTAGGTATTTCTTTTTCTCAGATGTGTAACATAGTTTGAACCGCCAGACTAAATACATATACATAATAATCAACTGTTCTACTAATTTGTTTAATTTATTCCAGCACTGAGGATCAAAATTAACCTCAATCAAGTCTTGAAATACCAACACCACAAACAATACTTAAAACACCCTGAGGCACATTTGTTACATTCAAACACGGAACTTTAAGTAATAAACCGAAAAGCGATAATAAGTAATAATAATAATAATAAAATGAATGCAGACACAGCAGAGGTTGACACAAAAAAAGTAAGATAAAATAAACAGAACCTTAGAAGAAAATTATATATAATATTCTTCCTGTAGTCAAAAGGCCTTCATTGTGTGAAATATGGACATATAAGTTAAACTCTCTCTATAAAAGGGCTTATTGTTAATTACACAATCAAAATCCTTCACATGCGCACACTTTCCGAACCGGCAGTGGGCACCAGACCCCACTGGAGATAATGGTAGGAGTCACTGCTGGTTTTGATCTAATTCAAATGAAACATATGGCTTCCACCATAGGTGTATTGTATCCTAACACTAAATAACCTCCTTTGCTAGTTGACAGTCCTATGTGACTTAGCATGCTGCAATGGGAAAAAAATTCTGGCAATATATTAGTATTTATATTATTTATAAAAAGCCATTATCCATGATTTCACTGTCCTTGCCTCACAGATTGGCACTTCACTCAAGGAGATGCCTTTACTAGCAGCAGGAAGAACAGAACACATCACTGTCTAATATCAGTCGTGGTTACGCAAAACTTAATCCTCAAGATTAATATAAAAGTTTTATTTTTTTGTCTTTTTGATGATGTAAAATATGGATCTATCTCAATATCAGATACGACCAGGGAGTTACTCATAAAGACCTGTGAATTTATGCAGTTATCATGAAAGTGTCTTTCTCGCAAAATAATGTATACTGCAAATCCCCATCTCCTTTATTACTTTCTGTCTATGTGCACTAAACCATCAGGCCATTTTATAGAAGCAGTTACAGTTCTCTATGATACAGTATTTGGTTCAGTCTTAAAATCCATCTGTTTTAAACCAATGTAATGTTCAATGTATTAGGAAGGAAAGATCCATATGACTGGTCAAAACTGATAAATGTATAGTAACGCAGTCAGATACAAAGGGCCCGTTTCAGAGGTGGACACAGTGGCCATGTCGGCGGAAGCAAGAGGCCGATGTTTCAGGCGCATGAGTTACACGTTTCCCGATGATTACCGCTGTAGGACGCAGATTGAAATTGCATGCAGAGAGTGGGCGTTCCTGCAGGTAACAGAGGGTTGGTTAGCCAGGCGTGAGCGTGTTACAGTCAGCGGCTGCGTCTAGAGACGCAGTTGAACTGACACAGGAGGTCACGTTCAGATGGCGAAATTGCACCTGCCATAGAGCTAGCGTAATCTCCTATGCTGCGACCAATGGTGTTACAATGATGCGTCTTAGTATATGCCGTGATGGAATAGCGCAACTGCCGGTGGCCGTCTCAGTAGGCTGAGAATCGGTGGCGACATTTACATAAAGATGCAGCTGCTGTTGCGGTAAAAGACACAGTTGCGACAGGGACCGCATGCGCCTCTGAATCAGGCCCAACTCTAATTGCTGTAATGTTTTCCGTATGTCTCAAACAAAACATATTCCTTAAATTCTGTTATTTTTAAAATGGATTTACTAGTGTCAGAATGACGTGTGCATTAATTTATTATAATAGGGTGTAAAACGGGAAGCAGGAGAACAAGTGGGCAGGACTAGAACACACTGTGGCCAATCAGGGCACTAAAATGTTAACATTGTCTATCAGAGCCAAAAGCACTCCCACTGATATCACTAGTGATATCAGTGGGGCCGGCCCCAGACGGTAGGCGTTCCCATGGGAACGCCTCCGTCTGGGCAGCTACGCCCCCGGCACGCCCACCAAAGGGGGCGTGCTGTCACTCACCATAGACAGCACGCCCCCTTTGGTGCGAGACCCATAGCGACGGCTTGGCCGTCGCTTTTCGGGTCTCGCGCATGCGCACGACAGAGCTCCCTCCGTCGTGCGCATGCGCACTTGGGCGCCATTGACCCGCTTGCGAGCACTCAGCGCTCGCGAGCGGGTCTAAATCAGGCTCATTGTTCCAACAATTCACTTAGCTCCGTGTATTTAATAAAAAGTACACTGGTAAGTTTAAAATGTCACAACAGATAAAATATACCGAACACACCAAATACAATATGCCCTGAATATTACGGAATGTTACATTTAAAAGGTGAAAGGAGAAAAAAAAAAAGAGACATAAAATGTGGGCCATGCTACAGACAGGTGGGAAAACTACTCTCTATTCCATGTCTATCTATCTATCTATCTATCTATCTATCTATCTATCTACCAATCTTGTGGTTAGCAACATGAGGTTGGACAGAATAAGTGCATTGAGGAAGATGTACAATTTTTCCCGGTTTTAAACAGCACCAGCTTACAGTAGATGCTGCTCAGGAAATGTGCAATGGACTGATATGAATGCAGGGTTCTGCCTGTTTACTCTGCTACCTTTCACCACATTTTGCAGGGCTGTCCTACATGCCCTCATGTCTCTCTGTCCCTACAAATTACCATGTTCTCAGTTTCTTACTGGTGTCACCACCAATTTCCTCAAAGGGAATAATTAAACATTCAATGACTGTATCATGGTAATCAACAGTAGGAGTGGACATCAATGTTT
This sequence comes from Taudactylus pleione, assembly GCA_031769625.1. Taxonomy (NCBI): domain Eukaryota; kingdom Metazoa; phylum Chordata; class Amphibia; order Anura; family Myobatrachidae; genus Taudactylus; species Taudactylus pleione. Next base: position 1,551,052 of record JAUIMM010000200.1, on the reverse strand, counting down.
GATGTTTTGCCACCAATGGCCAATGGTTTTGCCATCAATGGTGGAGATCTGGTGGTTTGCTGCCATCGATTGCAGAGATGTGCCAATGGTTTTTGGCTTTCTTTTCTGAAAGTGTAGAGGGAAATGGGGCTTATTTCCATTTCTGTTGCCCCAGTGAGTCCTGTCTCCTTCTCTGATTAGCCAACTGCCTAGACATGCCCCCAGTTTCGCCACTCACCTTTCCGCCATATTCTGATGCAGGAATAAACATCATTGGTTCATACCATCAATTTTTTTCCATCGATGGTTTAATGCAATCGATGATAAACACAGATGGCATCACTGACGGTTAGTCAATAGTGATAAAGGGATCGGCTATCTCTCTTCTATTTTATTTCTTCCTTTCCAACTGCCAGTCACTGTGCTCTTTATGTACTGATTGCAAAAGGGATTGCACAGCAATGTATGCCACTGAATGGACAGCTGCCAGAAGCTGGGTACACACCATAAAATATATTGTCCAAACGGGGATCGGAACGATATAACATTGACATCCTATAGTTTGTGCGCCCGATACAGGCGTTCCCGTCCGTCGGTCGGTCGGTCACTGAATCGTCCCATCAGCTGTACTGCACATCAGATGGGATAATTCAATGAACAACATGGTGTAGTTACATGCAGCATGTAACGATACATCACTCAATCGTAAGGTGTATCTTGCAGAGCGCACAGCTCATATGATGTATTGTTGCATCGCTTGCTGCATCACTGGTTATCATATTTACACTTCTCCTGAGTTAACAGCCCTTAAAAAGTGGCCATTAACAATACCAAATAATCTGTTCATGTTTTGGGACATGTGACCCCACAGAACTAACAATTGGAGAAGGGGGTGGAGTTTAATTTAAACAACACAAAAAACATCTGGAGTTCTTCTTTAATAACCTATCTATTAGTCCTAGACAAGATTCACCAACTCTCCTATGTATATCAGTTACCCAATTATAGCACCACTCAACCTATTCATTATTGTGCGGTATTACTTCAAGTACGGTATGGTACATCTGTGGCAAAGGTTCTTCTCATTTGCAAGTTGAAAAATCATGCTAAGATCATGCAAAGAGACAAGCAGTGACATAAGAGAGTTAGTAGCCACCCAAGACAATTATAGGGACCCAACTACCATATATCAATTACAGGTTTCATCATCATTAATACATAATTATAAATGAAATGAGCACCTGCTGATTTGAAATACTATTATAGCCAATGCCCATATATCAAATTGAATGGTAGTATACACAATTGTGCAAAATAATTTCGGTGTTGCAAAGGGTTGTGTATGAAATACAGGACGCCTGCTGTCAAAATGCCGACAGCAGCATCCAAATGCTCTGTATACCGACAGGGCTTGGGTAAGTATACTAACCCTCCCCACTTCTCCCCCTAGCCCTCCCTTCTTGCACCCTAACCCAACCCATTAGTGCCTATACCTAACCCTCCCCCCAGGGGCGTTTCTAGAGAGGAGGGGGCCCGTGTGCAGTCTCCAACACGGGCCTCCTCCTCTCCGCTCGGTGGCCAGCAGCGCGCAGAGCTGTGCGCGGCTAGCGCCGGAGTTATAGATTCTGGGTACTTTTCCCTGTACTGCGCATGCGTAAACGACGGGAAAATGGCCGCCACTGTCGTTTACAGCGCCGGACCCCCACGCCGACGTTTGACTCCGGAGAGGTAAGTAATATTATGGGTGCAGAGTGTGCGGTGCGGGACCCCCTGGACCCAGGCGCCCGTGTTCACCGCACACCCTGCACCCATTATAGATATGCCCCTGCCTCCCCCCTTGGTGCCTAAACCGAACCCTCCCCCTTAGTCCCTACTGTAACCCTACCCTCCCAGCAGTGCCTAAACCTAAAACCGTGCCTAACAGCTAAGATGCCCTGGTGTACCATCGTTCAGGATGGAGGCTGTTGAGATTCCAGCATCAGGATATAGACTGGCGTTGGGATTTAAATGCCTATCTTTAGTCCCGGGCTTCCAACGGCCGGCATCCCGTCCACCGGCATACTAACTACATCCCGTTGCAAAGGTTGCTGCATAATTTAGCATGTGGATATTCAGTAATAATGCCTTTTACTGTGTAGTAGTGACAAACTAAAAAACTTGCAGAATGAAATAAAAATACGTTATAATATCGTATTGCTCTAATCAGGTAAAAAAATCTCTTTGTTAGTGATCATATTTTGTTGTGTTTCTCGAGAACTGTTTTATCAGTGATTAGTTTCCATACTTAAATAAAATTACATTTAACAGTACAGTACAGTATAGTAAGTTAAAAATGAATTTAAGAGTTGCATTCATTACTAGAAAAACAGGAGGGTCAAGTTCCATGTTCGTCAAATCTGGATTTAATAAGCAGGAAATTCTGAAGCGCGTTAGTCAAGGTCTCGCTGGTGGAACTCCCGCTCCCAATATTTATCATGCTTTATATCTAACTTAATAAACCCAGTTACCAGTAGAAAGGCCCTGGGTTATGTTCAAAACCTACATCTGAATCAACTGTCAGAGTTGCAAAAAAAGAACAATGTGGCTTTGACAGTTATATAAGGTCAAGTCTCTCAGCATATAAAATTTCACTTGTTAAGTACATTTCACAGCTTTTCAGGTAATATGTCCCTAATTGACATGTGGTTGCTAAAGCTGCTTTTCTCTCAATTAATGTTTTACCCTAAAACATTATTTCTTTTAAATGTAACACAGCGCACAATGTCAGTCCAGGCATTTCCCGCTGTTGTGCAGCGCAAAAAAAAACACTGAAAGAAAAGGTGCGCGATAATTGTGAATCTGAACAAAAAGAAATGATTAAATAACATATAATACAATCTGAATTAAACTGAATTAGGAAAGAAAATTACAATGCTGTCATTTCTATCCCTGTTTCACCTGATGCATTATTGTTTTGCGATTCATTTAATAGTTTAAAATAGGAACGAAAGGTTTTATATTAACTAAAAAGCACATAAAACTAATTGAAAAGTTCCACGCAGCCTGGTCTGCAATGTGCTTACTGTATTCCTTGCCATAGACATGACTTCTGGACCAGATCCTCTGCCCTGCGATGTAGACTTCAGCATCTCTAGGATCCATTGTGCAATAACCAATGGTGTTTCTACATATGAGTTGCCACTGAACGGCTGGCAAGGCTCACTCACAGTTTGAGTATGGGTTACACTACATGTACCATCATGAGCATACCCTGTGTTTGTGTGTCACAGTGTTTTGCTCACTGCACTAAACTCTGCTCCACTTGTGCTAAGCACCTATCATATATTCATAAATACAGTAAATCCTAAACTAAGGGCTTGATTCAGGCCCGCTCGCTAGATGCATACGCTCGCCCGATGTGTATGCAAATCCGGCTAACTAACAGCAAGGCAGGCGATCACACAGCAAGGCATAAGCACATCTACTATGTCTTGGCGATCGATCGCCCTGTGTATGCAGACGCCCACCAGCCTGTCTTAAGACGCCCACTTGCGCACGTCATCTCCAGGATGTGTATGCAACCATGGGAAGCGAAGCCAGCGCTTGTGTTTGACCATACCCTACCACAAGCACTGCGAGAACTTCAGTGTGAAATTCAGCCAGGTGACGTGAACTATGACGCTGCTTCTTAATTATGCACGCCTCTGAAACGGTGTTGAGACGCTCGGGCACGCCTGCGTTTGCACCTCCACTCCCCCGTTTTCATAGACCAACCCCTGTCACCACCCACAAACGGCTTCTCCTGTCACTCACTCGGCTGAGCAGTCTATGCGCAGCGAGCGTACGCTTTCTGATTGCTCAGACTGGTTCGAGCATGCGCACTGCGATGCGTACGTACAGTGCAAACATCGGCAGTCGGCGTGCGAACGCTTCTTAGCGAGTGGGTCTGAATCGGGCCCTAAGTACAAAGAAAATGTATTGCTATACTGTTTTATTTTTTTATGTGGTCTTATGATCAGTGTAAATGAGCTTTTTTTCACTCTCAAATACAAAGGACAATTATCGTATATGTCTATGTCATTTTCTGACTGGTGTATCTTTCCCATAATTGTTTGTGGTGAATATGCAGACTTTTATCCTGGTTAGGGCGGTATCCAATTAGCCGCGATAATGATAAGTTTTCACCAGCGAAAACTTTTTGGAGCCATGGCACGAATTTGCCGCTTATCGCATGTATGCGCGCTCCCGTTTATCGTGCAATCCAATTACAAAACCGGCGATAACGATAACACATTCGCACAATAATTCTTGCAGGGATGACAGTCAAAAAGTACTGGTGAAAATGGGGAAATCAGCCTGTACCCCAAAAAAAGGTAAACTAATATTGGGTAACAATATAGAAGTCATTTATTGGCCATAATCAAAGGGTTTTCAATTCTTAAATATTGTCAAAGGGCTGTTATATGCATTTTTCTATAACAGCATAAAAAGATAGAAATACATTCTTTTGGCCAAAGGTAATGCTCTAGTTAAATTAGGGGTACATAAAATGGGGGTAAGTATATTTTTGAGTCATTTTAGGGAACTTTTAAAAAATTTTAAAATACACCTGCTGCAATGCAATGTTTAAAACACCTGCCCCATCCCATACAGCCCCCAAAATACCTAACCCACTCATCCATTTTACTGCACTTTTTACTTTTTCACCCCAAAAATGACGTCATTATTGGCCCATATAAGCTAATGAAAAAAATATTATTGTCTAATTAGTCATTAAGGAGGGTGTCCCAGGGGTTCTGCCCCAAGGGCCTGATTCAGAGCCGCTCGTAAGCGGCCTCTCGTTCGCTCCGAGCGATGTTTGCCCAACTGCGCATGCGTACGGATCGCTATACGCATGCGCGAACCAGTCAGTGCGGTCGAAATTCATGTGCTCGCAAAATAGCGAATGCCTGATATTTTCAGTGACAGGAGGAGGCGTATGTGGGTGGTAAAAGGGGAAGGTGCTTGAAAACGGGGAGTGGAGATCTGAACGCAGGCGTGCTTAAAGGTCAAAACGGGCGTTTTATGGGTGTGCATAATTAAAACAGCAGCGTCATTGACCACGTCACTGGGTTATTTTATAGCCAGAACTGCTCGCAAGATTGTGGTAGCAAAAACCAACCACAAAAATAGCGAGCAGTTCATACGCTAGTCGATGTACTCAATTAATCTAATAAATAGCGGACATGACGTAGGATGCGAGCGGCCAGGGGACGTATTTTTCAAAAAAACGACTGCAAGTTTTGTTCGCTCGTTCAGACCTAGAGGCGTGAACAGACCACAAAGAGCGAACGGTTCATTTGAATAGCCACCCCTATTTTCTGGACGAGCGAGCGCTAATTGCGTCCAGCTCTGAATCAGGCCCCAAGTCCAGACATTTTAGAACAAAAATGGGGATTTTGCACAACTTTTCACCTACTCAGGGATGGTGTAAACTAATTTGCAATAATTGCTATGGAAGACTTTGGACCGTGGTTAATTGGATAGCACGATCACCATTTTTGGAGAAAAGTATTTGAAAGTGAAAACATTTTGCCGAAAAACGGGTTATTGCGGCTAACGGGATACAGCCCTTAGGTGCCTATCGCAAAGGTCTGAATTCTGTTTTATTCAGTCATCTCATGCACATCCAAAGCACATTTCAAATGGGTGGGTTTAGAACAGCGCCGTAGCAGGGCGATTTTCCCCCCTGTGCCCGGCCCACGCCCGTAGATGTGACATCACGATGGGAGCGGGGCCATGGATTCCAGAAAGGAGACTCAGCAGCATGCTCATGGCAGCTCTATTGGCTGCAGGTTCCAGGCGCAAAAGATGAAATAAAATAAAGCGCTGTCAAGAGCAGTTTATCCAAGCGGCTGCTAAAGGAGGTAGTTAATCTCCTGGTAAGATAAATGTAAAAGGCAAAAGTGCAGCGCTACATATAAAGATGAATAACACATTTAATACTAAAATTAAAACAGAGAATAATACAACAATTACACTGAATATTACAATAAACCATGAAGTAAATGATTGAGCATAGGCACAAAAAAGAATCAATATTCGACATGCATGTCTCAAAAGAGCTTGTTTGATGAATAGAAACACCCTAAATAGGCACAATCTGTGGTGCACCAAAACAAATGTTTATATAAAGTTCCAATGTGGAAATGAAACTCTTTCCCTGTCAATGGGGTACACCACCATAGAATGGATGAATAGAAATATAGGATGTAGTCAATCCGGTCATCCAAAATAAAACATTGATAGATAATTACCAATATCCACAGCTAGGCAGTTCCAAGGTGAACCGGATCCCACAGTGTATATACACCTCAGAGTGGTTCTTTATGTGCTAGTCCCAATACACATGGCCAGATGGTGTGAAATGCACAGAATCCAAACTGGAGAAAGTCATCTCTGGAAAAGAAGCTTGCCAGTATTTACACCTGTTGTAGTGCTTAATGGACGCACAGAGATCTGCAGTCCCGTGGTGGACAAAGTGCAGCTGTATATAAGCATTCAAAGGTCTGCAGTGCTGTAGTATGAAAAGGTCCTGCTGCCTGTAGATAGGGTGTCACACCGATCTCTGTGAATTCATCTCCCCCGTCATACAGCGCATTGACACGGGAGTCGGGAGCCACAGACAATCTCAGAATCTGCACAAGGAAAGCAACAGATTGAGCACTGTGCCGACTTGTAGATCATCCCTGTAACTAAAAATTCAGTGCGGGAATAGAGGGTGGTATGCCATACCGCTATATACTGCCCCACCTCCAGCACTGCTGATGATGACGACGACTTGTATTAAAAGATGTGCAAAAATAATATTTGGCACGTTTCTTGTGAGTAAAGTACGCCAGTTTTACTAACAACTCAGCATGAGCCCCTATGTTGCCACCAAGAATGTTAGGGTTCATCTGGGACACAGCACAGAAATATATATATTTATGTATTCATGCTTTAGTAGTCTGACACCTTCACTTGTATCTGACCCCATTTTAAGCTCTCCAGCTTCTTATGGGTAAATTTACTAAAGTGACGGTTTTTAGGAGTAAAGCTGTTGCTCATAGCAACCAATAGCTCAGAGTATCCAACCCCTTCTCATTACTTAATTATAGTTATTTTTTGATATCTTGGAACTCAACAGCATGATACTTAGAATAACAGCATGTTTCATCCCGCTGCGTCAAGGCCCTTTATCAACACTGCTCCATCACTACTGTAATCCACTCCCATCTTACTGCAGTTTTGGCCTGAAGATCAGATACAAATTCTTGTTTATATCATGAACCTGTTGGCGCAAAATAAGATATGTTAAATCTTACCATTATCTTCTCTTCCTTTAAATCCTCCTGCTAAGTATATGGCTATAATCACCATTCCAGCCACCGGTCACCACACACATCTCCCATGCACTTATTCTGATAACCAGGGATGGACTGGGAACTATGGAACAGGTCGGCATCCCTCAGAAAAGAGGCCTAGCCATGCCTCCCGGGGGCAGGGCTTAAAGTGGTCCTGGAGAGGTGGTGGAACTCATCTCCCCCGTCATCTACTCTCCACCCCCCTGCCACGCTAGTCTGACAGGCCAAAACAAGTGTGAAAACTGTTCTTTACACACACTATTGTGTATAGGATCCGGTAAAGTGAACAGCGGGAGGCTTGGGGGCCGCCTAGGCCCCAGAAGCTTTTGGGGCTATGACAGTGTGAAATACATGTTAGATGCTTTTTTTTTTAGCATTCCTGCCATCAGCTGAGACTACAATGTTAGATCACTTAAAAAGAAAAAAAAATTCAATATTATCAGTGTTATTTTTCTGCCGTGTCTCTGATTTTTGTTTATGGGGTCCCCACAAACTAGTCTATGTCAATTGGATGCCTAAAGTTTTTTGCAACCCCTATGTATTGCCTTTGCTTGATTCTTTCCTTACCTATATGCTGGTTTCTCTAAAATGAGGGACCTCTGAAGAAATTGAGACTCCCTAGGCAGACAGAGAGGGGCTCTCTGTCTGTGGGACTTCTGTGCAGGGGGACTTGGTTGCGGTGGAACTAGTTCCACCTACCATAAGAGGTGACGGAACTCAGTTCCACCCTGTTCCTGCCCACTTTAACCCCTGCCCGAGGGCATGGTCACCCCTCCGTTGGGCGTGTTTCTAGTCAGAGGGACGTGGCATCGCGGCACAACCCTGTCTCGCTGCATGCCAGCTGAGCACAGTGTCAAGAGGTGGAGCTGCTCGGCATGGCTTTAGGGCCAGACCGACCCATCAGCCCTACCAGTATTTGCCAGAAGGCCCGTTTGGCCCTAAAATTTCAACTGCCTCCCAACATTTTCAAAAGCCTTTAAATATTCCCAATGGAACGTATGCTCTGTTTGTGTCATACTAATCTGTATCCTAGATCACATCCTCTCAAACAACCTGAGCATTCTGGCAGCAGTAACATGGCTCCCACATCTGACACTCTTTTATTTATTTTATTTGCTCCTTACCCTGAATCAAGATTATCGTCTACTATTTTAGAAAGACTCCCATCTGTTTTATATTTCTTTGCCCTAGCTCAAGATAGGTTTACTGCAAATCATACGAGTTTATCTTATTTTACATATTCTATAAAAACAACTATTAATTTGATGCTCAGATTAATATAGGATAAAAATATTTTATGTGTAGCCACATTTTGCTTTTGAGACACTTTACACTGCAGTCCTGTAACAGCAAAACATTTCCCTGGCTAAGCTGTTGGACCATGCCCAGATAAATTCCAATATCTGTTTTTCAATCAAGAAGGGTAAACTTTCACATAACAAGCAGCATACTGTATAGGAAAGCTCGCACTTATTTTTTCCTTTCTGTACTGCAATTGCAATGCCACCACATTCTAGCAGCTTTAAAAGACAATCACAGCTGGTACGGCGCATTGCTGAGTTACAAAAATAGGTGCGATATTTATATGAAAACCCCAATAATCTTACGGAAACTGTCTCTGCATGATTAACTCTCATTTAGATACTGGGGGTGTTTAGCACAGGAGATGTTGCAGCTACTGTACCTCCTGTGTCAGACCCATATGCACCACTTCATCTCCAATTTACCAAGCTCCGAAAAGCCTAGCTTAGCACTTTCTGTGAGGTTCCTCAACGGGAGCATTCAAAACTCTGACGACGGATTCCTCATTATTACTATTCTGATGAAGCGGGCAGAACACTGTGAAATGAGCATCAAGCATATACTTCTGGGACTCCTTTGTGTAGACCAGAAAGACTCGCTACGGATTTAGCATATGCTCAAATTAATTTCCTATTTGCTAAATCTGGGACATTGTGAGAATTATTGCTTTATGGCAATTTTTGCCCACCTGTTAAGTTTTGCAAAGTTTTAAAACTACTTTGATCATGGAATAAAGTTCAAAACAAAGGAACTGACATTTCCTGCCAGGAAGAGTTACAGTACTATCAACATGAAAATACATTTCAACCCTCTCAGGGTGAGTTTCATACATCCAGAACAAAAAACTTTCAATGATACACCTCGTATACTACATTTTCTTATTGTCTTAAGGTGGGCACACACTATACAGATATATCTGCAGATGATGGTTGTTCGTACACACTGAACAACCATCATCTGTGCCTCCCCGCAGGTCCCGGCGACCAGGAGGCGTGTCCCGGGGGGGCTGCCGCTGTGTGTATACGGGCGGTCGGCACCTGCCGATGGACAGATATAGTTGTGGTAACCAATTTTTACTAACGACCCCAAGTGTGGTGTGATACAAAGGGTACCTTACCCATCTGGTTTATCCCTTGGTTCTTGTCAGGCGTTATTACAGGCAACAAAAGTATTTTACCAAAGGAATTTACAGACAATGCATGAATTTATTGTCAAATAACAATGTAAATATCAAGTTTTCTGACAATTATTATGGTTCAGCAATTAGAAATACAATACTTATTATACAGTTTGAACAAGCAAATGACCTTTGGATCCATAAAGTTCTATTTGAGCGGGAATGCTGGAACTTCAGATCAGACTGCAAAACAAGGGATTAAATGCAGGTATACATATTACATAACATTCACACATACTGGCAAGTATGAAGCCAGAATAACCTTCCGTTAGTTTGTGCACAAACAAGGACAATTTTGCCTACCCTTCTGTTGCATGCAAGAGATTGTCTATATAGAAGTCAATGTTTGCAAACAGTGCCCGGGATAATTACTGTGGTTGCAGGTATCACTTCTCCTAGCAGTGCTGCAATTGGACTGTACCAAGTGACAAAGTTCATGTCTCTTGTCTTTTATCAGTCCTTAATAAACTCAATTGTAGATACTTGAATAAATGGCTGCTGTTTATTCCTGACTCCCTCCAAAAGTCTCACAAATACTTTACACTGGATTGTGGGCTTGAAATGCTTGAACAGCAGCAAAAGATATATACAAACTCTGTTTGTGCTGATATGGGGAGGATGAGTTACTCACTGCAAGGCTTCATATCACCATTATAATCTCCATTGCCTGCGAGGTGTGGTGCAGGGTGCAGTGATCCAAGATTCTGACAGGACCTGCTCTACACTTCAGCCATCCGGATAGCAGGCTCAGACTCCTTCCAGTCACTCCAGCTCTCCTCACAGCTCTGTCTTCCCACCTAACAGGCTCCGCCTCCTCAGTTCACAGGTCATGCTGCCTTCCTGCTCCTCTCTCACTCTGGACTCTCATTAACTTAAAAAGGAGGGAGTTCCCCCTAAAACTCAGTTGGAAGAGTCCTGATCACATGACCTCTCCTGCAAGTTTATTACACTAAGTTCAATGGAAAGTGCCATTATGTCCTTGTTTAAGGGGTAGTTAATTGGCATAAACACACATCAGTAAAGCACCATCACTGTACCATAATACATAGATATTTATATATATTCACAACAGTACTTCTTTTCACCATTTAATATGTACATATATGAAGTTACATATAACCAATGACTAGTTAGGTAGAAGAAAGGGCTCTTTCTCTCTGCTTAAATACTGGGGTGCCACATGTCTGCAGACATATCTGTCCATCGGCTGTGCAGCAAAGCCAATGTAATATGTCGGTGAACGCCGACATTCACCGACATATTGCGGGTACACACTGCCCGACGGGCAGCAGATACGTTGGCGGATCAATTGATCGGCCAATGTATCTGTCAGCTTTACTTGGTATACATGCCCCAAAGAGACCTTCTATTCACTATTTCCAATTGCTAAGGTCATCTCCAGATGGCTATAGCAGCTCTTTCCAATGGAAAGAGCTATCTGAGTACAAAGAGGGATTGATTCAGATCTCCAGGGATGCCTGGGGAGGGAAGGTGGTAGTGATTACCCAGGCCAGGTCTCTGTAGGGACACGGGATTTGCAGGGAGGTGTAGACTAGCCCTCATTATGATTATGCCACGGTCATGCTCCCCAGAGTGTGTACTGCCACTCTTGGGGAGGACACGCACCCCCACCAGCACCCATTCCACCATTAGTAATGTGGCCAAATCTGCACATATTAATAAATATTCCCTTTAGGGGAAGATTTATCAAACATTCTAAACAGGACAAGTGGAGAGATTGGCCATAGCAACCACTCAAATTCTAGATATCATTTTATATAATGTACTAGATAATTGAAAGCTAAATGAAAGAGAACACATCATTTAATTGATTGCCATGGACAACACCTCCCCTTAGTTTCTGTAGATGGTTTGATAAGTTGCTTAGTTATCTTTGTGTCTCTATAATACAGTCTAAAGCTGGGTACACAGTAGACGATATATTGGACGATTTGTCGTTTTGAAAATTGTCCACATTGTCCAGTGTGTATGCACTGTTGCGCACTCCCATGCGCGGTTCATCCGGTGGCTGACACCATACATCTGGATGTGGCATGGGAACGAAATATTGGGCCGTTGTCCAGATCGTGCAGTATGTACGGACCACCCAATATATTGTGCCGGCACTGGGTACACACATCGTCCAGTGTGTACCATGCATTACTTCTGACAGGTCAACTTTAAATGAACCCTTATATTGTATGTAATGCATTGCAACACAGTTTTATCACGCTTGCAGAAGAGCTGAAACATTATTTATAAATACAAGTGACAAAACAGATTAATAAATAGAGCTGGGCTGAAAACATTTGTTTTTTTAAATTAAATATCAACATCAGGTCATCAAAATAGATGCCTAAAATGCAAACACATTATTTATAAAACTAATTTAAAAACAATTCCATTTTGTGTCAAAGGCCGTATCTCTCTTTAAAACACAGAAGTTGTTCTCTATTAATAAAGACACCATTGTTTGCAACTATCTAAACTTTGAGGATGATACCATCATAATCGCTTGTCATTGTGGCTTTGAAGAAATGCAGTCCATTGATGCAATAAAAGTCTGAGATAAGACATTCATACATCACAGCACTGCAGTGAACGCTCACTATGACATTTTAGAATCAACTGTCAACTTAATAGCATTTTCACATTCCAGATGGGGGAGGAAAATATGTTTTATAAACAAAGTTCATTCTCATGTGTTTCAGCTGGGGTCTGGCCATTAGCACGGAGCATCAGAAGTCGAAAGAGGGCAACGCTATTTAGAAACAATTACTCACCCTTATGTATCAGCCATAAACAAGCAGTGAAATTATATAGATGGTTGTACTATATCAAAGACCTACTAATGGTGGTGCAATTTAGAAAGAAGAAATCATAAAGGCAGACATTATGCTTCTGTAGGAAATGTCCACAGTACCTTCATAAATATATAGTATTATCACGAGTGCCAATACTGGGAAAAGGGAAAGTCCAGAAATCATTTTTACGACTTGCATTATGCCTATTCAGTTACTGTAGTGTATTTGAGCAATGTTAGTAAATAAATGTATTTGCACCTTTGAGCAATATTAGTAAATAACGGGCCTATTCATCATCGAAGGCCGTATGGCCTCCGATGATGAAGTTTTGAACTCGCTGCGAGGGATACTTTAGCATCCCAGGAACTCCTTCCCATAGGAAGGAGCAGGGAGCCGAGAACAAGCGCCATCTGAAGAAGGCGCTTGTTCTCGGCAGCAAACTCTGAAAAGTTTCAGTTTTCGGAGTTTGCTGAATACCAGGGAGGTCCTATCGGACCCCTAATGATGAATGGCCCGGTAACTTAAAAATGCGGAAACTAGCATTTCCGCATGGTCACCGGGCCATTTATCGGTTGATGAATAGGCCCCTAAACCTTGTTAGCAATATTTAAATTAGAGATGTGCGAATCCGGATTTCTGAAATCTGAACACACCCGAATCTAGGAGTACCGAGTAGAACCGGGTCAAGGTTCGGATTCACTTTTGTGTCCGAAATTCAGATCTGTTGCCATTTCGGAACTCTGATTTGAAACCCGAGCTCGGGTTTTGGATTCGGACATTTCAGCAGTTTTTATTGATTTTTATTGATTATTATTTAATTATTATCTGCAACCAAACCCTTAAGACTTGAGGGTGGTTTTGGAAAATCAGAACCAAAACATGAAGATTCAAAACCAAAACACGGGGATCTGCACACATCTCTAATTTAAATCTACATGACCTAGTAAGTAGTAGGACCAATCCAACGTATATAAGGAAATGCAAATGTGCTTATAAACAGAATTATCTGTGAGCAATAACCTATGGGGATAAAAATAACCCCTACTTGTAAAAACGGTGCATTATCCTTTCATTGTACAAGTGCTTGAAGTATTACAGTTAGATGTGTCCTATATTCCTACAGGCATCTAGCCATAGTCTGCTTTAAGCTTTATAGAAGAAAAGTCCTTGAGATGTAACTCGCCAGAGGCAGAATCCAACTTGACATATTTGTAGACTGGAGAAAACCTGGTTCAGTCTTTGCAATTTCTTGATAGTTTCAAAGTCAAACCTCTAAATGTATCACCGCGACACATTGTTGTAACATATATTTTTTAAAAACAAAGAAACCTATGGGATATTAAGTTATTTCATTACTTGTCTTTATCAATTAAATTGCATCACCAATATAGCTTGATATACTATATGTAGTGGAATTGTGATGGTAATTATACTGTGCAATTTCCATATTATGCCTGCAATTACTTTTCGCTTTTATGCACTTTCAAGACATGAAGAAATTTAAATTTTTATGTAATAATGACATATAAAAAGAAAATACATGCCTTGGTGTATTGAGCAAATACTAAGAGGATGAATAAATTCTCTTATCCAGGAGGAGGAAGCTACTGCAGCAAAGTCACCCCTTAGCAATGCTAATTTCTGGAGCTCATCAGTGGCCCAAACAAAGAAAATTTAAACAGAGGTAAAAATACTTCACTATAAAAGTGAACAGTTTGATGGTATAGATTAGTATTAAGATCATTAAAATTAGGGGTGAGCGGGTTCGGTTTTACTCGGTTTTACTCGGTTCTTATCGCCACTTTACCGCAATTTCGGCTCGATTTCATTCGCTATCCAAAACACGTGTTCGGCGATAGCCAATAAAAAGATCCGAGTAAAACCGAGTAAAACCGAACCCGCTCACCCCTAATTAAAATGAGCATTACAATGCTATCAGCAGTGCAGAGTATTTATTTATTAACATTTATTTGTATAGCACACACAGACATATATTCCACAGCACTTTACAAAGTATATTTTAGTCATTCTCAGTGGAGCTCATAATCTATATTAGTCTATACATAGATATATCTATATCTATATTTTAGTCAGTTCTCAGTGGAGCTCATAATCTATGTTCCCTGTTACATGGCCGCACATACACAACTAATGTTAATTTTTTTTTTGACAGAAGCTAATTAACCTAATAGTGTATAGTGGGTGGAAATCGGAGCACCTGGAGGAAACTCACACAAACATGGAGAATACAAACTCCACACAGCTTTGCAGTGACCGGCAATTAAATTCGTGACCTCAATGCTGCGAGGCAGTAATGCTAACCACTACACCATCCATTCCGCTTGTCCATGCTTAAGTGAGGAATTGGTGGTTTTGGCCAGCACAAAGCCAATTACAACATTTAAACAGTAAAGAGAAGTCTGTACATGATGTTAAATTCAAATGTTAATCACTAGAATTTGTTCTAAACGATCAGACCATTTTGTTTATTAATAAAAATGTAAAAAGAAAAAATTCAGTCTGGAAAGACAAATAGGTTTTCAGTGATAGGCTGTGTTCCTGTTGCGGCTGGTTAGCATGCACAAGTATGTGCGTACACACGGTACGATATCTATGAACGATATGAAGCATAATGATATCGTTCAACGATAAATCATTCATATCATTCATCTTAATGCAGCGAACAACCAACGATACGAGTTCACACATGGACGATATCGATATCTATGGTCGTCCGTACATGCAGGCCAACTTGGACGATAACATCACGATTTGCATGTTCAGAGATGTGGCAGGATGACTTCTCTGAAAGATATCTATCATAGATATCTTTCATTGTGTACACCCAATATTGTTTGTCCTGCACTACAGAAAGTTCAAGGGAAATCATTCAGCGATATCGTTGGTTGTGCAGATGTGTACCCAGCTTTACTGTAACTGTTTGTCTTTTTTGGTTTGTTAACCATACTTGCATACTATTCCAAATCTCGGGTGGTGCTCCCAGGTGCCCTAAAGAGCATTCAAGTCTCCCTGCCCACGTCTGCCTTGTGCTGCCTACTTCCAGAGTAAAGTGGGCGGTCTGAGCAGCCAATGACGTGACTCTCAGTGAATTGCGTCATTGTGGCATCATTCTCCTTTTTACAATGCTGGGACAATCGAGCCAGCATGCCCCTTGAACCGCCCACCTATGCCGCACCATGCCCCCTGCTCTGCCAACCTGGCTGGCTCCTCCCAGTACTGGCCCCAGCAAGTAAGTTCTTAACTGGGATGGTGATAGCCGCTGTAGCATAGGTTACAACATTGCCGTAGTGTGATCTCCGGATCCCTCCCTGGCAGGCTGAACTACCTTCTTCTGCCGCATGATTACTGCATGAGTGGAGCACAATCCATCGCTGGAGACTGCGCTCTTCCGGCATGACTGTACTGGTAAACTGATCCGTCAATTCATCTTATACGTGAATAGTGGCGAACAGCGATAACATGTGATAACAGATGTTACTAAACTGCCAGAACATTCAAAAATACATAATTAGTCGCCATAGCTTTATACAGAGGATTGAAAATGTACAAATTATTCTAGAGCAAGAGAGGATACAGATTGTTCCAACAACTACAAGCGTATGCATTTTCCTTTCCCAAATATACCCTCTCCATATATATTTACAGCACGTTTGATGGAAAGGTCTGCACTGGCATTAGCATTTGCCGCCTGAGAAATTTATATGGAATATAAATTTTATATTGGGGGGGGGGGGGGTGGAGATCTTAAAAAGCCTATAGTGCCACAAGGCATTATTAACCTATAGAATGAATCTGTTTGATTCACAGTTCCTAATAAGACAGTAAAAGTCTAATAATGGAGGACATATACTAGCGGAGGAAGTCTTGTGAAAGACTTGATGAACTTACATTTATTCCAAGACTGCAATATTGATAGGGGAAAGATAAAAGGGAGATATTGTTTTTTTTTTTTTTTTTAAAGTAATGTATATATTATATGTTCAGACTCGAATAGACATGTACATTTGCTATTTGTATTTATGATATGATACATATTGCTTCTTTGGCTGAGTTACATAAACAAAGCATGACCCACAGACAGATGTAATGTAGCCAGGATGCTGGTGGTGACAGGTCACCGGGAAAATGGTGCGGCAGACATTTTCCCGGAGTTTTCCCTACTGTGCATGCAAAACGCTGAAAGAATGCCCGCAGCGGCCATTTTCCAGGAGTTTTGAGTAGAGCTGCTCTAGCTGATGTGGGACTTCGGAGGCAAGTATTAAAAAGTATGGGTGCAGTGTGGGCCCCCCTTAACCCAGGGGCCTTTGTGCACCGCACATCTTACACCCATTATAAATACGCCCCTGTCCCGACGGTATTAGGGTTAGGCTGTGGTAGGGGACGGTTTGGGATCAGCTGCGGGAGGGGACGGTTAGGGTTAGGCTGCAAGAGGAGTGGGTTAGGGTTAGAATACCCACTAAAATCCCTTGGAGTTTTGACCGCTGGCATTCCACTGCCAGTATTGTGACTGTCGGGATATCGTACCTAACCCCCCACAGAAATCAATAGAGCAAGTCATGGCAAAAGTAAGAATAGCAGCAGCTGAATCATGATGACACCTCCCCGCAGCATAATTAGGGGGAGATGATACGAGGAGACGTTATCCCACGCCATTTTCCCGGCTATTTCCCCACTGCACATGTGCAAAACACTGGGAAAATGGCCACGGTGGCCATTTTCCAGGTATTTAGGGGTCTATTTACTAAGCAGTGTTAGGAGACAGAGTGAAAAGTGATAAGAAAGTGATAAGGTGCCAGCCAATCAGCTCCCAACTGTCATCTCACAGGCTGTGTTTGAAAAATGACAGTTGGGAGCTGATTGGCTGGCACCTTATCACTTTCTTATCACTTTTCACTCTGCCTCCTAAGACTGCTTAGTAACTAGACCCCCTTAGTGTAGCACTGCTACAGCCGACGCGGGACTTAGGAGAGGTAAGGATTAAAAAATCTAAGTGATGGGTGTGCGGTGTGGGCCCCCCTGGACCCAGGGGCCCATGTGCACCGCCCACCCTACACCCATTATAGATACATCCCTGATATGCCTACTTGCTGAGAGAAGACCAGCCTTCTGGAAGTACACTGTGACAGCAACCAGGGCAGGCCAGGGAGACCAGCATGGGTGATGAGAGAGGGGAGGAGATTGGCGTTGCAACAGTGAATCATGTTATTGAGGCCCGCTCACCACCCACATTCACGTCATATCACCCTCCTAGATATCTCTGAGGTAACATTAGCAAACTCAGCATGTTTGAAGTACCTCTAACTTAGTTGGTCCCAAACTTGTCGAACACCTGCTGACCCAAATGATTACAAATGGTTTTAGTGCCAAACAAATATTAAAATGCTGTAATAAAAACATCTGATAAGACTATGGGGTCTATTTACTAAACAGTGTTAGGAGACAGAGTGAAAAGTGATAAGAAAGTGATAAGGTGCCAGCCAATCAGCTCCCAACTGTCATTTTTCAAACACAGCCTGTGAGATGACAGTTGGGAGCTGATTGGCTGGCACCTTATCACTTTCTTATCACTTTTCACTCTGTCTCCTAACACTGCTTAGTAAATAGAGACCCCTATGTTTGAAAATCACGAATTACGGCATATTTGCTTAAATGACAATTCAAATTTAGTTTCACATATTATATTGCTCCATACAGTATGTACAATGTAATTTGAGAACTTTCACACCCTGCCACTCAGTGTGCCCTGACACACAGTCTGGAAACTCCCAGAAGAGAAAGGGGTAATTTTCTGTATGAGTGATGGAAATGTACACAGAAAGTGTGTGTTCTGCTTCTAACTGTGATTATCAAGGGAGTTACCGTACAGATACTGCAGTTCAAATAGCTGCTAGGGGGCCCTGTCCCTGAGGAAAAAAGTGCCTTAAAGTACAAATTTAATATGGATTCATTACATATTTATCCAGGCAGATGTAGACGTTGCAAAATAATGAGGATAAAATGACTGTATATATAATTCAGACTAATGTACCAGAATGCTACTATGCAATTAGTACTCAACCCTACTGGAAGCTGACTGGAGGTGGAACAGACATTATAACAGACATTTGTTTCAGTAAAACAACACATATTAAATGTTACAGTTGTGATGCAAATGTATTTTGCAAACCACCCGGTTTAATGAGAATTGTGTGATCTAAATAAGTTTTGAAAAGTTCTCAGAAGTTTGAATTATTATTTCAGTAGCAAAAGGACACTGAATCTGTCAGACGGCTGTGAGTGAATTAACTTGGGAAATAATGTTTCTGAACTTTACTGAAATGACAGAAGATCTCAGGGATCACTGTTCTGGAACGTTCTTTTCAGTGTTAATTTAAAAAAATATTAAAGATGTGTGGGAACAAAATGTATAAAGTTCCCTTATTCTGTAGGAAACCGTGGCATATATTGGTCTGATAAAAACAGACAAAAGCATGACATCACCACGGGTTCGAGAAGATCCAAGAAGATGACAAAGCCAACCAAATTATGTGAGAAAAATGTGCAAAATTAGATAAGAACATTTTAAGGTTAGTGTCCTTTATCAAGCGTCATATACGTTACAGTAAAACAAAACAAAAATAAAAATAGACCTCAGTAACTAATTTTATCGAAGGCCAAAGGATCAAAGCCCTAAACCTTGAGAAGACATTATGTTTAGCATTTTGGAATATTTAACAAAGCCTGATGGTTAGAGCTATCATCAACGATAGCCTTCACCGAAGTCATCCCCTCATTGGGAAACCTATTTAACATAGAAAGCTGTGTCCTCCTACTGCTAATGGCACATTAGCTAGGAGTGCCCACTGGAACATCTGCTTTAATATTAAAATAAAAGTTAAATTGGGCTTCAAGTTCCAGTGTGCATGCAGGTGGGATTGAAATGCCGGCGGTTTAGTTGCCAGTTCAAATCCCGACAGCTGATGCCCGTCAGGGGCAAGTAAGTACCCCAACCTCCCCTGTCTACCCCCCTAACCCTCCCTTAGTGGTGCCTAGCCCTAATCTCCCCCTTAGTGCCTAACCCTAACCTACCCCGAGGGATGTCTAACCCTAACCCCCCCTTACCGCTTCCTAAATCTAACCCTCCCGGGGGGTGCCTAACCCTCCCCCCTAGGGGTGCCTAACCCTAATCTCCCCCGCAAAAACTAACCCCGCTAGACTCCCTAATTCTAACCCGCCCCCCCCACCCCCATGCTAAGGGTGTCCCGAATTTACATTTATTCAGGATGTTGTCCTCGGCATTTCAGCGCTGGGACTATGATAAGCATCGGTATTTCGACGCCTTTCATAAATCCCTAGCCGGCATTCCGCTGTCGGAATTGTGACTACACCCCGCTCCATGGAATGAAATCAGTCTGGCATGCAGTAAGACAACTCTTATACTGAATGCCAGCAGTAAGACCAGTCTAAACGCTGCCATCTAGTGTCCCTGGGAAGCTGAGCGTCAATTTTTTGGGAGGGTTCTTAATAAACTGATCTATAAAGCTTTTTAGGAAATGAAAGTAGGATCTAAAGTGTTTACATTAGTCTTGGAAAACATGGCACACTTCAAGACACGCATGTGCGGCCCCCTAACCCTCAAAAGGGATGTACGAAAGTGTTCACACTCACCTTTTGTTGAATTGCGAAAAACAGCCCAGTTCGGCCCCATAGATTATGTGACAAAGCCACACCATGCTTAACGCCACACAGTATGTCCCGAATAGTCGCATCACATGGCACTAAAATTATGTGTGAATTAGGACACAGCTACACACTGATTAAATGTAGTGTTTTAACTTATTAGTGAGACTAAAAGCAAAGAAAGAGACCAGCACAGCGCAGACAACTTTAGCATCCAACAAGCAGAAAGACAAAATGAAGGTTTGTACAGTAACGACCGATGATAACCAAGGTAAGGTGTCTCTATCCTTTCCTGCACTAGCACATAAACATAGTGCCTCTATATACATTGTGATAACAAATAACCTTCAGCGGAATTTCAAGGTATTCATTACTGAGAAGGTCTCAGCTGTGCTATTAAAAGAAAGAAATGTGATTGGTTAGTATGCTATTAGCATTTATTTTTTTCAACATTGGATATACAGATCAGTCAAAGAAAGATCCTGAGAGGAGCCAGAATATGGCGTGTGCGCTTATGGAGAATATAAATGTCATCCCTGGCTGGGGAAGAAGCCTTATCTTTACATGTCATGTCTCACTGCAGAACACAGCTATGAATTCATTTCTCTCTGCAAATTTACAGTGACAACTGACACCATTTAATAGATTATAACAAGGTTATAACAAGGTGTTCAGTGCGCATTTCTGAAACAGAACCTACAGGACCCTGGTAAAATCATCACTGTAACGAAAAATAAAGGCAGCAATGTCGTTCCCAGTGATAAATAACACAGGAAGTAATTTGGAGGTTGCGATGATATTCAGCACTAAATCAACGTCATTGTCGGGTTCACGGGTGCATTTGGGAACTGGTGTTTTCAACAGCGTTAGGCTTGTGGTCACATCGCTCAATTTTTCAAAAGGATTATTACCAGGGGTTGAGTACGGGAAGCTTGTCCGACAGGGTTAGGATACCGACACCTATCGGTCAGTACCCTGAGCTTGTCCCTCTCCATACCCCTCCCTCCCCAGCGCCTAAACCTAACCTCCGCCCCCTAGTGCCTAAACCTAACCTCCCAACACCCTAAACCTAACCATACCCCTTTAGTGCCTAACTAACCCTTCCCCTAGTGCCTAAGCCTCCCCCTAAACCCAGTACTTACGGTTTGGATGCCATCGGTCGGAATTCTGACAGGTGTGCGGATTCTGGAGCCAGCATTCTAAACGTCGGCATCCAATTGTCAGTAAATTGACCAGATCTCATTAGCAGCAATAGCAGTTACATTACCGGTGACATCCCTTCCAATGGTCAGATTCTTGTTGCCACACACTCCGCAATTTAGTGGTGTATGTAGGAGGCTGGAGGAGAGTCAGGGGTGGTTAGTGTATGTGGCATGCCCACAAAGTTATGCTACCCTTTTGTAGGGTATATGGTAATGACAGAATGACCAAACATCGAATGCGTGGCAGTATACCACTATCACTAGTCAAACCTAGCACTATTATAATTCAATAGCACCAGAGCTTAGAAAAGACAAAGCATTCAGCGAGTTCTCATCATGAGTTACTGCACTTCCCCAATATTGTCTGTAAGCTGCACATAAGAATAATGGTCTGTGCAACAAAACATTTCAACATCTGCATGGTGCTTTTCATGATCCAAATCACATTCCATGTACAATAATGAATTATGTAGGTAGCGATGACTATATGACAGCATCAACAATAATTATTCCACCGTGGTATTCTGCTTGCAGCAAAATCCAATACCAATCATATGAATATGACAAAGCTTTTATCCTTAAGTGATATACACTATGCATTACATATTCTAGAGAAATTAAATGTAAAGAGTTACATGAGGAATATAAAAGAAACACTGAAATAAAATGTAAGTCAAAATAGTAGATAAGTCACGTTTTGTTCTTGCCAGTAAAACATAAATACACTGTACAGCACAATATATAAAACTGTAAACAATATGACATGTCACTGATGTTACTATAGGATGCAAAACAAACATCAAACAAACAGGTTGGGAGTTAGAAAGAGAATAGGATTTTTGAAACAGATGTTAGGGTAAGTACAAAAATCCTATTTCCTCTTTTAGCCATATTGGGGGACACTGCTGTACTTTGGAGATGTTCCACAGCTGCCCCTTAGGGGAGAGTACACTCAAGAGTTGCTGTGTGCACAACTTTTCAACCATAATCAGCATTCTAAGGGCCTGATTCAGCAAGGGACGCAGTTACCAATACGCACGCAATCGGCAGATTGTTGCATTCTGCGCAAGCAGCGGCTACGCAGACCCATCGCAGAGTGATTGACAGGAAGTGCCGTTTATGGGTGGTGATGGGGGGTGGTTGGGGAAATGCAGGCGTGCCAGGGCGTTTGACCGTTCATAAATTATCCACTGCGATGCCCTACACAGCCCGAGGCCTGATAGCGTGCAATGAAGTTAGCAATTCCAGAGTAAGGACAGAGCTTGTGCAAGTGTGAGTGAGGCTGCGATGGTACTCTATACCAATGTTTTCCCAGTCTTTTAAAAACATTACAGATGTATGTAAGGTAAAGTGGGCGTCCTTATGTAGTGCTGAAGCGGCATAGCAATCGCAATGGATTAGCATACTATCGCAGATGAACTGCGTGAGTAATCGCTATTGCATTCGCAGTTGCGATCCATAATGAATCAGGCTCTAAGATACAAAAATGCTGAACCCAGAGGCCTCCCCTGTCATTCTCCCTCCCTTATCATACTCTCTGTCATGCTCCAGAGTTTAAAACTGTTTTTATACACTAGTGCCTCCCCAGCCACTGACCTCACTGCACGTCACTGGCTGAACCTATACAATTTTGCGAAGGTATGGACAGACGACCAACCCACGGCTTGGTTCCAGTGAGGCTCCACGATTCCGCACTACCCAAGGAGCACTCACCGATCTGGTGGCATACGCTGTGACCTGATCCCAAACAGGACACTTCTTAGAAACATATGCTTGGCGTATGGTGGCTATGATCTTTTGCAAATTAGAATGTTTTAAAGCAGGCCAACTTCTCTCATGGTCGTCATAAAAGGCCAATAGAGAGTCAGGGACCTATTCATTATTACTTAAAACTCTCTGGAGGTAATTAGGTTTAGAACTCGCATGGAGTTCTACCTAATTACCGAAAGAATTCATCATTCCTCCTCTCCAGATAGTTTTAAGCATCTATTCCGAAAAGCTGTCATTTTTGCGTTGACAGCTTTTCGGAGCATAGATACTTTTCCCTACCTGCATCCCCTTCCATCCAATGTCAACCCGCTCCCTCACCCACCTCTGCACTGCACTGTCAGCGCTGTGCATGAATCTGTCCCCCGGCGGCATCTCTGGCTCCCCTCCGCTGCCTGCTCCATCCACTGTTGCAGCCGCCAACCTCCCCTCTAATCTTCTGTCCCCCAGAATGTAGCAGCCGTGGGCCCCCGACTCTCCCGCTCGGCCTACCCGGGTGCTACATACATGATGCAGGAGGTATCGAACTCACACGTGCTGGCAGAGAGATGCTTTTTCTGCACCGGCTGCGGCTCGGTGTCACAGGTGCAGTTTGGAGCTGGGAACCGGGGGCAGGCTGCAGGCAGGAGCTGGGGGCAGAGGGGGCTTCTTAAACTTTTTTTGTTTAAATACTTTCCTATGTTCACCCTGTCGCAATGCTGCTGCTGCCAGGAAGCATCTCCCCTCTGTGTGCTCCCCGAAGGCACTTGTAAGTGCTTCTTTATTTAACTGTTTATAGCAAATAAACAGTTAATTGAAGAGGCACTTACAAGTGCTAACCGGTGCACAGAGGGGAGATGTTTCCCGGCAGCTGCAGCATGAAGCAGCAGGGGGGAACGCACAGTCCAATCAGAGCCGGAGGACAGTGCGACGGAAGGAGCTGGAGGAGGGAGCGTCAGAGGAGGACCTGTTCACGCTGAAAGCAGGTAAGTATGTCCATTTCCTGCACAATATGCCGCGTAGACAGCGTTTAGTGTACACTACCCCGAGGCTGTATGCCATCTGAGAATGGCGTACAGTAACATCATCAAACTCCGAAAATATATACATAACGTTCGGAATCTGATGAATAGCCTAATTTCCATATCCCCATGCTAAAGTATGGGGAGCTTGGAAATTAACACAGACGGACTTAAACAGGAGATATCAGTGACATCTTCTGAGTTACTGTAAGTCTGTTAATGAATACAAGAAAAGAGTAAATTAAGGAAAAAAGACCTCCAAAACGATAATTAAGTGTTGATGAATAGGCCCTTCAGTCTTGTACAAGGAGGTATTTGTCTCCACATAGATTTGCAAAGCTCTCACTACACCCAAGAGGGTGAGGAGTCAGAGACCAACAAGTCTGTAGTGTAGTTGTGCCCTGCTCCAGTACTAGCTCCCTCTATACCCCAAAGTACAGGAGTGTCCCTCAATTTGGATGACAAATAAACTTTTTTAATCTTGTTATTATTATCTTATTTTTAATGGACCAGAAAGTGCCATATAGAGAATATACATAGAACAGTATAATTTGGCATAGCAGAAGTACAGTACAGCAAAATGTAAGTGGAACAACACAGAGCAATAGAAAAACACTCTAGGTAAAATGAGTACAATGGTACGGCAACTCACTGTAACCTGAAGGGCAAGCAGTGGTGATTCAAAGGTGCCTTTTCATTATCCTTAAACGTAGGTGAAAATATAAAATATCACCTACTTTTGTAAAACTTAAGTAGATGCCCTATTCGTTAAACAGGTAACACAGGAGATTGTATTGAAATCTGCTGCTCACCTGTCACCCCCGAAGTGGAACGTGGTCCCCATACACTAGTATGGGGGACTTCCTTATTTCCCCATTCACCAAACTTCAAAAATACATAATATTTGGAATATGATAGTGTGAAAGGATGCCATCCTCAGATGGTGTCCATTCTCAATCCCCTGCTCCTGCCACCGGGAAAGAGTCCTGGGCTGCAAGAGGGATTCCTCCCACAGCTGCTGAGTTCTGTGTGTGCAAGTATGAACTCAAGTTCACACAAGCACACTAACACTGCCGAGTCTGATTTTCACTGCTACGGAAGTAACAGTAATTGGGAACATGGGGACGGCTGATCTTTGGTCAGCTGTCTCCGAACTGGAGCAATGTTGAATTGCTCCGGCGTTTTAGTATCCACTACTCGCAGTGAGCTGGATACTAATGTAGCACAACAAACTGAATAGGCCCCAAAGTGAGGGGAGAGCAGTAAAGGCAAGTATATAGTATTACAGTCTCTGAAGGAGACATGGAGACAAGAGACTATGAGTACAGGTTGCATGGATAAAGATAGATCACAAGGAAGGAGAGCCCAGCCAGTGAGAGCTTACAGTTGGGTGAAAAGTTGGAGGGTGAACGTGGAAGAAAGTAGATATTTAGGATGAGGGTTGATAGGATTTAGTGAAAAGGTATTTTCAGTACATGTTTGATGTTGTCGAGACTGGTATAAAATGTGACTTAGCGAGGGAGTGTGTACCAGAGGAGATGGACGTTGCAAGAGAAATCTTGGATGTAGGCATGAAGGGAGATAACCATGATGGAGGTGATGTGGTATTCAGTGGAAGAACAAAGGAGGTGGGAGGGAGTGAGGACAGCAATTAGGTTGCAGATGCAGAAGGGGGCAGACCATTTAGGTGTTTTGCCTTTGATTTTGTCAAGTTTGAAGTGGATTCTGAGGAGGGTGGGAGCCAATGAAGCAAGTTGCAGAGGTGGGAAGCTGATTCCGAGTGTCAAGAGAGGAAAATGAGATGAGCAGAAGCATTAATGATAGATTGAAGTGGAGGATAGTGCGTTAGATGGCCATAGAGGAGGAGGTCACAGTAATCAAGGCAGAAGATGATGAGAGCATGGATAAGAGACTTGTGGCATGATCATAGAATTGTAGAAACCACAAGATTGAGTGGTACAGTACTTTGAGTGTACTGGGTAAAGAAAAGGGAGGAGACAAGGATGACACCCAGGCAGTGGACAGCAGGAAGGTAGATGTTATCAACAGGAAGAGGTGAAGAGATGAGAGGACCCTGGAAGCAGGGAAAACAATGAGTTTGGTTTTGGTCATGTTTAACTTAAGAAATCGCTGGGACATCGAGGATGGAATGTCAATTGCTAAACTTAATTGTTTGTCAATTATTGAGCATGTATTGCTAACATCAGCGTTTCCCATTAAAAACTAAGTGCAATATATCAATACTATACAGCGCTACAGCGTATATGCAATAAAGGATAGTAAAAAATAATAATAATGATCTCTGAAGTATAGTACTAAAGGTCTCTGAATGACACTGGATTTTCCCCTCTTTGCTGAAGTAGAGCTCTGACAGAGAGTATCAATATAAGACAAAATGTCACCACAAAATGGCTGCCAGTAGCTGGGCATCCTTTATATAGGGCTGTGACCTGCATTGTGACATCACATTGCATGCAGGCAGCAGCTGGAGATGGCTGTAGTTTGGATCAGCTCTGGGCCCAGATGCCCTGTAGCTTATTGGAAGATGTAACCCAAAGTCCATATCAGTAGTCGCTATCCAAAGTCATTTAAATAAAGCAGAAACCACTCAGAGACTGACAGAAGACAGATTACTAGATCCATGATAAATGCCTGATGGAAATCTCTCTACAGTCTTTTTCAGTTTCAGTCTGTATTGCGTAAAAATATGTTGGAACTATAGAAATATAGCTGACACTGTTCTAACTCTTTCCAAATTTAAACGTGACTTCTGTCAGCACGCAAATTCCAAGGTTTGGCCAACGTAACGTTTTTCTGTCAGAAAGATTCAGTATAGGGCAGGAAGTCAGTGTGGTTTCATATTTTGGCTTCTCAATAAGATCGCTGGCCCTGTGTCGCCATATAAAAGTCACTTCTGAAGCATTTAAATAGTGCAGCCAAAGCTGTAAATCCAGTTCACTGGAAATCACCATAGCGGACTGGTTCACCAGACTGGAAATTCTATATGACTATGGACAATCTTATGATGTCTGGTGCCACAAAATTTTAAGAGTTTAGCACAACCTGGAGCCAATGGATCTTGTTCAAAGATTCTCCCTCCTACCTCAAATACACTACTGCAACATTATTGCACAGGAAATCATGTGGTCTTATTTAAAACTGAGGTTGCGTTTGAGTCTCTGAATCCCGACACCTGTGAGTGCGTCTGACCCGTCTGAGCCCCTGACGTTGAGACTGCATCTGAAACCCAACACTCGAGTCCCTGCACCCCATAACTGTATGGGTGTATCATTGCAGGGTGCAGGGGAGTTGTGGGGCATGTAGTGCCTTCAATACACTACTGCAACATTATTCAGCAGGAAATGATGTGATCTTATTTAATACTGAGGTTGCGTTTGAGTCCCTGAACCCCAACACCTGTAGGTGCATCTCAAACTCAATTACTGCAGATGGATCCACCACTGTATTTTATAAAAAAAAATATATAGAGGAATGAATCTAAAGTAATCATGATTACGAAATAATATTAGGCTGTGGTGGTATTTGATCCCTGGAAATGTAAAACCACCGCTCTACCACTAGGCCAAGAAAGATTTCACATCCACCTACTGAGTCCTTGTGTACTCCACCCACCCGCTAGGTGCAGTGAGGGAAGCATAATAATAATGATGATAATAAAAAAAAGTGTCATCCTTTCTAAATATTATACTAGTACAGTACATGTAAACACATTACCCGATAAGTTACCCGAATATTAATTCATCCCGTCTCATTGAAAGCTGTGAGTGTCTGAGCCCCTGGACAAAAATACTAAAACATATATTTTTTTAAAAAGTACAGGACTCGCACACATACTGTACTGTAATGATTTAAAACTTTATTACACATTCTTCTACAGCCCTGATTCCATGACGAAAACGCTGTACTATACTGCACCAATCACAGGTTCTGTCAGCCAATCATCGGGCGGTGATACATAAAATGCATTGGATATCGTACGCATTCGCAGTGTAGTTTAGCTAAAGCGACACCTGGTGGACAAAAAGTTGTATTACATGCTATGACTTTTCCATCACCATGGGACGTTGCGAAAAAAATACTTAAAGGCCCGACTCAAAGTGTACTGTGGTGCGCGAGATGCAGGGAGATGCATCTAAATGGCATATGGAGCAAGAAACTAACTTGGCTCATCTGTATGCTCAAGGTGGCCGCTTAGTCAACTTAGTGGCCACATTACCTATTTGTAATTTTTCTCTGGTGGTTTCCCCTCTCTCCTCCTTTCCGTCTGTCTCTTTTCTTTTATTATCACTAATTATCTTGAGAAAATGGTGCATATGCTGTGATGTGTTTTATTCTATTTATTGCAATCAATTTACTATTGGACTATTATATTAATCTTGAATGTACTTTCTTTAGTATGGATGTTTTACACCTTATGTCAATGATTCTGGTGATGCTAATAAAAAATCTTTAATGCAAAAAAAATAAAGATTCTATATAAACTTCCAATCAACCCTAAAATTATTTGTTTTATTCTTTTGTATTTACCATAACATAAGAAGAGTTACCTTTTGCACTTTTTCATTCTTATATGCTGATGTTAAAATATCCATTAGTAGAGATGTGTAAAACTCCCTTGGAACAGTTCATGAAACAATTCACAATATTGAGCCATAAGTTCTATACAGAGTGAATTCATCCTAATCCTTCCATTTTTTAGGAAACACACATTTCCATACTGAGCATATATAGTACATATGTATGTAGATTAGGTTGCATGTATCTACTTATTACTGGAGAGACATAAGGGAATGGCAGTGTGTGCATAGTCTGAGTGCCGAAAGGTAATGTCCACATAATTGCCACGGAGGTAGAACTCGACAGGTAAACCAGCGTCTGCAAGGAGGCGTATCTGTTGCAGGTGCTAGGGGGTTGGTGCAATGAGACACAGTGACACTGATGATGACCAGCAGCACTCTCTAGTCTAGCCATTTCTGATTGGATGTCTGCAGAATCAAGCCTCCAGCCAATAGTACTTGATTAATTACTGCTATAATGTATGAAGTTGTGGCCTTTTATTCACTGTACTTAATTGATATTTCCATTTATTCTGTGTCAGGAATGGATTTTTAAAGGGGGATTTGTATTTTAAATTAGTTTCACTGAATGGATTGTCTATTTTGTGTCTGCATTTGATTATATTTTATATGGTAAATGCAACTTTTTCATTTATTAATAACACTGTCCAGAACATAGGTCGGCAACCTTTTGCTATCAGTGTGGTGGCTAAAATCTAGTTAAGCTCAGTTTGACTCTTCCACATTTATATTATTATATATATCAGGTTAATAATAATGGAATGAAAAAAAAATATGCATAATAAATATTTTTTATTATAGAGTATATGTATAAAGCTGGGGTAGTAGTGGGAGCATTAGGATGAAAAGCTGGTGGCAGCCGGCGAGACCAATACGCCGACTGAGCTTATAGGTAAATCGGTCAGTTTAGGCTTATTGGTATTGTTTGCCGTCTGTCTCTGTAACTATAAATAAACAAATTAAGAGTCCTAAATTTAAGTATGGAACTTACATATTGCTCCTACCTGTCAAATGTTACAAACCTAAGGCAATATTGGGTGGAAATGGGCCCGGACACTGGTGGTGTGGTCAAATCATGGAGGCGTTGCCTTGCCTCCTCTCTTTGAGCCAGGGGCAGATTGAGGGTGGGTGGTTGGGGGTGATCAGTGCAATTGTTTCCCCCTGCACATCATGCTGGCAGAGGGAGACTGCTGCTGCCTTCCTGGACCCTCCACGGCCTAGCACACAGTAGCATGTGCCATGTGCTGGGCTGGGACTTGGCGAGATGCTGCTGCCACTAACGGGTAAGAAGTGTTATGGGGGAAGGGGGATGTATTCATCAGCAGTCCAACAATCAAAATAAAAAAAATAGAGGTAATTTATAGCGCCTTGTGAGAAATGCCAATACTTTAACTTGATGCTGATAAATGACAGAGGGTTCTATTTATTAACATTATTTTTACTAAAATAAAGTGAAAAAGGGTGTCTGCATACCCTCTTCACATTATTTTAGTTTCACATAAATTTACTAAAGGGCAATTGGAGTAGAATTCATAAAATTCTACTCCAAACCCTAATTATCACATATTTTTAGTAAGCAGATCGCATTTCCCATAATTGTAATGGGAAATGTGATCTGCCAAGATTTACTAAAAACAAAATGTCAAAAAATAGAGGCAAGCCTAGAGATGGCGTTATCCAGGGCTTCACCCGGTTCCCTGACTCCTGCTCTGCTCTAACCTCCAGAGCAGAGCCAGGAGCCAGTCACCTGTGCGGTCTAAATAGACCACAAGCTGATCACTGTAAAAAAATTAAAATAGTTTAAAAAAAACCAAAACACTTACCTGTATCCAGGGACCGGTGCATCGGTGATGTCCTCTGGTGCTCCGGTTAGCTGGTCTCCCGCCTCCTGCACCGTAACCCTGTTCAGCTGCTGCATAGAACAGCTGACTGAGGTCACAGTGCAGGAGACGAGAGACCAGTTGACCGGAGCCCCAGAGGATATCACTGGAGCACCGATCACCATAGTGACAGCTAAGCAGGGGGTCCGCGGGGGATTGTGGGGGAGGCAGTCGTGAAAAAGCAGGGGGCTGCGGTAGCCGGCGGCGGCGCATGCGCAGCCACAGTCTCTCTGTATTTTTACAAAAAATACAGGGAGAAAAATGCGGATGGGATTCACAGGGACAGAGCTTTATTGCAAGCTCTGTCCATGCAAGGGATTTTTGATAAATTCTTGTGATATTTCCTAAATTTGCAATGAAAATTTATTTAGAAATATCACACTACAACTACATTTAAAATGCGGATTGTAGTAAATAGAGCGAATCTTGTGTAAATTATAAAGCTTCTCTGAAACAGTCTGTGTTTACTAAATTGAGCTCCTATGGACTTAATCATAGTGACTTCGTCCATGGTAGGGGCTTGGTGTGTGGCTGTAATGTAGAGCGCTGCTACTGTACCTGTTGTGCTGTATATAACTCAACAGATGCAGAGGCAATCTTTGTTTCTTTCCTCTTGGGAACTGAATGTATCAGCCTATTGAACTTGTAGCATCTAGAACAGTGTTGAGCCACATGATATCTTTTCAAGAGTCCTACAAGTGGCTCTTCATTCCGCATGGAGGCCACACACTATCTCTACAAAGAAAGGCAGGGCACAGCCCCACACTTAGACAGGGCCGCAGTATGGATTGTTTCTCTAACCTAAGCAGTAAGTTAACCTATGTCTCATGCCTAAGTGATGAGAAGGCACCACTATCCAACATGGACTAGCTAGGTAGACTGTATAGTGCATTGTGCTTACTCTGTGACATATGACAAAAGACGAGCTGTTATTATTGCCAGCAGGGGCCAATGCAATCTCATTAAAGTGTGCCACCTGTTTCCTATCTCTGATCTAGAGCCTCATAGTGCATTATTTATATAGTGATGCTTGTACTAACAATTAACAGGAAATGAGATTAACACTGGAACTATTACTTGAGAGTGGAATAATTTCCCCCATAATTGCTTTATTTCAACACTGTGGAGCATCTATATATATATTAAGGTATTATACCAAATATTTCCTAATAGGAACATCATATCCATCCACTCCCTACACTTTTACCCCTGATCAACCAAGCTGCAAAAATATTACACAAATCATACTAATAGTTACAATATTATACAGTATTCATTTATTGCCAACCCTGCAGGACTTACAGATATACAGCATGTTGTTTACCCTGCTTTTTATCCTTTACTATGTCCGGCACTGCAAAAATTTGTGGTGCCTCATAAGTAAAAGCTTATATATATTTGTATATATTAATGTCTGAGACTGCACTCAGTAGTTGTAATAGGAGGTGCACAGGTCCTGAAGGAGTGAATGTAAACACACTCACCTCTTACCCAATGGCTGCTGGCAAACATTACCCATCTTGAACTTGTGGGAGGTTGCAGACACGTCACGTGCCGGGATTCCCAGTTTGGGGCTGCTTACTAGCGTTCCTAAGTGTATAGGCCCCACCCACTCACCAGGGACTCTGGTGGCCAATGAGCTCTGTGTGGGCTTGGTCGGTAGTTCTCCAGATGCACCTATCATCATGCCAGTCTGTATGTTTGCCATGCTTTTGGAATAAATCCTCTTTGGAACTGAATGAGAGTGCCAGTCTTTCACTTTACCCTTGGGTAAGAGGTGAGGATAGATAGATAGATAGATAGATAGATAGATAGATAGATAGATAGATAGATAGATAGATAGATAGATAGATAGTATATATAATGAGAGGGCATTCGCATGGCTTGATCCATATTAATTAATAAGTAATTAATTGAATCACAATTACTTTTGGATTATGGATTGCTGATATCTTGAAAAAGGTCCTTATACTGTAGCACAGATACGTTGATTATGACAATTTTGTTCCTGTGATGTTCTTCCGAGGTAATAAATCTCCAAACCTGTTTGCATCAAGCCTGGTGAGTGCCCTCTCATTTCCTATTTATTACATGTGGGGGTAGATGTACTAAGCCTTGGATAGAGATAAAGTGGATGGAGATAAAATACCAACCAATCAGCTCCTAACTGTCATTTTTCAAACACATCCCGTAAAGTGACAGGAGCTGATTGGTTGATCCACTTAATCTCTCTTAGAGCATAGACCCCATAGTATTTCTGTACGGAATCCTCTATGGAGCCCCCTCAGCTGTTGAAAGTATATGATGATGTGAGTGCAGATACGAATACATACATACAAACATACATATATACATACTGATTAATTATATGAATGAGGTTCAAAAATCACATTGAAAATTATTTAAAGTCACTTGCAAAGACAAGCATAATACATGTAGCGTACACCATATATTAAGAGTTCATTATAAAGCACAAGCAAGATTGTGAAAAGGTTTCCATTACATTTCTGCCATAAGAACCTGTAGTTTATTCCCCTTATAAAAAGCTTTCCATTTCCACATTGCAAATGTTCTATTGTGTACATGAGCCTAATGCTATGCGAAAAAAAGCAAGAAAATTGTGGTTTCTTTCTTTATGCATTGAATGGAATATTGAGTTAGTGCTGTTCCTTTTAAAACAGAGCCGATTGATTGTTGCAAACTGCAGACAAAAAGCAAGTCATTAAAGGCAAACAGTATTTAAGAATTTCAGGTTGGGAATCATCACTATGGCAACGCTGTGAACAGTGTCAGATAAGAATAATCACTTAACTATTTCATAGGGAATACCTAGCTTATGATATGTAGCCCTGGTCATCCACAAAGACTGGAAATACTGGATGTACACGCGCTCTATGGGCATTTAGTATCCCTACGCAACCATTTAAAGTCACAAGTAACTAATTAATTTCTGGAAAGCCCAACTGGCCTAATATAACCAACTCTACACCTTTTTCTGCCGACACGTTCAGTGAGATTCCTGTCCTTCATATAATGCTAATAAGGGGAGAGTTTAGGGTTGTTTTTGTCAAATAATATTTAACATGAGCCTAAATTATAATGAACAATGTATGTATGTATACAATATCCAAACTGGACCAAAGTTTTGACATGAACATACGGAAAGTAATTACTTCAGAATAAAGATAAATACTTGCAAATACTTGTAAACAGTTTATAAAGTGTGACTGTCCCAAGAATCATTCAGCCTTGTGATAAGAGCTGGCATGTTCACACCTACGGTACATGCATGTTATGTTTAGACGCTTCAGATATGCTTTATGCAAGAACAGTTTACAGAGTTCGGTTAGCCCGTGTCATCCACAGGATCAGATCAGTTATCTTAGTGAGAACAAGCCTTTAAGGATCATCAAAATAACATATATTACTGTTCACCCTAGCACCTTGCACCAGTCACAACCTGTGCAGTTCCTCTATCCTGCCTGAGGTGTCGCTCTCTGCTCAGGTGCTTCTAGCACACTCAACTGATGCAACAAAATACTGAGATACAGACCGAGTGTGCTAGAAGCACCAGAGCAGAGAGTGACACCCCAGGCAGGAAAGAGTAACTGCACGGGTTTTGAAAGGTGCAGGGCGCTAGAATGAACGCTAAGGGGTAGATTCAGTTAGCAGCAAAATGCCACATTTTGGCTAAAAGCGTTTGCAGGTGCGAACTTTTTACCCAAAACTGCATATTGTGCAATCCTATTGCCGAAGTTTTTGCATGTGTGACAACTTTCATAGACAAAAACCGGCAAACTGTTTACATCATCTTAGTCTCAGAGCAGGTGAAAAAATGCGCAAAATTCCTATTTTGGGCTAAAAATGTGGGGGCTTGTTTCAGAACCCCTTGGACACTTCCCCTATTGACTAATTTGGTAAAAAAAATCTTTTTTTAATTTGCTTCATTTGGCCAATAATTAAATTACAATTTTGGGGTGAAAAAAATAAAAGTAGTGGAAAGTGGGTATAAAGTACTGGGTCAGGTACTTTGGGGGGCTGTGTGGATGAGACTCGTGTTTTTAGGATTGCAGGTGGCTGCAACAGGTGTATTTTTATCATTTTTTAAAACTGTACTTTGTAGACACAAAATTATACTAGCACCCATTTTACTGTACCCCCAATTTAATTACAGCAATTATTTTCTCAAAAAATATAGCTTTTTATCATCTTTCAGCCATTTGACACAATTTAAGAACCCAAAATACTTTTATTAGGGCTATTAATACACTTCTATATTGGTTTTCTATGTCAGTTAGGCTTTTTATGGGGTACAGACTAATTTCCCCAAATGTGCAGTTTTCGCACGTATGCGTTTATGTGTCGTTTGTAATAGGATAGGGGTGAAAAATGGGAGCACACACTGCCAAAAGATACGTAAATATCGCACCAAAACATGTGAATAATGCGAAAAACTTCTCCGGCGTTACGTTTTCATTTTGTCGCAGCTAATTGAATCTGCCCCTAAATATTCTGATTTCCCTTGTCCCAGATGCTATTCAAACTTATGGACTCTGGCTTACAAAGCTTTATAGATTGGATAATCATGGTTATTGCAGGCACTAATTTACTATAATAAATCAGAGGTGACTCAAAGTATTTTCCATTGTAAAACTCATATTTACTAATAAAGTACAAAACACCAAAACCTACAGCAAGTAACCAAGTGGTTCCCAAACTTTTTTGAATCACGGCGCCCTAGAGTATCAGCATTGTTTTCACAGCGCCCCAAGCCAAAATTTTGTTATTGAAAAATTCCGAAAAATTGTAGTAAAGTGAAGTAAATTGTGCTTACCTGTCATCCTTAGGTTCACTTATGTGGTTGTGGACATGTTTGAGCTTCTGTTTGTCCACATATTTACATTACATTGACCATCAATAATTTTATTTGTTGCTGGACCACCATCCTGAGGCACCCCTGCAAGTGTCCCGAGGCACCCCAGGGTGCCACCGCGCCCAGTGTGGGAATCACTGAAGTAACCCATAACAACCAATATGCTTTGATTGATCTGGCACAGATTATACTGATGAATGTAAATATCTGATTGGTTGCTTGCTACACACTTTTTCCACAGGTTTGTAAAACCCCCCCTCTGTATAAGTACAAGATCCTGTCATATGGTGCATACACACGGTCAGATTTAGCAGGACGATATAAACGATAACGATATTGTTTGTCGTTAGATCGTTTATATCGGCCATTTTTTAGCCTCTTCCAACCCCCAAACGACGGATGATGCGTGGGCACTGATGGTCGATAGCGATAATGACCATTGCCCGTGCATGCAGTCCAACCTGGTCTATATCGACCAGGTTACTATAGGGACCCGTTTAGTCGTTTGGGGGTTGGTGCTGTGCTGGATATCCGATAACGATTATCCAACAAATGCAGGATGATCAGACAATGATATCTTTATCGTTGTCTGATCTGACCGTGTGTAGGCACCTATAGTCTAGCAGCCGTCTAATTAAAGAATTATTTCAAAGACTTGTCTTGTATATGGCATTAATCAGAAACCTGTTCATGTGTACAGGAGTGGCTCTTCACTAAAAATAATACAGTAGTCCTATCTATATACAAATAATATTTCCACTTAATTGTACAACAACTAATTAAATCTGGTTGCAAACTAATTTAACCCATTATTATACATAAGTAAAGGTAGACCTACTATTGATCTGATGTTATGCTCTTTTGCCAATGCGAGCGAAGACTTGTAGCAGCTGGCAAGGTCCTCTTTATGACGTTCACTTAATTGCCCTCTTGCGATAGGCCCCACCGTATGAATAACATCTGGAAAACCAAAGTTTTGTAACGTTACATTCGGAAAGTAATAACTGCTGGAAGCAGATTATTTCAGACCTAAAACTGAAGTGAGGTTAATATACAGTATTGTAACATTATGTTCTTGTCTCATAATTCCTAATGGCTGAAAGATAGCATAACCGCCGTTGCAAATGTAAAGTTCATTAGGTCACACGCTGCGAGTCGTAATACTAACTCACATGCCGCCAGGAACCTTTCAGCAGATGAACTAGGCTACTTGCAACTGGTCGAAAATGAAAATATTACTTTTTGCTAAATATTCTGCAAGCCACTGCACCAAGATCTAATCTTACTTTTGCAGATTAAATTCATTTTCATAAAGTCAAATTTTTTTTTATTTAACTGAAGCATATTTCAAACACAAATATTTAAATGTAAAGAAAAAAAATCATTACTTCTGAATGCAAACAATCACCTACTTGTAAATGGGGCAGAATGTATCATTGGTAAAACTTGTTTATCTCGCAACAGTCTCAGATTTAACAAATGCCTAAACACGCACAGATTATTTCCCAGCATTTATGACACCATCAGTAACAAACAATAAATGAAAAAAAAAAAACAGTCAGGCTCTGCTTGCAATAAGCAAAATGGGACATTGGTAACAGGTAGTTGCTGACATCAACACGTAGAGAATTAATGACTAAAAAAAAAAAAATCTTCAAACCTAAAAAAAAATTGGAAGTTTGTCTAAGGGTTTGGAGAACCACCATTTTATTGTCCCTTTAAGGGCAGGACACAACAAGGGGAAAAATGTGGTCAAACCTTGAAAACGCGGGTTTGACCGCATTTCTCATATGCACCAAGCCTTGCACTCCGGGGCTTGGTTGCAGTGGGTAACGAAATCTGCTGACTGCAATAGTCTTTAAAAAGCTATGGGCTTCTACTAGGATAGTGCTGAGAGCGGGATCCAATGGGATCCCTCCCAGCACCCCCCGTGGTGCGTGCATCCTTCTGCGCAGCCAGAGAGGCTTCTGGGTCATAAACTCGGAATTCCTTCCATCACAAATGGCCACTCTTACAGAGAGAGCGGTCCATTGTGGTGTTCTTCATGCAAACCGGCGTTACTAACTCCGGCATGCATGCAAATGGTGGCGGGATGCATCGCCACCCTGAATGAGGTGCGTCATGCATCCCTTCCCTCCCTAAATCTTAAGACATCAACATTTTCTCCAGGCTATTATGATTAGAACACCATCAATCATATTTGCTATTGGGTGTGGGGGTGCATACTTCCGCTATTAAAAGGAGGTGTGTGTCGGTATTAGTTAAAAAATATCCATTTTATTTCAGTTTTATTCACAGATCAAAAAATAAATGAATTTTCTATTAAGCTAACCAATATGCAATTTAATGTTCTCCTACTAGAAGGGCCTAAATGCAGAACCTGAAATATATCAGCCGTTTGGATGAAACAATAATTTGGCTGTGTATGTAAACTCTTAAGGTGAGAAATTGTCAGGACTATTTCTAGCTTGTTTGTACGGAACACATTTAGCTTCAAAAGACTAAGCACTGCAGAATGAGATTACAGCTCTTCAAATACCTTATACATTTTGTTGATAATTCCATGTCTGCGCTTTTACATCAGAAATAAAGATGAAAAGAACAGCATGCATACACATCATGCAAACAACCTGGAGGACAGGGGAATAAGTGTGGACTCCTGCCACGTATACCATATGTGTAGCTCAAGGCATCTGTACTGTAGGCATAACAAAACCAAAAACTTTAGTAGGGAGGCTGACGTTTTTGGTATGCACGTGGAGTCAGGTGAGAGAGATATATATCTGTATGTACATTTGCCTAAATGCTCAATGGCTTCAAGGATCAAAGGAGAATACGTATGTATGTCTGGCATATTCTGAAGAGTGTAGATGCTGGAGGACTGCCCACTGACTAACACCTGCCTTTGGTGGACTTAGCAATGGTGCTCACCAGGATTGCAGCGCCCTATAACCAGCCCTGCTCATTCTCTACTTGGTGTCAAAATACATTTTGTGTGATACCTAACACTTTACAATACATCCAAATGTAATCTTAAAACTATTACTTTCACTGTTAAACCCCTCCATTGTAGCATTGTATAATAAAGAATTCAATGCTTTACAATATTTGATAACAGTACATGATCAGTAATCTCGTTTATTGAACTCAAATAAAGTGGGTATTTAAT
Source organism: Taudactylus pleione (assembly GCA_031769625.1). NCBI lineage: Eukaryota > Metazoa > Chordata > Amphibia > Anura > Myobatrachidae > Taudactylus > Taudactylus pleione. The sequence continues at coordinate 1,512,256 of JAUIMM010000200.1, read as the reverse complement.
GAGGCATTTTTTGGCTGGTAATTGGAGTGTTGATGTCAATATTTAATGAAGGACTTTCCTTACTCAGTAAACTTATGTTGTTGCATAATGATTTCAGCGTGTTGCGTGAGGACTACCTCATCCTGCCGGAATCAGTATGATTTACCGCCAGCAGCGACAGCCCGATCGTTCTTTCTGGTAAGTATCGCTAACCTACTTCCCTTCCCTAACCCTCCTTTAGGGGTGCCTAACCCTAACCCCCCTCTAAGTGCCTAAACCTAACCCCCTTCTCCGCAGCCTAACCCTAAGTCTCCTAGGGGTTGCCTAACCTCCCCCCGGGGGTGCCTAACCCTAACCCACCCTTCCCCTAGCCTAACCCTAACCCTCCCGGGGGGGTGCCTAACCCTAAGTCCCCACCCGGGAGCCACTAACCTAACCCTTTCCCCCCAGCGGCTGTATGCACCCGGCACCTGGCTCACCTTCGATTGGTATGCCGGGTGTCAGGCTCTCGGCGTAGGTCTAATGACAGCCGTCGGGATTTCGACACCTATCATTAGTACCTTGCCGGGATTAGACAGTCGGGAAGCCGGCGGTCGGGATTTTGTCCATCGGCTTCCCGACTGCTTCCCCATTCTGCCTACTGGAAAGCAGATGAAAGTTTCAATATTAATACTACACTTGATTACTTAATGCTTGCCCAGAAGTTTCTTTACAGGTTCTTCCTCTCACAATATTAGGTAGGTGTATCTGTGTCACTTTCTGTACTTACAAAGTATGTACAATGTTTATTTTTCTGTCCATTTGAGCATGAATCCATCTTTGGGTCTTATGTAATTACTGAAAATATCAAAGACCAATTAATTTCTTGCCTTGATAACTGAGTTGAATATTAATATATATATATTTATTTCTATAGTAAATCTTTTTCATTTGTTATGACCTACAGTAAGAAAGCACAAACTCTCAGTCACTCCTGATCTCAGGGTAATCATTATTAACCATGACACAGCAATGCAGAGTATTGAAACCCTTCAAAACTAAATAATGTATGATAATCTATTTAGTACAAAATCAGATATAAAAATAGCACAATGGCCTAGATTTATTAAAAGGCACACAAATGGTAGATTAGTACAGCTAAACCTTAGTAATATGATAATGCACTCACTGCTGACTATAGAAAAAAACGGATATCACTGTCACTTTCTTTTTCTGTACGAAATGGATAACTGTCTGTTCTAGAATATGTGCTATTGGCTATTATACATGAAATCCAAGGTCTGCAGAAAATAATTTTTTTTTTTTTAAAACTGTACTGTAAGTAATTGAAGGATTATATAAGCAGGAACTTAATTCTAGTGCATTACTTTATTAAGAAATTCTATTTATTATTTAAAAAAAAAAAGATAAACTGCACAATTATAGTCCGATTGGACCTAATGCAGCTTATTCTACTGATATTTCAGTTTCTGCACTAGCAAGTCTGCAAAAGTGTCCATCAAATGCCCCATGGGCCATAGCCAACATGGCAACCTGCTGCAGAGAAATTAAAGAGAACATGATGGACAATTAGTTAATTATAAAGACCTTTTTTTATGTTTTGAACCTTATTCGGCACAGTATTACACATCCTTTGCTATATATTAATATCAACTACTTTTTTTATGCCCTCGTCAAGAAAAACTTTGCTCTGTAATTTTTTTTTAATATTGATCATTCGTAGCCAACTAACAGAATGGCCTGGCAGATGTTTGAATTGCAGTCTATGCCACCATACAACAATGCTCTCAACACTCCTACCCCTGCCAAGTTATTAATGGTGGTGGCGGGAGAGGATACAGCTAGGAAATACTGTTGGACTATAGTGCTTGTCTCAAATATTTACATCAAAGTACTGTAATTCTAGGGACAATACGATTTTGAGGAGAAGGAGGAGGAGGAGAAGAAGGAGGATAAGAAGGAGGAGGAGAAGAAGGAGGAGAAGAAGGAGGAGGAGGAGGAGAAGAAGAAGGAGAAGAAGAAGGAGGAGGAGAAGACTGATGGAGGAGAAGGAGGATGAGGAGAAGAAAGAAGTTTGTAGCCCACAATGGTGCTAAAAGCATTATATGTGGGTGTTGTACAAAATGGCAACATTTGCCATGATTTAAATGTCGACTTTCAGAATGTGGATATGGTCAACACTGACATCCTACATAACCGAAGCCTATCCCTAACCTTAACAGCAGTCTGACTCTTTCCCTAACCCTAACATGGACAGTCGACATTCTGTCTGTCATCATTCACAATGTCGATATTATGTCCATGTTTACATTCTGAATGTCGACATAATGACAGGACATTTTATATGTATTATTAAGGCATTTGGGCAATAAGAAATCTATCTGGAAATTGTACTCAGGTGCTGGCAGCTATGTAAGAAGGAATTAATAACCTAAAGCACAATTACCAAATGTCTCTAGCATTGAGGATGAGAATGTGGGGGATAAAAATAAAATATATGAGCAAATATAAATGGTTTATAGGGTGCAATAAACATCACACTGACTGTGCTAATAAGGCAGCAACCCAAGTAGAAATGTATTTACTAAGTTCCCTTCACGCTTTCATAACCACAATGTTTTAACGTAATAATAATTCTCGGTGCTGTCAGTCATTATTCACAAACCACAATGTATTTATATATTTATTTTTAATGACAGTCATCAGGCTATTTCCAATTGAATTAGAAAAGAATATGATACAGGGAGAAAAAAAAAACCCACAAACCACTTGAAAGTTAATTTGGACTCTTATAGGCTGATTTACACAGCGGTACTTCTACATTATCTTCAGACCTTAATATGTTAGAGGTCAAGTGACAGAAAATGAGAATTACCAGAATGCTTTATAGCATAAACTCATTTCGGCTCAGGACCTTAATTTACCTGAATGTACTTATTGAAAGAGCCTAATGATCACTTTAACTTACAAATGTGCTCACTGATTTATATTAATACTGAGGACTAAATTGTTGTACAATTGTGCATGTACACAGTAAGCATACAGCTCTTACACAGCAAGGGTCACTTCTACCCTTTAGCATAAGTGTAAAATCATTGCATGTTTTTACCCCCTGATGAAGAGTCTCAGGTTTTCATTGATTAAAGCAAAAGATCCAAAAATGTTTCAGTTTAGAATTCTGGAATCCTGGAGGTTCTAGATGAGCCTTAGGTAATCATTGGCACTGCAGCATTTATAAAGCTCCATGTACAGTACCTGCTCAACCTGTAAGCTTCTGTTCTAGATCATCCAAAAGTTTAGCATCTGCACTGATTTTGAAACTGCTATGTTCTCATTGGCATAACTATAAATTTTGCTCCCTGCCAAAAAAAGTTACTGGTGCCCCTCCCCTTCCCTCTGGCTCACGCACTACTGAAAAAGGTGTGTAGTTTTGTGATACAGTAATGCCCCTTACACATTATGCCACATTAAATAATGCCCTTATAACAAAATATGCCTCACTGTAATGCCCCTTACAATACATTGTGTCGCACAGTAATGCCCCTTACACATTATGCCACACAATAATGCCCTTTATAACACATTATGCCACACTAAGTAATACCCCTTATAACACATTATGCCACACTAAGTAATAGCCCTTATAGCACATTGTGCCATACAGTAACGCCCCTTACACATTATGCCACACAGTAATGCCCATTACATCCCACACTGAAGATCTAACTCACTAACCCTCCTCTCCGCTCCTGCCAGTCTGTCACCTCAGCTCAAGACAGGGTGCACAGTTTCTATGTCCGTGTTAAACCAGATAATTGGGACCATAGTTTATAACCTGCAAACTGTGTGTATCAGGTTAGTGGCCATTATGCAGTGTCCCCTGTAGTAGTGCCCCTGGAGTTGTGCCCATTATGCAGTGACTCATGTGGTAGTGCCCCTTATGCAGTGCCCCCTGTAGTAGCACCCCTTATGCAATGCCCCTTGTAGTAGTGCCCATTATGCAATGCCCCCTGTAGTAGTGCCCATTATGCAATGTCCCCATGTAGTGCCCATTATGCAGTGCTTCCGGTAGTAGTGCCAATTATGCAGTGCTTCCTGTAGTAGTGCCCATTATGCAATGCCCCCTATATTGCCTATTATGGTGACTCCTGTGGTAGTGCCACTTATGCAGTGCCCCCTGTAGTAGTGCCCCTTATGCAATGCCCCTTGCAGTAGTGCCCCTTATACAATACCCCCTGTAGTATTGCCCATTATGCATTGCCCCCATGTAGTAGTGCCCATTATGCAGTGCTTCCTGTAGTAGTGCCAATTATGCAGTGCTTCTTGTAGTAGTGCCCATTATGCAATGCCCCCTATAGTGCCTATTATGCAGTGCCCCCTGTAGTAGTGCTCATTATACAGTGCTCCCTGTAGTAGTACCCATTATGCAGTGTTATTGACAATTATTCAGTGCTTCCTGTAGTAGTGCCCATTATGCAATGCCCCCTATAGTGCCTATTATGCAGTACCCCCTGTAGTAGTGCCCATTATACAGTGCTCCCTGAATTAGTACCCATTATGCAGTGTTATTGACAATTATTCAGTGCTTCCTGTAGTAGTGCCCATTATGCAATGCCCCCTATAGTGCCTATTATGCAGTGCCCCCTGTAGTAGTGCTCATTATACAGTGCTCCCTGTAGTAGTACCCATTATGCAGTGTTATTGACAATTATTCAGTGCTTCCTGTAGTAGTGCCCATTATGCAATGCCCCCTATAGTGCCTATTATGCAGTACCCCCTGTAGTAGTGCCCATTATACAGTGCTCCCTGTAGTAGTACCAATTATGCAGTGTTATTGACAATTGTTCAGTGCTTCCTGTAGTAGTGCCCATTATTTAATGCCCCTCTAGTAGTGCCCAATATTCAATGCCCCCTGTAGCAGTGCCCCATATGCAGTGCCCCCTGTACTTGTGCCCCTATGCAATGCCCCTGTAGTTGTGCCCATATGTAGTGCCCCCTGTAGTTGAGCCTATATGCAGTGCTCCTTATGCAGTGTGCCCAGTACTTATCTGACCCCAGTACTTACCTGACCACGCTGGGCATCACTGACTCCATGCAGTCGCCATTTGGGCTGTTGCCATCGCTGCCTCGCTGACTGGATCTAACTTGATCCAGCAGGTGTGCATGTAAGGCGCCTCACATCGTGATATCATGCTGTCACCCGGGCACTGCATCACTGGGAAAGCTGGTCTCTGAATCGGTCAGGGGCTTCTTTAGCCTCTCATCGCTTCAGAGGCTAGCGTTCACAGTTGCAGTGGCATAACAATGGCCCCCGATGCACCTAAGCCACCCCTGGATCTGCGGGGGCCATTGTTATACTACTGTATGTCATGTTAGTAACCATACTTGCCATTTTTAGACATAGTTAATGAACCACCTGAAATGGAAATTTAAACACCTGTCTTTAATCCTGGATTTCCCAGTGTCGGACTGAGGCATGAATGGCCCACTGGGGAAATGTAGTAGTAAGGTGTGTGGCCAGATACCAGAGGGGGTGTGGCCAACCACCACAGAGGCTTGGCTAACCATTAGAGACTGCATCGTCTGGTCCCCTTTATAAACATATATAGTAAATACTGATAGTGCATGCATGATAATGTACCAGATTGATAACAGCAAAGCACTGTGGTGAATGCACCATAGTCCTGGGATTGCAATAAAATGTTACATATGTAGAATAATTAGGAACATGATCCTGTCTATATATACTGTACATATTTGTGATATGAGACCCCAGTACTAACCGGCCACTGTCTAAAACTCATTGAGAACTGCATTAGTTCAAGTAAAGGCAATACATGCCATTGTAAAAAATAATCCAATAATCTAAAATCTTACAACTGGGATGATTTAATTGTAGGATAGTGAATAAATGCATACCTACAGTGCCATGCCACTAGCTGGCAGGAACTGTTATAATTATACAAAACCCCCAGCCAACAAGAGGAACAGACATAGGTGTGTCTGAACCACCCCTAGAGAAGGGTGTGAATCATCAGGCAGTGGAGCCTACCAGGGATTTCCCCTATACCACTGTGGGCCAGTCTGACCCTGATTTCCAATTAGATGATTTCTATTTACGGACAAATGTAGATCAAAAAGTGATTAAGTTCTTCTGATAATTCTATTTATGATATTGATTGCCCAGCATAATCGGAAGAAAAGCCTCACTTTACATTTGTACACATTATTAAGCTGTTCTAGAACTTGAAACATATACACACACAGTATTTACAGTTGGATGTAAATCATTGCTTTCACAATCTCACTGAATTGCTTTTTCACACTAATATTGTGACCTGCCGTCCTTCCAAAATAACATGTTAAAAAGACGTAACCTCTAAATATGTTAATATTTGTAATTTTGAGTTACAAACCTGGTGAGATTACATTCTTTTATTATAAGAAGTAAGGGCATACTTACTTACCCTCTCGATTTGGTCGGGAGCCTCCCGAAAGTCGGGTGCTGCTCCCAACCTCCCGGGATGGCAGGCAAGTCTCCCGTCTGCCGCCGACCCCTCCTGTTCCACCGCAATTACTTGTAAAACCCTGGCAGCGAAGTGGGGCAGTGACACGATTTGCGTCATTTTGGCACCGCCCCCTGCTGCACACTGCTTGTAATATCGGCAGTGTGTAGCATGGGCGGGGCCAAAATGACGTGCTCGCGTGGCTCCGCCCCCGCACTGCCCGCAAAAACTTGTCATCTGGCCAGCCCCGCCCCCATTTGCTGGTCACGCCCCCCCAGTAATGCCGATCTGGCTGCTCCCTCCCGGAAGGGACAGCCAGATAGTCAGCATGTATGAGTAAGGGTCCATTATTACTTTTTAGCAATAACACAAAAGTGTCATTTTGATGCAAAAAAAGGTTTATTTTATGTATAAAAATAAATTGTCAGACTTTTATTTCAAATGCAGCTAGTGCAGACGAATGCCCCGGATTGCTATGAATGCCATTGATACTCTGCAATACTGGAAGCTGCCTGGGGATGGAGCAGACACTGTAGTGGGTACGGTGATGGTTTGAGGGCCCCATAAGACTTTTGCAAAGAGGGAAAGACATTTCTAGTTTCACCCCTGCTGAGTGACTGTGCATTATATTGTTTCTTACACTTCCAAACATAGTTTAAACAACTTCAGAAACAGACCTATAATCTCAATATTGCAAATAATACCGTGTTTCCCCGATAATGAAACACTGACTTATTTTTTTCTTGGTCAAAAAAACTCCATAGGGCTTATTTTCGGGATAGGGCTTATTTTAATTAACATTGACAGCAATTTCAATAATTCAATACAATTTTTTACTTACCTTTATTTTATACGCTGGAATATTTACCCTATGCGCTATTACTTTTTACTTTATGTGTGATTATCAATATTATACATATTTTTAATTATTTCATTATTAAATGTTTTGAATTCTGAACCAAGCCGTATTGAATATTATTCAGGGAACTAATTTTATTATCTGTTATTTATTTAGATGTTGCTCCAATAGATTTGGAGCCAATTAGTGTTAAACCAATGTTTACATTGTCTTAATATCAGCGCTGTTCGATCCCCCCTTTTTTTCTCCTTTGTATTCATTGGGGTTTGACACACCCCTTTCGAACCAGCTGCTTTGACAGCGCCCCTCCCATCTTTTCTCCATTTATCACATTTACCTGTATTTTGTCAATAGATTGGGGGCTGCAGTCATGTCTAATTTCTCAGATAGAAAACATAGAAGACAGACATATCTGACACAATGGGAGACTAATATAGATTCTATAAATGTATCACAAAACACTGATTTACATAAAAAATTCTACCAATTGGAAGATCTTATGAGAGCAGAATCCAAGCATTGGCTGGATTGTCTGCATCTCCAAAAACTTATAGACAAGGGAGTGATCCCCCGTGGTCTGAGATTGTTCAAACCATCCATTTTCCCCAAGGAGTCAGGCTTTCAATCTGAATGGGAAAAAATACTCGATGATTGTTCTATGTCCTTGATGAAAATGGTCATTAAATATAGATCACATAAAGTTCAAGAACTAGAGAAGGAAATAGAAGATTTGAAAATCTATTTGGACCCTGTGAGCAAAACCACTGAATTTATAGATAGGGACAAGGTTGTATGTGATAGAATAGAAAGATTTGAGAAACAACTTTTTGAAAATAAACAGAAAAAATATAAGAGGGACTTGGAAGACTACAGGGAGAATAAGGTTAGATCCTATAAAAAGAGGGAGGACCTGAACCCACGTACATTTCATGATCCTTCTTTCAATAGGATAAGAGAGAATAGAGACACTACATATAAAAGAGATACTGGATATCGATTTGTTGAAAGATCCAACTATATAGGATCTCATTCCAATAGAAAGAGCACCAATAATTTCATGCCAGAGACCCATGGATCTCCCCAAGTGAGGGATCAGGGAGCGAGATCTAAGAAGAGATTTATTAGAACCCACCCAAGGAGATCACGCTTTGAGTCAGAGGATTTTCAGGAGGAGGGGCCTCCTCCGAACCACTGGGAATGGAGACACAGGGCTCCATCCCAACTAGGGACCTCCAAGAGATCAAGAGATATAAGCCTAGAGGTAGAAGAGGAGGCCTACGCTCCAAAGAAAAATCCAAAAAGACAATAAAAGATAAAAATAAAGAACATCAACATACTAATGATGCTAAGAATCCCCCAAATGTATTCAATTTGTCATCTAAACAATTAGATGAGTCAATTAACTTTACTGAGTAAAGGATTGAAGTTCTCGCCCACTGCCAATCCCAATATTTTTGAATTGTTTGTTGATTTAAATAAATTTATTCGCGATCTGTGCCGCAAAAGATTTTTCGCGAACAACTCAAAAAGCATGGTGATGATTCGATTCCCGTTATATTGGATTCCACTGACTCTACCCCTCTCTCCATATTGGAGGATTTATGGGTAGAAGGTAATGTAGTTTCTCCTAATCTATCTACTGATGTACAAATTTATGACATTAATACCCAAGGATTGAATAATAAATTGAGATTAAAATCCGAATTCTATCCATTATTTGCCAAAAGTAATACTATAGAGTCATTCTATAAAATTACATTGCAGGACTTTAAAGCATTATGCTCCAGATCTCAGACCACCAGAGTACCATCGAATCTCTCCAGAAAGGAAAAAAGAGCCCTCAAGACACTCACTCAGGATACCTCTATCATCATCAAAGAGGCAGACAAGGGAGGTTGGTTGGTTGTCCAGGATAGAGCCGATTACTTGAAGGAGGCCCTCAACCAGTTGGGCGACCGTTCATTTTATGAGGTTCTGTCCCACAATCCGACCAGTACCTTTCTCTCGGAGATTAAGATCCTCCTGGATGTAGCACTGACCAAGGGGGTCATATCTAGGGAAGTCCATCAGTTTATTTTCAATCCACACCCGGTGATCCCCATTTATTACCACCTTCCCAAAATCCACAAATCTTTAGTTTCACCCCCAGGATGCCCCATCATTTCGGGCATCAATTCTCTCACGTCTAATTTATCCTTTCATGTAGACACCTATCTTCAACCCTATGTCCCGGTTTTGAGGTCGCATCTTCGGGACACTACACACTTTCTTCAACGCATTCAGTCTATTAAATGGAAGCCTTCTTATGCCTTCCTTACTATGGATGTTAAGGCTTTGTATACGCATATTCCCCATCAGTTTGGCATAGCCAATATTTCAGCCTGTTTGTCCCGAGATGACGACCTCTCACCGGAACATAGGGACTTCATTCTAGATTCTATTTCTTTTATACTTTCGCACAATTATTTCTTGTTTCAAGACACCTTTTATCTCCAAGTCATGGGGACGGCCATGGGGACCAGGTTTGCACCGAGCTACGCGAACCTATACATGGGAGAGTTTGAGGACCACCATGTGTGGGGGAGCGGGTTCGCTGCAAACCTGGTCTTCTATGGCCGTTACATCGACGATCTATTTTTTATTTGTGATGGGGATCTTTCTTCTGCTTCTGATTTTGCTTTGTCTCTTAACACTAATCATTACAATCTTTCTTTTACTCATCAATATCATCCGTTACGTATGGACTTCCTGGATGTGACCCTAGAGGTCCGCGATGGTAGTATCCACACCTCGAATTTCACCAAACAGGTGGATACACAATCATATTTACACTTTAAAAGCGCTCACTACCAACCTTGGAAAAACTCTATACCCAAGGGATCAGTTGATACGCCTACGGAGAAATTGCTCCACCTTGGAAACTTTTCAATCACAAGCATCCAGAATGATCTCTTCTTTTGAGAGAAGGGGTTATCCCCCACATATTTTGAATAAAGCTTTAGAGGAGGTCTCGAATTTAGAGAGACTAGATTTACTATATCCAAAAAGAAAAGATTTACATAGTAATAAAGAGAAATCATTTGGTAGAAATAATTTGCCATTTATATGTAAGTTCAACAATAAACATAAAGAAATTAAGGAGGTTATTTCCAGAAATGATAGAATCTTACAACAAGACAATACTCTGAGAAATGTCTTACCTTCTAAACCAGTTGTGATCTACAGGAAGAATAAATCCCTTTAATGTATCCTAGCTCCTAGTTATCTAAAGACTGATAAAAAGATCAACTCAGAGAAAGATGCCTCTGAATACAGAGAACAATGGTTACCTTCCAGACCCCCAGGTTTCCACCGGTGTGGGAAAGTGAGATGTATGATGTGTAGACACACACAGAAGAAAACAACTATGATTTCTGTAGGCACAGGACATAATACATATACATTAGCTAGCTTTATGAACTGTGATACAGTCTATATTGTCTATCTCATTACCTGTGGTTGCGGCCTGCAATATGTGGGCCGCACCACAAGATCACTTAGAACGAAGTTCATGGAACACCGCCGGAACATCATTAAGGGTGTGAGAACACACAGTTTATCATCACACTTCCTAGATAAACATAATAAAGATCCCCAAACTTTAGGGATAGTTGGACTAGAGTCCATCACTATGACATCTAGGGGGGGTGATAGATTTCGGACATTGTGCAAGCAAGAGGTTTAATGGATGTTCAAACTTAACTCACTGTATCCGAGTGGTATGAATGAATCAGTAGAATTTAACTCCATTTTTTAGTACTTTGTGTAGATATACTATGTATAGATGGGTTGTCCATCATTGGTTTTTTCCATTCATTTCCATTTTATTTGAGATTTTTATGTGGACACTAGGAGTGGTATTAGTTTTATTTCATTTATTATTTTTTAAATGATACCCAGCTTATATAGTCCCCTAGGTAGTCGTATGTATACTATCCCATTTATCTGTATTTTTAATTTAATCCACTTTTATTCAGGAATTTAGTATTTGATTGTTGTTTTTTTTCCCTTGTTATTTGCTTTTATTATCTTGTTTAAGTATATACTCCGTGCGGATTCTCTATTAATAAATCAATAATTAACATAGGTCTATTCATCAACATGCTCACATCACGTGACCGCCGCTATTGGGTGGACATGAGATAGAGTACTGTAGAGTGGCATGTAGGGATATATATCCACTGACGCGAACACCTCTACGTAGTGAGCCATATCACGTGACCACTACTTTCAGCGACCAGTACACAGATGCACGTGGTTTGTGTTTACACCACGTGATCTGTGACAGATTTAGACCACTAACTATTACTTCCGGTGACTCGCGTGAGTACATCATATTGTCTGAGTCACATGAACCGGAAGTAATGGAGCGCGAGTGCGCTATTGAATCTGTAAGTATTGTATTATTTTGTATATTTAGAACTAAATATGCTTTTCAGTCTCACTGGAGTTCCCATAGAATTTGTGTATAGTGTTCTATATAAATATATAGACGGCTTGGTTCAGAATGATTACGATGTACGCAGCTGCATTGATTTTACAATTACTATCAGGGTATATAAACCCATTTTGAGAGGATCACCTCATTGAGCTACTGACGAAGTTGTGGGGGGTTCCACAAACGAAACGCGTTTAGCACACCAGGATTTACAGCACCCCAGAATACCAGGACTGATTTGGAGACGCACTCGGGAAGTTCCGGACCAGCATTACACATTTTTCACCATCCGCCTCAAGTGGTGGCCCTCGCTGGCTAATTGGACCAGCCACTAACTGGTTCATCTCCACAGGCTGGTAATATACTGACAACTGCTGGATAATTGTCCGGATTGCCTCAATATTCTCCATGTCTTTCCATGTGGGTTGCCCCTTTCTTGTGACATTGTGACATTGCATTTGATTTTCACTATACCAGTGTACTATATGGACTTGAGACTCCTATAATTTGAGTCCGTACATGCATCTTATACGCTGGAATATTTACCCTATGCGCTATTACTTTTTGTGTGATTATCAATATTATACATATTTTTAATTATTTCATTATTAAATGTTTTGAATTCTGAACCAAGCCGTATTGAATATTATTCAGGGAACTAATTTTATTATCTGTTATTTATTTAGATGTTGCTCCACTAGATTTGGAGCCAATTATTGCTGTACATGTACTGATGTTATAAATATACACTTTGGTGTTTGGAATCTATGCAAGAGTGCTGTATTCACTATGCTTATATACAGGGCTATTTGTAAATAGGTTCAGGGACTATGGGTGGAGCTACTGGGAGTGGAGCTATAGAAAAACAATTTTATATATATCATATATATAGCATTTAGAAAAGAAGGCACTCAAAATGGCCTAAAAATAAACTTGTCCTATGGAAAATACACTTTGATCCAGGACATTAAGTTATAGTAAATGAGAGGTTCAGGAACTGAGTTCCTGCTGAAAAATAGCACTACTTATACATATATATATTGTGATAGGATCACTGGTAAAGTGGTCTGTGACAGGGACATTTATCCCAGATTCCTGTCTTATGTGTTTTAAATCCCCAGGAGAAAGTCTGCAGTGTAGCAGGCTTGAGTTTCGGCTTTTTGAAAAGCCGGTTTGGGACCTGGGGGTTGTGGGTGAGAGGAGAGGGAGGGCTCCACCCACAGCCACTCCAGGTTTTGGTTCTCGCAGCCTGGTAACAGGCTTGTTAGGGTTTCCACCTGAGAGTGGCCAATATAAGCCTAGTGTGTTTAGGGCTGAGTGTCTCACCTGGGAGAGCAGGCAGGGAGTTTGCTCAGAGACACTTGAAAACCTATCTGTAAGTGTTGTGCTGTGCCTTTGTTGCTGGTGAGGGCATTAGGCCCTGCCAGGTTCTGGTATTGAGGGAACCACCTGTAAAGTTAGAGCCCGGCCAGGGCTAGGATTTATGTTTATGGTTTCTTTTGTTGTTTCTGTTTTGCACAATAAAGACTGGCGCCGACCAGCTTGTACTCGAATCCAGTCTGGCGTACTGTTTTCCCGGCTGCTGTGTGTGTAAGGAAGGAGTCCCCAGCCCAGGAGAGGGACCCCCTAATCTGACTGTGTCACAATATATATAATCAAAAATACAAGGAAAATAAGACTCTTGTTTGGTGGCACTCTTAACTACTTGAAACATAACTTTTATTTGATCCCATCATGAACTGACATAATTCCTTAACATAAACAGTAGTATCCTGGTGAGAAAGATAATCTTTCCACAAGAATAATATAAACACAAAGATGCTAAAAAAAAAGTATTAAATCATAAATCTCTATCCTGGTTATACAAAATTCCACGGTATTGGAAATCTTATGAACCGATATTCAAGTGTTAGTAAATCTCGCCCACTATATACATAAAATATTGTAACAAGTATGTCTCACAGCGGAGATGTCCCAACAGTGTTTATAATATCCACCAGTTTGCTTTGTAGCGGCGGCAATATTGGTTTGATAGACAATGGGATTATCCGCAATAGGCATGGAAGACATTGATTTGAATAGACTTCATAACCATGCATATTAGAGTTTGAAAATCTTACTCACAGAGCACATTGCACGCACCACATGGATGTTTTACTTTGCTATAGAAACAGTTCTGAAAAGTGCCTGTATCAAACTGATCTGCTTTTAACCATTTGCCCGTCGGCAGTGATGATTAATGAGAGTTGCCCCACTTCAATACATGCGTTCAGTAAGATTTCCCTGCATCTGCTTTCAGCTACCAGAGATGGAGCTGATGAGAGTACAGAAAGAAAAGGGGAGAGAAGAAATTGCAAAAATGGCATGTCATGCACTGTCTTGATATCACCAATTCTATAACCAGGGATTTATTCAGTATCACCAGTTGTAATCATATACCTGGGTGAAAATATCTTAATATACACAAAAGTATTTATTGTGTGTATACAAAAATTATTTGGAAATGCAAGTTATATGTATATAAACAATCTATAGTAGTATTACATCTCATTTTTAACAGCACTTTGGGCTATGATTAGTCTCCCTGTACTCCTTTAAACTAGGGATGTGCGGGCTCGGATAGGTTCGAATTTTCCCACCAAGTTCGGATTTTTCCTGCCAATAATCGGGTCTCAGAAAGAGGCAAAACATCATCTTTCATGGACAAACATCATCATTCCTGGACAAAAGTCCATGGAAGATGATGCTTGCCCATGAAAGATGAAGGTGCCACATGAGATATGAGACTACCTCATGAAGCTGATTGAGAGAATGCCAAGTGTGTGCAAAGCTGTCATCCAAGCAAAAGGGGCTACTTTGAGGAATCTAAAATATAAAACATATTTTGGTTTGTTTAACACTTGTTCTTTCATAGTTTTGATGCCTTCAGTATTAATCTACTATGTTGAAAATAATTAAATACTATATAATTTCCACTCTAATGCTTTAGTCCTTAATATTATAGACTAAAGCTGGCCACACACTAGAACAACTTACATCCAACCAGCCAACTTGTTGATTGGTTGGAATGAAAATCTGGTAAGGTATGAAAGCAAATGACAATCAGCAATTTGCTCCCAAATGCCAGAAAATGGACAAAAACAAATTGTTTGGATTAAACATTTAACAAACTTGTCTGAATAACCATTTTCTTCTGTTTTCTGGCATTTAGGAGCATATTGCTGATCATCATTTACTCCCATACGTTACCAGATTTTCATTCCAACCAATCAACTAGTTGGCTGGTTGGACAGATAATCTTTAGATGTGTGGCCAGCTTTAGGCTTCCATGTACCATGGATTGTCAACTTTTCCTGATCCAGTTGAAATTGTATCTCATATACAGTAAATAGTGAGATTATTAATCTCTTACTAAATGGCACACTATACTATAGTTGGTTCCTGGACTGCCCATTTCTTCCAATTTATCACTGCTTCCTCTTATATAAGAAGAGGGATAACACAGATTATTTTGTGGTCCTTCTTTTTTCGTAGTGCTACCATGTTTCCATAGCTTACTCTGGGCCTGCGGTGCCTGCTCTATTTACAAAGCAGCAGAAGGTGAATATATCGTTACCCTAATGGAGGACCTACGAATCCGCAGAGGCTTCACAAGATCTGCTCCGGGTCCTGTCACATGATGCCTGAACTCCTCGCTGGCAGTACTACGCTACTGTTGAGGGTGAGTAAACCTTTAATTAGCAGTGGGGTTTTCACCAAGAAGAGCTCCTCATAGATAAATCACTAACTATAAAAAAACATTCCATATTGCCGTGATATTGTGTTATCAGGGATATAAATATACTCCTATATTGTTAACAGATAAAATTGTCCCTTTCAAAAACTTTTAACTGAGGAATAATTTTCTGGCAGACATAGAAAAGTTAACTCTAAAGGTGACTACACACATACCGATTTTTTACACGATCTGGCTGACTCCGACGCAACGACAGATTGTGTAAAAAATGCCCAAATCGTGAGTCCCCACTCATGATCACGATGCTATGCGCGTCCCCGCTGGTCGCACATCGCATCGTCAGATCTGCCGTGCTGTAGGGCAGATCTGACAATCTAGGACGCGATGCACTGTAAAAAGTCTGGATGCAGGAGAGATAATATGAAGATTGGACACCAAATCGTGTGCAGAGGTGCCGGGGAGAGTTTCAAGGGAAATCATACACATCGGCTGATCGTGAGCACATCGCTGTGTGTGTAGGCACCTTAACAGAATACGCTACTGTAAAAAACTATTTGATGCAAAAACTTTAACAGGAACAAATGAACAAAAAAATTTAAATGCATTGTCATCACACAAGTGTCATTAAATTCCTAACTGAGCTGTGCTAATTAATATAAACCTAGAAACCCCATGCTGAGTCTTGTTTTATTAGCTGCAAACAGTGTACATACTAATTATGCAAATCTAATTACAGCTTTCTCAATACCACAAAGGTGAAAGTAGAGAAAACACTTTGTAGCTATAAATCCTATATAAACCTATTTGAAAATGTGGAAAATAATGGATTATAAAAAAATAATAATTATTTAAATAAAGTATTAAAGGGATAATTTAATAATTAAAACAATATCCTGGCAATAACTCTAATATTTTTAAATGTGAAACATTTTATTTTGGGTTTAAAAAAAAAAAAAATATTCAGTACATAAATGAGTTTATTTAATTGATAGTAAGGGATAGAGAGGGTGTATGATGGACATCAGGACTCAGCCAATTCTTTTAGTAATATGCAACTTGCAGTTCAGTACATTTCTTGGTGCATTCTGCCATGTTAAAAAAAAGTTTGATACACATCATAGTCCCACATCTAATAAAGGGTAAATGTTCAGAATGTCGACATCAAGTTAGTTACTAGGGGTCTGCCAGTGGTGCCATTGCACAGAGCCATGTTGGCGCATTGTTGCTGCCCCATGGCCCTTGCATCTAGCTAGCAGGGTGCTTGGAGTGGCACCCTGCATCCAGAATCGCTGCTGCAGTGCGATTTGGACGCTCAAGACATGCACACTGCAGAGTCTACAGCTCCCTGGAACATCCTAAGGATGCTGTGGGCATTGCTATAAATTCCGGCGCTGGCAGCCCCACCCCCTCAGCATGACGTCATGCGCTCAGGGCCCAATAAAGCCCTGATACGGCACTGGTTGACATGGACAGGAAGTCGATAATGACACAAAGTTGACATGACCTAATGTTAACACAGTGAAAGTTGACAGACACAATGTTGAAACACTATTTTTGCCATAGTTAGGGTTAGACTGCGGTTAAGGTTAGTTAACACTTCTATGAGAAACCACAACGTCAACATTTAGACCATGTTGACATTCAGAACGTTGATGTTACGCACCACACCCTAATGAAGGCTGTCCTGATGTACAACAGCGAATAGTGAGACCAAACAGTGCACCCATCCCCTTCACAAGGGAAGTGGCGGCATGATGGGAGAGGGCCTGTTCTTCCAAGATTGTGGGTCAACTTCCCAAAATTTGTCTCTTGCATTCCAGGAGAACAGGCAAATATGGTGATCGACAGAAGACCATTATAGGAGGGCGAGGCTGCATCTGGTGAACCAGCCCTGCTTTACAGGTGAAACGCGCGTCCAGTACAAGGGCTCCCGCCGGCGCCAACGGGAACTCCTTCTTATTGCTTGGAGAGCCAGGGCGATTCATCTCATTCATGACAAACACACAGGTATTTCCTCTTGGTTGCTCTGTTTAGTCACTCTCATTCGGTCCGGCAGTGGCACCCTGCAATGCTTGTTTGTAACAGGGTCCATGCCGGTTAAGTGCTATGGACAGCAGGAGTGACTGTCCTTCCTTATCAATTGTTAGCCCTCACAGCACATAACTTAATGTATGCCTGCTCACTGCAATAAAGCACACGGCAGGATAAAGGTTTTAGTTCTGTAGAGCTGCAACTCCTTTCTCTTTTCTATGGGACACTTATATGATACACATTTATGAGTAAAGAGACGTCTGTCTCACTGGCTAATAGCATGCTTTAACAGAGATGTTTTGCTTTTTGGTATTAACTAAGAACACTGGCTAATCCTGCGAGTCAATAATATTGGTTTATGGATGCGCTTTTTTGTTTAAAAAAAACAAACCACACAGTATCTGTCTTCATTGGCTGCAATAAAACCTTGTGTATCAGTGTGTGACTAGACGTCACAAATGCTATCCCGGCATAAGAACTTTGCTTTGTTTTGCATATTAATATGTGTCAATTTAGCTTTTTCTCTCAATTAACTGTGACTGTGACACCACTTCATGAATGAATTCTATATGAATCTTTTTTGCAGGAAAATAAACAATGATTTGGTTCATATACCATGTGCGTTACTAGATGAGCAAAACAGGTGCTAACAATACAAACTAATTGTGTTTTGGACATCTATGACAAATATTGTTTGAAGATAATAATATTCTCTACCTATTAATTTACAACTGGTGTCATCGACCACATTATAAATGTGATTATTCCAACTACTCCTGCTACTTATTGATGAATGTATGGATACCCTGACCTAGGAGAATGTGTCTGATGTACTAACACTTCTTTGTAAAGATACTGATATATACTATAGCTATCGATTTTAAAAACACTCAATTGCATACTTTATTTTGTGTTGGTAATAACTTATGCCCCTTTGCGTTGTCTGTTATAATGAACAAGATCAGAATAAGTACACCTGTATGATTTACATACAAATTCTCCAAGCATAATATTTGTTTCTCACTAAGGGCGGGATGTACTAAAGGAAAAATGTGGTAAAAAAACCCCCCTTTTTCGGTGGGTTTTACCGCATTTTCATATGTACTATGCCCCGGCCACCCTCTTTTCGGTGTGGAGGGTAGCGGCAGAAAAACCTGGCGCTACCCTATAGAAGCCTATGGGCTTCTTACTGCATCATGCGCCCGATTCTGACTGGATATTACATGCATGCAGCTTGCTTGTACTACAGACATTAAACACCACCTGTTTTGTATTTGAGAACTTTTAAAATATAGAAGTTTACTGACCAATTAAACAAATACATACAAGTACCAGTGAGCGATGGGGATATTGCTGCATGTACAAGTTGGAGAAGCTATATACAGATATAATAGATGGAATAACTTGCCCCCTATAGCTGCAGCTCAGTCCCAACTCACAAGGGCACCAATTCTTGAACAGCATATACACATACAACAATAGGGGGTAAATTTACTAAAGTGTGAGTGTTTAGAAGTGTTTTAAAAGAGATGTTGCCCATAGCAACCAATCAGATTCTAGCTATTATCTTCTAGAAGGTGCTAGTTAAATGTTAAGTAGAATCTGATTGGTTGCTATGGGCAACATCACTTCTCAAACTCACTTCTAAAAACTCTCACTTTAGTAAATTTACCCCTAAGAGTGGTCCACAAGCACAAGGATAAAGAAACCTTTTGGTGAATGTAGGGATTTATACCCCAGGTGAGTGTCATTCTTAAGAGTATGAGAATTGTATCAACTGGAAAGGAAGAACAAGGTGAATGAAAGAAACCTTTATGTGAATGCATCTCACTTAGTTGAGGTGAGTCCGGAGGTTCCTTACATTGTGGTGAAGAAGTGATATACGCTGCAGGTTAATACAAATCCCTTGTAGTTCTCATTTTTCTTAAGTACACAGGACGCCTTAATCAAGACATCCATACCAAACCTAGCAGCGCTTGTGGACCACTCAGCTGCACCAGCAATTACTGCCACTACCTCCCCTTCTAGGGCTGTGGGGGAAACAGCAAAGGGCACAATGACTGCAAAACAGAATTGGCCAGAACCATAACAGGCTGATGTCACTGCTAAGGTAATGATGGAGATCAGAGCAGCTCCATAGCAGGTACTGTATCTGTCCCCACTACCCATTCTCCCATCAATACTCCCAACTCTCCTGTGTCCTAATGTCCATTCTCCTGTGCCTGCTGCCAACTCTCCTATCCATACTGCCTACTAGCAGATAGCTATGCATAAGGCAAGTTGAAGAAACTGGTCACCTCCTTTTAACTGGGAGCATAAGGTGATCTGGGGCAATACACCATGACAATGTGAGCTAGGGGCACATTCTTAATACTATGCACAAAATGTTTTGCCCATTTATTTTTCTCTGTTTAAAGTTTTGCATCACGTACTGTACGTGGACGTCACTCTCTAGTGCAGTGTTGGCTAACCTTGACACTCCAGCTGTTATGGAACTACATAACCCAGCATGCACTGCTACAGTTTTGCTATTAGGGCATGCTAAAACTGTGGCAGGGCATGCTGGGATATATAGTTCCACAACAGTTGGAGTGTCAAGGTTAGCCAACACTGCTCTAGTGTGTCAGGGCAGATAAAAGTTTCAGAACCACTGTATTAGAGGCTTGGCCTTTGCAATCCACTGACTTTCTTAAATATCTTTGAACAATATTGTTTATTATATTTTAGACTGGTCTCTGCCTACTGAGAGATTTGAAAACGTATAACTTACATTTAATAGTCAAAGTGTCATTGTTATGTGACATCCTGTACATTACTTTTGTTTTTTTCTCTCTTGAATTTAGTATACTGTCTTAGTTTTTATAGTACACAAAATATAGTTTTCAAACAGACATGTAATAGTGTCATTTTCTTTGAAAGGACAAAGTCCCCAAACATTTGCCGCTGTTGGAAGATAAAACCAGGACACATTATGAATGGTGAATTACATTTTCCAGCAAACACAGAAGAAACTAGATATAAACATCTAAAATTAACAAAACCAAAAAATAAAATAAACACATACCATCAAGGAAAAGAAACTAATTTCGCACCATGAATTATTAAAGTTAACATTTCCCCTCAACTGCGTTGCTCCCAACTGCTCCGGGTGTCACCTGCCCTATTACTTTCAATTTATTTTTTTTAACTTTAGATTTTTGCCTCTGCAAATTCAACCCTTCAACTCTTTTCAGTTACTGTCAGGCGCTGGCAAAATTGCTTTAAGCTAGAAACATCTTCATAATGCTGGGAAGTAAATAAATACATTCATTACGTTACTCTTTTGCAGAAACATTTCTGTCAGGCTTGCTGATATCAAAGCAGACAAGTGAAGGCTTGGACAGCGAGATGAGATCTAACACTGAGGTCCTGCGCTTGAAAGAGGAACACACTTGATTTTTTTTTTTTAGCACTAAAAAACAGCCTACAAGAAACAAGCCGTCTACAAAGTTTCCATTAATACGCGGGGTATCCAACGTTACCTTTTTAAGTTCATAGCAGGCAGTGTTTTTTAAAGAAAAGCCAATTAAACGAACATCTGTGCTTACTGTGGTTGCCTAATCATACTGTTATAGTTGGAATAAATTTAACAGCCACCAGCCATCACAGGATCGGTTTTATTTTCTCCAGTTAGTGAAAAAAAAAAAAAAGAATGGAGATTTTAATGGCGATACACAACTAAAACAACCAGATAAGCCAGTCCATCTGTAACGGAAGGCAATCGTATTAACCGAACTTTTAACACTATGCGGGCATTACTTGCAACAAACTTATATCACATTGGTTTATGAGTCAATTTGCAAACAAGGACAATCAGTGTTTTTTGTTGAGGTCAAGCATACGTTTGTTTCCATCCCATGACACAAAAAACAGTGGCGCACGTGACTGAGAGGCGCATAAGCTTCAATCCAAACCCATTAGCATAACAACATTGGAATTTCTGCTTTACACTACACTCAGACAGACAGCAGAAACCAATAGTCCCACTGGTGTAGTGTCTTCCATTCCCACTTCAAAAACTTTCACGCCCCTGGGGTTGATCAGACCTTTCTACTACTACTACTACTACTACTACTACTACTACTACTACTACTACTACTACTACTACTACTACTACTGTGCTGGTGGCCTTGAAAAAATTCAGAATGCCAAATCTCTTACAGTTTTACAATGCAAATACCCCAATTCTCTTGTGGTTTTACAGTGTTGACCCCTGGTGGCTTTACTGTGCAGACACCAAATGTATGGTAGCTTTCTCAGGCTGATCACCCCAAATCTCTAGAGCTTTATTACGCAGTTCTCAGGGCTACGTACTGACTTTCCCCAACCCCCATCGCTGGTGGCTTCCTAAGGAAAGGTCCCTATTTGAGGGCTCAGTCCCGCTGTCACTGTCAAGACTGTATTGTTCCAATTGCTGGACAGTTGGGGAGGTGAACAGGTGCCATGTGTACAACTGTACCATTGCTGCACATGGCAGTTAAGGTTTACTGGCCTGGCTGGTACTGGCACTAGAGAAAGGGCAGCCAAGCACTGTAAAGCACCTGTCACACCCCTGAGGGTGTGTCCATAACCCATCTGTGATGGGAACATGACTCACCAAGTTGTGGATACACCTCATGTCTTGAGATGCCAAACTCTGATGTTTGGTAGTATGCCCCACCTCCAAGCTCTCTTGGTGACAGAATCAGACCACAGATCTGGATGTTATGGGATGCCGTCATACCAAGTAGATGGCTACTAGCATGCTGACTTACAGTATGGGTAGTTTCAGCCATTCACCAATCAGTGTTTGGAGAACCCCTTACATTCTTATTGGTGAATGATCTGTATCATCAACCAATCAGCTTGCTAGGTGATATCTACTGTGTATAACAGCAGCATAGTGACTGCCTACAGAGTCGGGCAGAGAATACTACCCAGCTATTCCAATTATATTAGTTATAGGACAGAATGGCCAGGGAGCTTCTCGTGCTCGTTTCTCAGCCATGCTATGTACTTTGCAGCTACTCGAATTGGCACTGGTCAGGGGGCATATATGACCCAGCATTCTGAGCAAGCCCACCCTGAATATTAATTCCTCATTTCTATTTACCTTTAAAGTGGTAGAAAATAAAATACAATATGTGGCTCTTTTGTGCTCACTGTTGACTTGATGGGTCTTATAGGAACATAAACAATGGTGAACCACTGTGTATTTCTGCCCTATGGTAACATAGGCATGAGATTGTATTACCTCCCTAGTGCCTAACCCTAACCTCCCCCCGTTAGTGCCAAAACCTAACCCCCACTTCCCGCTTCCTAAATCTACCCCTCTGAGTTAGTGCCTAACCCTAACCTCCCCCATGGGGGTGACTATCCCTAACCCCCCTTCCCCTTGCCTAACCCTAACCCTCCGCTGTGGGGTGCCTAACCCTAAGTCCCCCTAGGGTGCCCTAAACCTAGACCCTCTCAACCACAGCTAACAGAACGGGCGGCCGTACTTACCTCGATCGGGCCCGCTGCGTTCTGTATTCCGGCGTCAGGATTATGACAGGCGTCTGTATCTTGATGCCTGTCATAACTCCTTAGCTGGCGTCGCGGCCGCCAGTCATATAACTATATCCCGGTAACATATAGCATCACTGTCTCATGTATGACAGTAAGAAAACACATGCTCACAGATTGGCTTCTTATTACCTACTGGAAAGAAATAGATACTGTAGACACAGGCCTTTCATTCGTGCAACCTGGAAGGTAAAATTGAAATGAGTTTCAGGAAAAGGGCACATCATTATAAACTTTTAATTTGCGAAGCTGCATTAGGTAGCGGCAAAAACTGACAATAGGCCAGGTAGAATGTCAGCGCCGATATACTACAACACTACTTTATGAGCACATTACAATTTATAAGAGCTAATAATAAAAAAGGAAGTGATGCTGAGATGATGAATTGATGCTATGCAATTAGACTTATTAGAATTCACAAGAGTTGACAGGCAATAATCAAACCACTTTCACGCTGCCCACTGCAATTATCTTTGCACTTAAGAATCAACAAAGCACATAATGACTTGCACCCGATTAAAGAATTCACTAGAAATGGAATTTTAAAGGTGTTTCTCTTTTTTTCGGCTGGGAATTTGAATTTTTTTTTTTTTGTTAAAAATATCCAATGAGACAGTGCAGATTATTTGGCAAGGTCTGAGTCTTCACCATGGGTGCGCATTGTACCAAGCTGTGGAATAAATTGCTGATACGAATCCATAAAAATAGCCATTCATGCAGAATAATTAGACATTTACAGGAATAGAAAAAAAAAATAGCTCCCTCTAATAAAAGCCGAGACAGTTTGGTTAACACTTTTAGTTTCCTGTCCTCAAACACACCCTCGTCATTACCTGGCCCAACTTATGTCTGGCCAAACTTTTTACTTAAAGGAAATGACTTGTTAGAGGAAACGCATGGCTGGTGATACATAAAGGAAAAGAGTGCTTGTATCTAGAACGCTAAGAGCATGTTTCCAAAATAAATAATTGTATCTTACATTTATTTACATACAGGGAATATTAACGTCGTTTAGGAAGCTTGTTACTTTGAAGATAAACATATTTATAAAAAAGCATCACAAAATTGATGTTGATGCTCTGATTGGATCTACTGTAGATGGGTTTAGAGACTCGGCTGTTTACACATTGATGTGATCATACGGTTGAACAGTTTAAAATTAACTCTAAATTAGCTGTGCAGCTCCAGAGATAGCCAAAGTTTTGATAAGTTGAGCAGAGGAACAATTGTTAATTTATATGCCAAAGATATGAGGAAGGTGGAACTTTATAATCCAAATTTACAGTACGGCACAAAAAGCCGGGTGCTATAGTTTAGGGCAGCGAAGCGTAGCTATGAAATATCTAATCAATAACCAGCACAGGTTGTGTGGCAAACTAGGCATTGCGACATGATAGATTGTCAACAAACCGTCCCTGATGAAAGAGAGAAATTACATAATGGGTAGAGATACTACACTATGGGCCTGATTCAGAGGTGCACGCTATTTGCGAGCGCACGCTCTGAATCATGGCAGGGAGTATTTTATTTAATTTTTTTCCTGTCCGCTCGTTAAGCTGTGGGAGCCCACCCACAGCTAGTGCGAACGGGCAGGAGATGGTCGCGATTATCGCGGCCATCGGCATTGTGAGGAGACCCTAAGGTAGGGTCTCAGCACTCGCAATGCCAAGTGGACTTCCAGCTCTGGTAGAGCTGGAAGTCCACTACTGGCATAATGAGTGATGTCAGTAGGGACGCCCACAAACGGCAGGCGTTCCCTCGGGAACGCCTCCGTTTGTTCAGCCACCCCCCCTACCCGCCTACAAAACGGGGCGAGCTGTTGATCAACATCGACAGCCGCCCCGTTTTGCTGCGAGCTCCAGAGAGACTGAAAATCACACTCGCTACGGGGCTCGCGCACGCCGCACGTGCGCACTGGGCCACCATCGACCTGCTTGCGAGCGGGTTTCAATCAGGCCCTATGTTATGCTTTGTTTTTTTTCTCTGCTATTATTTTATCCCCCGTTATATGACACTATTTGAGAAAATGGAAGATTGACATATTGACAAAATGTCATAAAATGGAAATACTTTTATGAACATATATGAACAGCGCTTTATGTCCAACCTTGATATTGAGTTTATAAACTTCAAAGTTATTGCCAATATTTAAGTAATATATTATATTTGCACATTCAGACAACAGAGTGGCACAGTAGTCAGCAATGCTACCTTGCATCAATGGGTTAATGCGTTTGATGCTGACTAGGGGACTATCTGTGGGGAGTCTGTATGTTCTCCATGAGATTCCAGATTCCATACTTCAGTGGTACAGTCCTGTTTTTCAAACACTGGGCCTGATTCAGACCTGCTTGCGAGTGCTGAGCGCTCGCAAGCGGGTCGATGGTGGCCCAGTGCACATGCGCAAGACGGAGCCGGCTCCATCGTGCGCATGCACGAGACCCGGATAGCGACGGGCAAACCGTTGCTCCGGGTCTCGTACCAAAGGGGGCGTGCTGTCGATGTTGAGTGACAGCACGCCCCCTTTGGTGGTCGTGCCGGGGGCGTGGCTGCCCAGACGGAGGCGTTCCCATGGCTCTGTTTGAGCCGAAAGCACTGCAACGAGACCCTACCACAAGGGTCTCGTCGCAAGCCCGATAGTCGTGATGGTCTTGACCATCGCGACCACCTTCCTGGCCGCTCGCTATAGCTGTGGGTGGTCCCCCACAGCTATGCGAGCGGCCAGGAGGCCGCTCTAGAATTCAAGAAAGACGGCCCTGACTCAGAGCGAGCGCTCTGTCAGAGTGTCCGGCTCTGACTCAGGGCCACTGTCCTCTCCTGCTGTCACATTCACTGGCTGTAGTGTCCTGCAGCCGGGGGGGAGGTTGAGAAGACACTGTCATACGCTGTGGTGAATGGGACTGGCTGGGGGCTGCCCAGCAGTGCCCAGAGCGCCGGGTAAGACACCAGCATGGTGAGAAATAGAGGCGTAACAAGTGGTCACGTCCCCAAAATGTTATGCACTAGGAGAATGGCCTCTTTCACGCACAAAGAGTCCTGGGTAAGGATTTGAAAAAGATGGAAGGTATGGTCTAAAAACATACAGGTAAATGAATTGACTAGCAGATATCTACGTGGGATAACTCTGTGTATTTTGTTCCCTTTCTTTAGTACACAGCACTATTGTCACGTGACTCACAGGTTTCAGACATGCTTGCCGACATTGTGTCTGCCCCTTCTGTGAGGGAGCAGCCAGATCAGCAAAGCAGGGGGTCGTAGCCAGCATAGGGGGGCGCAGTTGGACATCTTACCCGGCATTTGTGGGCAGAGCTGGGGCATGGCCACATGAACACATCATTGTGGCCCAGCCTCCGCTACACAATGCAGAGATCACCGGTATTGTGAAGAAGGGGGCAGGGCCAAAATGACTTGATTCAGTGTGAATCACGTCATCGGCCTTTCCCGCTCCGGGGGTTTCTCTTGTAACCGTGAGGGGGGAGACGGAGAGGTCGGCGGCGTTAACTCAGATTAAAAAATTGGATATAATGGCAATGTAACATAGAAATATCGCTCAGGTAGCTAAACAATATTGGAGATTCCCTGGAGATATTGCTCTGAAGAAGGTTAAGGATTAATTTCCCAATCCATGGGGCCAGTCTTTGCAGGAGTGCCCATACTGTACCTCAGAGTCTGCTGTTTGGTTTCAGTGCCATAACAATGCAATTGCTGGCAGTAACTCTTATATATTGGGCCATATCATAACGAGCCCTATTGCCAGCAAAACACTTGTTTTGCCAGCTATGGAGCTTTTTGCTAATTATGCCCCTAGGCATTTTTAGGCTGTCTAGCTATCACAGCATGACACAACAAGCTGGGAGATGTAGTCCTACAACAGATGTCGGACCTTATTAGACTAAATCTAACTTAGATGAACTAATCATCTTCCTGCCATTGCATGGTATGATTATTCCGTCTGCCTCCATAATGTGTACAGATGTAGTGTTTCCTTATGTTTAATAATCACACACAACAGTGAGCTTTGCACTAGATTGCAATAACCCCTCCAATTCTACTTAATGTCAGGGGTAATGGGCAGGGATGTGCAGTCAGGGTAGGCAGGGCCTCCGCTGTCATACTCCCTCCCCGATCATACTCCTTATCATGCTCCAAAGTTTTGATTAAAAAAACTGTGTTTTTATACATGTGTGCCTCCCCAGCCATTGACCTCACCGCACGTCACTGGTAATGGGGTATAGTAAGATGTGAGCAGGCCATGTGATGTGCCTTGTGTTGGAAGGAGTACGCTCCTGTGCAGCCTCCCTACAGCATATAACAGGCAGGACTGAGCCGCCAGTCACTAGGACCCGACGGAGCTCAGTCAGCCAGGCCCGACCTCTGACATACGCTACTGTGCATGACAGGCTTCCAGTCTCCGTGCGTCTTATCTTCCTGGTGTTCCATGAGCACAGACGGACCCAGGAGACTCTCACAGTATAGAGCAACTTACAGCCACATAGCTGGCCCGCAAGTATACTATACCCAGTGGCGTAGCAACGGTCCCCGCAGACCACGTGGTGGCTTGGGGGTGCCGGAAAGGCCGGATTAAGGAAGATCTGACATCCCGTGCAGCACCCCCCCTCAGGCTGGCCTCAAGCCACAGTGCACACAGAGCGCTGGTAGGGGGCGGCCGGGCACCAGGGGAGGCGGCGTCCTTGGGTTGCCCAAAGACCACTCCATCTATTGAGAGGGAGGAACATGTGCGGCTGCTGGGCGGACACTCCGGAGACAGCAGCGATTCTGTGTGGGGCAGGAGAGATCCACCCACACAGAGGAGAAAAGGCTTGTGGGAAGATGTGTAATGGCTGCCTTGTGGAGACAGCTCAGGTGTGGGCTGATGAGAAGGCAGACCAGTCAGCCTGCCGTTGGAGACAGTCTAAGTGGGACTGTGGCAGCCAGAGAGCCCAATGAAGCTAAGCCAAACCATTGGGGGTCAGGAGGCCTGAGTCCAGACCTTGCAGGGGGCAGGGGGGGGACCAAAAACCTCTCAGACTGTGTGACATTGAAGCAGCTGGGCTGCAGGCTGAGGAAGCCAGGGCCTATACCAGTAGGATACAGGGAAGGCCACCAAGACTGACTGTGTTTGTATAGCTGTGGCAGCCAAGCCAAGTCAGGCTGGAGCCGACAGTAGAACTGCAGAGAGGCAGGCAGACTTTATTGGCAGACGAGCTGCACCCATATAGTCAGGGGTCAAGAAGTGAGTTGAACGCCCTAAACAGGGACTAGGTTGTTTATTATTTTCTATCTCTGTTTTCCTGGTTTCCATGCTGGCAGTAAAGCACCATTGAATTTATTTACTTGAAAGCTGTGTGTGGACCCTCATTAAGCACCTAAACACTGCACCAATCCACCCTCTACCAAGCTAATTACCGCAAGTTATCACAATATATTAACACACACAAACATACAGTGATAAGGTGACGGCTTATTGCACTGGCAAAACTAGGGGGTGGTCCGGGTGTGTAAAGGACAACCCATTAGCCAGATCCCCACATATTAAATCTGTCCGCCAGTGCAGTTGCTGCCTGCCCAGCCAGGACCGGGAGGAAGAAGACTTGTTGTAGCTGCAGCTTCTGGACCCATCCGTAGTTTACATGCATATATATGGGGGGGGGGGGGGGCAGACATTTTTTTGGCAGGGTGGAGTAAAAATATTTTTTAAAAATAGCTACGCCACTGACTATACCACCACTGTTATAGTACAGAGCCATCACCGCAACCATCCGCCCAGCAGCCTATATTAAATATACTGCATACCCCTGTTACACCTGTGATATCCTTGTGTCATTTTCCACTAGTTGTTCTACCTCTTTCAATAAATCTAAGAACTAACTGCCACCAGCACCAACAACTGTGTACATACTTAACACCACATACATCTTGGCCAAGCACATTATACCATGGGAGTACTGTATCTATAATGGGTGCAGGGTTTGAGGTGCACATGGGCCCCCGGGTCCAAGGGGTCCGCACCACACACCCTGCACCCATATGATCTAAAACGTACCTCTCCAGGGTCCTTTAGTCGGGTGTCTCAACGATTTCATGCTGCTGACATTTTTCAGGCATTTCGCGCAGTGAGGAAATCGCAGTAGACTCTGGGCACTCTAGTGCCCAGAGTCTACTGAAGCTGCGGTGGCCGGCCAGCCACGTCAGTCAGCTGGTGGCCGCTGGGGAGAGAGGAGGGGGAATGCACACGGGCCCCCTCCTCTCTTAAGACGCCTCTGCATTATACCCTCGTTTTACTAATGTCTTGAGGACTACTGCTCCTAGCACAAACCACTTGCACATTATAGTTTCAGTCTACTTTGCTATCAGGTCATATCTAGTCTGCTATCACCCCGATACTCTGCCAATACCTTGATTCATACCTTTTATATAACACCGCTCATGGTTCGGTTTTGAATTTAAATTGTACCCATGATATACTGTATTTTTGGAAAATATAATACTAACATACCTTCCAACATTTTTGGAGCGTGCCTGCAAGTCACTCCCTGTTTTATGTCATGCTGGGGGCAAGCCCAGCACTCTGTCAGTTGGTGGCTGCCCCCAGCCCTCTCGCTGCATTAAATGGATCCCGCGCGCATGTTTGACGGCAGTGGCGCTGCTCCCTGCTTAACAAAGCTGTGCCGTTGAATGAATGCCCCAACATCCCGACGGCGGGACTGTGCCCCGAAAACGGGACAGCCGGAACCGGGACAGTTGGGAGGCATGTACTAATAGAAGTGCACAGATGCTAACTTAAGATAATTAGCTTTAAATAATGACCATCGCGCTCTCTCTCATTCACCCTCTTGTACTTCCTGCGCGTTACTCCATTGCCTGAGTGCTGAACGGCCTGTGATTTAAATGTCATGTGATCATTCTGAGCTAATCAGAAGTCTGTATTGCAAGCTGGCAGACTTCCTACAGTTATACGATGTCACAAAAATCTCCAAATGAAAGAACGAGGGCCTGCAAGTACCCTGCATGCTCATATTTCTTATACCTACTCAGAAGAAGACTGATGATTTTCACGCGGGCATATAATGGGGGTGACTTTAGAACGATACAGCTGTAAGTACTGCAAAAAGGAACAATCAGTAGGTTTTATTTAATGCTGTCCGTTCAAAGATCTACTTAGCGTGTAGTTGTGTGTTAGTGACGGCTTCGCTTTAATGACCTGACAGAAAGCCACAATACTGCCATCTTTAGCGCACTCATTCACAGCAGACCAGCCTTTGAGCAGTACACAAAGCCTGACTTGCGTCGCACACATGATATAACGTTCTGACACCATTATACAGCTTGTAGCCCAGCCAGAGTTCCAGCAATAAAATTGCAGCAATAACATTCCTGATAGTCTGAGCAGCTTAAAAACAACAGCATTGTAAAATTTGTCCGCGGCTGATTTTTGCCAAAGTCCGTACCACATATTATGTTTCATACAAAATCTTGTAACCGTAAAATACGCTTCAGTTTTGCTTATTTATTGTTTCGCTCTGCTGTTCCTTCTACTTTACCAAACTGTTCATGTAGTTTGGGAGCATGTTTCTGTTGTATTTTATTTAAGTTTGACTTTATGGTTTATCTTTATTGCCGCATTTACAACAATTGTAAAAACACTTAGAACCCAATCTACCTGCCAAAATACACTTGGGCATAATTAATCAAAGGTTATAGGCTAGCAGCTAAATTTCAAAAACAACCAAGAGCAAGACAGTCAATAAAACCAGCATAGAGTGTATGAGACACAAAGCAGCGTTGTTCAGCTTCCTAATGTTTAAGTGCCGGACTCCTTCTTTGCTTTTCACAGTCTGAGAATTAAAGGGGTTGTCTAATGCAGACTACCTGTCCAACTCTAATGAAGACAACCGGATTTATTCAGCCATCAACGTTGTGAGCTGCAGTATGAAACAGCGGCCGATGGCTGCAAGCTACGGACATGACAGGTCACATGGTGCAGAACTACGCTGCCGGTAACAACCACAATTATTACTATCTAGTGCAATATGTACATTATATAGACCTATAAATAGATACGTAAATCTTCACACTGGAAACTATATGACAAGCATGGCTCATTATTGTTTAACTGTATGATCCGCATAAAGCTCCTGTAATATAGCTGGATATTGCTGGCTTCAAAACAAACATCTTCAAAGAAGCAGACTCATTATCTTTTCATTATTCATTATTCAGACTGATGGAAACATCTTACTGAACCCTTAAAAGGGAGATGGTTATGGTTTTAGACAGGGCATAAAAAACTCTTGATTAGTTGTCAGGTAGGATATTGGGCAATCTCCTGAAGCAGCTCTCTTCTCCGCCTGGAGACAATAGAGGAAACACTAGCTGACAATGAAAATCGCCCAATTTTTTCTGAGACTTCTTCAAGCCATAATATTAAGTAAAGTATCTCAATTGCTCAACCATATTCAAGGCAGAGTGACAGTTTTATATTCACAATCGCCCTCCTCTTTTCAGTGATGCGCCTTTTTGTCATACTGCCTATACTTTTACCTTGCTTCAGTTTGAAATATTAAAGATGCAACAATTAAATAATCTTTGCATCATTAGCTCAACTGAAATGTCCTTAACTCAATATGTAGATATTAATAGGGCAGATACTCGTTTGAAAAATTTCCAAGTTCTATATTTTTGCTTATGGGTAGTAAACATAATCTATATCCACGTAAAACATAAGAATGGCCAATATAAAGCCCATTAACAAGGTAAATAAGAATGTGCGGTCTATGAATCAGTATGCAGTCAGTCGACATTCAACATGTCAACATTCACAATGGCATTGTGAAAGTCGACAGAATGTCAACACCCATTTTTAGGGTTAGGGTTAAAGTTAGGCTGAAATTAGTGTTAAGCATAGACTAATGGTGCGTACACGCTGGGCGATAAAGTGGACGACTGAACGATAACGATATCGTTATCGTTCAGTCATGCGCTTTATCGTCCATTTTTAACCCCAAAAAGATGAACGATGACGATGGCGCGCATTCCCACGGGTCGTTCGTCATCATCGTTCATCGGGCTGACATGCAGGCCAACCTGACGATCTCGTCAGGTTGCTGCATGTCAGGGAATGGGGGAGAGAGCCCGGCGCTGAACGATATCGTTAATGATACCGTTCAGCGGCTGTGCTCAATGTCTTGAACGACATTGAGCACAGCCTGCCGGGGACAACACTACACGATATCGCTCAGGGAGCATATCGTGTAGTGTGTACCCACCATAAAACTAAAGAGGAAATCCCACTGTCGACATGCTGACTGTTGGCATTCACAATGTTGACATTATGCCGGTGTCAATATTATGTAAGCGTTAACATTCTGTCCATGTCTACATTATGAATATGTACATTCAGTCCATGTCCATGTTCTGCTGTCGACAAAACATACAACGCCCCCTATGAATCAGCACATTGGTTATAATAATTGACATTGCAGCAAGTGTACTGTTTCCCAGCTTCACAAGCAGTATTTACTATCTTGGATTTGTGACACCAATCCAATGGTCTAGTTCAGACTCACTGGGGTAAATTTACTAAAATGAGAGGTTTTACAAGTAGAGATGTTGCCCATAGCAACCAATCAGATTCTACTTAACATTTAACTAGCACCTTCTAGAAGATAATAGCTAGCATTGCTATGGGCAACATCTCCACTTCTAAAAACTCTTAGTAAATTTACCTCACTGAGAGAAAACTACAGTATTACCTAGACAAGCATGAGCAGAATGACAATCTGAGTTAGTCTGTCCCTGAAAAGCAGTAAGAAATTCTGTAGCCACAGATATGATTTCCAAAGGTATTCCCTAGGGTTATATATATGAATGCCAGCATTGTTAAAACTTTGATCCTGCATCCATTCCACAATGCCCCCATATTTACAATAGCATACATCCCAATTTTGTAAGATGGTTATTTGGGACAAATGTGCATTGGCCGTGGTCATGTGCCCAGGACTGCAACATGCTAGACCATTTTCAGCCCCTCCCCTAAAGCATCTCTTTAATGCTGCAAAAGTGTAGATGGCACCCGTTCTTCCAGAGGGCATAACATCAACCTTCTGATCCAATCAGGACAAAGATGTACCAAACAATATGGCAGGACAGAGACCTCAAATCGGGAGCGTCTTGCCTAAATCAAAACAGTTGGCAGTTATACAATCACACATGACCAAGATTTACTTAAGAGGGGAAACATGTTGTTGATGCGGTGATTTGAACTCACGGTCCTAGGGCCCTGGGTGTGCTCGCAGCAGAATCCGGTCACATGGTCTACAGTTACCATGGCAACATTCATAATGTCAACACCACAATGTTGACATTAGAATGTCAACATGGTTCAACTTTTCGACAGGCACCATGCTGACATCCTCAAAATGTTGAAAATGTCGACATTCTCAGACTGCCGTTGGTTAGGTGCCACAGGGAGGGTTAGGCTATGGGGGAAGATTAGGGTTAGGCTTAGGCACTAAGGGGCCTATTCATCAACACTAAAATAACAGTTTTAAGGACATTTTCCTTAATTACGTTATCTTAGTATTCATGAAGACACTTAACACAGGAGATATCACGGATATCTCCTGGTTAAGTTTGCCTGCGTTAATTTCCACACTCCCCATACATTAGTATGGGGATATGGAAATTAGGCTATTCATCAAACTCAGAAAATTACACAATTACCGCAGCTGTAGGCAGTGCGCAGCACACATTCCATCTGCGGTAAGTTAGAGTAGAGAGGGATAACTATCTATTTCCCGAAAAGCTGTCATCGCAAAAATGACAGCTTTTCGGAATAGATAGTTATGGAGAGGAGGAATGATGGCGGAATGATGAATTCCTCCGGTAATTAGGTAGCACTCCATGCGAGTTCTAAACCTAATTACCTCCAGAGAATTTTTAGTTACTGTATGATGAATAGGCCCCTAAGGGGAGTATTAGGGTTAGGGGTAAAATACTCACCCAAACTCCCGCTCTAACGCCTGCACCGGTAGTGTTGTTCACATGGCCGCTAGGACCCGACGCTGGAGACTCCGCTGCTAGATAAGTGTTTGCCACCAGGGATGTTAGGTTGACATTCTATCATGTAGAGATGTCATCCGTGTAGACTGATGAATGCTGACATGGTCAATGTCGACATTTCACCATGTCGACATTCTCATGTCGACCTGGTAATATCGACATAAGAACTGTTGACCTAACATACCATACCCATTCACAGCCAGGGTGCTACAGTATGTGTATGTTAGTTATTTGCCCGGGATGCCTCCCAAAGATATATTGGTAGATTAATTGACTTCATGCTAAGATGGCCGCACTGTGTCAGTGATTGGAATATTAATTTGCAAACAGGAGCAGAGACTAATGCAGGCCATACATCTACGGTCCCAATACTCGCCCATCCCAATCATTGTTTGGTCGGGAATCAGTGATTGCGGATTCCCAACATGTTGATTTTCCCTGATTTCCCAACCCTGGCGTCGACAGAACAGGTAATTGGGGCAATATATTGCAGATGTATGGGCCCCATAAACTGAATAAATGCTCTGGTTGTACAGTACAGTGCTACAGGAATGGAAATAACAGATACAGTACATTTACGAGTAGAATGTAGGCAGCAAAGTACAGTATATGAACCAATAAAACCTTTATTAGCAAATACCCTTATGTGGTGATTTGTGCAAGACAGGGAAACTCAGGGCCTGATTCAGATGTGGTCCCTATTTTGATGTTCACGCAGTTGAGTGGTTATCAGTGGATTGCGCATGCCTCTTAGCCACAATGCGCACGTTCTGCACCTCAAATGCAATTAAATGGGTTTACGGTTGTACAGAAGTAACGATTTATTTGCAAGTGATTGACAGGCAAGGGCCATTTTGTGGGAGGTAACACGAAGTGGCGGTAACAACGCGGGCATTTCATGACTGTTTATGGGGCGTCTGTCTATACTGTAGCTGCGCTCCCATATTTACTCAGATGGTCTATTATCAAAGGATCTGCGACCACCGATGAATATTTCTACGCAGTTGTTTGGATCTGCGAGGCCGTCGGTGGGCGTTTCCAGGTGGCTGCAGCATTAACGTACACATCTGACTTAGCTAGTAATTAATTGTGCATATAATGAAAATATTGCAATTCTTTTTCTTTTATTAAATCTTTATTTATTTAACAGAACAGCAATAACCGTGACTGCAACAGAAAGGCCAGTCTGCTGTAATATCCTCTCAGTTCTGCAACCTACACTTACTTGAGCAAAAAGGTTTTAGAAAATACTATGGTTACTTTTAAACTACTGATTGCTAAATGAAAGTAAAAAGCTCGGTATCCACATCTTAATTCACAGTTCAAGTATAGACTGTACCAAAAGGTCCCCAGCAGCCGTAATAATTAGGAGAAAATGGGGTAATAGGGCCGACATGAGAGAAAAGGTATAAGCCGCTCATGCTCGCGGAGTGGACCGCCATTAGCCTGCGCTTGGAGAAACCTACAATTTAAGGTGAAGATAAAACACGGTTAAGTATAGAATGACAAAACTTGGCATTGCAAGGGAGGTGCGGATGATTTCAGGAACAGAGGCTATAAATCAGACTCTGGTAGCGCTTACTGTTGTGTAAAATGGAATTAATTATTATTTTTTATTTCACCTCCCTTTGCTACAGATTATGACTCACATTCAATGAAATAAATATAAATATAGGTGTTTATACTGTACCATAAAAGATAAAGGGATGTACCCGCAGCTGCAATTATCGCACATGTGGATGTGCGCAAATATGCTAATGCAAAAGCGGCCGGGACTTGTAGTGAGACGCCCACCTGAGTACACATACGCAGCATCGGACGCTGATCATGCAAACATCGATTTCTGGAGTCTATGGTTGATCAGAATGACCGCCGTAATGGAGATGCCGGAGCCATGTTTCTTGTGTACGCGATTGCAGAAGCAGGATGTAACACGCAAAAAAAAAATCGCTCCATTTGCAAAAACATCGGCATAGCGTGCAACTCTGAATCCGGACCAAAATTATTCAACTTTTTGGGCCTGATTCTGAGTTGGAAGCAGTGTCGATGATGCAGGCAGTTGCCCAATGCTGTAAGTCTGTGCGTCGCACAGCGCGTTACCTCTCAGAGACGCAGTACAGAATTGGATGCAGCATGTGTGGATTTTAATGGGGGTTCCTGGGAGGTAAGGGGCTGGCTAAGCCGACGCGGGCATGTTGCTGAAAGCAGCTGCGTCCAAAGATGCCCAGCCACTTACACAGGCGGCCATACTAAACTGCACATGCCATAGGGCTGGTGCAAATTTTGATGGTGCACCTAAAGACGCTCCGGACCGGAAATGCACTGTCTCAAGACGCTGCAAGTGAGCATCTAGTATTCGGATAATCAATGGCGGCATTAGATGCTACGGCGCCAAATGACTCAGTCCAACTCAGAATCAGGCCCATTGCGTTTACTGTAGATGAGGTAGAACAGGGAATATTCTCTCCCACATCGACAGTATTTTGCCAGATGTATCAGTGCTCACTCTGACGAGGATAACATTATTATTTAATAGGTTTGTATTCTTTCAAGTAATCAGGCAAGAAAATATTAATACATGTAGGAAATGTCGGTTATGTGGAATTTCTGTCATATATAGCATGTTGTCTTTCTCCCATTAAAACAGTTTTCTTTACCTTGGAGTAAGTGAATATGACAGGGTACATGTCTCACACAGCCTTCATTACTACAGCAATGTTTGTGCAGCTTAGCGAAAAATCTACCTCAGAATAAGTTATGTCTCTCAGTATCTCCTAATGAGCATGCAAAGGTAAAACAATGTTATATTTGCTTAAAGGAGAAATGATAATATATTCATATATACTGTACGTACATATCTTGATATGATAGGTTCTGGATAAATGTAGTTTCAACTTATAATAAGATCTAAAATAAGAAAATATATTTTCCAGAAATCGGTCTATGCATTAGGGGTCGGAGCACCTTTTATATGCATTCTGCATTCTGTAAAACTGGTTACATACAGCTAGAGCGGGAACAACCTGTAGGTAATAAGAGTATAAAGGTCTGTTCAGTCAGATTTTCCCCCAGATATCATCTCAAGGCCTGACTGTGAACATCCTTCCCTAATTTTCCCTCACACCTTTACGGGGTGTGATGGAAGATTAATTAATATACTAGTCACAAGTGCCTTTGCCCGAACGTTCCAGAGGCCCTTTATGCTGGTAACAGCTGCAAATGATAACTCAGGTTAACCAACTCACGTGTATCCGTGTATAAGCGGACTCTGGGCCTGATTCACTACAAATCGCAATATAGCGTACGCACGCAGTTTTACAATAAATAAATGCTAATCTATATCGATCGCAATGCTGCCGCACTACTACATAAGGACGCCCACTTCACCTACACTCACATCCGTAATGTTTAGCAAGACTGAGAAAACATCGGTACAGCCGAGTACCATCGAAGCCTCGCACACAGTTAAGGCCGGTCAGACCTTTCTTAGGAATTGCTAACTTCAGCGCACGCTTTGAGGCCTCAGGCTGCGTATGGTATCACAGTGGCTAATTTATGCACACCCATGCAACGCTGTGGAAATGCACTGGCACAGCTGTGTTTGGCCGACCACCCCTCCCAGTCACCGCCCTCAAACGGTACTTCCTCTTAATCACTCTGCGATGGGTCTGCGTAGTCACTGCGATCGCAGTGGCCAGTTAGCGCATGCGCACTGCGATGTATACGCATGCTCAGAACGCAACAATCGGCTGCTGCGTGCGTATAAGCGACTACTTTCCTTGCTGAATCAGGCCCTCTAAACTTGAGTGGTTAAGCCAATATTTGGCCAATCATGAGTATTCAGGCATTATAATGAGCACTCGGTAGTAATAAAAAGTATGGGGTTTAAAACTCAAATATATTAAATTAACATCAAATCTCCAGCTTGCGTTTATTATATTATCTCAATTTGCTCCAATTTTGCCTGTTTAGATGTGTAAAAGCTTTAATGAATCCTTATATGAGTTTTCTGTCTTTGCATATTTCCATTATACAGTCATGGCAGACAGGGGCGTGGAAGATTTTATGTGGATGGGCAACATAAAATTGCTCTAGCACCCTCCTCCCTCTCACTTACCTGAGTGGCCATGGACGGTCAGGGGCTGTGATTTATAGCAATATGCTACACAGCCCCTGCACCGCATGGACGGGGAGGTGTAACATATAGAGGGGTATTCAATATGGGAGCGAAAAGTCCGTGCTGGACTTTTCGCTTCATATCGGAGATTTTCCTGGGATAAAGTATCGGGCGCGCGCCCGCTTTATCCCCGTATTCAATATAAAACCTACTAAAACGGGACGCTGCGAAGTGGGATCTGCGTAAAAAAACGAAATTTTCCTGGAATAAATTGTAGGACCCCCTAAAGTTGTAAAAACATGGGGGATCACTATGGTAGCCCCGTTTTAGCCTGCAAATGAAAGTCGGGGATTTAAATAGCAGCAGCAGGTGTTTTTTCCCGACATTGAAGAAGAGTTGCAGAAGAGCACTTAAGTTTTTCTTTCGTTTTTTTAAAAATGGGTACTAGCATATTTTTATGTCCCTAAAGTAAGTTTTTAAAAATTCTGCAACTATGCACCTGCCGCTAATAGCCTATTCTAGAAAACACCTGCCGCATACTTGCAGAATAGCCCTGACCCTATTTCCCTATTTTTAAACACTTTTTTCCCCCCAAAAAAATTTTCACCCCAATTTTTAAATTAATTTTTTGGGGTGTCTCTATTTTTTTTTTAAACTTTTTTTGACACAGTTATTTTTAAAATGTAATTCCCAGGGATGCAGGCTATTTTTTTTAAGCCTGCACCCCTAAACCCCAATTCTGCACTTTTTTTTGCCACCTATTCAGTGGTGAAAAGTTATCCCCGTTTTTTCAAAGACTTTTCGAACCTGCGAAAAGTCTTTGAAATTGAATACGGTGTAAAACCAAAACCTCCGAAAATTATGTCATTGGTGCAAAAACTGAGTTTTCGCTCCATATTGAATACCCCTAATGGTCTTTAAATTAAAGCACCGCACATTACACCTCCGTGCACTCCAGGGAACGTGTAGCCTATTGCTACAAAGCTCAGCCCCTGACCGTCCACAGTCACCACTCTTTTCAAATATTTGGGGGGTGAGAGCGGTCCCCTTGCTTCACCCCCCCTATTCCAACGCCCAAGATGGCAGGTGGCAAAAACACAGCTCTGTATGCAACCATAGTGTGAGAAAAGTACATCTACTCTCATGCACTAAAATAGTGGAGAAATATACTGCAGCACTAAACACATGCTGGCCTATCATCATCATCCTCACACTGTCTGCAGCTTGATTGGACCAACTAGCATTTCTCCACAGAACGGTAAGTTGGACGAAAGGTAACTGTAATGCAAAGGAA
Source organism: Taudactylus pleione (assembly GCA_031769625.1). Lineage (NCBI taxonomy): Eukaryota > Metazoa > Chordata > Amphibia > Anura > Myobatrachidae > Taudactylus > Taudactylus pleione. The sequence continues at coordinate 1,472,613 of JAUIMM010000200.1, read as the reverse complement.
GGGAGACTTGCTAGAATCAAGAATAATCAGACAGAGACAGCCTGGTTCAGTGCACAGTAATACACATGAATGCAAGGGGACAAGGCTAAGTCAGCGATAACTAGTGACGATACACAAGTTGACGATACAGAAGCTGGGGCAAACGCAGGATTTCTAGAGAGGGGTTTCCAAATGCTTGATTTTAGAGTGAGTGTGGCCAGTCAATGAATAGAGCATAATTAGCACTTAACCAGATATAATATGCATGATACAAAGTGCAGTGTACTGTATGTCATAATTCCAACTTATACAGAGCTAAGCCATTAGATGCGGAAGTAGAGCAATTCCTGTCTGAGTTGAATATTTTTATTTCAGACTAGCTGAAGTACCCGGCGTTGCCTGGGTTTAAATCTTCAAGTTATTAAGTTAGGCATCCCAGACTAATTGCCAAACTAGTATGTCTTCTGGGATCCAATGGTACCACTCTGTGAAGATTTCGTCCAAATCCATCCAGTGGAAGGCTCAGAACAGGCTGCCTAGGTCAAAGTTCTGCCCAACGTACACCAACTGGAGATCCGACAGGACCATAACCCCCGTAACCCTGGCCAGGATCCAACTGGACCACCTTGCGCTGGTTTCACCACTGTGAAAATATTCATTAAAATCCATCCCGTGGAAGGCCCAAAACAGGCTCCCGGGTCAAAGTTCTGCCCAGCATACACCAACGGATGGTCCGACTGGGAACTAATCTTCAAGTTATTAAGCTAGGCATCCCAGACCAAATGCCAGGGGAGAGGGGTTTTCAGTCAACCGGAACCACCCCCCCCCACACCCTCCCTTGTGTTTGCCTTTCAGAAGCAGAATGCAGCAGCAACTAGATTACTGGCTATTATTACAGGGCATGATTTATATAGGAAGTGCTCAAATGTGCTGGAAAGCCAAGAGAACAGTTAGAATAAAATACTCAGAGCAAAGACCAGGGCCTCTGTCGATTTTTATAGAATACACAAATAATACTAATTTATTTCTAAACACCAATAAATAATACCCATAATTCTGTTGTCATTGCTTACACTCTGGTGCTGGTTTTAAGTTGGACACAAAATGGCTGTATTTGCAGAAACCACAGAAGCAGGGGTGTATCTATAATGGGTGCACGGTGTGACTAAAGTCCAGGAATGATGATGTTTGTCCATGAAAGATGACGTTTTGCCTCTTTCTGAGTCCCGTTTTTTGGAGGGAAATAATCCGAACCTGGCGTGCAAAACCGAACTAATCCGAGCCTGCACATCCCTAGTCCAGGGGGGCCCCCGCACCACACACCCTGCACCCATAATATACTTACTTCTCCGGAGTCCCACGTCCGCGCGGGGGTCCGGTGCTGTAAAAATGTCTGTAAAATGGCTGCGGTGGCCATTTTCCCATTGTTTGCGCATGCGCAGTACAGGGAAAATGGCCACCGCGACCATTATCCCAGGTGACCTACGCAATCGCTATAGACTTTGGGCACACTCTAGTGCCCAAAGTCTATAACTCCAGCGCTGGCCGCGCACAGCTCAGTGCGCTGCCGGCTGCCAAGCGTAGAGAGGAGGGGACCCGACACAGAGACTGCAAACGGGCCCCCTCCTCTCTAGAAACGCCCCTGCACAGTGGCCAGATTTACTACCTTAAGCTAATGTGAGATTCCGTTTAGCTAATGTGGGGGATTATGGGCCTGCAAGCGGAAAGCCATGCTGCCCACTGATTTGAACTATCCCATACGCACGACTCAGTGTAGAACAGAACTCAAGCTACATGACCGCAATACTCCTACAAGTCAAAGTAGTTCCGTGCACTCGCATTGTCGCAGCCCCAAAACGCGTGGGGTGGAAGATGACAAGTGGGAAAGAAGAAGAAAGATCTGATCCAGTATGTTTAGTATTTTAATATATTGTTTTCATTTTTTTTTACTTTTCTAGCTGATATTTATGTATTTCTTTAACTTAAAAATAACATTTTTAAATTAACAATGATTAATGTTTATTGTTTCTAGGTCAATTATATGGACACCTCTCTGATTAGTGAGCTGCTTCTGTTGATTATTTTTGAGTCTTTAAATCAACGAGATAAAGAATAGAGAAAGACTTTTATTAGCTGATTACACTTATTGAGAGCCCAGTACTGTGTGTTTTTACTGCTCTGTACATCTCTGTAGCATGCTAAGCTGGGAACACACCTGATACATTTATCTGCACATCGACTGATCTGCAGATACATCTGTAGACTGTGTATAACATATGTTCTACACAGGGATGACGAGAGGGGGGGGGAAGTGTACTAATTACCCGGACCCTGGCTTGCTGGAGGGGTCTGGTGGGGGATCAGGTCCGATGCCGCCCCCCTCACTTTTACCTGACAGCAGCCCATCATATGCTGCTGTGTGTTGGGCTCCAGTGGGAGACTGCTCACTCCTGCTGAGCAGCAGCAGTCTCTTCTGCCTGTGGGCCCCCCCCTGGATATGCACCAGGCTGAGGGGCTCACAATGCCCCCTCCCCAGTGCCCCTCCCCAGTAAGGGGATGTGGCCACGCCTCCCGCTATTAGGTCACACCCCCTTCCCCCGGGCCGGCTCTCTACGGCCCTGGTCCTGCATACAGAATGCACGATCCGGGATTTACATGCGCTCGCCCAGCTGAGCTGTCAATCACCACTGAACCGTGCCGCAAGTGTACGGGCGGCCGACTGACCGCCAATACACACAGCATGATGCCCCAATATATCTGCAGATATATTGGGCATTGGCTGTGCAGCTCAGCCGACATGATATGTCTGTGAATGACGTCGGTAGGTGGGGGTAGATGGCAGCCGGCTCCGGGAGACTTGCCCACTTTTACGGGTGGCCAAGTATGCAAGTATGAAACAGGTTACTGTGGCACCCTTATAATTTACAAGAAACTTTCCTTTTTATGTAGAACAAGTAAAAAAAAATTACAGAAAACTGCATGAAAAATTATGCTTTACAGCCTGATTTCCTACAGCACATTCATGTACCCCTTAGACACACTCAATGGTATAGTCTCTGAGTACTATCCAATGACCCCCCCCCCCCCCCCCCGATTATCCTAGATTACTTGAGAGGTCTACCAAAACCTTTTCGCCTATTCTTTGATGTTACTTCAGTTAGTGTTTTGTTGGGACCTCGCAACTCCTATCAACCCTCCTCTCGGCCACTCTATTTTATAGTGACCTTTCTCTCTCTTTGGAGACCTTGTAATGGTTGAAATTAATGTATTGTATGATGACTTGAATTGTTGTGTCCCAGCAATTTTGGTTAATATATCATTATTGTGACATTATCTGTACGTCTGCTATCAATACTCTGGATTATTGTTTGACGAAGAAATTTAAACTGTATTGTTCTGCGGTGTTTCAATAAAAACTATTACTAAGAATAAATCCTTTTTTAACGCTACTGTTCTGATAACAACGTCGTCTAATGATGGCGTTTCCAGAGCAGGGTGTACTGCCTTGAGGCGTGTTAGACTCCCCCAATATGGTTATCGCCAGCAATATCCCCATAAAAAACACACATTGTGCTGAAAGGGGTTGTCTCTCACCTGAATTGCCCACATTCTGGTGGGATCAGCTGGAGTGAAGCCTGTGCATTGGCAGTAGAGGAGTGGAACTCTATGTTTTCACAGTTGCACAGGCCCGGCTGCAACTCAACACTGAGCAGCATAGTATGTAGTGTCAGGGACCAAGGGCTATGTAGTGTCAGGGACCAAGGGCTATGCTGGGAGAGCAAGGCCGATTGTGGCTGCAAGTCACTGCTGACTAATGTGTACGAGGAGTGCTGGGACTTTTATGTTCATTTATTATTTTATTACCAGTGATTTATATAGCGCACACATATTCTGCAGCGCTTTACAGAGAATATTTGGCCATTCACATCAGTCCCTGCTCCGGTGGAGCTTACAATCTATGTTCCCTACCACATGCACACACACATACACATACACACTGGGGTTAATTTTTGTTGGGGGCCAATTCACCTTCCTGTATATTTTTGGAATGTGGGAGGAAACAGGAGTACCTGGAGGAAACCACGCAAGCACAGGGATTGTCCCAATATACAAACTCCACACAATTAGGGCCGTAGTGAGAATCTAACCCACGACCTCAGCGATGTGAGGCAATAATGCTAACCATTACACCGTCTGTGTTTAGTTGTTCATTTGTGTTATATGCCTGTGTGTGTCCAGGCCTAAGCTCATATATGCTAAGTGCAGTGTCTGCTGCCATTAAAAGACACTGCTTTACTGAATACCTGCCTGTCTGGAATCCTCATTTCTATACCCCATGTTACAACACATATACACACTATGTTGACAAATTGATTGGACACCCCACACAAGTGAAATGCGTACCATTGCACACGAGTTCCAAATGGGCACTAATGTGGCGGTTTGAACAAGAACAATTCGTAGGGAGGCTCATGCACTTGCAGTTCTACGAACACAACAAATGTTTTTATCAGGGCGACAATGCCACCTGTCACGTTTCCACCAGCACTTAACCCAATTGAGAACCAAGACGAATTGGAGCGACGGGTGCATTCTAGGATGACTCGACCTTCTTCAGTGTCACAGTTGGTGACTGTACTTAATAGGAATGGCAAAACATACCGCCTGCTGTTGTCCAGGAATTTGTGGACAGTTTGCCAAGAAGGGTGTCTGCAGTAATCACTGCACGTGGTGGACCTACAAAGTACTGAGTCAAACAATACCAGAAATGCCATTTGAAATTTAGAGATGGACCGCAATGCTTCTTTGCACTGGCCCCTCTGGCAATAAGCACCAGCCAATCCCTGTTTGTGACTTTTAATATCCGTATAAATTACAGTAGGGAGTTCATTATCACATATATAGCTCTACAAACCCAACAGAACAGCTCACCAGGCGCATCAGCCATAGAGGAGACACTGACAACTTGACGCCATTTCAGATGTGCTAGTTTGCAATTACTTTCCATAATAAAACTGTAAACACAATAGATTTTTATATGACATGTTTTCATGAACTAAAAACTGAGAAAGCTAGCAGACTAGTATTAAACATAAACAACTGACATTTATTTACTCTCGTTCTTGATTACATAAATTAAATTAATTGCAATCCTAGCATCTTGCTTAGATCTGACTTGATTATGTAATTAGGTAATTATCTCAGCTGTCCAACTGAAGATGAAGCAGAGATCCACACTACTGAACTGCGGCTCCCTTTACATGTTTGAAAATGTGTGTACTACAGCTTCTCATATTTGACAGATTGACGTTATTCAAATCATTGGAAATGAAACAATACTTTCAAATACAAATGAGTTTTCTTCCAAAGCGTCACTTAAAGATCAACGTATTTCTCCATCTCATACATTTATAAAATAGATGCAGCAATATTAGCCAGCTCATACCTCCCTACTCTCCCAGGAGCATCCGGTGAGCTCCCTAATTTTTGGAGAATCCCACGAACACCTGGAGTAGTTGGTCAGCCTCCCGAATCCCGCATACCCTGTGTGTAATGAGCGTTAAGGGGTGGGCACAGTAACGCAATTGGCAGAGAATTGTGTCATCTTGGCACCTCCCCCTGCAATTTGCATCATGATGTTGCTAGGGGCGGTGCCTAATGATGACAAGCAATCAGCCCTATCAGTGATCAGTAGCCTACGCAGTGTCCAAAGGCAGAAGTAAAGGGATCACATTTGCCATCTTTTTATTTCCTACTGATTGTTGGGACGGGCTCTTATCAGACCCCATGCCTAAGCGATTTAAATGGGCAAATTTGAACAAAAAATAAACCTTATTGCAACGATAATAAGGATTCTTAAGTTTCTGGAGCACATTGCATATTATAATATGTACCATTACATTAAGCTATAGGAGGGTAGGTTATTGTTAGGTACTCGGAGGAGAGTTAAGGGTTAGCAATACTCACCATCTGAAGTTGCACATGATTTGTGGGAAGTCAGCAGGACATCATTGCCGGACACGGAAAACACTGCTAGAGCTGCTGGACCAAGTAAGTCACCACTAGACAACTAGGGATGTTTTGTCAACATTCTAATCATGACGACATTTAATCAGTGTCGACATAATGAATGTCAACAAAATATATCACATCCATATATTTTATAAGTCATTTTATCATGGTGGTAAGTACTTGTGCCAACACATCTATTCCCCCAATTCCAGTAGAGTAGATACACCTAAAAATCTAAAATAGCAAATACATATAAAATTATAGAACATCCTTAAAGAACTTTAAAGTGCAGCTTACTTCCCGTGGCAGTTCTGTGGAGCGTGGACCAGGCTTATGAAGCCTTTCTGGTAATCTGGGCCTGGTAACATTCATGGCAATGCAGCCTGCTCTAGGAACCAGTGATTCAGACATCTACAATACTGGCCTGCTTATCAAATTCCCGAAGACAGAATGAATTGTCATAAAAAATAGCCATGTAAAACACGCCGGCACAATAAAACAGATAGCAAAAACAAAAACATAATTACACCTTCTTACAAGCAAACTGAGATCAGTGCAGCATGACAGTTTAATATACGTACAGCAGACAGAAAAATACTATCATGTAAACGTTTTGTACATGTCATCAAAGTTCTAAACTGTCTGTTGGATGGTAGTTTATTAAATAACCTATAATTCGGATGGATAGGATAGAATACCTCTAGTTCTCTTTAAAACTCTTTTTTTCATAGCGGTAACATCACCCCAAATACTTTTCCTGCAGTCCTAACCAGATGTTCAAGCGCACCTAGCACGGCTACAGTACAATTGCCAAACCATACTGTACAATAACACCGTAAGCCAAGACAGTCTCAACTATGCATCGGTAAATATTTAAAAGAGTACCTCTAAACACACAGGCCGCCCTCTACCGTCTCAAAAAAGAGGTGTTGCTGCGTCTTTTTAAATAAAAACGTAGCATTTAATGACCATGTCAAATTACTGGAGATCTGGATCCCTAAAAATTTGAAGTGTTAGATGACCTGACCTGAATGGTCAGGTCGTCTAACACTTCTGGTAGCTTAGACATGCTTGCCGACATTTAGCTCCCTCTTTCCGGGACGGTGCTGTCGGGCCTTCACAGCAGGGGAGTGTGTCGCTGTAAAAGGAGGCGTGACCCGGCAGATGATAATTGGCATAATTGGGGGTGGGGCCTGACAGCGCAATCGCGTCATCGTGGCCGCGCCTCCTCTTCACAATGCCAATATTAATTGGATTGTCAAGCAGGGGACGGGGCCACGATGACACGAGATCACAAACTTGAATCAACTCACCATCGGGCAAACTTGGAAGTACTTTTCATGAAAAAGATGCAATTTGCAAATTTACCAAGATTCGAGATTACAATCTCGGGTGAGATTAGAGCAAGCTCGCAGAGAAATTGAAGTTTCAAACACTCCTGAGCTGCGAGTTTGCCAGAAACATACACAGATCAGTGTGATTTGTATGTTTCTGCATATGTACTTAATGTAAAGTGTATATATTATAAAAAAATTACGTAGGGTCCTCCCCAAAAGACATAACCAGCCCTGAACTGGTCAGCCAGTCCTGGTCCCAAAAATTATGGTGAACAAAACAAGTAGGGTTCCACTGTAATTTAGGAACCAGCACCTGACTGCAGGAGCAGTGCTGGGTCTAAATATAGGGGGGAAAAATGCGTAGTGGTCCCCCTATATTTAAAACCAGCACCGGACCCAAACCGACCGGGGTGTAATGCCACAGCCAGGAGACCCTATTACCGGGGTTCCATGGCCAAAGCATTAACACACCAATTTGGTCAGCCCAAACCGAGGATCTCAGGGGAGGTGGGGACCCCCCAAAAAGGGGTCCCCCTCTCTCAAAACCCCAGGCTTGGTCTGAAGCCCAGGGCTCTTCAATGCACCCCTGGGCTGTGGGTACTGGGGTAATAATGTGTAAAATTAATAAAAACTATTGTATTTTACAGTGGTACTACAGGTGCCAGCATGCCGGCACCTTTACCCCCACTGTAAAATAAATAGTTAAAAAACCACAGTACACACACACCATATACAGTAAAACTTTATTACATACACCTAACCCACTCACACATGCTTACATGTGCCAGCTGGTCTGTCCCCTTGTCCCATGTAGATTCCATGGGTGTACCTGGAAAAAAGATCCCATACTCACCTCTATCCTGGCGCCGCAATCCATAGCATCCCTGTACTTGGCAAAATAAGAAAATCAGTCACGCGATCCATGCGGACAGGTGCAAGTATATGTTGTGATATAATACTTGAACCTTGCGAAATTACAGATGACCGTGATCATCTGTTATTTTCCACGGGCCGCTAGCCAATCAACGGCCGCTCATTGGCTGGTTACACGTGGGTCCCCTACATGTGTGCTATGCAGAGCTTCAGTGTTTGTTCCTTCCCAACCCCCCCTCCCAACCGGCGGGACACTGCGACCCGTGGATGGGGCAGCAGGACAGTTGGGAGGTATGAGTCTACACCCAGAAGAGTATGCAAGTCTCTCAGAGCCAGCCGCTACCCGTCCGCACCCTTCCTGCAGGGCCCGGCCCTTGCCGAGCCCCTCCAACAGGCACGAGCCCAGGTCAGCAGTACCCCCTCACCCACTTCTGAATGCCCCTGTTGTTACATACACACAATGGGAACGGGTGAAACTTTGTATTATAATCCACTGCATTAGTTCAGCCCACAGAATGGCTACCTCTACTGTTTGTAGGTGAAAGAGACTTTAAAGGATTCATCCAGATAATTAATTATATCTATTCTAATGATGCTCACATTACCAAATGATTACCCATAAAAGACACCTTCTAGGACAAAGGATAATTCTAGCCATGAGATAATTACCAGGAATAAACGTTTTAGAATTCTGGACACAGTATAGCTGGCTTCTTCTCTGCCGTAGTGAATTGTTTATCCGGTAACTATCCCTGTTATAAAGCAGGACTAATCTTTGTTGCTGTAGTAAAACTTAATCTACTGTGGGACAACATAATTAAGTGTCAGAGTTTAGATATATGGTAGAAGAGGCAGCAAGAATAATCCCGGTTGTACGTCAGTGATAATTTAGTTTATGGCAGAGAGGTAATGGAACTGCAGATTATTAGCTGAAAGGTGCATTGTTTTATCACTTCCAGTGTTTTGACCGAGCTGCATGTTTCCATGTTTTTTTCCGCACTCCAATTCTGGTTGACCTAATAAAAGCTTAATGATACAGTTTCTTGTGATATATAACTGTGCGGTGTTTATCCGAGTCAAAAGGAAAAGCTACACCGCAAAGTTAAACTGACATGTCCGATTTCCTCCACCTCTTGTCCTGCTTATGGATCATAGTAATATGTAACAGCTCTGTCTACAGCACAATTGCTGAACTGTAGTCTTGATAAATTGCACCTAAATAAACTCCTGCATACAGTAGCAAAGATATGCCTTGCTTTGTTACAATGGAATTCCATGCTGCAGGGTTGTACTGAACAGTAAATTCTCAGGATGGCAGAGTGCTCCTATCCAGTGCTTAAAGTGGTCCTAGAGACGTGATGGAACTCACCCCTCCCGCATCCTTGGCGCCGCCCTGCAAACTAAAACGTATAAATTTGTGCTCTCCCTCGTTTCAATAAAGGGACAGTGCTCGTCATAGCCGACCCCCCCCCTTGCAAAAGGGGTGTGGTCTCAAGACAAATGGGTGTGGTCACACAATAGTATCTCCAATTAAAATTACGCCACACAGTAGCACTCATTCGCATTACACCACACATAGTGCCCCTCATTCACATTACACCACATACAGTAGTATGTCCCTTATCCATGTTATGACACACAATAGTGTCCCTTTTACACAATGCACACAGTGTCCCTTATACACAGTGCCGACAGTAGTAGTGTCCCTAACACACATAATGCCCACAGTAGTAATGCCCCTTATAAAATGCCCACAGCAGTAGTGCCCCTTACACATAATGCCCACAGCAGTAGTGCCCCTGATGCAATGCCCACAGTAGTGGTGCCCCTTATGCAGTGTCCCCAATAGGGGTGCCCCTTATGCAGTGCCCCCAGTGATAGTGCCCCTTATGCAATGCCTCTAGGAGTGGTGCCCCTTATGCAGTGCCCCCAGTGTAGGTGCCCCTTATGCAATGCCTCCAGTCGTAGTGCCTCCAGTCGTAGTGCCCCCAGTTGTAATGCCCTCATTAGTAGTGCCCCCAGTAGTAAAACAAACATACAATACTTACCTTAAGCACCTCTCCTGCGTCCGCTGTCGTCCGACTGCTCCAGTGGTCCTCGAAATTATGGGAGAGACGTCATGACGTTTCTCCCTTCAACCACTGCGGGAGTCGGAAGGCAGTGCTCAGGTGTGAGCTCCAGCCTCCGGCTGCCGCTGTAGGTAAATAGACGGGCGCCCACTGGTAACAAAATCTCAGCGGGCGACTGACACCTCTCCAACCCGGCACCTCCCTGCGCAACAGGCCGGGTAAGGTGGGCTGGAGGAATAGAAGTGACGGAAGGCAGTTCTGCCCCATTCAGGCCCACTTTAACTCCTGCTCCTATCATCTATAACAACAAGATACAGTATTGAACAGATCTCTATTGAACAGATCTCTTCTCTGAACAGAGAAACTATAACCAGACATATGATATATTTACTATTCTACAGCTATTTAAATTCTTCTAAATGAAATATTTTAATGTGTCTGTATGAAGTTAGACATTTTTGTCAGCTATAATTTCATGAGAATTATAGACTGCCCATTGTAATTCTGATGTGCGTTCTATAAAAAAACATTAAACTGCGGGAAGTCTTCCAGCTCTGATTGGCTCTGAATGATCACATCACATTAATATCAGAGAGACATATTTACACCATCGGCTAAGCTAAACATTGTCTAAGAAGTTAGAGCACAAAGTACAACATAGAGCAGGGGGAACATTTTTATGACTTTCTAAAGGATGGTATATGTGTTTATAATTGTACATTTCGCTTAGGGACATATTTGTTAATGTATTACTTGCGGTATTAATGGCATTTCAAAGGATTGACGCAATATTTAGTGTAGGTACCATTTAATATCAAGTATAACTATAGATATCAGAAATATCTGAGGCACCCCTCGCTTTTTTCTTGCAAATGTAGCCCCCTGTAGCTTTCAATGGGGACAGCAAAAAATAGGCAATTTACCATGCTCCGAAAAGTTTAGCTTTACGGAGCTGGCACCCAATACAGTAACTAATGCCAGATTTAGAGGGTGTTAGACATTATAGTCTATATGCTACCTTTCTGCATCTTGTTCACCAGAAAATGGTCTTTGAATCCCTCCCTGGCATCCATTCACGGCCTAAAGGCCACGCATTGTGCATGGTAGTATGCCCTGGAAGCATAGTGATAACTATTGCTATCACTATACTGAAACTCTTTGCCAGGACATGTTATCGAAGACTATGTCGTGTCAAGTGATTCTTGATAAGTTGCCCCCTACTCAGGCTGTACAATTAATCTTACATATTTCTGCAAAATCTGAATGACAGAAAGGTAAGTGAACTGTTTCATCCCAGCTTCAAAAAAAAAAAACAGGCCATGTAATCTGCCAATATCCCTGACTGAAATGTGGGACAAACTAATCCACAATCCCAAGCTACTGTATCAAAACCATATCTCCAAAACTCTCCCTATTGGTTAATCAGAACCAGTGAGAAGGGGGTGTGTACATGCATCACAGGGTGTGACCAATCAATGCTACTGATGTGCTAAAGCATTTCCATCGTGTTTATTTACTCAAAAGGGACCCTTTAAATGCCACATACCTATTCACTGCTGTTCTTCTATGCAGAACCACACTGTGCCTCCCATCTTTCTCAGCCAATCGGAACACAGCTGTTCTGATCGATATGGAGCCAGTCACGCAGAGAGGGTGATGATTAATCGGACCCATGCTTGTTGGAGGGGCAGACAGGAGCTGGGGTCGGTTGCTGAGGGGACATTGTCCCCTTTTGCAATGATGCGCACAGTATTTTTTACATTTGTTCTGGGGGGGGGGTGGCCATGCGTCCTGGATTTGGTCACATCCCCCCCTCCGCCCCACTACCCAGGCCCTTGTCATTTCTCAATGGCCCTGGATGGAATCCTCAAATCAACACTGTCCCCCTTAAATCAGGACATTGGGGAAGTATGTCAAAACCAAGATGTAAGTAAGTGACAGCTATTTTGGCCCTGCAGTCTGACAGAAATATTTCAGGAAACTTTTTCTATTAGCAGGTAAGCGTGTCATGTACTTTAATGGATCTTTCTCCACTGCTAAGGGGCATATTCTATTGGATGCACATTTTTTTTTAAATTCACTCCGTGGGGTTTTCCCTGAAGGTAAAAGGTTTTTGCTATTCAATTGAGCTTCAGTTGCAGTAATTTCAAAAGGAATCAATGCAATTTATTTCTCGCAACACCAGAGCAGGGGAAAAGTCTGGGAAAACACCTATATTAAGTTAAAAATATTGGGACTTGCTTCAGAACCCCTTGAACACCAATGAATAATAATTGGTCAATTGGAAGTTTTCAATTAGCTTAATTAGACCAATCATTAATGGGTTGGAAATAATGGCCTTAAATGATCTCAACATTAACTTTTTCATTTTTTATGCATCCCAAATTGAATTAAAGTATTTCTTTACAAATTTAAATTTGCTTCAAATCACCCCAAAATCACCTTTTTTCTTTTAAGCTTTTTCATTTTATTCGTTTGCATTTAAGTTACAAAAAGCGTGCTTTTTGATAATGTTTTTTACTGTTTGTTTTTTTAATGCAAAACCAGCCATTTGCAGTATTTTAAAAGTGCAAAATATTTTTATTTGGCACAGTAATATACATCTATAATGTTTCCCAAATATTTATGTTATTTTTCTTTAGTGTACAGGTTGTTCCCACAATTTTTTTTGTAAATTTCCCCCTTTGGGTTTTTGTGGGAAAAATTACTGCAATCATTTTTGTTTTAATTGGATAGCGCAGGAACCGGGAGCGAGCATACCCATGTCACGGCAATGAAAAATAGCAGCAGTAAATTTTGCTGCAAAAATCTCATGGCTAATTGGATATGGGAATCAACTCAGAAAATGTTAATGTTCAGCAACATTTCCCATAGCTTGCCACATATTGAGTTTGATGTCAAGTGGGTTATTTTTCATTTATTTGGATCCAATATCAGTTAAAGTTCCTGATTTAAAAAGATAAACTAAGTACAGGCTGCTAAGTATTCTACTGAATTTTGGAGGCAGAATAACCCGTGGCATTAAATTCAAAAGGCAGTGCATATATCCCATTAGCATCAGCTGCATGGCTGATTCTGCACTTAGGGAGTTCCTGCTAAAAAAAACCCTCAGCCTGTTTTATAAAACATTTAAAAATAAAATGCACGGCACCTTTCGGCATAAGTGAAAAGGAAATAATCTGACATACTCTCACCACAAAGTGCAAAATTTATTTTAGTTGTCTTGGTTTATAACGCAGCAAACTGCTATGTTATTTATACCACCAAAATTTGCAAAGCAATACATTTGTAATGAATATATTAACTATAAGATAATATGTTTAGGTGCGAGTTGTGTTATTTTGTAATGCCCAAACTCTTAAATAAAAATGTATGTGCTAAAAAATGTTTAGGCTTCGCTATATATAAAAGCAATAAATGTGCTATAAATAAGATTTAAAAAAAAAAATACACATAAATATAATTAATTGTACATATAAATATATTTTTCACATTACAATTTATGAAAATAACAAAACAAAAAAATTGACACATGCTTTCTTTTACAGTTTTACAGGAATAGACTTTTTTATTTTTTCATTAGGGTCCTACTGTGATGTGTGGGGTTAGAGACCTCAATGACACAGCTTTTCCTATCTGTCTAATCACCAGGATGTCCTTATCCACCCTGCCATTAAAGAAAACTTTACAAGTACACCTGAATGTCACCTGGTTAAGAAAAACTGATGCTGTCGGTTGTTGGTTTTTTATCATCTTCACTCAAGTATTTCTAGAGATCATTAGTTTGTGTTTTAGTACTGTATATTATATAAAATCAATAAAGAGGCAAACAAACCCTTAAAACAACTGTATACTATAAAAATATACTGTATATTATTTGAAATCACTCTAAAGCAGCATCCTGCTGTTTTGGTTCCTTTCCAGATGTCAAGGAGCTACATAACATCCTAATATATCTAATTTTTGCTTTTTTTTTCCTCATCCGCCCCCCACCTACCTAACATCCGTTTAATTGAAAACATTCATTTAAACCAAAGCTGTGACCCGGACGAAAACACAGCGAGAGGGAAAGTATCGCTCTTAATTTCTCCCATTACTTGAAACAAGTAGTTTAGTATTCCTGTTATATAACACATCAGTTCGCTGGCTCCGTAGAATGATTCCCTTGTCTGGCCTACTGAGATCATATTGCTGTTATACAGTACCTGGAAACCCAGCTGCAGAGAGGACCACGCAATGATCCATGAGAGGAAGCTAGGCAAGGAAATAAAATGATTCAGAGGACATTAATGGACTGACTATTATAGCTGATAAACCTTTTTCAATCTAGTAGAAAAAGTTTTTTTGATTTTTTTTTTTTTGTACTTTTCTGGCACCAGAGACTAAATATAAGAATACATTTTTTTTTCTTCCTTTTTTTTGTAAAGGAATTTTGGCAATGCACAAGACCTCTGACAAAAAGGCGGTTTCGAGATACTTCTCATAATACGCTCAGGAAACTGTATCCCTCTAGTGACAACTGCACAGGGTAAAGGGGACCTGAAGGTCTCCTGGGGAGATTCGCAATGTTGAGAAAGGAAAACAGATCCGACTGTTCCCAGGATTGATTAATTAATTACAAATGTTTCATGCTGGAACGTGTAAACGGTGGATGGACAGTACCAAAAACCATCTACATTTTACTGCAAAGGTTGACAGTAAAATACACAGATACAGAGAAGCCCAACATTAGCTAATGGCGACCTTGCACGGATCAGTTAGTCTCCATGTCTTCTCACTATCAAAGGCTTGATTGTAAGCTTGGCTAGGCAGGGAAACTGTGCTCACAAATTTTGTATGCACACTGCTGTGTGATATGGTATTAAAAACTAAAAAAAAATAGAAATAGCTTGAAAGATGAGGGTGCATCAAAGTACTACATTTAAATCCCTGTTTTTCTCTCTCTTTTGGGAGTTTTGATTGAAACTGAAAACAGAAACATGTTGGTGTCATTTGTATTAGTTTATGAACTGTTAGGGTTGGATTCTTTCTAATGGCAATGTAGATGTGTGCCTCGGAATGCAGTTTATATGCCGGCGGAGGGAATGCCGGCAATCAAAATACCGATGCCATAATGCCGATACCCCGAAGGACATCAGGATACATCCCAACCGCTGGAATGGCGAATGTCCGGACGGCGGCAGGTATGTGCAGTTAGCCGTGGATTTGTAGGGTTTGGGTTGGGCACCCCCCGAGGAGATTAGGCACCACTAAGGGAGGGTTAGGGTTAGGGGATGGAGAGGGGAGGGTTAGGGTCCTTACCTGCGCCTGTCAGGATTCTGCACCATTCGGCCTTCAAGCATTAGAATTTGCATCTTATACCAATTCCGTGTTCCTCAGTCTAAGTCATTGCAAAATAACTTTTGAAATACTCGGCAGTTAATAAGGGAGACTACTGTGATGCTACTACAGATGTGTTCTCATACACTCGGTCTCAAGTTTCTCCAAATAGCCCCTCTCGGTGCACCAGGTCCCGCGCGACTCAGCGTCTTTTTCGCTCAAACGTTGTACGTGTGTTATAAAAATTCCTGTGTAATTAAAGTCTCAGCCTAGCGTCTCTGGTACACTCAGTGCGATGAGGACAAAACTTCTAAAGGTAAATATGGTGCGCTCGTCTGAGTGTCTGTTTTGCGCCGTATGGCACAAAGATACACAGTGTATGAGGACAACTCCACAAAAGAAAACATACAGTTCGAGACTAATGAGTCTATTTATGAAGAAAAGACGGTAAGCGATGATAGAAAATCTATCATCACAATCTACTTATAAAGTATGATCAGGGGAGCTGTGTGACACGCAGCTCCGTGCCTATACTGGCTGGCAGCAGACACAAGTCCTTTCATTTGAGCCTCCAGTTCTACTGTGATCTAAAACTAAAAAAAAAAAAATGTATTACGCTTTTTTTTTAATATATTTGTTTGTAGTGCAACAATCTTTCTTAAATAAACTTCCCCATGCTTTGCAAATAGTTTATGCAGTGGGAAAAGCCTTTTTGCTTTTTCCTTGCTTTAATAAATAAACCCAGAATAAATACCACTTCGGCAAAAGAGGGAACCAGTTAAACTAAACAGGGTCACTAAATAATATATAAAAAAGTTATGGAATAGACTATAATCTCACTTCTAGAGCACAGTACACATATTCTGGGGTAAATTAAAGTAACGGGCAGTGCAATAAAAATGTAGGTATCTGGAATTTACAGCTCCAATATATGTGATGGCACAATGGGCCTGCCTCAGCGGTGCACTGCTGACTGTAGATTACCGATTATCGGGAATCTGCACGTGCGCAAAGACCCGTTCTGTGCATGTGCAGAATGGGTCCTGCGTAATCGCACGCAAGCCCTGTATGCCACTGCTTGATTGACAGGCAGAGGCATTTACAGGGCAGGGGCGTCCTAGTTCCCGGAAGCAGGGGCGTGTCGCCCACGTCTTCCGTGAGTGGCAAGGCCAGGACGCAAAATGCAGTTTCCTGGCTCGCATGCCGACCAGCCTGCGTAAGCTGAGGCTTACTCAGCTGGACGGCGCCATCCAACATCGCGACCATTGGTCGCAGCGCTAGGATCGCAGATGCATTTGCATTTTGGCAAGGACGGAATTGCAGAGCTGCTTGTGTGCGGTTTTGCAATTCCGTCCTCTGCAGAATCGGGCAAGTGTACGCTTTACCAGCTAGTCCACAGTATTACTTGTCCATATTATCCATATTATTTTTTAATATAGGATACAGAAAATGTTACTAACATATAGAAACATCTTAAGCATCTCTACACTCCGGAAGCATAAAAGGTCACCCCATTATCTCTAGATCTTTGCAGTCTTCTGGAAGAAGCACCTTTGAAAGCCAGGTTTTTTTTTTTATAAGCGCAGGGAGCAAAGGACTAAAAAGGGACATCTGTTGGTAGTTTTGTTTCATTTTATTTTATAGAGATCAGAAATGTTCTTAAAAGACATTGTCAAACTTTTACTATCTTGTGTAAAGGCCATGGCACTTTCTTTTCTTTGTCTGTTTTTTTATTGTAGGGATTTTTAAAGATACATTATTAACCCCTACAAAATGAAATAAAATATATCAAAGAAGAGAATGTGTGTGTGTGTAAGTATAAAGGTCCTGTATGAGTAAAACTTTGTCACAAAAAAAAATACACAACAACCTTATTTTATGTCCTATATCATCAAAATCAAATTTGGAGACATTTATCAAACTGCTGTTTAGAAAGTAGGCGTTGTACAGGGGCAAACAAACATTTGCTTTTCTGTTTCCAAGTAGCCCAAGAAATATTATAGCTATGGCATGCTGCTAAGGACAACAGCAACTTTTTCTCTATGCGCCAGGTCTTCTAAATGTCCTCTAACATTCTAGGGCAGCAAAAACAGTAACATAACTTTATCACTATATTTTACATGTACATCCTCTTCTAAAACTACAAACAACACCCTGATCTCACAAAACAAGCTGGTCGCTCAGATAACATTTTTCCGTTAAAGGCGTCTTTTCTACAGTATATTTTGTGTATTCCTGTCATATTAGCAATGCGGACAGCAAATCCAATTTTTACTGATCTTGGGAGCTGGCACACAAATTAAACAGTGCCCCCCAGTGGTCAATTTATCACAAAGAGTAATAAAATACTTAACTCTTTATTAAATAAGCATTCCTATTTTAGCAAATAAGCTTTAAAACTTAGGGCTAACAGTATTTTTATTTGTAACAGTTATCTATATAGCAACAACATACGTACTACAGAGTGAGGTTATGACATGGCACGTATTCATAGACTAAAAAACCATGCTGAAACACAAGAACTGAAGGTCAAAGGAAATAAGACAACATTTCACCAGTAAAGCCTTCTCATTGAATTTGTAATGCCTTTTAATGCATTAATCTTGTATACATTTTTATAGCAAATCTAATTTAATTTAAAAATATAGATATTTACAGTAATAGATGTGTGGTTCGGTTCTCCAGAAATCCGAATCCATCCGCATTTCGTGAATCTGGGTAATTCCGAGTCGCGGTTCTGATCTCCTGAGGAGATCCGGGTAAATCCAGGTCGTGGTTTGCGGTTTGGAATTCTGATTTTAAATCCGAATTTCGGGTTTTGGATTGCATAAATTACATGATTTAACCGTTTTTAAAACTTTTTATCTATTTATTTTTAAATCCAGATCCAAAACCAAAACACTTGAGGGTGGGTTTGCAAATCCAGATTCAAAACCCTGAAGGAGATACAGATCCAAAACCAAAACATGGGGGTCGGTGCACATCCCTAATTTACAGTTGATCTGAAAGTCTAAAGCAAAGTGGTAAGTTACCTATACTGTATGTACATAACCTATCACCACAGTAAACAGAGATAAAAAAATGTATATTCTTATTGCCGTAATCAGGGCAATCGTGATACATAGGCAGGAACTCCTCAGTACTAGAGATACCTTGTGCCATTATGCTTGGCTTCTCCAGTAGGTACACAGCCACCATCAGATTGTTTGTGACTACTCTGGGCAGCTACTCAGTAACTTAAAAAAAATAAGGAAACATACAATATCATTATCAAGGGAATAAGATTAATATGAAATATAGTGAATAACACAGTTGTTAGACAGAGGCAGGTCACTTGTCATAGTAATAGTCAGGGCAGGTAGCACGATACAGTAGGCAAAACCTTCTGGAATTGGTGTAAGAATAATAGGATCACAGTGACCTTATCTTATTACAAGCTTATAATCAGAGACACAAGAAAGGGAGACATGAGATTCGCTCGCTCTGCATCAGGGCCGTTCTTTTTTTTTTTTTTTTTTAGAACGGCCTCCTGGCCGCTCGCATAGCTGTGGATGACCACCCACAGCTATAGCGAGCGGCCATGATGATGGTCGCGATGGTCAAGACCATCGGCTTGCGATGAGACAATTGTGGTAGGGTCTCGTGGCTGCAAGCCCCAGAGAGCTCTCCCACTGGCATCACTAGTGATGTCAGTGGGGCCGCCCCCAGACGGTAGGCGTTCTCATGGGAACGCCTCCGTCTGGGCAGCCACCCCCCCGGCCCACCCACCAAAGGGGGCGTGCTGTCACTCAACATCGACAGCACTCCCCCTTTGGTACGAGACCCGGAGCGACGGGTTGCCCGTCGCTATCCGGGTCTCGCGCATGCGCACGACGGAGCCGGCTCCGTCGTGCGCATGCGCTCTGGGCCACCATCGACCCAGTTGCGAGTGCTCAGCGCTTGCAACCGGGTCTGAATCAGGCCCTAAGTTCATGACACTAATTGAGGTCGGAGAATTTTGCGCTTTCGATAGTCTAGCTACAATATCCTATTAAAAACTTCCCCAAAGAGTAGACTTTTGATTCACCAACAAGGGGGCTTAAATTGTAGTTATGATCCTGACAAAAAAATCATATGTCACAAGATCCCAATTGTGGGAATAGCACAGTTTAATTGAACATCTTTGCTTTCAATTTTTTACTGTCAGTGCCTTTGGAAAATACGAAAGACCGAAGTCTAAAATCACCCATTTACTATGACAAAGGAGAGACAAAACCCAGCTAGTGGTTTTCAAATTGCTTTCATGTAGCCAATCCCTAGCAAAGATTTAATTTAAAAATACGAGTCACATAATACAGAAGTAAAGCTGAAATGAATTTGGAAAGTTCAGATTCTTCTATGCGCGACAGAATTAAATCCGAGGAAGAAAAAAAAAATCTCTTTTAAAGACATTGTGACAAGAACAAACTCAAGGGCAAAATTTATGGAAGTACTTCTTAAAGGGAATACGTCTTGTTGGGTTTGTTATTTTGTCTCTTTCTACAGTATAAGTTTCAAGAGACAGATAACAATAATAATAGCATAAAGTACAACAAAAACTTGTATATTTCTAATAAGTTTAAAATAACATAATTATGAGAGAAATAGATCTGTGCATTATCCTAATTTAAACCAACACCAATTTAACCATAATTTGCAACTGTACTTGTTTATAGGGGTATTTAGGGTATTTCTACTTTTCCAACCTTTTTAAGCAACTGTATATTTCCCTATAATATTAAATTGGTGGGGGTCAGTTTCTTGGGACTTATCCCATTCGCACATCAGCAAGGCTTTTATACCACTCCCTTTATCACAACCATTTTCACAAATTATATCCTCTACATTATAGTACACTGAAATCAAATAATTCCATTATATGCCACTGGTCCTATTATGTAAGCAGGGGGTATAAATAGGGAGCCTTTTCCTAACAGGTAGTGTGGACCTCTGCTGACCAGCCTCCATAATGATCTCCAAGTGCTGAAGGAGTGAGGGATCGGATATAGAGCTAGAAATGACAGATGCCTCCTGTTGGGGAATGCGCTACATAGATCTGGTCTGAAGAGTTATCATCTGCAGCTATTCGTCAGATCTGAATTGAGGAAACTGAAGGACTAGTGTACTGGAAAGGGTTTCCAACAATTAGGAAAACCATTTCAAGGGGAACCTTTTCTGTGGAAGAGAGGAAGGGTGTCACTGTGTTGCGGACTCACTACGTTATAGGTACCTGGTAACTTTCAGCTTCAGGTAACTTTCGCATAGGGCGCTGGTAAGATGTTTTTTTTTTTACAAAGGTAGACTTCCCCTTTAAGGGTTATGCCGAGAAGACAATACTGTCCCTAGTAAAACCAGGCCTCCAATCCAAGTGTTTTTCCAGGAAGCAACAAACAGTTCTGTATTTTCTGTTTTTTTTGTAATTGCAGATTTATTTATTTTATTCCAAAAGGCAAATAACATTGCTGTTACTTACTGGTGACATGCATCCACAGGCGTCACTACCCTCTGGCATCCTCGAGTCTTGAGCCCAGTTTGCTGGGTCAATTTTGAAACCATTTTATTTTAAATTAATATTTACAGGATTAATAGCAACTTATTTAATATCCATAACCTGTGTGATTTCAATAACAGTAAACTGAATAACACGTTTTTTTAATGATTTGCTAGTGCACTGTGCATGTAATGATCTACAATTATTGAAATGATTAATTAATGACACATTGGTATTTACCAATCTATTTGCCAATAACAATGATTTAAAATAAAAAAAAATGTTAGTGTCAAATCTTATATATAAAAATAATTGGTCTGTCTGTTTGTTGTCTGTCCGGTTATGCATTCGGATACCCCTGCAACGATTGGAATGAAACCAATGCGAAGTGGTCCAGTTGGGTCCTGGCCAGGTTTTAGGGGGGTTAGAGTCCCTGTCGGACCTCCCGTTGGTGTACGCTGGGCAGAACGTTGTCCTGGGGAGCCTGTTCTGAGCCTTCCACTGGATGGATTTAGAAGAAAACTTCACAGATGTAACATTGGATCCCAGAAGACATATTAGGGGTTAAGGTCTTGGTGTATGGGGAGTGGCTCTAGACTGCACACCCTAATAGTAATGACAGGTGCTATCATGCTGAGATTTTAAAGTAATATTCACAGGAAAAGAAATTGCAGATGCACTATACGATCATTACTGTTCAAATGTAAATGTATATTGTAATTATATATCATATCAGAGGTAGTTAGCATATCGTTGGCCAATGATACGGGCCTGCCCACCAACGTCAAGGTCACCTCATTGAGCAGGTCCCTAACACTCTGGGGTTCACATCTGGGGCTCATGTCACCCCTAAAAAACAGCCCAGCCAAAGGCCCCCCCAGGGCATCACACGAAAGAAAGGTGACAGTGAAGTGTTATAAAGTATCAGGTGTGTGAAGGTAGCTAATGAGTGTTGAAAGAGTGATTTAAAAGTGACTATGTATATTAAGTGGCGATGCCCTGAAGAGGCCCAGACAGAACAGCTCTGGGGGCCCCATGCCCAAACACTCACCCCAAATAAACTGAGACTATATAAATATAGATAGGACTTACTTTGAATTATGCATGTTACCAAGTGCAGTCAAATTCTAATTCCCGTTGGTGTATGCTGGGCAGAACTTTGACTCAGGGAGTCTGGCTCTGGGCCTTCCACTGGATGTATTTGGATGAAAACTTCACAGAGGGGTGGCAATTGGTCTGGGGTGCCTAATGGAGTGGTTGGGGTCCCAGTCAGTCCTCACGGCAAAATGCGCCGGTTAGAAATTTAACCCAGGGAGCCTGTTCTGGGCCTTCCACTGGATGGATTTGGATCACATCACAATAAAACTTAATAACTTGAAGATGTAAACCCGGGCAACGCTGGGCACTTCAGCTTGTAAAATTATAAATACCAATGTGTAAATAATAAATTATGTATGTATGCTTTAACATCTATTTTAATTCTAGATTAATTTTTTTGGGGGTCATGAAAATTTTGACACCCGACCGGACCTATATAGGTTGGAGGGAAGACTCTTTGGAAAATGCATAATAAAATCTGCCATTATTACCAGTTTTTTTTTTTTCTTAAATCAGGAGTTAATAAAAATTTAATCACTGCGCCTGGTAGAGGGGTGAAATTTAAAATAAAACAAATAATCTTTGAGGGATGCCATACTCGTATTCCAAAGGAATGTAATAAATGTAATGATCTAATATACAGATTCAAAGCACTTTTCACATTTTATTACTTTGCTATGCTTAACATCTCTGTAGCAATTAAAATCTTCATAATATCTGCAATTATAAATATGAAGGATTTGGAGGCGTTTTTTGAAAGGGAATCCAAAAACTAATCCTGCCAGTATCTTTATTTTCTATATTAAGAAAAGGATATTTATTATTGCACGTAAGATATAGGACTGAAAAACTGAAAGGCTTAATACATATATGTAAATGCAGAGAGAGTAATACTCTAAAGGGCATATTTATTTAACTAGATTTGAAGCTAATCTTTCTAGGAGGCTTGCCGCATTTTCATATAGTGCAGATAATTATGCAGAGATATCTGCTGTGGTCCCTTTGCTATTGATTGCAAAGCAATCCCTATACCTCTCTATGGGGAGAGCTATAATGGCAAATTTACATGCACCTTAGCCTCGCCGTGTCCATATCAATGAAGCTATTATTTTACTTCTAACATTTAGTTTAAAGCCCGGCATTCTTTCCACTGAATTTTAGTACCTTTATAAATTTTCAGCTCCAACCCTCAGAAAAGTGCTTCGCAAACAAAGCCCATAATATTGTTGAATATGTCCCTAAAACAGTGCCAAAAAACAGGTGGCCCACCACCAGCCCAGCAAGCTTTCATCTCCAGCCTCCATCCGACTCCTCCCGATACAAATTGCTTTCTGCTTTGTTATAACACTGAACTGGAGCAGCCACTTCCCCTTCATGTGATATCTTCTGCACAACACCAGGAGATCATACATTAGATGAGAGGAGGAGGGAACACATTGTGCTCTGCACCATGTGGTCTCCTACTACCTTAGCAGGATTCAGGATGTCTTATAGGCAATTGATGGGCATATGACCTAGGCCCTGAATTCAGAGCGACTCACAAAAGCCGTGCGCTCGCAAGCGGCCCAATGTTTAGGCACAGCGCATGCGCCACATCCGGCATACGCGAGCCCCGCCGAGCGACTGAAGTTCAGTCACTTACGGGGCGCGCAACAAGATGGGGCGGCTGTCGATGGTGAGTGACAGCTCATCCCGTTTTGTGGGCGGGTAGGGGGGGTGGCTGGGAAAAATGCAGGCGTTTCCTTAGGAATGCCTGTCGTTTGTAGGGAGGTCTTACTGACATCACTACTGATGTCAGTAGTGGACTCCCTGCTCTGTTACAGCAGGAAGTCCACTCGGCCTTGCGGCAGCCTAGACCCTACCGTAGGGTCTCATCACAAGGTCGATGGTCGCAATTATCGCGATGGTCTCCTGGCCGCTCACATAAGCTGTGGGTGGTCTCCCACAGCTTTGCGAGCGGCCAGACATAAAAAAAAAAACCACCCACAATCCCAGCGTGCGGGCAGCAGCAGTGAGCGGCTCTGAATCAGGGCCCTAGTCTGAGGTGCATATGGGAAGGGCAGAGGGGCATTTGGGAAGGTCTGTATTGCATGCTGGGGAAATTTGGAGTATATGTGAAATCTGGGGGCTTTTGAGAGTGTGAGTGCATGCTGGAGGATTGTTTGGCAAGTGGCAGGGTCAGAGGTCATAATGGGCTATTCTGGAGCAAGTGGGGGGATCCAAGGGCATATAGGGCTATTCTGGAGCAAGTGGGGGTGGAGGGCCTGAGGGCATATCGGGCCTTTCTAAATAGGCCTACATGGGAAGATGGATTGTCATTCAGTGGAGCAAGTTTGGAGCAACAGAGGGACATGTAAAGATAATGTTATGTATGTTTTTCATTCTTGAAATTAAGGGTAATGTGAGGCCATTGGAGAGTTGGAAGGACACATATGTGATCCTTGTAGAATAAGAGGTTTTCCATTACTGGTCTAAGGGGGTTATTAATCAAAGCATGTAGAGACATAATCATAACTGTGAGAGAAAAACCAACCAATCAGCTCCTAACTATCACTGTACAGACTGTGTTTGATAAATGAGAGGAGCTGATTGGTTGGTACTTTGTTTATCTTTCATCAAGCTTTGATGAATACACCCCTAAAATATTAAAGGTCCATCTGCATCGACACAATTACATTTGTTGAATTCTGACTATATTTCTTGCAAATTGTGCCCAAGAAGCTGGCTGCAAGGTCATTCAATAAAATTACTGACAGGAAGGCCACTTTGTATAATCGTTTTTCCTATAGATCTGAATATGTTACCAGTAGCTCTATATAAAAGACAACATGCAGTTTAATTAGGTCGTCAATTAAAATACAAATTATCAACTTTCTAAAACAAACCTCCCACCGAGGGGGGTGGGGGGGGCGGGAACTAATTACCTAGGCCCAGGCTTGCCAGAGGGGCCCGGGCCAATGCCGCATCCCCTCCCCCTGTCAGCTGAGCAGCCCAGCACATGCTGCTGTGTGCTGGGCTGCAAAGGGAGGCTGCAGTCTCCTCTGCCTGCGGGCGGGAGTGATCATACTGATTGCACCCCCCCTGAATTTGCATTGGGCTGACAGGCTCACAGCGCCCCCCTCCCCAGCGTGCAAAGCCGCAAAACTAGTTTTTCCATTTTTTTCCCGAAGGGGCATGGCCACGCCTCCTCGTAATTAGGGGCAGGGGATGCTGTTGCTATGGGGCCTAGAGGCTTAGGAGGATACTGTGTGGTAAAATGTGAACTGGGGGCAATGGTTAACATAATGTGTACTGGAAGCACTAAGATGTGGTATAATATGAATTGGGGGAACTGTAAGTGTAATGTCAACTTGGGCACTATTGTAGGGCATAAAATTAACCAGTGCACTACTATTAGTAATAACATTAACTAGGCACTATTATGAGACATAAAATTAACTGTAGTATGGGGCTACTATGGTTCATAAAATTAACTAGGGCACTACTATGAGGCATAAATGAACAACCGATGTGGAAAGAGGTGTCACTTTTGAAGCATTGGGACGAGGGGCTCTTGAAAATGTTGCTATGGGGCCCTCAAAGCTTTGGCTATGCCCCTGACAATCACATATGGACACACAGTTAGTGGTACTGTAGGTTAGGGCCTTAATGGAAGTCGGAAATTCAGAACTATTGGTAGTTGTGACAATATAATTGGGGTTCACATTTGCGCACGTCTACATACATAAAATGTCTTTTGAGCAGCAGGAAATGAGAGTGGAATGGTGTGTGAGCGCTTTGTAAATGAGTGGCCCAGGAGTGAGGGGTATGATGGAAGAGCACAAGAGGAATATTTCATTTGTTGCTATTATTGCCAGCTGGATGTAGCACTGTTATAGGCTCCATTAAAGCAACATAAAAAAAAAATATGTACAAATGTGGCACATGAAAGAAGACAGTTCTGGCGTCCGAACATTCTAGGCCCCAATGAAGCCATTCACCTGCCCCTGCGATGGCCACCTTCATCTCCCCTCCGGGAATGCTGGAATATCATAATACATAGCTTAGTAATTGCAGTAAGTCACTGTGCAAAACAGTATGTCTCCTGATACCAGTTTCCCTTTAAACATTTTAGACACAGATCCGCTTTAATAACTGAATATTTATACAGAAATAGTGCTCTGTGTACACAATGACTTAGGGATATTTATAGCACCAAACCACTCTCTCTTTTATGTTCAGTATAGCAGATCGTTATCCCTAACAAATATAATTAGATAGGAAAACTAAGCCGTAAATTGACTATATTGGTATTTCATAGTTGTAATATAAAGAGACATAGTATAGTATTATTATTAATATGAACTGATTTATAGGGATGACCAGTCATGAACACAGAAACAGCATTAGAGTTTAGTCCTGCAATGTACAGTATGTGTGTGTTCATATGCACGAGATGGAGAGAAATATACAGTAGCTATAGTTATATAACTAGGTCACGTTTCTTTTTAAGCATTTAGTGGGTGCAGCTGAGTTGTGCAAATTACAAAAAAATAAATGCAAAACCTTTCACTAGAACTCATTTTAATACTGTTTATATGGTCAATTAAGAAAAAGAAACAAGAAAACATTCAATACGCAACTAAAATAACTTGACGCCCTTATTTGCAAGCTGTCTCAATGTAGAAGATCCAAAATGGGGTGTGGTTAAACAGAAAGTGGGCCTGGTTTATGCAGATTGGATACATGTGAAATTGTGGTCTATTTCTTGTGGCAATTTGCGTTATTTGTGATTGGCTAGAGGCCACATCTGTGTTTTGCACCACAACTCATTAAAGTGGGATCAGTAACCAAGTGGATCCACAGATTAGATCACCACTCCAAAGACACAGAATGAGATATATAATTTATACAGGACTGGCATCATGAATGTGGCTTAATCCCGATAATTAAGAAAATAATGTATTAATGCTGTGATCAACACTCTCAATAGATTAATTGTCTTCGGTAACATAGCTACAAGCAGATCAATGTGTGTAAGCAAACAAGTGACTCATGTTTTTGGATGTATACTTCAGAGGTCTGCTTACACTGTGGCATCAGTCGTGCCAAACAGCCCCTCTCTGTGCGCCAGATACCAGGCAACTCGCCCAGGCCGATCTTCTTACTCGCTCAAAATGTGCTCAAAATGTGCCTTTTATTCGCATAAATAAAACAACTGGAAGGGACAAAACTATTCTGCTAGATGACACTGATCAACTTGATATGCAACATTTGTACATCTGTGTGCAAATGAGTCTGAATCTTAATGCGAAGTGCTACGAGGCAGCGAGTACAGCCTTTTCTCATGCCAAGTGCTTCATCTGTGACTTTATACATGTTTACAACTAATTCCTGGGCAGTTAAAGTCGCAGCCCAGTGTGACTTGCAATCTTTGAGTAGTGTTACGCTGGGTCTGCTATGCGGATAAGACACATTAATAAAATAGA
This sequence comes from Taudactylus pleione, assembly GCA_031769625.1. Lineage (NCBI taxonomy): Eukaryota > Metazoa > Chordata > Amphibia > Anura > Myobatrachidae > Taudactylus > Taudactylus pleione. The sequence goes on along the minus strand of JAUIMM010000200.1, from coordinate 1,444,949 downwards.
TGGTTCGCTACACCTCTCCAATCTACTCAGGGCATCTCACGCCGTATGCTAGGTGTATGAGGACACATCTGTATGTCACCTGGCTCAGTGTCATGTTTACTGTCCAGCTCACAGATGGTAAAAGATTGGGACCGGGAGACCACTGCATAAATGGAACAGCGATAATTGCAGGTTAATATGTCGGGTCTCTCAGAGCTAAGTAGAAGAAGTCCATCTCCCACAGTGTAACTCTCTCAAAGTAACAAGGTGGCGCGGCACATGCGCAGTACTGACCTCGGCAGCCATCTTGGATCAGTGAATGGAGCATCCCTGGAGGTAATTTAAGTATGGAGTCTCCACTAGCAATAGAGAGAACAAGACTTAGAAAGTTTTGAAACAATTTTAGAGATTGTCAGTTCTTCAGGCTCAGCCTTCTATTGATGAATTGTCCATACCTTCTACACTTTCCCAAGCAGCAGATTATACAAAAAATGTATGCAGGAAAATAATTTGCCTATATACTCGTGTGTCAAATAGTTATTACTATTTTTATCCAATAAGCATTGTGACTTTATGCCATTAATCTCCATTTAATAATGTTCTGTCATTGTGCTCTTAAATAATCCAAATGTCATACAGTCGTTTAAATTATATTGCTATATATAGACATAGTATAGTTTGGTTTACAGTAACTGATTTAATTAGTTTGTGATACCATTCAGTAACTGATGACTCCCTAATAGTAAGTTAGCGTAGTAGTTAAATTTGGGGGGATTTTAGACAGAGCATCTAATTTTGTCTTGGTCTGCCTGGTTATGACACTTGGTGCTTCGCTACATTATAAAGGATTGGGAATGTGGTCTAATTTTGTACATTTTCCAACTGAAATGGGCATTGAATGGAAAACCATGGTTCTCTGGTACAAAAACTAGACCCTATATTGGGGATCATTTACGTTCATACGTTCATGTGCAAATTCAGCTAAAGAGCGCAGAATTGCAAATGGAAAAGCCAATTTGAAATGCAAGGTGTGAAAATGCAATTTTATTTTAGGAAAATACTGCCTGCATTTACATGTACAGTAGCACACAAATATCGGGCAGCTTTATTTTTTACACCGCCGTTTAGAGTAATCTAGGACACATTTAAATCTATCTGCACAAGTTAAAATTGCTCTCCCCTGCCCCTTACCATTTGCACATTTTTGGGGGATTTGCTGCCATCTCTAAATGAGGTCCATTGTTTTGTGATGTGTTAGCCTTTGTATCTTTATACTGCATTTTCCTATTAAGTGTCTGGTATGGTTCTCTGCTTCCCATGTTCAGCCTGTTTAAAATGTACTGCTCTGTTATATTTGCTGCTGTCCCTATGTCCTCCTTTGCATCTGTGATTGTTCTCAGTATCATCGCCTCTGTTCCTTGAAAATGTCACCTGAGGGGGGACTGGCAGATTAAGTGTAGAAAGGCTGAAAATGTTTAGAGGAATTGTTCATTCTGTGCCCTGTTGGTTCAACTGGGAAGTTTGTTCCATTCTTTTAAGCCAGTAACAGGCAAACAGCAGGGGTCTATGTACTAAGCCTTTCAGAGAGATAAAGTGGATGGAGATAAAGTACCAACCAATCAGCTCCTGTCATTTTTCAAACACAGGCTGTAAAGTGACAGTTATGAGCTGATTGGCTCGTACTTTATCTGCATCAACTTTATCTCTCTCCAAAGCTTAGTACATAGATCCCTTAGTCTCTCATGCACTGTAAAGTGAATTTCCCTTATTTTTATTCCGTTTTATTTTGCATTTGATTTTCTATTTGTATGTCTGTCTTGAAACCTTTTTAATTAATCATTATTTTTTTATGTAAGAATTGTATTTTGAGACTAAATTATTTTTTGCTTTTCAAATGGATTGGCTAGAGACCACACTATATAAGGAGGCTAAGACAGGTGCTTTTTTTTCAACTGTGGGAAGGTTTTATAGACTACTTTACGTTGGACCTACGACGCCAAATCCATTTATGTTTCAGAAATGCTTCTTGGTATGAAAACAGAATTTTACAGGACGATCCGCCTATCTTTTTACCTGTTACAGGTTAGAATGGAACTTGTTCCCTTATGGACCTTTTTTCTATTGTTTATTTTTGTTGGATAATTTGGGGGAGGGGGTGTCTGCCATGTCTTGATTATCTTGATTAATATATGTTAGATTTTGATTTTGTTTTGTGAAGGAAACATTATAATGTAATTATATTATACTATTGATATAGAATTTCCCTTAATGGGCCTATATTTTATTTTCTTTGTCTACTATTGTTTTTGTTGATTAGATGACTATTATTGCTCTGATGAATAAAAGAAATAAAAAAAAAAAAGAATTGTATTTTGTCTTGTATATTAAATTCCAATATAATAAGGGTTTTCATTGCTCCTAAAGGATCCAAAATCCTGCTTATAAGCGTTAGATTGCTATTGTAATCAAAAGAATTGTGGGTAAGGGAAATATTGACTGGCTAGCTAATTGAGGCAGAGTTGCACCGTTTTGTAATTAAGGTATAGGCCAGTTGTGGCCTGTATCCCTTTGTGTTGGTAGCTGTCCAGGTTAGAGGGAACCAGTATGAATGACCGCCAGACATCAGCCCGGCAGTTCAAATGCTGACGCCGGCAATCTGATGGGTGAAAATCCCAACAGCACAGGTAAGTATAATATCCCTACCCCTCTCCCCCCCTTAACCCTAATCCTCCCTTAGGGGTGCCTAACCCTAATCTCCCCCCTTAGGGACTAACCCTGAACTCCCCCCATTACTGCCTACACCAACCCCCCCTCCCCGCACCATAAACCTAACCCTTCCGGGGGGGTGCCGAACCCTAACCTCCCCCCTAGTGCATAAACCTAACTCCCCCTTCCCCTAGCCTAACCCTAACTTTCCCAGGGGGTGCCTAACCCTAAATCCCCCTGGGGATCCCTAAACCTAACCCCCCCATCCCCAATTAAGTGTATACTCACCCCCCGGCAGAGAACGATCGGTCCAGCGTCCTCTTGGCATTCCGGCGTCGGGATTAACATAGGCGTCAGTATGTCGATGCCTATGTTATATCCCTTGCCCGGATTACAGTGTCGGGATTGAAACCATAACTACATCCCGGTTAGGGTATAATACCCAGATACATTGTAAATTATAATTAGGAAAATTGACTAGTTATTGAGTCCTTGTACAATTAAACCCTGTCAGGGAGTGGAGTGGTCCTGGGATCTGACACTGCATAATATGCGCCACTCTCTTTAATCAAACACTTCAACAATGTCGCTTTCAGGTCAGGCTACATCTGTCCTGTTTGGAACAGAACAACTGAGAAAAAAGACAAAGAAAAAGGCAGAAACTTATTCTGCCAATGATGCCCTTTGTGAATATAGGTTTATTATTACGATTTCTGACACATCACATTATAAAAGTGGTTTATTATCTACAATCAGATAATCCTGTGATTCACATTACCACATACCACCATATAACTCGCTTGCTGCACCCTCATCCACTATATGAATTTGAAATAGTCAGATCAAAAGTCACTAATTAAAATACACACTTAAAAGGGTAGCAAGAAGGCTGCTATAAATTATTCCTTACAGAGGAATTTTTAGGATTAACAAGGCACATCAAGAAAGTTTCAGATGAGAAAAAAAAGATTATCTGAATTTAAGGAACATAGACAAGGCAAAGAAAGATATATACTAATTTAGATACACATGAAGGAACAATGTAGATTACATATATTTTTTAAAGAATTATCAATTAAAAGTCGAAAATTCAAAAAATGATTAATTTTTGCAAATCCTTCTGTCATCATATTTACCGTTACCCTTCAGAATTAATATAAAATAATAATATTATACAGTATAAAAGATAGCCTAGTCTTTTGCTGGTCAGTGTAGCAGTGACACTATTTCTACAGCAGGGCTTCTTTTTAGAAACCCTGCACAAGGGAGACAGAAATGAGAGTTATGTTGAGGAGGAGTGGTTGCAATTAACAAAACAAAAATTAGAGTTTAGTGAATCTTTAGTGTAAGCATGTATGTTATTATATGCTATTTACAAAGTAAATTCCATCAATAGATACCAACTGTCAAAATTATGAGATGCCATTATCAGATACAACAGCTGATCGTAGATAATTTAGATAACTGTCATGGCAGAGCTACCACACCGTGACACGTGAATGCAAATGGATCTCTAAAACTGGATCAGACGTGCTAACATGGGCCTGTAAAAGTACGTTAATGATGACATTATGAATGTATTTCTCAAAAACTTTGCAATTAAAATGTGGAACAATGATCCCATCAAGCTAAGGATATTACTGCTGAGTGAAGTTAAAGCCAAATGTACTGACTGTATTATACCCAATTAAATTGCTGAAAAGCTTAAGTTTTATTAGAGGCAGATAGCCAAAACGTAGCATTAAACACAGCTTAAATTACAGCCAGTGTCCCGAAATCTTTAACGGAACAAACCTTCCATGGGATGGGATTAATTTGATGAAGTAAATTTCACCGCAACTCATTGATGGTGTACATAGCTCTGTACTAACTAATGGTGAGAGGGAAAAGTGCAGACAACAGAGCTGATTAAACACTGCTAAAGCCATCGCTGACAGATTTGGAAAGCATTTTATTGTTCAGGAATGCTAATAAGGGTGCCAGAAACGTGTGTGTACAAGTGCTCAGGGCTTGAAAGGATGGTTTACTGTATATATATATATATATATATCATATACATATATATATATATACTTCACTTTTTTGGGGGGGGGGAAATGTTCAGTAAAACAGTTGGTGTAAGTTTGTATGCTCCACTGCTACATATTATCTACCAAGCTAAAGTGATTGCCTTTTTATGAATGAAGTGGTAGCATATTTACACATTTACCAAGCAATCATTCTTTAAGCAAGCTTAACTCAGCTAGAAGATGTGCTCATTATTATTCTTATTTATAATTTTACTGTATATTATGTTTTGGCCACAGCAGAGAGGGCCATCTGCACCCCCACATGGAGGAGCAGCAGGAGCCATAAGCAAGGAAAGCCAGCTGAGTGCTGCATCCACCAACTAGGTCTCTGATCATGGGGTCTGTGCAATACGGGAAACCTGTCCGGACACTTTCGGTGTATGCTTTATTCCTTGTCTCATTGTTTAGCTTGAGGCTTCTTTGTGCTGTTATTGCTATTTGTTTTGTATCTCTGTCCAGGTCCTGTCACCCGTACCCTGCGGTAGATCTGATGTGTCTCACACCACTTCAAGTTCCGGGTGCTCCCGAGGGCAGTTCCAAAGGTGAAAGTTGCAGCACATGTGCACACTGAGATCAGGAGATCTGTTCCTCAGCAGGATTTGGTTGACAGGTCCGATCCCACCTTTGCATTATTCCTGCCTCACTTTGGTCTGCCTTCCTTTGTTGTGCCTGTGTCCTGTTTATGTTTTCTCATGACCAACTAACTGTTTTGATCTAACCCTCAGATATATTATTACCTCATCCAGACCCCTGACCTTGATCTGTCTATTCTCTTCTACTGTCATCCCTCAGCTTTGGTTATGATATCTGTCTTGCTATTTGCATAAACCATAATTCCTCTCTGCAGAGCTCCCCACCCAACTCCATCCCGTCCTTTCATGTAAGCACTTGCTGTGGGATTCCATTCTCCCTCAGTTACTGATCAGCAATCTCCTGCTGATCATTACAGATGGGCTGTATAATTGTTTTGTTGACTAGACATCTGTTCTCCAATATATTAGCTTTTAATGGGTTTTGCATTACATTTGGAGTACAGCATTGAGAGAATATGTAATGTGTTTGTTTTCAATAAGGTTTATCAAACATTTTATTATTAAGTACTACACTCAGGTTTTTATACATTCAAGAGGAGGTGGTCACTTGAGGGGAAGGGTTCGGGCTATCAAAAGGTGTCTAAGAAGTGGTGGAACTATAAGAGCAAAGTAGGGGCCTCGGGAGATTTAAGTGGCATTGCCGAGCCCTCACCCAAAGTTTGCAATGGGTCAAGAAATGCCATATTCTGCCCCTGTGCCTATATCATGTTGTGATTTCTCCTGTTGCTAATAATGATGGCATTTGTTAAGAGGAAGAATTGTCTGCAGGGATGGATGACATATCTGTATTTTGTGCTGAAGGAGTGGCAGTTACAGGTGTGTACTCTAATCTATAATTTATCAAACATGACCACTAAGCAGGGTGCAGGAGCAGTTTAATACAGGAGGGGGCCTGTGTGCAGTCACCGTGCAGGGCCCTCAACCTCTCCCGTCTGCACATTCTCCGAGTAGATTCTGGCATTGCACATGTGCAGATATCTGGGAACGTGGTGCCTACTCTATTGACCTGAAGATTTCTCTACTGCACACCGGACACCCTGCACTCATTATAGATATGCTTGTGACAGGGAACCTCAAAATATATTAATACTTTAAGTCAGCAATACATGCCTTATCAGTGTTGCAAATTCTGTTCCTCATCAGAGTGCCAGTAATTCATTTTGAAAACCCATGATTTACGCCATGAAACCATATTAAGTGCTCTGGAGCCCTACAGCTGATTATCTATGTGTATAACCTACCAAACTCTCATGGTAGCCATGTGGACCAGCCATGGATACTGTAGATCATTCAATATTGCCAGGACACAGCCAGTGGAATAGATCTTAGACCACCTGACACAGCTCTGAGACGGTTTAGAGATGTTAAGCAAATATGAAAATCCATTACAGTGACTGCACTACAGAATACAGTATCACACGGTTTGCAAGGACAGTGCGTGGCAGTTAAACACTATGTTTGCATAAACTTCTTGTCACTTCATGAGCAGTTAGAAGTATAACATCATAAACAAAACAATTACACAACCTCTTCTTGGTGCATTATTTTATTAGGAAAGATAACCGCACACAGGCATCACTACAGAGTGATTATGGGAGCAGAAAAAGGATTAGACTTATTTTATATAATAAGTCACAGAAAAGTGGACATATAATAATTTAGGTGTTTCATTCATCAAACACAAATATGTACAGTATACATACAATTGTATCTGCTGACTTTTGAGTTGGAGAACGATGACAGCTTTGGGAGGTATAATGTTTCAAATAACACAGACATAACAATCAGTGGTGTAAATAGAAGTCCTAGGGTCCCACACTGCAGTATCATCATAAAGAATAAATGCATACTAAGTTACTAACCAACAATCAGGATTTAGGGGCCTATGCAACAAAAAATTTGATGGCCCCACATAAACGAACAGTTTGACTCCCTGCAAATTCACTATTACTCCAGCACCATGACAGCTGCTATGAAGAGCAGCTTTCCCACCAACCATACAACTTGCATGTAGCATGTGCACTGAGGGTCAGAGAAGGCAGATAGATCTGAATGGATCCCTCTTCACAATCCGGATCCTCTTCATATAGAAAGGAGCCGGGCTCAGCGGGCTAACGCTATCTGGAGATGACGTTCGTTATCACAGTCAAGGTCTGAAACACTTTCAGTATTCAAGGCTGATGAATAGTATAATTTATTATGTCCCCGTAGTAGTGTATGGGGATGGCGTGGCACATCGAGTCTTTGCTGCACACAGGAGACATCCGCTATATCTCCCGTATTGTTACAATAAAGCAATGGGTCTGGAACCTAAATATGTGAATAACTGATTCAGAAATGTCTGCATGTATCGGCCCATTATAGACCCATTTTCCACACTCCGAATAGTAACATGCTTTACAATTTATATGCACCACTTGAGAAGACCAGAGGCCTAGCAATTAGGAATTTATATAGGTATGCAGTTAGTCCTCTTGCCAGGGCCGGCTCTTGGGGTGTTCGACCAGTGCGGTGGAACAGGGGTGCCACCCCATAGAGGGCACACCCCTCCCCACCATCCCGATTTCAGCAGGACAGCACGGTCCCGCTGTTCCACCCGTGGCCTAAGTGACCCGCGGGTGGTCTGGTCGGGAGCCTGGATACCCCCACCGCCGTAGCTGTGCGGCGGTGCCGGACCCTGGAGGCTGAATGGATGCTGCGCGCATGTGCGTGGCATCCATTCAGTGCTGGGAGAGATCTGGGGGAAGCCCAGCTAGTGATGAGTGTTGGGCTTCCCCCAGCCTGACGTTACACGGGAGGGCACTTGAGGGGCGCACTTGAGGGGCATTGCCTATGTTAATTAGGCCACACCTCAATTTTTGGTTGCACGCAATAAGGAGCGCGGGACACCCGCGACTAGCCCTGGAGCCGGCCCTGCCTCTTGCATCACCAGTACTTTTATATTATTACTTCTCCTTTTTTACTTTTTAATATTTGTTTACTTAAACAAAAGGAGACATTAAGGAGTCTCCCAAGAGGTTTCAATAGGCTCCCAAGAGGTACTAATATATTCAATGCAAAATGAGCTGAACATCAGCCACTGTTAGATTTACTTTACATGGATCTGATAGCAGTGACATGCGGTGAGGTCAATGGCTGGGGAGGCACACATGAAGATGGGTCTGAGTGCTGGGAGCCGGTCTTCACCTCATACTCACTGTAACTCTCCCCTCACTACACTAAGCTTCAGTATCCATTGTTTCTCCTACCTGCATCACTGTGTCTTCTCTTGCTGCTGCTGACTGAACTGTGATCTTTAAATACTGCATTGCACTTCCTGGTCACATGACACATCCAAGGTGTCCATCAGTGCTGAAGGCACACCCCCCCACCCATACTCAGAGGCATGCCTCTATTCGCTCTCTTTATGGGCAGCTTACTGCCCATAGAACTGTGAAAAAAGCCCATTGTCATGCCTGCAGCTCTGCAAGCAGTGTCTTACAATACAGAAGTGAGGCTGACCTGTTGCTGCCTCATCTTTTGCCTCCCTGCAGTCCCGTGGAGCTACACAGAGCTGGCGAGTGTTAACTATAAAAATTATTACAATAAAAAAAGAAGATGTTTATAAGCAGGGGGAAAACTATGGCATCCCATTGGGGACTTGGGGGGACATGTATCAAGCAGTGTAAAGAGAGAAGTTGCTCATAGCAACAAATCAGCTTCTACTGTACCTATCATTTTCTAGAATACACTTGATAAATGCTACCTCCAATCTGATTGGTTGTTTAGGGCAACGTTTCAACTGTTCCTTTTCCCCACTCTTTACACTTAAATATTAGAACATTATAGGACTTTTATCTGAAAAATTTAGCTTTTCCTTTCCTACAGTATGTATGACTCAAAACACATATCGCCTCCCTAGCTGCTATTACTTATATCGTAGACATGTATTTTAAAGCTGTTTGTACCTCTAACACACAATACAGCGTAATAACATTTATACACAAAGCATAACTTTTTTATGTAAACAAAAAAATGCCCCTAAGATTAACTTTATTTCCCTGAGAGATAATAGTAAATGTAGTACGAAGCCCCTGAAAAAGCGTCTCGCCAACAACGCAGAAATCAATTTATCTCGCCGGCACATTTTATTTCCCTGAGAAAGCTAGCTAGCACTTTGTCATTGATTCCCAATTTCCAACAGGACACAAACAAAATACATAAATTATGCTCATGTGCAAATGCCTGAGATAGGCTGCTTATTATATTGTGTTTGTGTAACCAACTAATCACCTTTGTTTTGCAATGAGAAAAAGTAAATCTGTTATGTAAACAAGAGAAATTGATCATGACAGTTTATTATATGACAGCTACAATACAAAAGCAATCGATGCTTCATCAGGACTTGAGATATAACAAGCGCAAATGGCTCAGACGCTGCCCCCTGGAAAACTGAGCTGTCGTATAAAGAGCTGAGATGTGAAAAGTTGTTACAATATAATAAGATTATATTGTTTGGAAGTAATTTTATATGTAAGATTACATTATTAAATTGAAGTTCGGGGGATATTTTTGGAATAATTTGGCATTTATGTTTTTTTCCACAAGCGAAAAACAAAAGGAATTTTTAGTGCAAAAAATGCACCAAAACCGCTAAAAGAAAACTCCATACAATTTGGTGTTTGTATTATTGGCAAGGGGCTGGGAATAAGGGAGAGACTGGGAGCCAGAAGAACAAGGACGGCGTCCACGATGTCTCCAGCATGAACGCAACAGACCGCAGTCCCCATTATTCAGGATGAGGACTGTGGTCTAGCCCGATTTAACAAGCGATAAGCACTTACTGTAGCTTTCGAAGCTTGTTTCCAACCACTAACGCCAACTTCAGTTAATGCCAACTGCTCTTTCCTATGGAGTCTCAGATCCCTCCCACATGTGCTGGAACACTGGCAGTGTCATTTTGCACTTCTGCAATCAGTGATGAAAGACTGGTTTCCACTATTTGGCGGACCGTTGCTTATTGGAGCAGCTGTCCAGGCATGGGTGGGTAACAGTTTGATTTCTTAGTACACCCCTTTAACTTTCTGGCTTTCCTTTTTTAAGACATAATATTTATATGATAAGACTATGGGGTCTATTTATCAAGCAGTGAAAAGCGTGGAGAAGTGGACCAGTGGAGAAGTTGCCCATAGCAACCAATCAGCTCCTACTTATTATTTTATAGACTGTACTTGATAAATGCTAAATTGGTTGCTTTGGGCAACTTCTCCACTGGTCCACTTCTCCATGCTTTTTACTGCTTGATGAATAGACTCCCAAGTTGTTATATGTGTTGCCCTGGGATACAACACAGCTCTGCACTGCTCTCTGTATTTGATACAACTGTGTCTACAGGGTAGATTTCAGAGCTGTAACTAGAATTTTTAGTGCCCTGTGCCAGAAAGAGTATTGGCGCCCCCCTCATTTTTCAAAGGGACATAATGCACCAAAAAAGAGGCCATGGCCTCAAGGGGAAAGGCCAGGGAAGAGATAGGAGAGGCCAGGAGATGCTGGTGATGAAATAAGAGGAAGCTACAAGTGAGAATGAAAATAAACAGAAATTTGACAGGCCCAAACAGCGCCCCCTGACCTGTGCTGCCCTGTGCGATGGCACCGGCCGCACTACCCTAGCTACGGCCCTAGTAGATTTATATTGTATGCCGGGACAGCAAAATGAACAGCTCTGTGTGAGCAAGGCTGAAAAGCACAGAAAGAACATTGCTGCATGTAAAAGTTACATGAGAGCAAAACTGGAGGTGGAAATCTGTAAGGTGTTTTCAGTCTCCTATATGTTGCTGATCATAGGCACCGGAACAGGGTGGGGGGGGGGCCAAGGTGGCGGCTACTTTTGAGAGACGAGCCAGTCAATGTATTGCGTTGCAGGGTGCCAGTCACTGCATGACACAACACACAGGTCTTATTATAAAGCTGCCTTTCATTGATTTGTCCGGTTTGATAGTTAGTAAAGCAGCCGGCTTTGCTTTGCATGATGGTCTCTGTAGTCCTAGAGCAAGGCTCAGAGTACCGTAGCGATAAGCTCCCTAGGCTTATGCCAAACTACAACTCCTGGCAGCCCGCGGTAAAAAAAATCCAGTCCTTCACAGATAACCGCCCTCCTCCTCTCCCAGCGCTGGTTGGATAACTTGTTTGTACAGGGACGCGCTATTGGCTGCATGTGTTCCAGAAGCTGTGCTGTAGCTCCGTGCCAGTGTTGTGTCTGTGAGGAGACTGGGAGAGAGCAGTGATCTCCGCATACAGAGGCCAAAACAGCAAAACCAAAGACCCCTCGTGCTTACTGATCTTTGTCATCGTGTAGGTGGGTTCCTCCAGCTGCCCCTTAGGGGGCGACTTAGGGGCATCAAAATGAAATGATATCTTGGCCTCTCCAACCTAAAACCGTTGTGGTGTCCCTGTCACTGATTAATCCACATTTGTGGCCTTTAGGTACTTTACCTAGTACTGTAGCTTCTCTCGAGCCTATGTGCAATAAATAAGTTAGAACACCGTTGGGTACTAAGCCTCACATACAATGGACTAAAGGCAGCTATACTGAGAGGGCCAACCATGATGGACAGAACATGGATGCAAGGCAATAGGACAGGCCAAACTGATGTCCATCCAGCGCTTGTGTCTACTGTCTGCTCTTTCTTCACATGAATCTTAGTCGCAACGACAGTTCAAGTTAATTGACTATGAGATTACTATATTCCCTGCACCCAAATGGACCATAGGTGCCAGTGGCAAACGCAGGAATTTGAAAGGGGGGTTTCCATACCAGAAAAGAATCTAGCCATTATATATATATATATAATTTGGATGATGCACAGTCAGTTCGGCATTACACACACACTGACACGACACACTCTAACACAGACACTTGGACAGACACTCACAAACACTACACACAGACAGACGCACTGACATACACACACCTCTTTCACACAAAAACATAAGCGCAGTCAAACAAGTACAGTATCAGTTGTTAATGCACACCCCCACCGGCAGTAATCCCCCTGCCGCGCTGGGCACTCCCCACATAAATTCACCAGCGGCTGAAGGTCCAGGAGAAAGCGCCGGGATTAGTAACCCGGCGGCAACGCAGCTCAGCCTGGCGCTCTTGCAATGCCCCATCAGAACTTCCTGGGAGGAGCTGCGCGCTGCCGCAGCAGCTCCCCCTACAGTCAGTCAGCCAGCCAGCCAGCTGGGCCAGCGCAGCTCCAGCCAGACTATAAGAGCAGGCACCGTTGCCTGAAATCCGGCTGCTCCTTCTTTTAATAAAAAAAAAAAAAGTTGTGTAGCTGCTCGGCGATGGAGCGGCGGCTAGGGGGGGTTTCTAGGTACTCAGAAACCCCCCTGCGTGCGCGTATGGGTGCAGGTAATACGCCAGAGTATACTAGCCCTAATAAATAATTAGCAATAAAATCTATATTAGATAGATAGATAGATAAAATAATATATTTTCTCTTTTTCCCTTTCAAATTGGAGATGTGTAGCTGATTATTAATAGGTTCCCTTGTAGGCAGTGACTTAACTCCACAGGTCTTTGTGATGGGCAATTGACCTCCCACAGTGGGTAGAATCATTAAAATCACACCAGCCTGTAGGCCAATTGCATCTCTGCCACAATGTCCAGCTTGTCCCTGACTTCCTCTTAATCTGCCAGAGAAGAAGGATGGCTTCTGATGTAATTGTTCTCTCTGTGTGAGTAGAATTACAGCCCACATTAATTGCTTCATTTCAAAATACATTTTGATCTTCTTTGGGCTCAAAGAAACATTAAGAGCAGCGTTCTTGAAGCACTGATAAGCAAAAGTTACACAGTAAGAGGCGCTGTAAATCTGTAAGCAGTACGATGTATCCAAATGTAATTAAAACATTTTAGCAACTGAGTTAATGAATCCTCTCTCCAGCCAAACCTTACAATGACTTTTGCAGTCCTGATAAAGGTCGCAGAATAGAAATATGATGTGAGGTGTAACCTGGCAAAGGACAGAAAACATGATACAAAGTAACTCACTGATTTGGGCGCTGCCTTGATTGCTTTATTTGCACTAGTGCAAAGATTATATTGTGAACAACATGACGTGTATATTTACAGTACAATGCACACAGATCTGCACGTTCATTGTTTAAGCACACAGGAAATAGTGCACTTCGCCTTTGGACGGGTGCAGCAGCTATTTTGTGGGCTAACGCCACTTTCTCTATGCCATCTATTCACTGTGCACTACAATAGTGTCATCTGAGAGTACAACCTCATAGCTACCGTCATCCCAGAAGCTCAGGCTGGGTGGGACGTAATGATGTGCTAACAGGCAGCACGTGGCGCTACATGAGGATAATCGCTACAAATATAGCGCTTTACTGAGGGAATTTCTGTATAAAAAAAAAAATAATGAAATGACCTAAGTCCTGCAAAAATGTACCCCAGCAATCATCACCCTACAAGATGGTCATGGGTTTATTACGGATGCTCGAAATTGGTCTATGTGTGTGTGTATATATATATATATATATATATATATAATTTACACACAAAACCACAAAAGCAACCTACATGGTGGGATAACTGACCACTATAAAAATAAGTTGGTTGCATAAACTTGACTTCATGCAAGAGGAACGTTTGATACCACAATCTTCCCATATCAACAGCCTAAGTAGTAATCTGAAGCAAGCTGTGTGACCATGCTTCTTCCACTACCTACCGCTCCTTGAAGCCTGACTGCTTGTGTCCATTAACACCTGTATTTTCTCGCAGTGCCCCAGTCACAGGTAGCCCTACCTTCACTAACTCAATCACATGAGTGAACAAGTTACAGCCTCCCACCATGTCTGTTTAATATGTAATCCATACTTGCCTACTTTTGAAAAAGCATTTCAGGGAGATTGTGAAATCACCATATATGAGCGTGGCAGTAAAGTGGGCGTGTACTGCTACATCTGAGGGGCGTGTCATAAACCTGACTAACATCCAAATGTAAATGAGCCGCAAAGCAATTCATAATTCTTACTTTTTGGTTAAAGACACACTTTCTAGAAAATGCATGTAACCTTAAGTACCGTATCATTGTGTTTTATAACCAAGGCAGGAAAATTATACTAATGATTCCATTTGAATGTATATATCTCTGATTTTTATATATAACAGCTTCATAATGGGTAAAAAGTGCAATCAGGGAGATTGCTAGACTCTTCGGGGAGTCAGGGAGATTGCTACTATTTCAGGCAGCGTTGGCAAAGTATGATGTAATCTATGTATTATATATCAACCTAAAATTTACACTTGCAGTGCCTTGCAAGCATCAGAGCAGGAGGAGACAATATCATAATGGACCATTAAATGTACTCTTATCTTCTGAAATCCTGGACTACTCCATTGATCTGGCTATAGGATGTTCTATTCCCTCACATATAAAACCTGACTCTAAAGAAATGCACCTATATCCATAAGATCTCACCATATCCTTATATTTATCATTTCTGTACAAAATCAATAGGAATCATGTATATAATTATTCATTGTTTGCGGAATCTTCAGTATAAAAGAGTACACACTGTTATTGTAGTATTAAATTCTTATCTCGGTGCCTTATTTCTAACACTGGATGGGTTCACATGGCTCAATGAACAAAAGTCACAATCAACATCATTAACCTTGTGAGAAGGGTCCCAGGTGGACCTCAATGAAAACACCATGAAGGTAGGAAATGTCTCCTAATGAATGTTTATAGCCCCAGCAATCTACACTTGGTCTCTAATTAACCATCACTGGAGCAGCAGGTTATCAGTTGCAAATAGCTTGATACAGCTGTTTATTGCCAGATAACAAAATATTGTTACATTATCACACGGCCGGCCTATAGCTGCTCGCCCTGCCGCCCCACTGCTGTAATATGGTCAGGGTTACTGTACTGTCTTTATGGCTTTCATTCTTTGGCCTACACTACAATTTATTCTCTTTAGCCATCTTTTGACAGTTCAGGGTCATATTAAACATTGCACAAAGCACGTGACATAGAAATAACATTTACGTCAGCAAAAGAGTAAAATAAACGTTTACCAATGTAACTGAATGTGCTGCAGCATGTTACTTACAGTATGGCGCCATTACCTGGCTCATTCACACACCGCCGTGTCATCCTTTTGTCTCCTTAACTTAATGCTCAACAGTTATACGAGTATATTGGATTTTTAATAGTACTTGGTGCACAGGGGCGCCGAGAGGGGGGAGTGGGCGGGTACTAATTACCCGGGCCCGGGCTTGCTAGAGGGGCCCGGGCCTGGCAGCGCTCCCCCCTCTTACATCACAGCAGCCCAGCACAAGCTGCTGTGTGCTGGGCTGCACTGGGAGACAGCTCGCGGCTACCAATAAGCAGCCACAGCAGTCTCCTATGCCTGTGGGGGGAGCGATCAAGCTGATCGTGCCCCCCACTGGTTATGCGCCGAGCTGAGGGGGCTCACTGCGCCCCCCTCGCCAGCGCACAGCAATGCTTTGCGGCGCTGCAAAACTTTTTTTTAACCTGAGGGTGCGTGACAACGCTCCCCGCGATTAGGCCACGCCCCCGTTTACCCGGGCCCGATGCGGCTCTTGGCGGGCCTGCCTGTGCTGCTCATACTGACCGGTCACCATCTACATTTGTGTCACCTCCTACAATCCCCTTCTCTGTGCACTATATAGTGGGGTTATACTGGGAACCACCACCTGTGGGTGACACACAGCAAAGGTCATTGCCTCATTGCTGGAGGGGGCAAATAAATACCAGGTAAGCCTACTTCAATAGCTGGCAGCACAGTGGGCAGACACCCCAAACAGCAGCATCCCCACAGTCTCAGTCTCTGTATTTTGGTCAACTGTAGAGTCTGTAATTCACTACAATACTACAGGCTGAGTCTCTCATAGCCAAATATTCCAAAATACAGACTGATATACACTTTTGCTTTCTGATGGTTCAATGTACACAAACTTTGTTTAATGCACAAAATTATTACAAATATTGCATAAAATTATCTTCAGACTGTGTGTATAAGGTGTATATAAAACATAAATTAATTTTGTATACGTACACAAACTTTGATGCACAAACTTATTAAAAATATTGTATAAAATCACTTTCAGGCCAGGAGCGTAACCAGGTATTTGAAGACCCCATAGCAAAACTTTGTAAGGGCCCCTATGTACCGCCCAATGGTGAAATGTATATAACACATGTAACTTTGACAAGGAAGATGGGCTCCCCTCAGCTCTGGGCCCCATAGCAACTGTACCCCTTGCACCTATGGTAGTTACGCCCATGCATCAGGCTATGTGTACAAGGTGTACAGTATATGAAACAAAACTCCATTCTGTGTTTAGCTCTGGATCCCATTCCCAAGATATCTCATTATCCTATACAAATATTCCAAAATACGGAAAAATCCGATATCCAAAATACTTCTGGTCCCAAGCATATTGTATATGGGAGACTCAACTTGTCCTAGAACTCATAGTTTCTCTTATGCTTTAGCCTGCTTCAGATGCTGACGTCAATATAGATGCTTCCTCACTGGTTGGTAATGTCACAGACCCTGACGCTTAACCATTACTGGTTGCCACTATTGACTGCTTTTCTAGGTAATGTACCCGAGTAACGGAACAATGATCAAACAGAGACAGAGGTGGGGGCTGGCATCTTAGGTACTCAATCAGAATCCTAGTCCAAAGCCAGGCAGCACAAATACACAGGTTAATACTACACAAGAGGTAAGGGTCACAAACACACATGGTCAAACAAGCCAGGTCTATACACAGTCATATACGACAGTTGTACACATAAAGCTGTCGCTCAAGCACAAGTCAAAAGGCAGCACACAGTAGATTACCCAATAGTCTATTAGCTTTATAAAAATATTGTTGTTTGTACAGTGTAATGTACATTGCTCTAACCATACACTAACCCTACCTTACTCGCAGTGTAACCCTAACCGCAACTTAACCCTAACTAGCACGGACTGTCGACAATGTCATCATTATGTCAATGTCGACCCAATGACTGCATACCTTATAGAGAATAATGTCCTCCCTGCTGTAAAATATTACTGATATTAGTAATCACTTTGGATTTCTATGACCTATATAATAACATGTAGACTACAACCTTGTGCTTTTATTAGCTACCAGGACTCCTCAGTGATTTCTAGTAACCATATGATCTATAGTAGGGAGTGTGTTATATCCCATATGCAATGTTCTCTTTCACATGGCAACAACATGGTCAATTTGTCTAGTAATCTCTGTATTATATGCAGAGCTATAATCAGCTCTCTGCAATGCCTTTGCCGGTAACATGGCAGGAACACACAATATAGTAGTGACTGTGAGCCATTAAATCCTCCCTCATTAGTGGCGCTTAAATGACAGCAATTATGGATTTTTACACATTTGCGCTAAGTACAAATGATTTTCATCATCTTACTTGTAGTAGATCAATCAAGGTCCATTATGGTTGCTATGGGTTACTGCACAATTACTGTGATTCATTATTTGTCTTTAAATCAGTGGAAACAAAATTATCATTGTTAGAGACGTTATTCCAGTCTTGTGCAAAGTGTTTCTGCCCAAAGGGGCTGTGCCAGTCATATCATGGGCGATAGCGCTTTGAGAGCCTGCGCAGGCTGCTGATGCTCTTTCTGGCACAGGGCACCAGCTACGCCTCTGTTATCACAGCCGCTTATTTCTAGCCCCACACACAGCTGCAGCATTCCAAAAAGTTGTCCTTAGAGCCATGCAGTCACTGCTCTTACCTGGGGAATCCCAAGGCACATGGGTTCATGCTTGCTGGTATGGACAGATATTGAATATTCATGTGCATGGATGCTGGTGAGCAGCAGAAATAAATATAGAGTAGATGCAGGGGTGGTGAGTGGGGATCGGTATGAAATACCGGCAGTCGGGATGCAGCTGTCAAAATACCGACAGTGGCATCCCGATGCTGAGTATCCTGACAGGGGTTAGATAAGTATCCTAACCCTCTCCCTTTATCCCTTTAACCCTCTAACCCTAACCCTCCTTTTCTGCACCCTAATCCTATCTCTCCCTACCCCGCATCATAACCCTCCCCCCTGGTGCCTGAATCTAACCCTCCCCCTTTAGTGCCTAACCCCCCCCCAGTGGTGCCTAAACCTAACCTCTCACCCCCCCGTAGCCTCACCCTAACCACTGGCCGTGGTGCAAACGTAACCCTCCCCCCTGGTGCCTGAATCTAACCCTCCCCCCTTAGTGCCTAACCCCCCCCCCCAGTGGTGCCTAAACCTAACCTCTCACCCTCCCGTAGCCTCACCCTAACCACCTGCCGTGGTGCCCAAACCTAACCCTCCCCCCTTGGGGCCTGAATCTAACCCTCCCCCCTTAGTGCCTAACCCCCCCCCCCAGTGTGCCTAAACCCAACCCCTCACCCTCCCGCAGCCGCACCCTAACCACCGGCCGTGGTGCCTAAACCTAGCCCTCCCCCCTGCAGATAACACCTAACCGACCCCGCTATGCTTACGATCTGGATTCCAGTGCTGGGATTTTGATAGACGGCTATAGGTAACATAACTACATCCCGTGGTGCTTAAAAGAAGACAGTGTAGAAGGGATAATCTGTCCCATAACATGGCAGCACAAAGTGTACGTAGGTTAAGCTTAGCCAGCAAACAATAGAGAAATCACCTTGTATTCAGGGGTGAAGTAAAGGAAGGACACTAGTCCCTTCAGTCTCCTACCCAGCTCAGAAGCAGATAGGCTTCCTCTCATCCCTTTGGAGACTTAGAGAAAGCAGGTGTAGGAAACAGCTTGTGCTCTCCCCACTGCAGTCTCTATATAAATGGCATCATCTTTTATAGTAATGTTCCCTCTCTAGTGCTCAAGCCGGTCTCATAATGCCTAGGAATAGGCCTATGAAGATCAGTAACACGCCTTCATCTAACACATCAAGCCTTCATTATAGCAGAAAATTGTTCATTATTTTACTTGTTGTGCTAAAATCTATTATTAAGCCATAGCTTCCTATTCTGTATTCAAGATTCGGTGTTAAAAGGACATTACCAGATTTGTACTCTTGGCAACCATTGTAAATCTTTAGAGGAAATAGGAACAAACTGTAGATTCCGGCACGGAGGGTGTGTGAATGCCTGAATGGTAATCTGCTCTTTATAACACTTGGTAGTAGGTGTTTATTCGCTCACAGATGTGCAGACTTGGCACTAGCACTGCACACACACAAGATCTACAGCTTACTGCATTCTTTATGGAATTATTTCTCAGTAATGAAACCCTCTTTCCGACTTCAAATATTTGACTGCTCTCATCGGTGGCTCTAATGCGCAGAGGTAGCCACTAATTGTCTGGGTTTTCTCAGACACATAAAAAGTGTTTTCCTAACAAATTCTCCGCTGTGTTTCTGTAACAACTAAAACCACTATCTGCATTCTGGGTGCATACTGACCAAAGGATAAAATGTTCTGAGAGAACAGGAGTTGGTGAGCTTTAGGCCGACATTAAATAACTGGGAGATACTGCAAAAACCTTTTTGTAATCTTAATAAGCAAGAAGAAAGTAACCATAAAGGGCCATATTTACCACAATCATTTATACTGCAAATGTGATCAATCCTTTTTGTGTAAATTCGTAGTAAAGCGTAAATTAAAATGATGTTTACAAATAATCGCTCTCCAGGAGACGAGCTCCAATAGGACACATCCTGGTGAAGAGATGCATTACGCTATCAAACTGCTTCCTGGTTCCAGTCCCCGTGCGGTCGGAGCATGCATCACCAGGGGCGCAAAGAGGGAGCCAGAAGTTCCCTCTTCGTATAAACTTGTATACTAGTAGTCCATAAGCTACTATAGGATAACACCACCTAAAGATGACATTATCCTACCGGGGCAAAGCGTCAGAATGCTTCACATTCCGGAGCTTGGTAGTACTGAGAGCTTACAGCCCCTGTAGAAAGCTATTGGGGTCTACGGCTGCTGTTGGAAATGGAGGGACGGAGATATCTGCTACAGTCCCTCCATTGTACATTCAGGAGATACTTAATATCAGTGGTTATCAGTGACAGTTGCTGATTTCGGGGAATATCCCACAAATATTATTTGATCATTTGGCTTCAAAATACTTTCACAAATGTATACACGGATAGTAGGCTGTGTTTGCAGCTTTTTACAGCCTTGTGGCACTGGGCCTGATTTAGACCCGCTCGCAAGCGGGTTGATGGTGTGCCAGTGCGCACGCGCGAGCCCCGGAGAGAGCGCAAAAAGCATTCGCTCCGATGCTCGCATCCAAAAGGCTCAGCTGTCGATGTTGATCGACAGCTCGCCCCTTTTGGAAGGCGGGGCGGGGGGGTGGCTGGGCAAACGGAGGCGTTCCTGCAGGAACCACTGCCGTTGTGGGCAGCCCTAATGACATCACTAGGTGGACTTCCTGCTATATTAGAGCAGTAAGTCCACTGGGGCTTGCGGCCACGAGACCCTACTGCAAGGGTCTCGTCGCAAGCCCGATGGTCGCGATGGTCTTGACCATTGTGACCATCACCTGGCCACTCGCATAAGCTGTGGGTTGTAACCCACAGCTATGCGAGCGGCCAAGAGGCCGCAACTAAAAAAACAAGTGCCCGCCCTGATTCAGAGCGCGCGCGCGCTTTTTGCGAGCGCCTCTGATTCAGGGCCACTGTGTGTGCAGTTTAAATACACCTAAAATAATCGTACACCCTACAGGCTTGTGCCACTCTTCCAAGATTTTCACATCTATTACTTGTACTAGAAAAAGGTAATTATTCCTATACCTAAGGCAGTAACTAGGGGCGCAAGGCCCTAGGAAGCGGCAATGTTACTACCCCATTGGCACCTGTACTTGGCTTTCAGGGGGCCTGGAATGGCATCCTGCAGCCGGGAAAGTTGTCCAGCACTGGTCCTGGCCCTCTCTATCGTGATGTCATGATGTCACATGTGCAGGGGACAGGGAGCCATTTTTCCTGACAGCTCCAAGCCTAAGGCAGTCATTTTAAATGAAGATATACCAAATTGAATCCTCAGGTAGAAATTCAGGGACTTACTGTATGTTAGTGCACTGCTGAACGCAGATTCCCGATGTTTGGGAATCTAGCATATGTGCAGAACGGGTCTGCGGTGCCGCACACTAACTGGCAGCAGACTGTCAGTGATTGACAGTCTGCTGCCGTTTGTGGGGCGGAGAGGAGGCGGTGATGCCGGCGTGTCGCCACCGTTGCGGGGGAGGGAAGAAGCCAGGATCTCCGTCGGCAGGCGGAGATTTCCTGGCCTCTTCCCCTACACTGCGGCGGCCGACTGCGGGACCCTATGAGTCACGGCAGCCGGCCGATGGTACGCAAATTATCCGATGCTGCTTTGGATAACGCAGCTCAGTTAAGTAATGCACAGGAGGCGTGATGCCTCCTGTGCATTACCATATCTGCAAGGAACGCAATTGCAAAGTTGCCTGCGTGATCCTTACAGAATCAGGCCCAGTGTCCATAGAAGTCAACTGCACTCACTAGTACAGTGAAAAATATGAAAAATAGTGCAAAAGTGAGAAACAGTGAAAAACATAATACATACATGGGTGCTGTCAGTGGACGGAATTCAATTGTTTTCATCCCCTATCGCGCCCGACGGAGCTATTCTATTCTTGCTCCTGTCGGGTGCGATCAGCTGCCAAGCGCTACATTTCAGCTCGCAGCCCCTGGGGGATGAGAGCTGAAATGTGCGAAAAGTGACATGTTTGGGCGCCCAAACATCACTTTTCGCGATCGCACCCAGCACTTTGGTCGGGTTTAGCTGCTTTACGCGGCTAAACCTGACCTCTATGGGCACGATCAGCGCGAAGAACGGCAGCAATTGAATGGCGGCCCGCGATCTCCTGTCACTTTAGACGGGAGATCCGGACCGCGTAATCAATTGAATTCCGCCCAGTGATGGCAATTGACGGGCTGATACTTTTACCCATTGTAGGGAGAACGATCAATGGCCAAATCATCAATGGTACCAATGGAAGGAAACCATCGATGGTTGATTGCCATACCAAGATGCTGTGATATACAGCCCCAAACCACAGATGTGGTCCTTATACACCTAGCCTCAATACGCCATGTGGCGTGAGTGTTCTGGAGCAAGGGAGCCACCAGGTCCTGTGCAACTCAGCTTGTTTGTGTCTTTTTTAGCCAAAAATGAGTTATGACAAATCGCTTCACAAGACTGCACATATTAATGTGATATGTGACACTTATATCTGTGTGCAACTGAATCTATAGACACAGCTTAATGGGACTTGTCATGGATAAAAGCTGTGGACACTGCATTGTACTGTAGCACTTTGTATACAGATTCAGACTCAGTTGCACACAGATACAGAAGTGTTGCATATCACTTTAATCAGGGTAGTCTCGTGAAGCGATATGTCACATCTGTTTATGACGAAGAGCAATTTTTTGGGGGAAATGCCACGCAAATTATGCCCAGTGCAAGCCGTGCCGCACAGGACCTGGCGCGCTGAGAAGGGCTGTTTGGCGCGACTGTAGCAATAGTGTACGAGGACACATCTGTGCAACTGTAAAAGTGTCCAGGCCAGTGCCGTCACTAGGAATGCGTGAGCGGTGCCACTGCGTAGAGCTCTGTGGGTGGCACCGCTGCTCACCCATGGCAGCTGCATTTTTGCTAGCAGTGCCGTCTGGAGCGTCCTTAGGGCACTTCAGATGTGCACACTGCTGCCTTTACAGCCCCCTGGAGCTACCCTCGGGGTACATGCCCCCCCGGCGTATGTTGTCATGCGGAGGGGGATTGGCCTGCAGGGGGCACCAGAAGCTCTAGTTATGCAACAGTTTCAGTTCTCCCACAGCAGCTACAAGCAGAGCTAAAATACACTACACTGAGATCGGCGTAAATAAATTCCCTGTCTACAATATGCAGATAGATCTTTTATTCACTACGATGCCATGACAGTGAAGAACGCACGCTGTAAATTATCTTGAAGAGATGGGTAGTAAATTAACATTGGCACCGCTTTCCAGGGAAGCTCGCAGTGCCTATTACATTGAAGGGGCGGGTGACAGGTGCTTACCGTGCATATTGGCAAATACAGCCCTTCCGTTAAAAAAGTAATGTTTAGGTCTGTCCTGTTTCATTTCATTATTAAAATGATTTCACAATAAAATTATTATATAGCAGAATGCTAAAACCCATTTTATTTCGAAGTAAAATAAGCCAGCGAAACCGCTATAACCTCCGACGATGAGCTGTTAGTAGGACACAAACTTTATTTACCCGGCTGGGTCTCTCTGCAAAAGTTAAACAGTAAATGAAGAGCTTCACTAATTATCTGTAAATATTGGCACAAATAACTATAGGATCAATCTGCTGTTGGATGACGGCCCAAGTCACTTTTTTTGGACTCTGTATTTATTTAGGTCGGCAAACAGTAGGCCAAGCACTACTGTAATTTGTGGCATTCTAGCAATGCCAGGGTGAAGATAACAGTGCCAGCCGGGTGTTTGGTGTGGCAATCTCTGATAATTATGGGGTGGTGTACATGGCATGCACTACATCATGCCAGTGTTTCTCTGAATGGGATGAGAAATAATTGTGCAGATATATTCAGCACAAAACTTCACACACAATATACTGTACTTGGGGATTACAGTACATTTTATGGAAAATAAATGAATAGTTAAATTTCAAATAATTGTAAAATAATAGAAAACAAATGGGGAGGCTAGTGCCAGCCAGGGAATCTCCTTAAATAGGTAAAACGCCCATTTTCTACTAATTTAGGGCTTGACTCCAACAATAAATACCCCTAATGAATATAGTTCATCTACATTTGCCTTAGCCAATTATATAAGTGTATTAAAGGATTTATTATTCACCTAGTTGTTTTCTGTTACTACACCATCCCCGCTGTCATGATTACTTATTTCAGTGTTATACAGTAATACCCATATTTACAAATAACCATACACACCATATAACCGGACACTGAGCTGCCGGAGGCTCTATACTGTTCCGGAGTCCTGGTTATATGGTTCCCTGCTCTCAGCTAACATGTACCCTTATGCGCATCAGTATATTATGCTATATAGCTTATATTATACATTGTTATTATAGTAAAGTACAATATAAAATACAAGTTACATTAGTGTATGCAAGTAATGCAACATAACCTGCAATACTGTATACATAGCTTTAAATTTGGGGGGATGCCAATATCATCACTTATATGTGGAGAGTGAGGTTCATGCTATATGCCTCTTCCAACCAGTAAACCTCAGAGTAGCTGTCATTTACCGTCCCCCTGGCTCTCCCTCCAAATTCCTTGACAACTTTGCTTCCTGGCTCCCTCACTTTCTCTCCTCAGATCTTCCCTCCATTATCCTAGGTGATTTTAACATTCTTATTGACATTCCCACAGAATCCTCTGCAGCTAAACTCCTTATCCTCACCTCTTCATTTGGTCTCGCCCAATGGACCTCCTCACCCTCCCATGTGAGTGGGCACTCACTTGACCTGGTCTTTACGCACCATTGTGATATTTCTGATTACTCCAATTGCCCATTCCCCCTCTCTGAGCATCACCTTCTCTCTTTTAACCTATCCCTCTCTCCTTCCCCTCCTCTAACTCCTAAGGCTACCGTTACTAAGCGTAACATTGACGCTATTGACACTGTTGCTTTTTCCTCCCTGCTGGACTCTCTTCTCTCCCCTATCATTTCTCTCTCCTGTCCTGAACAAGCTACTTCCCTGTACAATTCCTCCCTTGCTTCTGCTCTTGATTCTGTTGCTCCAGCAATAACCACTCACCCTCGCAGATCCACACCACAACCCTGGCATTCCAAATGCACCAGATACCTACAAAAGTGTTCAAGAATTGCAGAGCGTCAGTGGAGAAAGTCACGCTCTAAGGCTGACTTCCTCCATTTCAAATTTATTCTCTCTTCCTACAGTGCTGCCCTGTCTCTCTCCAAACAAACATATTTCAAGAACCTCATCTCCTCCCAGTCCTCAAACCCCCGGCGTCTCTTTGCCACTTTCAACTCCCTACTCTGCCCTTCCCCTCCTTGCCTTCCCTCCTCGCTCTCTGCCCTTGATTTTGCCACCTACTTTACATCTAAAATTGACTCCATACGTGAGGACATCATATCCCATCAGACACTCAGCACTCCTCCCCCTCCTCGCCCTTACCACCCCTCCCCTTCTGTCTCACCAACTCTGACATCCTTCTCCCCTGCTTCTGGAGAGGAAGTCATGGCCCTCATCCGGTCCTCCCCTCCTTCCACCTCCCCTCTTGACCCTATCCCTTCCCGTCTCCTCTCCCACCTGTCTCCTTCTGCCTGTTCCCATCTGGCTCACCTCCTTAATCTCTCCCTATCATCTGGCACTGTCCCTTCTGCATTCAAACATGCTCTTGTCTCCCCCATTCTTAAAAAACCTACCCTTGATCCCAACATACTTTCCAACTATCGACCCATCTCTCTTCTCCCTTTTGCTTCCAAACTCCTTGAGCGTATTGTCTACAACCGCCTTACCACCTTTCTTTCCTCCCACTCCCTCCTTGACTCTTTTCAATCTGACTTCCGATCTCTCCACTCTACTGAAACTGCCCTCACGAAAGTCAGCAACGACCTCCTTGCTGCCAAATCCAAGGGCCACTACTCTCTGCTCATTCTCCTTGACCTCTCTGCTGCATTTGACACTGTAGACCACCCTCTCCTCCTGCAAATCCTTTACTCTCTCAGTCTACGTGACACTGCCCTCTCCTGGCTTTCCTCCTACCTCTCTGATCGTTCCTTCGCTGTGTCCTCTCATGACTCCTCTTCCCCTCCACTTCCACTAAAGGTAGGAGTTCCCCAAGGTTCTGTTCTTGGACCTCTCCTTTTCTCCCTATATACATCCTCTTTAGGTGAACTCATTAACTCCTTTGATCTCCAATATCATCTCTATGCAGATGATAATCAAATTTACCTTTCCACCCCTGAGCTCCTTACCCGTATCTCCAACTGTCTCTCTGCTGTCTCTTCGTGGATGTCCCAGCGCTTTCTTAAACTTAACATGTCTAAGACTGAGCTGATCATCTTCCCACCCTCTTCCCCTACATCACTTTCCACAATTTCATTATCTATTGATGGCACAACTATCTCCTCTAGCCCCAAAGTGCGCTGTCTTGGAGTTATCTTAGACTCCTCCCTCTCCTTTAAACCGCACATTCAGCACCTCTCGCAGTCCTGCCGTTTTCACCTAAAAAATATCTCCAGGATTAGACCCTTCCTCACCCAGGATGCCACTAAAACCCTCATCCACTCACTGGTCATATCCAGATTGGACTACTGTAACCTTCTCCTAGCTGGCCTCCCAGTCTCTCACCTCTCTCCACTACAATCTGTTCTTAATGCTGCTGCTCGACTCATCTTCCTCTCCAGACGTTCTACATCTGCTTCCCCTCTTCTTCAAGCCCTACACTGGCTCCCCTTCCCCTTCAGATGCCAATTCAAGGTTCTTACATTCGCCTACAAAGCCCTCACCAAATCCTCTCCCGCATACATTTCTGACCTTCTCTCCCTTCACACTCCCGCCCGCCCACTTCGCTCAACTAATGCATGCCGCCTCTCTTGCCAACTGATTACTTCCTCCCACTCCCGCATCCGAGATTTTGCCCGTGCTGCTCCCTACCTTTGGAATGCTCTCCCTCTCCCCATCAGACTCTCCACCTCTCTACAAATCTTCAAACGGGCTCTCAAGACCCACTACTTCATCAAGGCCTTCCAGCACTCATCCTAACCCACCTCATGCTCTTTCCTTCCTATCTTCCCCTTCTGTGTCACGCCTGTCTGTCTGCCCCTCCCCTTAGAATGTAAGCTCTCATGAGCAGGGACCTCTTCCCTCATGTGCTTCTCTTTACATTTTCTTCTACTCTCTACTCCCCATAGGGCACCTAACACGTGACTGCCAACTCCCAGCAGCTTATTGTGAGTTCTTTAATCACTCTTTCAGCAATGTATATAAGTCGTGTCCTTGTCCTGCACTGTAATGTACTGTAAGTTACTTGTTTCTTGTTCACCTATTAGTTCTATGTACTATGTAAGGCGCTGCGGAACACTTGTGGCGCCATATAAATAAAGGATAATAATAATAATAATAATAATAATAAATGTCACATGCCACTTGCATCACATGACCCTTCTGTAATGGAATGCACGCTAAAACGTATATACCTAGCCATGGAGTCACCACAAACAAGCAACTTGCTAGGTTTCAAATCATGGACCCACTACTTAAAAACAAAACACTGGAAAGCACCTTGAGGGTTTGTGAGCTGTATAAGGATACAGTAGTCACAGTGCTTCTCAGTGGCTCCTAATACCTGTATATTTTACAACTGGGCGTACTGTACATTTATAACCATTATAATCAGCTAACAGTGAATGCAGTAATTTAGGTCTCGGAGTGGTGCTAAGCCTGTAGTGTAAAGAGGTCTGATGTGGATAGTGGTTCTGAGATAAGAATGGGTACTCTCTAATACAGTGGTTCCCAAACTTTTTCGAATCACGGCATCCTAGAGTATCAGCATTTTTTCGAAGGCACCCCTGGGCCAAAAGTTTCTTTTTGAGAAATTCAGCAAAACTTAAATGAAGTACATTGTGTTTATATGTCACCCTTAGGTTCAGTCATGTGATGGTTGACAGGGCTGCGTTTCATTTTGTCCTATCACACTGACTAAAAATAATTTATTCGGTACTTGACCACCAAACCTAGGCACCCCTGCAAGTGACCTGAGGCACCCCAGGGTGCCACAGCACCAAGTTTGGGAACCACTGCTCCAATATACATATAAAAATCATCTATAAAGAAGAGCAGGATAGACAGGATAAAAATCCTATTACTATCCAATATTGCCCAATACTGGATGGGTGCAAAATCAGCAAAATGTTACACTACTGATGATAATAATGTCCAGTTGTCCATTTCTACACAGCAAATGTGGGAGTCTAATAACTATATTTTTAAAAACTTTTCTTGAGAAGCAATTTCAAAAAAAATAAAAAATGGTGTTATCATCGAGGTCGTCAGACGTCCCAATAATTAATTAAATTACGTTTGTTCAATGTAGGCTTGTGGCCCGGTGAAAGCTCAATGTTACAAGTTTTATCATGTGGAAAGCCAAGCGTCCTAATAATTCATTAAACAACAATGTTTGGCCTGATGCTTTTAAGATTTAATTGACCACATTTCTTTTCTCATACACTAATTGCTACAGTCTAAGTGGCTTTCTCAGTAAGGTAATGTGGTTTTAGAAAACATAGAGGTCCAGAAATAGGCCTACAACTTTCAGAACATCTTGGACAAACTATGTCAGCATTGTATGTTTGCACTTCTCCAAGGTTAAATATTGGTTTAGATTTTTAAATGAATCACCCCCCAAAAAACAAAAACACTCCACATCTCTGGCATTTGTAACCTGAATCAACAGATAAACATAGGATAACTTGATGTTATTTTTCTATGTATTGTATGTATGTATCTACTGTATGCATGTATAAAAATATGTGTATTGATATGCAGTTAACTAAAAAAAATGTGCCTCGTCTGTTGTAGCCATTAGAAGGAACATAGTTTACTTAGGAGGGTGGCGTTCCTCTATCTTGCATCAATAACACAGTGGAACTCCACAGCTTACATAAAAGCTCACATAAAAGGTTACATAAAAGGTTACATAGAAGCTGGACATTTCATACACAGGTCTTTTTCAGCCACTGATATCACAACAAACTGGCATATTAAACTTTACCATATCATCTTTTTCATGTCACAATCCAAGGGGCAATTCAATCAACAGGAATTAGCTACACTTTCCACAACGCAGCCATGCCCAGCCATCACAGCATAAGTATTTTCCGTGAATTTATAATGCAATCATAACCACATAAACCCACTTACTGAGGCTTCATTTTCCCCATCAACAAACTGGATCTTTCTTTTTCTACTACACTCAGGAGCGCCCATTCAGGGCCCATCCAGACAATGTGGTACTCTCACATTCTTCAATCTATCGTTGTGCTAATTTCTCATGTCAACTAACGTTCAAAGCTGCTATATAAATCCATGTACTGTAGGCCTTATAGTATTTATATAGCAGCATACCATGAAGCTTGCAGTCTTTATTATAGGGAGAATACCCTTTTAACGCCGAACGCTGCTTTTCCCTATTTACTGTGCCAAGTCCTTCCAGCTGGTGAAAGCGATCACCTATATGTCATGGCTGGTGATAGTCAGATGTCAGTATCAGAGAAAAAAAAAATGTCTTATTAATTTAAATAAAGTTGTCGGGGTTTTTTTGTGAACGTGGAACTGGAGGCCAAGTTTGGTTCACACTGGCACATTGTACTGTATGGGTAAAGCACCGGCAAAGGGGTAAGATTCCTCTTACTGATGCCAGCCTGTATTGCCGGGTGACCTGAGTATCCCACGAATGTCACAGCAAACTTATCTTGATAACTTTGTGATAAGCAGTAACCGGAAATCTAGGCTATTGCCACTGAGTAGTACATAGGCCAGTATGAGTTTGAATTCGGGTCACCACTTCTACTATCCTCTTTTCTATCAGCTTCAAGTCTACTTGCATCTAAAATATACATTACTGATAATATTTTACATTTAACAGGTGTCTAAATAATTATTGGACATCCAGTCACCAAGGGCTAAATGTTCGGTCAAATTCTGCAAACAGAAACAGTACTATATGGAGTTGGTACTGTATCATAGGATTTGCATTCATTTTTTCCCATGGTGGAACTGAAGGAACCACCTCTGGAATCTCCCATTACTTCTACAAATCTTGGATCGTATAGATGATGCACCCAATAGTGCCCCTACCGATTCTCAAACAAAATTGGAAGATATTTTGGTCCTGTTAAGAGTGTGCCTGTGCCCCAAGCGACGTAACTAATTAAACAGGTGAGCCTATATAGCCTCAGATTTGACAGGCAGATACACTTGGAGAATTCTAATTTCATCTTAATGTCAGTAACAATCCACTGTTCCCTCAGGCGCGTGGAGGGCTTTACCATAGAAAGTATTACATTCTCAGAAAATCACATTTCAGTCTAAATGGCGAAATGCGCTGGGTGCGCCCCTACAGTGATCAGCTGCATCTCCCATCGGTGAACTATTCCAAAGGGAAACATTTTTAAAGTTGGCAAGTCTGATGTAGGGTAGTATTTATGTACACTGCGCTTTTTTGTGTCATGGTTAAAGCATTTATTTTATTTGTTTGTTTTGTTTGTCCAAGAAAGATCATTGGGTGGCATTCAATATAAGGGTGTAGGGTAAGGGGAATTATTCTGCACAAGCAAGTATAGTAAAAAAGTAATACATTGGGATACCCTGTATTGGTCTAATTCCTAGATCACCATATTGACTTAGGAGGTGTTACTTTTGACAACCCATTCAACTGAATACCATCTGTTGGTATTCCAACGGGTGACATGATGACAGTCAATAAAGGTTACATCTTCCCTAATACAGAGGTCTGTTTGATAAAATAAAATAAGCATTTTTAGTGGCAAAGGCTGAATGATATCTTAACCAAACAATGAAATTAAGGCTTCACTATTTATAAACTATAAAGGCAGTTTTGCAGCATGTAAGGGCTGTGCCAGTATTATTTCAGATGACAGGTATGTAAAGCATTTACCTCCCTTTCATCTGGGCTGTGCTCCCTGGACCCCATTGTGTGATGTTCTTACGCAGTTCTTTTAATCCTGTTACTGTATCTGTCACATGCTATCAGGGTTTGAGAAGTGTACTGGATATTAGTGGCACTCTTCAGCCAGCACTAGGCTCAGAATGATTGATTCTCTAGCCGAGCATATCATTGCATTACACCATCGTTTTGTATTTAAAGCTAGTTTATCTGTTTAATAGTCTGATCGTTTTTGCTTTGTGCTATCAGTTTTCAGTAGCACATGTAAGTAAACAAACGTATTTATCACTCCCGGGATCAGTAAGTGCTAATAAAGATGCTGGTGCGAGCAGTTCACATTTGTTTTGATGACAGGCACATCCCAAATTAGCCGAGAATGCTTTTGCTTATTCTGGAATTTGGGATAACAGTTGCCTTTTTTTCGGATGGTGCAGACATTTATAACAATATTCGGATTAAAAATGTAATTATTCAGAGAAAGATAAAATAATTATACATAAAATCAGATTATCATTGATGTGGAGAGATAATTATATAACGATCAGTTCTTTATTTGGCAAGTGATATCACTGCTGCATGTACCATCATGTTCAACCCAAAGCTGGCAACAGAACATTTTCTTACATTTTAGAACAAAATAGATATTTGTCTCTAACCCAATATATATTTACTGCTTACTGCTACCAGGACGACACAGAGGGCCAGATTCAGACCCGCTCGCGAGGCGGCTCCGTCGTGCGCATGCGCGAGACCCGGATAGCGATGGGCAAACCGTCGCTCCGGGTCTCGCTAGAAAGGGGGCGTGCTGTCGATGGTGAGTGACAGCACGTCCCTTTTGGTGGGCGTGCCGGGGGCGTGGCTGCCCAGACGGAGGCATTCCCTCCGTCTGGGCAGCCACGAGTGATGTCAGTGGGAGTGCTCTCGGCTCTGATAGAGCCGAAAGCACTCCAGGGCTTGTGGCAACGAGACCCTACCACAAGGGTCTCGTCACAAGCCCGATGGTCGCGATGGTCACAGCTACATGAGCGGCCAGGAGGCCGCTCTAAAAATCAGGAAGGCCGGCCCTGATTCAGAGCGAGCGCTCTGTCAGAGCGTCCGGCTCTGAATCAGGGCCAGAATTCAAACTGACTGCAGGATTATATATGCAAAGGTGCAAATCCAGGCAAGTGATGCACACTGCTCCTCTCCAGCTGCCGTGGCCCTAGCAGAATACATGACAAAGCCAAAGGTTGCTCTTTTTATCGGGGACAGGTCACTGCTAAATGCCCGACATTACGAGTTTCTCGGTAGTATAGCTGGCAATGAGGGTCTCTGGGCCTGATTCAGACCCGTTTGCGAGTGCTATGCGCTCATGAGCGGGTCGATGTTAGGCCACTGTGCATGCGCACGCCGTAGCCGGCTCCGACGTACGCATACGCGAGACCCGGCTAGCTCCGGGTCTCGCACCAAAAGGGGGCGTCTGTCGTTTTTGATCGACAGCTCGCACCGTTTTGGAGGCGTGGCGTGGGGGTGGCTTCACAAATGGAGGCATTCCTAAGCGAACGCCTGGCGTTTGTGGGCGGCCCCACTGACATCACCAGTGATGTCAGTGGGAGAGCTTCCGGCTCTATTAGAGCCAGAAGATCTCTGGGACTTGCGGCCACGAGACCCTACCACAAGGGACTCGTCGCAAGCCCGATGGTCGCGATGGTCTTGACCATCGCGACCATCATCCTGGCCGCTCGCAATAGCTGTGGGTGATCACCCACAGCTATGCGAGTTAACAGGAGGCCGTTCCAAAATAAAAAAAAAAACGCCCTGATTCAGAGCGAGCGCTCTTTCAGAACGTCCGGCTCTGAATCAGGGCCTCTGTGCCATATGTCTGACATTGAGGGCACCTTGTATAGAGAGGTTATTTCTGGGTTCGCTGTGCAATATGGATGGCAAAGACGGATGTAATAGGACTTCAAATAGTGCAATCGCTGTGCAATATGCCTGACAACTGAGAGTCTGTGAATTATGCCTCCCAAAAGTATCCACACATGAAGTTCTCTGGTAAAAAAAACAACCTACCTATCCTTGTTATGTTTCTGCCCGATAAATACTTGGCAACATTTGTCCCTGCAGGAATCAGGCCAAGAGGGCACACCACACTGCACAATATGCATAGGAGTACGCAGGTAGTGGGCAAGGTGTGTGACTGCCAACTTCCCCTACTGGAAGTAGACTGATGGCCACTCACCACCCCTGGGACTTCACCCCCCTAGACCAGGACTACTAACCTCTTCTCCCTGGGGACATAGACTGCCTAACCCCTCCCCACCAAAGGCTGCTCCCCTGAACAGCACGGTCTCCTCCACACATCGCAGCTGGCTCCAAGGGTAGACAGCCTCCTTTTGAATCCAAGATGGCCGAAACAGGTAGAGCGGTTTCACATAGGCCACCTTGGATTCAAAAGAGGCAGCCACTTACTAATATTTACATAGGTTCCCTGGTTACTAACTGGCTGCAGGACATATGCTCATATACTCACGTATGCAGGACATTGCCATATACCTAACTGCAATCTACTAATGCTTCTGGCTGTATGTGGTTATTGGAAGTCAATGAGATTTATATATACATTTTTTTTATTATTGTATATTATATTGTGATTTCTTATATTCATGTTTTTTGTAAGTGATTATTAAATATTATATACCTCTGTCCAGCGCTCTCCCCATTGTTTTTATTCTAAGCCCACTTACTAAGTAGTCGGCTGAGATGCAGAGAAAAGACGTGTAAGGTAGAGTTTGAGGCTGCCTAAGGGGTGTGTCTCTGATAAGGGTGTGTGGCCTGGGATAGAGCCCGCAAAATATGGCTGTACTGGGATGGTTGAGAGGTGTGTCTATTGATAACATTGGCATTATGTGTCTTTCTTTTTTACAGCAAAAGATAGATGACACTTTCAAGTAGCCAGGTTGTAATAACCATGTCTATTACTTTGGGCCTGATTCAGACCCACTCGCGAGCGGCTGTCCGCTCGCAAGTGGGTCGATGGTGTGCACTGAGCATGCGCACGACGGAGGGAGCTCCGTCGTGCGCATGCGCCAGACGCGTCGAGCGAAGGACTTTCCTTCGCTCGTTGTGTCTGATCAAAGGGCGCGTGCTGTCGATGTTGATTGACAGCACGCCCCCTTTTGGTGGGCGTGCCTCCCAGACAGGGGCTTTCCCAAGGGAACGCCTACCGTCAGAAGCCGGCCCACTGACATCACTAGTGATGTCAGTGGGAGTGATTTTGGCTCTGATAGAGCCAAAATCACTCCGGGCCTTGCGGTTGAAAAACTCAACCGCAGGCTCCGGCTCGCAGTGGCGATGTTCGCGATGGTCAAGACCATCGCGACCATCAACCTGCACGCTCGTATAGGCTGTGGGTGGTGACCCACAGCTATACGAGCGTCCAGGAGGACGCTCCATTTTTATGGAGGACGGCCCTCATTCAGAGCGAGCGCTCTGCTCAGAGCGTCCGGCTCTGAATGAGGGCCTATGTGTTTTAGCGCGTGGCGGTATTATACCTGTATTTATGGTAACCGATACAACACTGCTCGTGTCTCTCTTTGAAAATGTCAAATGTTGGTAGGTGTGACCATATCAGTTGCACCTATGACTTAGCAGTGTCTGCTCACTGAACTTTCAAAATGAATTTGTCATTTGGCCTGTAGTAGATATAATGTAAATAGGTACATTTTCTCAGGCGTGCATACAGTCATCCATAGGCCACTGTTTCTGATGCTAACACAATGCATCTACATGACAAAGCAGGAGCTCAGTATAGAACAAGGGGAGTCTGTTTCTGCACAGGAGCATATTGCTGTCAGCGTCTGCCACTGTGTTTGTACTGTACTGTGTATATATATATATATAGAATTATTTCATCATAGAGGCTCAGCTAATATACACAATTTATTTTCACATGTCAGTACTGTGGCTATAAATCACCAGTGATGGAAGAATGTAGAACGATGTTGGGTGCCCCTAAGGTCAGAAGGAATGAGCGTAGGCATAATGTTTATATAGCAAATCTCCTCTGTAATGTGGTATGATAAAAGAAACAGCTGGGATTGAGAGTGCGCTAACCAGTGTAAGATGACATTTTATATATTTCTGTCTAATCGTTCTTACATAGAGGGGAATATTTACCATAAATGCATTTTTTACTTAAAACATCATCTCATATTGCGATGAAACCAAATACCCCAGCCAGGGCAGCGCGTCCCATAAGCGGAGCATTTCACAGCTTGTTAAATATCCTGATAGAGAACTATGGGCCTGATTCAGCAAGGTTCTCACACGCAGCCGGTCGATGTTTGCAATCTGCGGATACATCGCAGTGCCCGTGCGCAAACCGGCTG
This sequence comes from Taudactylus pleione, assembly GCA_031769625.1. NCBI lineage: Eukaryota > Metazoa > Chordata > Amphibia > Anura > Myobatrachidae > Taudactylus > Taudactylus pleione. Next base: position 1,409,491 of record JAUIMM010000200.1, on the reverse strand, counting down.
CAGCGATCGGGAAGCAACCACAGTGTGTACGTAGAGCCCTCACACAGTGATTGACAGGAAGTGTCCGTTAGGGGGTGGTGACGCAGGAGTGCCTGGGCGTTTAAACGCCGTTACAGGGGCGTCCATAATTAAGCCCCTGCGATTGTGTATGCTGGCATAGATCTAGATGGCGACAGGAAGTTATGCAATTTGTCTGGAAGGGTCAGGTCAACCACAACTGTGCGAATGGTTCCGATGTTACTCGATGTCAGTGATGTTTTCGCTGACTTGCGGATGCGTGTCATGGAATGTGGGCGGCTTTATGCAGTGGAGAGCGTCTTGGTATTGCGCTGCGGTTGACGTTCGATTGCATTCATTAGCATATTTTCGCAGTTAGCGGGTGCGTGGGGACGCAGCCCTGCGATTCGTGCTGAATCAGGCCCTATGGGTACGGTGGTAGTTAGCAAAACGCTAGTACATTCTGGAAATATGTACAATATCTTTGTCATTAATATATAGTGAAGTTACTTCATTTTGCCAGAAGCCTGCAACACGAAGGTTTCATAGAATTTATAGTTTAATAAATAGCTCCTTTATTCTGTACAGTATATGGAACGTAATGTTTTTTTGTATTAATATATACAGTAAACAGTGGCCATCAAAATACATTTTGTACAACCTTTAAAGGAGCTTAAGCAGTAACCATAAAATTTACTTACATCCACCATGGGCATCGGAACGGGGGGGAGGCAAGGGCAGAAAAGGCGCAGTGGACGCAGACGGTCAGGGGCTGTGCTTTATAGCAATAGGCTGCAAGGCCCCTGCACAGCACGGAGGAGGAGGTGTTATTTGTGTGTGTGTCTTTAAGTAAAAAAAACCCCACACATTACATCTCCTTACCCATGCAGTACAGGGGCTGTACAGCCTATTGCAGTGTTGGCTAACCTTGACACTCCAGCTGTTATGGAACTACATAACCCAGCATGCACTGCTACAGTTTTGCTATTAGGGCATGCTAAAACTGTGGCAGGGCATGCTGGGATATATAGTTCCACAACAGCTGGAGTGTCAAGGTTAGCCAACACTGTCCTATTGCTTTAAAGCACAGCCCCTGACCGTCCACAGCCACTGATCAGGTAAGAGTGAGAGGGTGGGCGGTGATGGAACTATTTTATGCTGCCCCCTACCATAAAATCATCCTGACACCCCTGTATACCACGCCCTTTTTAGAAGCGCACATACGGCGCATGCAAATGGTGGATCACAAATGATTTTCTACTTCTTCTTCAGCACAACCTTTGTGACATAATTTGCTGGCTCCAAGTCCCTGAAATTCATCTGTAATTATATGTTACATATCCCAGAGATATAGGCTCACGTAGGCTGTTCATATGTAGTGAACTCAGAGAGGTTTATTTAATAACATGGTGCAAACAGCAACAATATTGGCTTTTAAAAATCTGATCCTAGTCAGACAACTGAAAGGACACACAGTAAATATAGGATTTGTTTGTAAAGGTTACAGCGCCTGCGTTTTACTTGTATCATTTTATTCAATAAGCTGTAATGACAGAACTGGGGTTATTTACAAAATAGCACCTTGATCAACAACAAGAACGATTTTATTTGGCAAAGTCCAATGGAATAGCATAAAACTGGTCAGTGTGACTGTGGGCCTGATTCAGAGCCGCTCGTAAGCGGCCGCTCGTTCGCTCCGAGCGATGTTCGCACAACTGCGCATGCGTATGGGTTGTAATACGCATGCGCGAACCAGTCATTGCGGTCTGAAATCGTGTGCTCGCAAAATTGCGAATGCCTGCTAATTTGAGTGACAGAATGAGGCGTTTGTGGGTGGTAACAGGGGAAGGTGCTTGAAAACGGGGAGTGGAGATCCGAACGCAGGCGTGCCTAACGGTCAAAACGGGCGTTTTAAGGGTGTGCATAATTAACAAAGCAGCGTCAACGACCACGTCACTTGGTTGTTTCTTAGCCTGGACTGTTCGCATGATTGCGGTAGGAAAATCCAACCACAAGCACTGCGAGCAGTTCATACGCCTTTTGATGTACTCGATTAATCAAATAAATAGCGGAGATGACGTATGATGCGAGCGGCCAGGGGGCTTTTTCCAAAATAGTGAGCGCATGTTTCGTTCGCTCGGTCAGACATAGAGGTGTCCACAGACAGCAAAGAGTGAGCGCTTAATTTAAATAGCCAGCCCCTTTTTCAGAACCAGCGGCCGCAAATAGCGTCCGGCTCTGAATCAGGCCCTGTGTGCGTTACGTATAAGACAGCTTAGCCTGGGCCAGTTCAGCTGCAGCTAGTATGCACTATGCAGTCATATTGTCAATGGTCACTATGTCGATTTTTATAATGTGGAGGCCAGGATGTCAATATTTATGATATTGATATGGTTAAAATGTCGACATCATAAATGTCCACAGCTGGAAAATGTCAATATGGACAGAATGTCGATAAACAATGTTGACAGTGTTAACTTGAGCATTAGGGGTTAGGGTTACCATTAGGGTGAGACTTACCTAAAAAAAGACACATGACCTCATTCAGAACCGCTCGCAAAAAGCGAGCGCTCGCTCTGAATGAGGGCGGACGCATTTTTTTTTAGCCGGCCTCCTGGCAGCTCGCTAAGCTGTGGGTGACCACCCACAGCTTTTGCGAGCGGCCAGGTGATGGTTGCGACCATCGGGCTTGCGACGAGACCCTTGTGGTAGGGTCTCGTCTGCCGCAAGCCCCAGTGAGCTTCCGGCTCTAATAGAGACGGAAGCTCACTACTGACATCACTGGTGATGTCAGTAGGGCCGCCCACAAACTTCAGGAACACCTCCGTTTGTCCAGCTACCCCCCACCCCACCTACAAAATGGGACGAGTTGTCGATCAACATTGACAGCCGCCCCGTTTGTAGCGAGCCCCGGAGCGAGTGAAACGGGTCTTGCGTGCGCAATGCACAACCATCAACCCGCTTGCGAGCGGGTCTGAATCAGGCCCACTGTCAACATTCTGACCATGTCGACAAGGTTAATGTCAACATGATCAATATATATACCGTCAACATTCTGACTATGTGGGCACGGTGAATGGAGATATTATATACCGAAACTGCTGCAGCCAATTGTACAACGAGATAAATTTCTGCAGTGCCTTAGATGGGTATAATTCAGGAATTTTGAGGTCCTGTTTTACTGTACTGGATGTATCAATCCAACATGTTGGAAGTCTGTATGATGTACCTTTACCCTTAACCAGGGGTGTCGGAACAATTTTATGTTGGGGGGGGGCAACATAAAATCATTACGACGCCCATTTGTACCCTCCTCCCCCTCTCTTACCTGTTACTGGGCGGCCGCGGATGGTCAGGGACTGTGCTATATAGAAACAGGCTGCACAGCCCCTGCATTGCACGGAGGAGGAGGTGTAATGTGCGGTCTTTTAACTAGGCAAAACACTATACCTCCTCCTCTGTACAGTGCAGGGGCCGTGCAGCCTATTGCTATAAAGCACAGCCCCTGACCATCCTTGGCTGTCGCGCCTTTTAAATGTTTTAAGACAGATCTGAGAGCTACAGCCCAAGTCTGTCTATCTTAGAGAGTTCCACCACTAATTTCCATGTAAACTAGAGATGAGCGGTTCGGATTCCAAACATGTGAAATCCGAGTCCACCCGAGCGGATTCTCGTGAGACTTTGATGACGTTCGGCCTCTATATAAGGCGCCGTGCCCAGGACTCGGTGCCATTTGATACTATGCGCTCTGTAGGCTCAGGCTGTGTACTCCTCCAGACTAGTGGCTGTGCTGTGGTTAAGTGACTGTAGGGGACACACTGCACGCTGATGTATGCTGCACTATACTCTGCTGATTAAAGTAACTGTGTCCTGAAGATCCAGATTTACAAGTGGCTGTGCTGGGCTGGCAAACAGACTGTGTATAGGGGGCACAGTGCACACTGATGATGCTGAGCTATACTCTGCTGATTAAAGTGGCTGTGTCCAGGCTCACAAGTGGCTGTTTGAATAATTTAAAAAAAGTTACCGTGACTCCTTGGGCAGTAGCCCTCTGTGTATAAATGAAAAGCACTGTGACTCCTTGGGCCTTAGCCCTCTGTGTATGCAAGCACTGTGAATCCTTGGGCCTTAGCCATCTGTATATACAAGCACCGTGACTCCTTGGGCAGTAGCTCTGTGAATAAATTAAAAGCACTGTGACTCCTTGGGCCTAGGGGCCTGATTCAGAGCCGAACGCTGTGACCAGAGCGCTCGCTCTGAATCAGGGCCCTCCTCCATGAAAATGGAGCGGCCTCCTGGCCGCTCGTATAGCTGTGGGTGACCACCCACAGCATATGCGAGCGGCCAAAAAGATGGTCGCGATGGTCTTGACCATCGCGACCATCGGACTTGCGATGGAGACCCTGCGGTAGGGTCTCCCTGCCACAAGCCCTGGAGTGATTTTGGCTCTATCAGAGCCAAAATCACTCCCACTGACATCACTAGTGATGTCAGTGGGGCCGGCTTCAGACGGTAGGCGTTCCCATGGGAACGCCTTCCGTCTGGCAGGCATGCCCCCGGCACGCCCACCAAAGGGGGCGTGCTGTCAATCAACATCGACAGCACGCCCCCTTTGGTGCGAGACCCGGAGCGATGGAAAGCCCGTCGCTCCCCGAGTCTCGCGCATGCGCACGACGGAGCTCCCTCCGTCGTGCGCATGCGCAGTGGGGAACATCGACCCGCTTGCGAGCGTACTGCTGCTCGCGAGTGGGTCTGAATGACCCCCTTAGTCCTCTGTGTACACAAGCACTGTGACTGCTTGGGCCTTAGCCCTCTGTGTATACAAGCACCGTAACTCTTTGGGCCTTAGCCCTCTGTTTATACAAGAACTCTGCTGGTCGTACCCCACTGGGTGTGGCAATGTTTCATAAATGTGCTTAAAACTGTGGTGTCTGAGCTGCTGCTCTGTCGCCAGTAACCAGCCAGTTCACTGCAGCCTTTGGCCTATAATATTGTAAGCTGTGAGGTGGTCTAAATTGACTGTAAATGACTGGAAATTAATGTTATTGAGGTTAATAATACTAGGAACAAAAAAAAAAGAAAAAATTATTATGTGATTTTAGCTTTTTTTGGCAACTTTTGTAAAAAAAAAAATCAAAACCAAAACCAGTCACGGCAGGTTTAGCAAATTCAAATCCAAAGCCGGATGACGAATCGGAGCCAAATCAAAATCCAGCAAAAATGGTCCGGCGCACAACCTAGAAACAGTCTTTGTTTTTGTTGTGATTTTTTTTGTTGAGGGGGGAGGGTGTTTTTTTTTTAGGTGGACCCCGATAATTAACATCCTAACTTGCTGCAGCTGCTGCTCCGGCGCATTGACAGCTGATGCGAAATCAGCTGCCTCCGCAAGCGGCTTCACTGCTCCCTTTCAGAGCAGTGAACAAGAGCCCCGACGTCCGGCGCAAGGAGCCAGACAGGGGCGAAGGAATCCAAAAGGTTCCCTCCTCGCAACCTGGAGCTTCTTCCCATAGGGAAGGAATGGGTTGCGATGCCGGAGCAAGAGCATTCGCCATCTGAAGATGGCGAATGCTCCTGCAGTCAAGTTCTGAAAATATTATATATTCAGAGCTTGATGAATACTGTCTCCATACTAGTGTATGGGGACAGTGGGCCATTCCGCGAGAGGAAGGTAATCAGGAGATATCTGTGATACTAGTGTATGGGAACAGCAGGCCATTCCACAAGAGGAAGGTAAGTAGGAGATATCTGTGATACTAGTGTATGGGAACAGCAGGCCATTCCACAAGAGGAAGGTAAGTAGGAGATATCTGTGATACTAGTGTATGGGGACAGCGGGCCATTCCGCGAGAGGAAGGTAATCAGGAGATATCTGTGATACTAGTGTATGGGGACAGCGGGTCATTCTACAAGAGGAAGGTAAGTAGGAGATATCTGTGATACTAGTGTATGGGGACAGTGGGCCATTCCGCGAGAGGAAGGTAAGTAGGAGATATCTGTGATACTAGTGTATGGGGACAGCGGGCCATTCCGCGAGACGAAGGTAAATAGGAGATATCCATGATACTAGTGTATGGGGACAGCGGGCCATTCCACAAGAGGAAGGCAAGTAGGAGATATCTGTGATACTAGTGTATGGGGAAAGTGGGCCATTCTACAAGAGAAAGTTAAGTAGGACATATTTGTGATACTAGTGTATGGGGACAGCGGGCCATTCTACAAGAGGAAGGTAATTAGGAGATATCTGTGATACTAGTGTATGGGGACAGCGGGCCATTCCGCGAGAAAAAGGTAATCAGGAGATATCTGTGATACTAGTGTATGGGAACAGTGGGCCATTCCACGAAAGGAAGGTAATCAGGAGATATCTGTGATACTAGTGTATGGGAACAGTGGGCCATTCCGCGAGAGGAAGGTAAGTAGGAGATATCTGTGATACTAGTGTATGGGGACAGTGGGCCATTCCGCAAGAGGAAGGTAAGCAGGAGATATCTGTGATACTAGTGTATGGGGACAGTGGGCCATTCCGCAAGAGGAAGGTAATCAGGAGATATCTGTGATACTAGTGTATGGGGACGGTGGGCCATTCCGCGAGAGGAAGGTAAGTAGGAGATATCTGTGATACTAGTGTATGCGGACCATTCCGCAAGAGGAAGGCAAGTAGGAAATATCTGTGATATATCCTGCTTTACCTTCTTGATGAATGGCCCAATAACTTAATTTTCACAATTGCAGGTGAAAATGTGCATTTCCACCTGCTTTTGTGAAAATTAAGTGATGATGAATAGGCCCCATAATACTGTACTGCTAATAGAAGAATGTGTATAACACATACTGTACATACACACACACACACTTTGACTGTGGATAAGAGCCACGTTGAGCATTTAGTCTGTTCCTCTCCAGCTTGCACGTTAGTCAATCAATTTATATACGGTCATCAACAACCTCAACAAGTATACATTTACTCCTCTATACACATGACATAATTATCACTGCAAGCATCTACAAGCTTTCCACATCATTTACTGAACCCATGGAAATTGGAACTTTCTTAAAAGAGGACTGAGTACAAGACCAAACTATTAACCTTGAGCCTAATGTGTTGTAGCAAGATTTAAATAAGTAAAATTCATAAGCAGTTTAGAACACATATAGTATTTTGGAGAAGGGGAAGTATTTACATCCACCAAACAGCTCCTTATAAGAATTATGATATAAATTTTGATTTGCCCAGTGCCCATGGACCAGATGAGAGCCTACAATGAGATAGGTGTGCAGTTGTATGAAAATCAGGATTGGGCAACAGTAAAATATACCATAGGGAATTTGAAATATGTAACCAGCTGCATTATATAATATGTGCTATAATAACACAAACATTTATGTTAGCTTGGGTAATATAGATGGCATTTTAATTGCTATTTCAGGTGACTGGTCAAGTCTGCAAAATTCTCAGATTTCCTCTTTGTGTCAGTGTGTGATTGGGGTGTTCAATAATCCTCTTAACTAGGGAATACCTTTAACTAGCATTGCTTATTACAGCGGGTCTAATATACCTCCTAAACTGATTTTATTATTATTATTATTATTATTATTAGTTATTTATAACGTGCCAGCATACACAGTTGCACTTTACAGCTAGAAACAAACAGTAATAGAACAAGACAGGGTAATAACAGACCAACATAAAGGTGAAAGGACCCTGCTCACAAGCTTACGTTCTATAAGGAACTAGGCATTGATCCACAAGGATAGGTGCTACAGTACCCGATACATATTGGCCCAGTACAATGGCAAAGAGGTTTTTGGTTGGCTGTATGATCCAGTTACACAGGAATGTGCGCCTAATTTCCAAAAAGGATGAAGAATTGCATTTATTATAGGTGGATCAGCGGGTTTGTTCTGTATTGCTGCATATCAACCTAAAGCTATGCACAGCTGTTATTTAGGGTATGACCCGCAGGGTACCACTTAGCTGGTCCATGCTATTGCGTGGTATACTCAGTGTCATCTCACTTTGCAGTCAACATAGCAGACTATGGGCCATATTCAATTGGAGGCAAAAAGTCAGAGGTCGGACTTTTCGCCATCATCGCCGTTTTTCCAGGGGATAAAAAAAATCAGGACCCGGCAGAAAGGTAAGTAGTGGAAAGTCCTGTCACTTTTTGGGGAAATCAGTATGTCACCTCGCAAAATATGGTCTGACATGGGGGATCACTATGGGTACCCCCGAAATGGCCTGCTAAAGGTATTTGGGGTTTTTAAAAGGTGTTGGCAGGTGCTTTTATGTGTCTTTGATTAAGTGGTGAAGAATAGTATTTAGAAACTTTAAAAAAAAAAAAACAAGTAGTTCCATCAAATTTGGGGTACTTGAAAATGGGTGCAAGCATATTTTGAAGTTCCTAAAGAGAATTTTCAAAATTCTTCAAAAATCCACCTGCCGCAACCACCTGCATTCTAGAAAACACTTGCCGCATACTTGGGAACCCCCCCTGAGTCAATTTCGCTAGTTTTTAAGTTTGTCCCCAAACTTTTTGTTTTTTTCGCCCCCAAAACAGACTTTTCATCCGCTAATTGAATATGGCCCTATGGATACCACAGTAACATGCGATAATAGAGGGATTGATAAATAGGGAGAAGCAGTCATAACCCGTTTACCCAGCATAACAGCGGTTAATTGTTTAATGTACTTGAAGAGAACAATTCAGTTTAAATTCCATGTTAGTGGGGAAATGATGTATTAATGACATCCATGTGTCCTTCAACTATGAGTAACATTCAGAGGATGTCTGACCGGTAATGCTCAGATTTTACGTGACTTCTGTTTCTCTGTAGGACCATAATATGATAGGTCTTCCAACATAGGGCCTGATTCAGAGCCGCTCGTAAGCGGCCCCTCGTTCGTTCCGAGCGATGTTAGCCCAACTGCGCATGCGTACGGATCGTTATACGCATGCGCTAACCAGTCAGTGCGGCCGAAATTCATGTGCTCGCAAAATAGCGAATGCCTGCTATTTTGAGTGACAGAAAGAGGCGTATGTGGGTGGTAACAGGGGAAGGTGCTTGAAAATGGTGAGTGGAAATCAGAACGCAGGCGTGCTTAAAGGTCAAAACGGGCGTTTTATGGGTGTGCATATTTAAAACAGCAGCATCATGGACCACGTCACTGGGTTATTTTATAGTCAGAACTGCTCGCAAAATTGTGGTAGCAAACACCAACCACAAGAATAGCGAGCAGTCGATGTACTCGATTAATCTAATAAATAGCGGACATGACGTAGGATGCGAGCGGCCAGGGGGCGTATTTTTCCAAAAAACGAACGCAAGTTTTGTTCGCTCGTTCAGACATAGAGGCGTGAACAGACCGCAAACAGCGAACGGTTCATTTGAATAGCCACCCCTAGTTTTAGAACGAACGACCGCAAATAGCGAGTGGCTCTGAATGAGGGCCATAATTTGCACCTTTTTACACTTTAACATGTAACATAAATCTGGACGTAGCTTCCCAATTCTAGGTTCTGTTTAACTTTTGTTCCAGTCCTAGACTATTGATAAATGCATTTTGGTAGTCATTCCCAAGTACATGGTCTGCAGACACAAGAGCTGGATCTGAGCTGAACAACAGAGTGTGCAAGGGAATTAGACAAAATCAGGTCACAGAAAGCCAAGGTCAAACCAGAATTCACCAAGCGTAGTACCAGGGGTTAAACGGACTCAGGTCTCAAGGAATAGCCAAGGTCAGGAATGAGTTAACAGAACAAACAGGGGCATGAACATTCAAAATGCTGGAGCTAGGTAATGAGCCTAGTACTCTGGTAAAAGGGGAACGTCCTGAACCTCCCTATATAGGGGAAGTTTTCTTATTTGGCGCCAGGCATGACGTCACGATTTAGCATGTCTGCCCCTTTAAATAGTTCGGCATGTGCGCCCCTAGGGGGAGCTGCGGCCTCCTGTACATGGCCGAGGATAAACCGGCCACTGGGAAGAGGAGGCAGCCAGCATCAATGTTGCGGGCGCCGGGAGCCAACCTTCAGCGGCAGCCCCACCACAGACCCCGCAACCCAGCACTGCCGGATTCGGTAAGTAACCCCCGGACTCCAGCATACTGTGACACAGTTGTATTTTACTTATGCAAAAGGTGAAGATAAATGGCATTCTGGCCAGAACAGAGGAATAAGTAAAACAAAATAAACAAATATGTAACAATGGTGATTAAATGAATATCTTTAATAGCCAACTGAAGAATATAGAGTATATTACACCCATTTGGTGCGCTATACTGGTGCCTTGATTCAGTACTTGCTGCAGAACTTCCTATCTACAGGGCTTCACCACAGAACTTCCTTTCTACATGGCTTCACCATAATCCAGATGTTATAGGAAAAAAGTCTTGTCGTGTCTGTGTTATATACAGATGAAGCTGTAGTTTTGTTATTTCAAAGTGACAAAGAAAATTTTATCTGAAACCATTTACAACATTTTAAACCAGGTGTTATGATACAGTAACAATTGTTTAAATCAGTGCTCGAAGTGTGCCGGTATACAACGGTATGGTATACCAGCACTTCGAGTACTAAACCATCTTTTTTCAACTTCAAAGGACAGCAGGCTACATGCCTCCGCCCGCCCGCTACACTGACACTGCTCATAGGCTGTCAGAGTGTCAGTGTAGTACAGCCAGCTGCTCGTGCCACAGCTACCTGCATCCTGACAGCGGAGGCACCCTGTGCTATACTGCCTCTACGAGTGTGTACTGCCGCCAGCGGGAGGGGAGGGGGGACTTGGGAGCACAGCCGTGAAGGGGGGGGAGTGGTTTTTTGGGACTCCTGAGGACAGCCGTGGGGGGAGGGTGTAGAACCAGGAGCGGGAGTACAGCCGTGAGCGGGGGAGGTCGGGACTCTGTAGCACAGCCACGGAGGAGGGTGGGTTTCGGACTCCTGAGGACAGCCGTGGAGGGAGGGTGTAGGGCCAGAAGCGGATGTCGGGAGTACTGCCACGAGTGGGGGAGATCAGGACTCGTAAGTACAGCCGAGGGGGGAGGGTGTAGGGCCAGGATCGGCGGGGGAGTATGGGTGCGGGGGGAGGGAGGGGAAGGAGTATGGCCACGAGCGGGAGGTGGTGGAGCTGCAGTCAATACTTGTCACCGGCATTAGCTTATTAGTGCACAGGGAGGTCTGAGTAATTATTACTAATCAGAGGACCTGATTTCTATCCTAAGTGTTGATAATCCAGACAGGTACTCTAGCATTTGGAAATGTTACTTTTTTTAAAAGCTTTTCACTTTAAAAGCTGAACTCTCCTCATATCCATCTCCTCCCTTACCTACCCTCAATCATCACCCACCCCCAGTCCTCTCCTGCCTACCAGCACGCCTTCCTCCGCATCAGTCTCCATCCCCATCCACTCCTCTCCCACTTACCCTCCCGGCTCCTCACCTGCCTTTAGTCCTCTCCTGCCTTTTAACCTGCCTCCAGTACACTCCCTTCTACCCACTCGTCTCCTCACCTGCATCTAGTCCTTGCCCACCTCCATTCCTCTCCCAGCTACTAGTATGCCTCCTCATCTATCTCACCCACCTTCTGTTCTTTCCCATCTGCGCACCCGCTTCCCCGTCTGCCTCCACTCCATGCCCACCTCTTCAATCTGTGACTGTAATTTTGTCTGAACAAGTGCCCTCTGCAGCTGCTGCTGGCACAATGCAGTCTGGGCATTGTATAAGGGAACTACTAATGTGGGCATTCTATAAGGGGTACTAGTACTGTGGACATTGCATGGGGGACAATACTACTGTGGGCATTGCATTAGGGGCACTACTATTGTGCGCATTGTATAGGGGCGCTACTACTATGACCATTGTATAAGGGGCACTACTATTGTATAGCATAATGTGTATAACGGGTACTACGGTAGGGTACACTACACTGATGAGTGGCCATCCCCCATTTTTCAACACGCGCATAAGTACAACCTTAGGTTTTCCATACCCCCACTTCAAAATTCCCACTTCGACCACTGGTTTAAATATAAACCAAACTCAATAGTGGGATAGCCACTGCTCCTTCTGCAATACATGTTCATTTGATGGGGACTTGCTGTGGTATCTGTTTAAGTATTGTTACACCGCACTTTACATTAGCGCTAAAATTGAGTACAGCATTTTGTAAAGGCTGCACAAAGTAGACTTAATAGTGGTGAGCACTGGTTGCAGAGCCGTAACTAGACTTTTTGGTGCCCTGTGCCAGAGAGAGCATTGGTACAACCCCCCCCCCCCCATTTTTAAATAAGGACAAAAAATAGTGCACCTGAAAAAGGGCCATGGCCTCATGGGGAAGGGCCAGGGAAGAGGTAGGGGAGGCCAGGAGATGCTGGGGATAAAAGAAGAGGAAGCTACAAGTGAGAATGATAATAAACAGGAAAATTGACAGGCCCAAACAGCGCCCCCTGACCTGTGCCATGGCACTGGTCGTACCACCCCAGTTACTGCCCTGACTGGTTGCATACTGCAAAACGTCTTAGTATTGATGGTAATGATGTGCCCTGATGGTTCGCCCTGCGCACTTCATTATACAAATTGTTGCTCCACTCTCAGGGAAAATACTAATAAAAAAGTTGTTTGTTGTGGAAGTAAAACAATCTGAAGAGGCGCATTGTGTAAATCTCACATCAAAATTGCAACGTCCTACCCCATTCACTGATTAAAATTCAGTAAATACTGCTGGGTTTATCCTAGGTTATGGTTTAATTTAATCATGAGACTGAGGACATAACAGACCTGTGATCATTATATGTTGCTATTGGGCACCTATTAACAGGGCCGTGGCTAGGGGGTGTGTGAGCAGTGTTGTTGCTCAGGGGGTGATACAATCGCTGTACAATAGCACCTGCATTTGGTTTGAGCACTCCAGGCACGCGCCCTGGCAGCCTGTACAGCTGCTCGGAGCACCCCAAAAGGTGTTCCGGACAGTGCTGAACTTCCTGGTGCCGGCAGCCCCACACCCTCAGCGTGACATCATGATGTCACATGTTTGGGGGGCGGGCCAGAATAGAGTGCTAAATCTCTCATTCCAGTAATCTTGTTCTGCAAAATGAAATCTTATTTTTTGCAGTGTACAAGATAAAAAAAAACTAGCCACCCCGATAAGCCAACTTCTCCTATCGGCAATTATGGAATTTCTGATCTTGCGCAAGGACAATATACTGAAGGTGCATCCGCGCAAATAAAAAGCTTCTGGCGCCTCCAAGAAGGATTTGAAGCCTAAGCTATTTTCGTGGTTTGTAAACGTCCCAAAATATGTATATGGTAAATATGAACACAGAAATAATAAGACAAATCTCATTGTGTAATCGTTTCTGGTCAATGGCGCCCCTAACGTTGTTAAACAGTAATGTAGAAAGTTACACATCAGCCAAATTATATTCTACTTTCTAACCTGTTCATAAAAATCATTCCATTTTCTATAGACAGCATTCACCTTTGTAATAATGGCTGAGTAAGCAAGAAAAAGAACCTCAATTATAGTGTCTTAGTCGATATTCTCAGTTTTTGTGTTGTAAGGGACATTCCAGGGATGATTATTCTTTTTGCAGACATAAATCTAAACATTTGTTTTCATGCGAGGGAACACTTCGAAAAGACGCCTAAAACAAATTCCACTCATCACCAACTCTGCAGCTCTCAGTAATCAAAGTTCCCCAGCTGACACGAGCCCAGACTGATTAGAGTTCAAATTCTTTTTGTCTGCGGCATGACCAGTGATTGCCTAACTGAACCACAAGGGTATCTTATCTGGATTAATTTGCCAGTCCTAACACTACAGGAGGTCTGGAATATAGTGGATAATCATCTGTCAAGATTTTGTATTTGAATTATTGTAGTTATAAATATTACCTTGCAGCCAGTAGGTCAGTGAACTAACATGTCCTTTCTGAAGATTGACTTCTTCTATAAGATTAACGGTTTTAAATATCCTATTTGTCAAGAGAGACAGTTTATTAGCCAATCTAAGAAAATCGAAACAAAATGTACTATAATACTAAAAATACAATTTACAAAGAAAATAAATGTAATAAAATATATTATACTGGAAGATGATGAGAGAAACAAGCCACTGGGAAGGCTGAGAGATAAAACTAGTAGAGGTCCAGACTCCAGGCACATATTTATACCAGGAGTTGTGGATCCTCATTTTAAGTAATGTATCTATAAATATAGAACTCTAACTTGTGCACAGTATGTGCTGATAATTAATGGCAGGATGAAGCCATCACTCTGTAAGTTCAAGCTAAGCAGTGGCTTGCGGTCTTCTGCTGTGTCCAAGTAGACTTGTAGACCTACATAGAGCCTCCTTGCGCATTAAACAATTTTACCTTCCCATGTGTCTTATTTACACAGCGATGTGAATAGGATGCACAAGCAGCTTCTACTGATTACAATGATATGCAGCATGCCTATATTCTGTGTGCGGCTGCGGGTGTATGTGCATGAGAAACTGTAAGGGCCGTATTCAATTGCCAGCGAAAAGTCCCGGACTTTTTTGCCGTCATCGCTAGTTTTGCCTCTGGAAAAGTATTGCGCTCGTCACCGCAATTCGCCCTATTCAATTGCAAAGGACACGAGAACGCGTCCAGACGAAAATGAAATCGGAGAAAAGTCTTGTAAGATTTGGGGAAATCACCCTGACACCCCCCAAAAGATGCACTGACATGCGAGATCACTATGGATGCCCCCGAATAGCCCTGCTGGAGGTATTTGAGGTGCTTATTAAATGCTCTCAATTGGTGCTATTTAGCGTCTTTACACAAGTGGTGAAGAATAGCATTTAGCAGTTTTTTTTGGTTAGAAGAAGTAGTCCCAGCAAATTTGGGGTACATGAAAATGGGTGCAAGCATTATTAAAATTAGCTAAAGTGTGTTTTTAAAAACATTTTAAAAAACTTTGGGCATACTTGGGGGACCCCCTGGAGCCGATTTAGCTAGTCTTTAAGTTTGTCCACCAACTTTTTTTTTTTTTGCCCCCAAAACAAAAGTACTTTTTAGGGGTGTTTGAAAGTATTTTATTTACTTTTTTTTTACCTTTGGAGGACTGTCTTGGCTTTTCGCCGGCAATTGAATACAGCCCTATGTTACAGTGTCACAGACCAGCAGACTTACAGAATTTACTCTGTTCTAGTAATTTTGTTTTGCAACAACTGCAGAATAAAGGCATATGGTCATTAGTTTTAAAAATGTTTGTGCTGTTTTATTAACCACTTAATTGACAATTTTTTTTCCAAAATGACACAACTTTATTTTTTTTATTTTATTTTATTTTTTTTAAGTTTAAAAAGTATTTAATAAAATATATTTAATATTTAATTTCTATTTTATTTACAAAAAAATATACCTAGGGGGTGTCCCCCCCCACTAACTCCTGTGTCCATAGGCCCCCACTTATGGGGGGTCACTTTCGACCCCCCATCAAAAATATCACCCCCCCAGTGTCAAAAGAGCCCCAGCAGTATCAACCACCACCCTCCCAGTGGTAATTGAGCCCCGTGGCAGAGCCCCCTTCCTCACCCCTATCATGGACAGCATAACCCCCCCCATTGCCAAACGATGCCCCCCCTACCATTACCCACCCTCCTCCGTGACCTAGCCCCGCCCCCTCACCCTATTGCAGAGTGCAGAGGAGCGTGGGGACTGATCAGTTCCCCGAAATGCAGTTGATCTCTGCACATGCAGAGATCAGCATATTTGTGCTCGGAAGGGAACTAAGTTCCCCTCCTCACATTTTACTTTAGGCGCATGCATCCCAGAGTGCAGTTCGCACAGCATTCTGGGGCATGATTCCAGCAGCGATATCAGCAATCATAGACCGCAGCATCAATGCATGGGGGTCCAGGTAGTCAGAGGAGACCCGTTCTGCACTTGTGCAGAAGAGATCTCCTCTGCTAAAGAAGACCAGAGACAGAGCGGGAATAGGCCAGGGACAGAGCAGGCTGGCGTGGTCGCATGTCATGCTGAACCTGCAGCTTGAACATTTGTATGGCCAAATCAACTATATGACTTTAAATATTCATACAAAGTGCTATATATTACACTATTTATGAGAAAACTAATTCTCACAAATGTTGGCAAATCCCAATATCAAAATTAAAATCAGCAATTCCATTAAAAATGAGGTGGGGTTTTTGTTCCATAGTTCACTGAAACAGGAAATAAAAAGAATCCTTATATTTAAATTTTTCCTTGGTTTGTTTCATCAGGCTGCTAGTAATAATTTAGTATGCTGCACAGTTTAATTGGAAGACCATTACCATATAATCACAAGGCACATGGTGTAAAGAGCAGACAGGCTTTTGAATGGCCTGTGTTCTGTAAAGTTCCTCCGTTCCCTTTCCCTACATATGACAAACATACAGTCTGTGGGACTGGTAGCCAAACTCTGCACCCTCCAGATTTATTTTGAAAAAGGAAATAGTTTACTTACGGGGTTTGTCTGACGCTGTTCGCATCTACGCAGCTCAGGCCTGATCTGTTTCAGACAGGCAGAAATTATTTTCTTTAATCTATCCTCTTTCCATCCTAATGAACTATATGAGACAGACAGGTAAAAGGTGAAGGGAGACCCACCAACAGAACAGACTATTAGAGATGTAGGATCTGCTGAATTCTAAGAATGTCACACTGCCAATAAGTAATATTCTACTGAATTCTAAGAATGTCACACTGCCAATAAGTAATATTCTACTGAATGCTAAGAATGTCACACTGCCAATAAGTAATATTCTACTGAATTCTAAGAATGTCACACTGCCAATAAGTAATATTCTACTGAATTCTAAGAATGTCACACTGCCAATAAGTAATATTCTACTGAATTCTAAGACTGTCACACTGCCAATAAGTAATATTCTACTGAATTCTAAGAATGTCACACTGCCAATAAGTAATATTCTACTGAATTATAAGAATGTCACACTGCCAATAAGTAATATTCTACTGGATTATAAGAATGTCACACTGCCAATAAGTAATATTCTACTGAATTATAAGAATGTCACACTGCCAATAAATAATATTCTACTGAATTCTAAGAATGTCACACTGCCAATAAGTAATATTCTACTGAATTATAAGACTGTCACCATGCCAATAAGTAATATTCTACACATCAGTTTAAATCATGTGTTGTGTGATCTACGACATAAATATTATATTAATACTACCGACCCGCCCCGGCTTCGCACGGGAGCAATTCGAATTTATGGCGATCGTCTTTTTTAACCGAGGTCTTGTAGATGACATTAGTCGTTTTCCCTCCTGACGTCAACACGAAAAGATTTAGTTTTGACGTGACACACATAAGGGTCACCATGAGAAAATCAGTCTCCACTTAGGTCAAATCCAGCCGCGTTAAGTGTCTGTCCCTGTGCTGTATTTATTGTCATGGCAAAGCGGACTCTTACCGGGAATTGGACTCTTTTGAAATTAAAGAATCGTTTTTCCCATAAATGGAATAGGAATGGTAAAAAAGGGAAAAACTGACATTTTGTATCAGTAACTGAGCTTACAATTTTCGGGAGAAATCAGATAATACATATCAATCTTTACATGGTATAAAATAAAGTCCATCGTTGTGATCTATCTTTAACGGTTTAGGCAGCGTACGCCAAGAAAACGCTTCTAGATCTGTATTTTCATAGACTTGTTTCACTAAAATCTTCACTGCCCGGCTCCCTTTTGTCACACATTAATGTTTAATACACCTGAACCTTCCTCGACAAATGCTCTATAAAATAGTAAAAACTGTATCAAAATCCGTCAAGTGGTTCTCGAGATCAGCCCGAACAGACAGACAGGCGCCTACCAGGAATTTATTTTATACTATGTATAGATACTGTACTCATTTCCAAGCAAAGGGTGAAAGGCATTAACAGAACATGTGATCATTCCGTTTTGTTCTGTTTAGTGTGTACAGATATACACATTTATTTCAAGTACTTTAACAGGAGAAAACAGTGGCCACTAAGTGTGCTGTATATTACCTCCACAGAATTACTGTTATAGTTTATGGCTCGAAACACAAGTACTTGGCTTGGAAAAATCAAAGCCCTCATTACAAGCAAAGTTAGAAAGCACTGATGTGCAATCACATTTAGAAACATGGGCTGCCATCTAAATCTGCCATTTCACAAAGGGGATGTCTGTTGTAGAAGCATCTTAATTAAAGTACAAAGCTTAGAAAATAATATTTTTTTTTTAAGTCAGAGTAATAGCAACAACCAAGTATGAGTGGATTTTTATTAGGGGTGTGCACCGGCCACTTTTCGTGTTTTGTGTTTTGGTTTTGGATCTGGATCTTTCTTCGTGTTTTGGATCTGGATTGGTTTTGCCAAAACCACCCTTCCGTGTTTTGGGTTCTGGGTTTTGTGTTTTGGATCTGTATTTTTTTTTAAAACAGCATAAAAACAGCTAAAATCACAGAATTTGTAGGTTTTTCTGCTCCTATGCTATTATTAACCTCAATAACCTTAATTTCCACTCATTTCCAGTCTATTCTGAACACCTCACACCTCACAATAGTGTTTTTATGTCCAAAACGTTGCACCGAGGTAGCTGGATGACTATGCTAAGCGACACGAGTGGGCGGCACAAACACGTGACCCATCTAGGCGTGAAACTGCAGTGGCAGACAGGATGGCAGTTTGAAAAACTAGGCCCCAAACTGTACATAATGCAAAGAAAAAAAAGAGGTGCAAGATGGAATTGTCCTTGGGCCCTCCCACCCACCCTTATGTTGTATAAACAGGACATGCACACTTTAACAAACCAATCATTTCAGCGCCAGGGTCTGCCACACAACTGTGGCTGAAATGATTGGTTCGTTTGGGCCCCCACAAAACAAGCTGGCAATTAATGTGTCCCTGCACAAACTGGCTCTATGGAGGCAAGATGTCATCCTCATCCTCCTCATCCACCGATTCCTCACCCTCTTCAGTGTGTACATCCTCATCCTCACAAAGTATTAACTCGTCCCCACTTGAATCCACCACCACAGGTCCCTCTGTACCTTCTGGAGGCTGGTCTCCCTGGAAGAGCTGATAATTCATTTTGATGAACATCATCTTCTCCACATTCTGTGGAAGCAACCTCCTACGCCTTTCGCTGACAAGGTTCCCGGCTGCACTAAACACTCTTTCGGAGTACACACTGGAGGGGGGGCAACTCAGGTAAAATAGAGCCAGTTTGTACAGGGGCCTCCAAATTGCCTCTTTTTCCTGCCAGTACAGGTATGGACTGTCTGCCATGCCTACTTGGATGCTGTCACCGATGTAATCCTCCACCATTCTGTCAATGGTGACAGTATCATATGCAGTGACAGTAGACATGTCAGAAATTGTTGCCAGGTCCTTCAGTCCGGACCAGATGTCCAAACTTGGTCCTGCCTGTCCTGCATCACCGCCAGCGGGTTGCTTAGGATACCTAAGTTTTTTCCTGGCAGCCCCAGTTGCAGGAGAAAATGAAGAAGGAGCTGTTGACGTGTCACGTTCCGCTTCAGCTGACAGTGTGTTCACCAGCAGGTCTTTGCACCTCTGCAGGCTTGTGTCGGCCGGAAAGAGAGACACCACATAGGCTTTAAACCTAGGATCGAGCACGGTGGCCAAAATGTAGTGGTCTGATTTCAACAGATTGACCACCCTGGAATCCTGGCAAAGCGAATGAAGGGCTTCATCCACAAGTCCCACATGCCGAGCGGAATCGCTCCGTCTTAGCTCCTCCTTCACTTTCTCCAGCTGCTTCTGCAAAAGCCTGATGAGGGGAATGACCTGACTCAAGCTGGCAGTGTCTGAACTGACTTCACGTGTGGCAAGTTCGAAGGGCTGGAGAACCTTGCACAACACGGAAATCATTCTCCACTGCGCTTGAGTCAGGTGCATACCCCCTCCTTTGCCTATGTCATAGGTGGATGTATAGGCTTGTATGGCCTTTTGCTGCTCCTCCATCCTCTGAAGCATATAGAGGGTTGAGTTCCACCGTGTCACAACCTCTTGCTTCAGGTGATGGCGGGGCAGGTTCAAGAGTGTTTGCTGGCGCTCCAGTCTTCGGCACGCAGTCGCTGAATGGCGAAAGTGGCCAGAAATTTTTCGGGCCACCCAAAGCGTCTCCTGCACGCCCCTGTCGCTTTTCAGAAAATTCTGCACCACCAAGTTTATTGTGTGAGCAAAACATGGGACGTGCTGGAATTTGCCCAGATGTAATGCCCGCACAATATTGGTGGCGTTGTCAGATATCACAAATCCCCAGGAGAGTCTAAGTGGGGTAAGCCACTGGGCGATGATTTCCCTCAGTTTCTCTAAGAGGTTGTCGGCGGTGTGCCTCTTACTGAAACCGGTGATACACAGCGTAGCCTGCCTTGTAACGAGCTGGCGTTTCTGAGATGCTGCTACTGGTGACGCTGCTGCTGTTGCTGCGTAAGGTGATACATCTACCCAGTGGGCTGTCACAGTCATATAGTCCTTAGTCTGCCCTGTTCCACTTGTCCACATGTCCGTGGTTAAGTGGACATTGTGTACAACGGCATTTTTCAGGACACTGAGGACACTTTTTCTGACGTTTCTGTACAGTCTCGGTATCGCCTGCCTAGTGAAGTGGAATCTAGACGGGATTTGGAACCGGGGACACACTACCTCCATCAATTGTCTAAATCCCACTGCACTAATGGCGGATACCGGACGCACGTCTAACACCAACATAGCAGTCAAGGCCTCAGTTATACGTTTTGCTTCAGGATGACTGCTGTCGTACTTCATCCTCCTCGCTAAGGACTGTTGGAGGGTCAATTGTTTAGTAAAAGTAGTGGTGTTCCTACTTCCTCTCTGGGATGATGAACGACTCCCAGCAGCAGCAACAGCAGCAGCGGCAGCAGTAGGCGTAGCAATGCAGGATCCTCCAGAGGAATCCCGGATAGGAGAGTCAGTCATGCCAGTGACATGGCCTGCAGGACTACTTCCGATCCTGACTAAGGAGGAAATTGACGAGGAGGGAGTTGACGGTGTGGTTTGCAGGCGCTTGGATACAACAGGACAACGGGATTTAGGTGTCCCTGGACTGCTTACGGTCTTAGCCAAAGTTTCTGAACTTGACAGTAACTTTTTATGAACGCGCTGCAGGTGCCGTATAAGGGAGGATGTTCCTAGGTGGTTGACGTCCCTACCCCTACTTATTTCACCTTTACATATGGTACATATGGCAAGACAGTTGTTGTCCGGATTTGGATAGAAATATTGCCAGACCAAAGAGGTGGAATGTTTGGTCTTCTGCCCAGGCATGACCGTGATGGGCTTTTTCATCCCACGGACAACAACTGTCTCCCCCGGAGCCTGATTTAAACAAACCACATCACCATCAGAATCCTCCTCGCCAACTTCCTCCTCAGCGCCAGCTACACCAGTATCCTCATCCTGTTGTACTTCAACAGTGACATCTTCAATTTGCATATCAGCAAGTGGACTGTGGGTGCTCCTTTCAGCACTTGCAGGGGGCATGCAAATGGTGGAAAGAGCCACCTCTTCCCGTCCAGTGCTGGGAAGGTCAGGCATCGCAACCACCACCACACTTGGACTCTCCTTGGGGATTTGTGATATCTTCTTAGAAAGCACAGTTCTTCGCTGTGCTTTTGCCAGCTTAACTCTTTTGATTTTTTTAGTGGGAGGAGGGCTTCCATCGTCATGTGAAGCTGAACCACTAGTCATGAACATACTAGGGATCGACCTTAGCCGTTCCTTGCCACTCCGTGTCGTAAATGGCATATTGGCAAGTTTACGTTTCTCTTCAGCTGATTTAAATGTCTTTTTCAAGGTCATTTTCCTGAACTTTGCCATTTGGGATTGTATGTGCCCTCTACTATGACATTGGGCATCGGCCTTGGCAGACGACGTTGATGGCATGTTATCGTCTATGTCATGACTAGTGGCAGCAGCTTCAGCACTAGGAGGAAGTGGTTCTTGATCTTTCTCTATTTTATTTTTATCGGAGAAAGTTTGGTCCTCCATTTATGTTATATCGATTTGATATATACGTGCGGCTAAACACAGAAAATAATTTTTTTTTTGGTTTGGACTGGAGTGTACTTTGTGGGTTACAGCACCCTTTAACGGTCAAGCCAGCCGGCCCTTTACTTATGACACAGGCGCACTCTTGGCACTACTTTGTTGATGCACGTGCGGCTACTGCGCACACAATTCACAAACACAGAAAATAATTTTTTTTTGGTTTGGACTGGAGTGTACTTTCGGGGGTTACAGCACCCTTTAACGGTCAAGCCAGCCGGCCCTTTACTTATGACACAGGCGCACGCTTGGCACTACTTTGTTGATGCACGTGCGGCTACTGCGCACACAATTCACAAACACAGAAAATAATTTTTTTTTTGGTTTGGACTGGAGTGTACTTTCGGGGGTTACAGCACCCTTAACGGTCAAGCCAGCCGGCCCTTTACTTATGACACAGGCGCACGCTTGGCACTACTTTGTTGACGCACGTGCGGCTACTGCGCACACAATTCACAAACACAGAAAATAATTTTTTTTTTGGTTTGGACTGGAGTGTACTTTGGGGGTTACAGCACCCTTTAACGGTCAAGCCAGCCGGCCCTTTACTTATGACACAGGCGCACGCTTGGCACTACTTTGTTGATGCACGTGCGACTACTGCGCACACAATTCACAAACACAGAAAATAATATTTTTTTTGGTTTGGACTGGAGTGTACTTTCGGGGGTTACAGCACCCTTAACGGTCAAGCCAGCCGGCCCTTTACTTATGACACAGGCGCACGCTTGGCACTACTTTGTTGATGCACGTGCGGCTACTGCGCACACAATTCACAAACACAGAAAATAATTTTTTTTTGGGTTTGGACTGGAGTGTACTTTCGGGGGTTACAGCACCCTTAACGGTCAAGCCAGCCGGCCCTTTACTTATGACACAGGCGCACGCTTGGCACTACTTTGTTGATGCACGTGCGGCTACTGCGCACACAATTCACAAACACAGAAAATTATTTTTTTTTTGGTTTGGACTGGAGTGTACTTTCGGGGGTTACAGCACCCTTAACGGTCAAGCCAGCCGGCCCTTTACTTATGACACAGGCGCACGCTTGGCACTACTTTGTTGATGCACGTGCGGCTACTGCGCACACAATTCACAAACACAGAAAATATATTATTTTTTTAGCACTTGGGGGGAGCACCCCTGATGGACAGAGCACCCCCTGGACAACACTACAGCACTCCTTTAGGACTGGGACACTGCACAGGACTTTGGAGTGGACACAGCCCCTATGGAGAACTGACTGCACAACACAGTCCAGCCAGCCCCTATGGACTTTGAAGTAGTGGACACAGCCCCTATTAACAACAGCAGCACAGCACAACACAGCCAGCCCCTATGGACTTTGAAGTAGTGGACAACAGCAGCACTACACTACACTACACTACACAGCCCTAACTCCCACCCTCCCTCTTCACTGTCCACAGCCGAGTGAGAAAATGGCGCCGACGTGTGTACCTTATATAGGATCCAAAACCCGCGAGACTCGGAAGGCGGGATGATGACGTTTTGCCTCGATTTCAGATCCGAGTCAGGCGGGAAAAGTCGAGCCTGACTCGGATCGGACTCGGATCGGGGGGGCTCGGGGGGGTTCGGATTTCAGAAATCCGAACCCGCTCACCCCTAATTTTTATATAATCTGCATCAGAAGCCGTCAAGCCCCCGATTTCGGGAACACAGTCCAGCGCAGCCTTGACCCCACCCCCAAAAGGCTTAGGGGCACGCGAATGTAGTTGCAGAAAGATAGAATGTAGTCGCAGATCTCTAAACATCGGAGATGTATGAAAACTATCGAATTTATGTACATCTCGGAATTAGGCCCTATGTCCATAAGTGTTGCAAATTATCTGGCTTAACTGGGAGGCTTATCCATTTAACATAATTCACTGTGATATTCCTTCCTAGGAAGTTTTCAGAACTTTCACAGCCATTATCTTGCTGAAAAAGCCCATCTGCAGATCAGATGGGTAAAGAGCTTCTATGATATATCCACCAACACTTGTCCAATCTGACCCTGTCACCAACTCCTCCAGTCTTTCTCTGTCAGTGGTGGTTCCTAGTGGGGTGGGGGTAGGGGGTGATCAGGGCGAACACCCCCTGTAATAAACACACCGTCTCCACTGCCGAATTGTTGTGTGAGTGAAGAGGTGCAGCTGGTTGAGAGCTATGCCCCAGTATGTTGAGGGGGGTCGCACCCACCCTAAGTGCCCTTGGAGTTGGTTTGTGTGTCATGGGGAAGTTGTCCTGATGCCCCTCCTTCCTGGATCTGCCACTGTTCTCTGCCTATCCCTCCAAACTGTTCTCTCTCACTTGAGCCTTATGTCTCACGTGTGTCACGTCCGTCTCTACCCATTCACACTGTCCATCCTTTGTGCTAAAGTATCGTCAGGGTTGGACTGGCCCACAGGTGTACAGGGGAAATCCCCAGTGGGCATTATTGCCTGAGGGCCCCATTGCATCCTCTATGGGTCAGGTTCCGGGCCATCCACTCAAAGTATGCATTGTTACTCTACTAGAGCAGGCCTGGTCAACCTGTGGCTCTCCAGCTGTTAAACTACAAGTCCCAGCATGCCTTACCAGAGTTTTAGCATTCCCTAATAGTAAAACTGTGGCAAGGCATGCTGGGACTTGTAGTTTCACAACAGCTGGAGAGCCACAGGTTGGCTAGGCCTGTACTAGAGGGTCAGTGACTTGATAGAGGAGTACCTGCCAAGCTGACAGCAGGTAAGTGTAACCCGCTATACACCACCTGAGAGTTGTGTATAGTAACACCATCAAATTCCGAAAATACATAATTTTTGGAATTTGATGAATAGCCTAATTTTTACATCCCCATACTAATGTACTAATGTATGGGGAGTGTGGAAATTATCGCAGGCGGACTTAACCAGCAGATATCAGTGATATCTCCTGTGTTAAATGAATACTAAAATAACGGTAATTAAGGAAAATGTCCTTAAAACCATTATTTTAGTGTTGATGAATTGGCTCCTGAGTGTTTCCACCAAAGGTTTCCTGTTTTGATTACATCACAAAAACATCTCCCCTCAAACAAGTAATGCGCCTGTAAGTACATTAATAAGTTGCTTTATGACCTGGCTCATTAAGTTTGATAAATCACCTGATAAATTGTGTGGCTGGAAGTGGTGACCTGCTTTCACGGTGCCAGTTTGATGAATCCGCTACATTACGTTTCTCTACATGTTGCTCATGTAAGCAGAGCTGTACAAATTGTGCAGATTAAAAAAATATGTTCAGGGAACTAGAAGATTCGATGGATTGGAAATAAGACAAACATTTCTCACTGTTTACTTGCTTGTTAAATGCGGTTGTGACTGCAAGTCAGGAACATTTGAAGTTGTTATGAGATATGTGAGATTAGTTTGCAGCTCCCCAAAGAATTTCAAGTAACTTAAACCAGAATCAAATCTGTTCTCTTACTCAAAAGCAAACAAAATGGATGCTTGGCTAAGCAAGTCAACAGGACTTATATTGTGCAATCCTGTACAACTCAACACCCGTGTACAAGAGCTGTATGAGGGCTGCGTTAGTCGACCTGTGCATTACACACGGTGGTGGCGGCCATTTTGAACGCTTTACCAATACTCATACACTAAGAGCCAGTTTTTTTTTTTAATGTCACTACCCATTGTTTGAAAACAGAATTTCTGACGTGATTGAAACTCCTAATGGACGCCCATGCAGTAGGTCTCTAAGAAAAGATTGTAGTAAGTAGCTTCGCCTCAGACACAAAAGGACTTGTAACCGTAAGTAAATTGCGCATAGCTGAAGCCTATTTAGCAATTTGGTGTCTGACAGGGTTTTGGGCACACTGAGTAACCCAAGTATATCATACTTGCCGACATTCAGCTCCCTCTTCCCGGGAGGGAACTGAATGTCTGCGCACAGCGGGGACGTGGCCGGGTCATGGGGTGGTTTTGGGGGCGGAGCCCGAGGTGGGACCACGCGGTTGCATCATCGTGGCTCCACCCCCTCTTCACAATGCCGATAATATTGGCATTGTGAAGCAGGGGGCGGAGCCACAATGACGCGAATCGCATCATTGGGCCCCCCGCTGCGGGGGTTTCTTGTAGTAGTCGGGGGGCAGGCAGCAGCCGGGAGGCTTGCCTGCCTTTCCGGGGGGTCGGGAGCTGCACCCGATATTCGGGAGGCTCCCGACCAAATCGGGAGGGTAGGCAAGCCTGAAGTATATTTGCCTTTAGGATCCTCCCGCCCCTGTCCAGCTCCTTCCTCTGGACATCGGGGCTCTTGTGCGAATGCGTGACCTGTAGGTCTCTTGATGAAGTATAGCTATTTATATTAGTGGACATTCCACATTCCAGCAGAAACATGCTCACTGTGCTCCTCAGAACCATCCTGTCATATCATTAAACTGCGAGAAGTATGAAAGCTTTCTGATTTACTAGGAATGGTCGCTTGAAATGACAGTCACATGATCCTTAGCCCAAGTCAACAACTAAGTTAAATTATGCATTATGGCAGGTGCAGGTAATCATAACTGTACATTGCTATTTGCTGCTGCTCATACTACACTATTAATGATAGAGTTTTCAAAACAGCTCAAGAGATACACTTCAATTCATGTTTGTTTTGCTGCCTGACAGAAATATCAATAAAACCAGGATATTTCCTGTGGGCTCACCTGATGCAGGGGTTAGAAATAGTCCTTGTCTCAGCTGTTTTGCAGTCTAGATAAGGAGATAACTGTATATTGAAGTGATGTTTGTTTTATTATTTATATTTACTAAAGGAATGCCATGGCTACCACATAAAGAACATTGGGCCTGATTCAGACCCACTCGCGAGCGGCTGTCCGCTCGCAAGTGGGTCGATGTTGTGCACTGCGCATGTGCACGACGGCGAGAGCTCCGTCGTGTGCATGCGCCAGACGCGACGAGCGAAGGACTTTCCTTCGCTCGTTGTGTCTGATCAAAGGGGGCGTGCTGTCGATGTTGATTGACAGCACGCCCCCTTTGGTG
Organism: Taudactylus pleione; assembly: GCA_031769625.1. NCBI lineage: Eukaryota > Metazoa > Chordata > Amphibia > Anura > Myobatrachidae > Taudactylus > Taudactylus pleione. The sequence goes on along the minus strand of JAUIMM010000200.1, from coordinate 1,382,403 downwards.
GGCGTGCCGGGGGCATGCCTCCCTGACTGGGGCGTTCCCAAGGGAACGCCTACCGTCAGAAGCCGGCCCACTGACATCACTAGTGATGTCAGTGGGAGTGATTTTGGCTCTGATAGAGCCAAAATCTCTCCGGGCCTTGCGGTTGAAAACCTCAACCGCAGGCCCCGGCTCGCAGTGGCGATGGTTGCGATGGTCAAGACCATTGCGGCCATCAAACTGCACGCTTGTATAGGCTGTGGGTGGTGACCCACAGCTATACGAGCGTCCAGGAGGACGCTCCATAATTATGGAGGGCGGCCCTCATTCAGAACGTGCGCTCTGCTCAGAGCGTACGGCTCTGAATGAGGGCCATTGCTTTTACGTTGTCATTGCTTTCCAAAATGTCCTGTTTGGTGAAAGCTGAGAAAATAAATAACTACAAGACTGTTCTCACACTGCAGAAACAAATACATTTCGTCCGCAACCTGCAAAAAATTTGGCAGGGGAGACATTAAGGAAGCAGATTGATGGTATGGCAAATATTAATTTTTTATAGAATGATATATTACAGCAGATGGACATTTTGAATTATGACCTTAAAAACCCAGCGACTAAGCTGCAATGATATGACAGACTCTGACAGTGATAGAATTTTGGAAATAAATGAGACAAAAGTGCAGATATTAACAATGATATATAAATGTAAAGAATATTTTATCTATAGTTACTACTCCAAGCTATTATCATGGTTATTTATCTACTAGTTTGTCCTATTCATGACTATGTAGCCTGATAGCGCCCCTCAATATTAATATCTATGATGTTATCCAGGGTTGGACATAGTGGATGTCCTGAACCACCATTCAGGGCCGTTACTAGGGGTGTGCATCCGGTGCCACCACACAGAGCGCAAGGGCTCTGTTGGTGGCACATTTGCCACCACACGGCCTCTCGCTTCTGGCTAGCACGGTGCCGTGGAGGGATCCTGCAGATCCTTCTCCCAGTAGTTCTTGTGAATAGTAGCCTATAGGCTGCAATGGCTAACACCATCTTCATATGGCATTAGCTACTGTGGCCAGTGGAGCTTGGTAAATTTCGGCAAAAGAGCAGCCGTCATAGAAACATATGGGAGCTGCTTTTGCAGGGAATACGGGAGACTGCAGCAGATACAGAATATCCAATATCTATTGCATTCCCCTATACATACATTCAGAGGAAACTTCTTATCTGCCCACTGGTTTTTGGGGGGATATCAGGAAAATAATTACTGATAAATAGGCCCATAAGTATCACGAAGAGAAGTATTTTGATGATCATTTTATTTTTTAAAAGAAAAAAAAAAAAAAATAACTACAATATGTACAGTAGCTATTAGAGATACAGTCAGGTCCATAAATATTGGGACATTGACAGAATTTTCAGATTTTGGCCTCTATTCACCACCACAATGGTTTTGAAATGAAACAAACAAGATGGGCTTTAACTGCAGACTTTCAGATTTAATTTGAGGGTAATTACATCCAAATCGGGTGAACGGTGTAGGAATTACAACAGTTTCAATACGTGCCTCCCACTTTTTAAGGGGCCAAAAGTAATGGGACTATCAACTCTAAAGCTATTTCATGGACAGGTGTGGGCTATTCCCTCGTTATTTCATTATCAATTAAGCAGGTAAAAGGTCTGGAGTTGATTCTAGGTGTGACATTTGCATTTGGAATCAGTTGCTGTCAACTCTCAATATGAGATCCAAAGAGCTGTCACTATCAGTGAAGCAAGCCATCATTAGGCTGAAAAATCAAAACAAACCCATCAGAGAGATGGCAAAACATTAGGTGTGGCCAAATCAACGATTTGGAACATTCTTAAAAAGAAAGAACGCACCGGAGAGCTCAGCAACACCAAAAGACCCGGAAGACCACGGAAAACAACTGTGGTGGATGACAAAAGAATTATTTCCCTGGTGAAGAAAAACCCCTTCACAACAGTTGGCCAAATCAAGAACACTCTCCAGGAGGTAGATGTATATGTGTCAAAGTCAACAATGAAGAGAAGACTTCACAAGAGTGAATATAGAGGGTTCACCACAAGATGCAAACCATTGGTGAGCCACAAAAACAGGAAGACCAGATTAGAGTTTGCCAAACAACATCTAAAAAAGCCATTACAGTTCTGGAACAACATCTTATGGACAGATGAGACAAAGATCAACTTGTACCAGAGTGATGAGAAGAGAAGGAAAGGAACTGCTCATGATCCAAAACATACCACCTCATCAGTGAAGCATGGTGGTGGTAGTGTCATGGCGTGGGCAGGTATGGCTGCCAATGGAACTGGTTCCCTTGTATTTATTGATGATGTGACTGCTGACAAAATTCAGCAGAATGAATTCTGAAGTGTTTCAGGCAATATTATATGCTCATATTCAGTCAAATGCTTCAGAACTCATTGGACGGCGCTTCACAGTGCAGATGGACCATGACCCGAAGCATACTGCAAAAGCAACCAAAGAGTTTTTTAAGGCTAAAAAGTGGAATGTTATGCAATGGCCAAGTCAATCCCCTGACCTGAATCCGATTGAGCATGCATTTCACTTGATGAAGACAAAACTGAAGGGAAAATGCCCTAAGAACAAGCAGGAACTGAAGACATTTGCAGTAGAGGCCTGGCAGAGCATCACCAGGGATGAAACCCAGCGTCTGGTGATGTCTATGCGTTCCAGACTTCAGGCTGTAATTGCCTGCAAAGGAATTGCAACAAAGTATTAAAAAGTGAAAGTTAGATTTAGGATTGTTTAGTTTGTCCCATTACTTTTGGCCCCTTAAAAAGTGGGAGGCACATATAGAAACTGTTGTAATTCCTACACCGTTCACCTGATTTGGATGTAATTACCCTCAAATTAAATCTGAAAGTCTGCAGTTAAATCATGTTTTGTTTGTTTCATTTCAAAGCCATTGTGGTGGTGAATAGAGGACAAAATATGAAAATTCTGTCAATGTCCCAATATTTATGGACCTGACTGTATGTCCTAGTGATTGTAGAACGAAGACATTTGTTTACTGAAGGATTGTCCAAAACATGCCAGAATCCTGATATGCTCAGTGATTTCATGAGGCACCCAACTGTTATGCTATATAGATGGCAACACCGAGGCTTTGTGCCCCGGTAAGCACGTGCATAGAGTGTGAGCAAGGGCGGTTTAAAAGAGGAGGGGGCCCGTGTGCAGACTACTCCCTATGTCCCCCTCCTCTCTGTGGTGCAGTAGACACTGGCGTTGTGCCAGAGTGTACTGTCCATGTGCAGGTCTCAGGTAACATGGCGCCCGCGCCATTGTCCCGGAAACACCTTCTACTACGTATACGCAAATCTCCGGGAAAATGGCTGCAGCACCATTTTCCCTGTGATTTGCGCTGTTACAGGATGGGGAGGCCCACCGCTACACGTGGGCCTCCCCATGTGTGCACCACACACCCTGCCCCCATTATGCTGTAAGGTTCCGAATTGGAGCAGCCTGGTCTACAAGTTCTGTTTAGAGGTAGATTAATCAGCAGTTTCTACATGATTTACACTAAATGGTATAACATTCCTCCTATGTATCTAGTGTCTAAATGTGCCATGCTAAAAGTGAAAATGTCTACATTCAGCATGCTGAGGTTTTGTTGATGGAATAAGTATGCCAGGTTACTCGCATCTTCAGGGGTACACATCACGCCGCCCAGTGTATTCCCACCCGCAGCCATTATCACTAGTATTAGCACTTACACCTTCCCCATGATGGGTCCAAAAGAACCGTCTGCAATAGACGTCCCCTCTGCAATAGGAATGACTCAGAATAAGGCGCCATTCCGGCTACACGCCCACAAGACAGTTCTCTTGTTGCCGGAACATATATTTCACATATGGAATGAAACAGCAGAGACCCATACGACTCAGAATTGCCTGATGACACGCATAAATGCGTATGTTCACTACTGAGCATGTGCAGTCTGCTAACATTCCGCCACATACAGAGCTGTGTGCGATGTGTCATATTCAGGCCCAGAAAGATCCTTAATAATACAGACAGGGACATATAATATGCATGAATACTATTCCATATACACAAATAAATATAGTTTACTTATCTATTTTGTGCCGTGCTGTTAAAAAAGTGTAAATGCACAATCAGATTTCCCATATAAAGAAAAGGTTATTCTCTGTGAAAATGATCCAATGCAGAACATAGAGAATTTGTGTTAGGATCAGAATTATTGGCTACAACTGTAAATTACAATATAAAGAGTGCCCAGGTAAAAACAAATGATTTTCAATAACTCAATGAAATGCATAACTGACTAATTATCAGGTTACTACATTAATTACTAATACTGGGCTTGGGATGGAATCTACAACTATCCAATACATTCTTCGTTTATTTTTCCAAAACTCTAAACCACAGTCTGAATGCACAAGAGTGACTATATTTCGCAGGAAACTCCATCTGGTACGGTAATTTGGGTGGTCTGGAGTGTTCAGGCAACTTGCGGTCTCTTAATCAATGAACTATAAAACTAAAAGACTGGCAGATCATGTTAGCAGTTGTAATGTGAGGGCAGCTTGAGGGGATACATGTGATACCATATTATCTAAAAGTGATACCTTCAGTGGCTTTCAAGAAAAAAAAAAAATGAATGTAAGCTAACTAGGTACAAAGTTCTTTTTTTTCATAGACGCAGTGCTGTAGTCATATTTTGGTTTCTCCTGCCAACCTGCTTTAAACAGACAGAATAAAATCACAGGAGAAAATAAAGCAGGCCTAAGTACCTTTGATCCCAATGCCATGCATGGTCTCCGGTGACAAACGGAGCTTGGAACAAAATGTATATTTCAACAAAACTTCTGAAGCTATGCAAATGTTATATACAATATACAGTATATAGGGCCTGATGCAGAGCCGCTCGAAAGCGACCGCTCGTTCGCTCCGAGCGATGTTTGCCCAACTGCGCATGCGTACGGATCGTAATACGCATGCACGAACCAGTCAGTGCGGCCGAAATTCATTTGTTCGCTAAATAGCGAATGCCTGCTATTCTGAGTGACAGAATGAGGCGTATGTGGGTGGTAACAGGGGAAGGTGCTTGAAAACGGGGAGTGGAGATCCGAACGCAGGCGTGCTTAAAGGTCAAAACGGGCGTTTTAAGGGTGTGCATAATTAATACAGCAGCGTCATTGACCACGTCACTGGGTTATTTTATAGTCAGAACTGCTTGCAAGATTGTGGTAGCAAACACCAACCACAAGAATAGCGAGCAGTTCATACGCTGGTCGATGTACTCGTTTAATCTAATAAATAGCGGACATGACGTAGGATGCGAGCGGCCAGGGGGCGTATTTTTTCAAAAAACGAATGCAAGTTTTATTCGCTCGTTCAGACATAGAGGCGTGAACAGACCGCAAAGAGCGAACGGTTCATTTGAATAGCCACCCCTATTTTCTGGACGAACGACCGCAAATAGCGTCCGGCTCTGAATCAGGCCCATAGACACTTCTCAAAAGTGACACAGAGCAGGTTGGCAGGTATCAGCACACTGCTCATTTTCATTTCAGAGGGAGAAAAAGACTGGCAGAGGCTTACATGTTAAACAGGACAGCAATGGTGTAAAGGCTCATACACACAGGGCCTAATTCAGACCCGCTCGCGAGCGCTGAACGCTCGCTAGTGAGTCGATGGTGCCCTAATGCGCATGCGCACAACGGAGGGAGCTCCGTCGTGCGCATGCGCGAGACCCGCATAGCAACAACCAAGCTGTCGCTATGGGTCTCGCACCAAAGGGGGCGTGCTGTCGATGGTGAGTGACAGCACGCCCCCTTTGGTGGGCGTGCCGGGGGCGTTGCTGCCCAGACAGAGACGTTCCCATGGGAACGCCTACCGTCTGGGACCGGCCCCACTAACATCACTAGTGATGTCAGTGGGAGGGCTTTTGGCTCCTCCTGGGCTTGCGGCAGCGAGACCCTACCGCAGGGTCTCATCGCAAGCCCGATGGTCGCGATGGTCATGACCATCGCGACCATCTTTTTGGCTGCTCGCATAAGCTGTTGGTGGTCACCCGCTCCATTTTTAGGTAGGAAGGCCCTGATTCAGAGCGAGCGATCTGGTCAGAGCGTCCGGCTCTGAATCAGGCCCACAGTTCGATGTGCTGTATGAACGATATTGGGGAAAGATTTCCCTTGAACTTTCTGTAGTGCAGGACAAATGATATTGGGTGTACACACTGATGGATATCTTTCAGTGAAGTCATCCTGCCACATCTCTGAACAGGAAATTGTTGACGATATCGTTAGATTAAGTGGCAAACGCAGGATTTCTAAAGGGGGGTTTCCAAATGCCTGATTTTAGAGTGAGTGTGGCCAGTCCATGAAGAGGGTAGAATTAGCACTTAACCAGCTTTAATATGCGTCATACAAAGTGTATTGTGTGTCATAATTCCAGCATATAGAGGACCAGCAATCACTGTTACCCTTTAAATGCGGCAGTAGGGCCATCCTGCCTGAGCTGAATGGTTTTATTTTAGATGTAGGCACCATTCCAGAGTATTAGAGCAAGTCCGGGAGTCTGGGGGAGCAGCAGAGGAACATAGCACTGCCCTTAACATATATGTACATATTGGGCTCTGTAGCAGCACATCCTTAACAGTGAATGTATTCCAGATCTCCTAGTTGGTTCACAGGTTATTTATTACTGGGGAGGGTGGGTTTCCAGGCAGACGGAACCCTCCCCTGCGTTTGCCTATGAGATTGGCATGCATGCATGGACAACAAAAGACATCGTTAACGACCCACAGGAGCGCGCATCGTTGGTCGTTCACTGCATACACACTGAACGATATATCGTTGAACAATATTTTTATCATCCATATCGTTAATAAAAATCGTCTAGTGCGTATGCGGCTTAAGAGGCAGAACCGTCCAGATCTCTGATGGAACCCGGTACAGGGAAGGCGTGGCAAAATAAAAAATAACAGAAAAACACATAAAACAAAATAACACAAAACATGACACCTTTGCAGTATGATCTTATATACCATAATGTTGCACATCGTTATTTCTTTAGCAATGCATTTTGTGGAAAAATAAGTAATTGCGTGAAATATTTGATGAAATGCCTTTGATTAAGTCCAAATGAAAGTCTGTTTACTTTACTGGTGAAGAATGCATCATAAAATAGAATCAGACATTAAGCAAACACTGTGCCGAAACAGATTTCCACACATATTGTTCAACCACACGTTTTGCACTGATATGATTAAAACGTAGCATTCAAGATCATTCAAGGATTTATATAGGGTATATGCTAAAATATTTTGTCTTAGAAAAAATTCAACAAAATGTATAAAACCTGTAAAGTACCTAAAAAAAATGATTTGCCAATAACACAATTTTTATCAGCCAACACTGGAGCACTGAGGCTCCCAATCTAACAGGACACAAACAATTTCATAAAACAAAATGGCGGAGGCCCTTATCTGACGCCATTCTCCCTCCCTCATACTGTCAGTGGCCCAGCACACGTCACTGGTTGGGCTGCAGTGGGAGAAAGTTCGCTGTTGCTGAGTAGCGGCAGCATCCTCTGCTGTAAAGGGGAACGATCACACTGACCGGGTCCCCCCCCTGCCTCGGATTTGCACCAGGCTGAGAGGCTCACAGCAACCCCCTTTCCAGCGCACAGAGCCGTTTCGTGTCGCTGCACTTTTTTTTTTCCTCCCTAAGGGGGCGTGGCCACGCCTTCCACAATTAGGCCACGTCCGTTTCCCCTGGGCCGGCTCTCTACAGCCCTGCTTATGACATGTCACGATGGTTAAGGTTCTGCTGAAATACCGTCTCAGTTCAGTTGTCTGATCCAGTGGGAAATGTATTAAAGATTCTAAAGAGGACAGGTGAAGAAGTTGTCCATGACAACCAATCAGCTTGTACTGTAGCTATCATTTTATAGAATGTACTTGATAAAGGATAGATAGATAGATAGATAGATAGATAGATAGATAGATAGATAGATAGATAGATAGATAGATAGATAGATGCTGATTAATTGCTATGGACAAATTCTCTACTTGTCCTCTTTATGTTTAATACACCCCACCCCCACCCAGTAAGCTCAATTGTCATTGCTGTTGCCATCTCTGTTTCTTATCTGGCCAAGACGAGAGCTGCCACCACAACTTCTGAGTCTATCAGTCAGCATGATGCCAAACAATATACATGGCACACCTACTATCAGCTGCAAATGAAACACAGAAGTGCCCATGTAGTCAAGGGCGTCACAATAATTTTATGTTAAGGGGAGGCAAGAGATGATTTAATTTTAGCGTGCCCCCCCCCCATTACTCCCACCCCTCCAACTTACCTGTTGCGGGTCGGTAGCATGAAGGAGGAGGAAGCCGTCACCAAGTAAGAAGGGTAGGGTGGAACCATCAGGGAGGAGTAGGCACAGAGGAAGAGGTGTAATGGGTGGTCTTTTAACTTAAAGACCGCCCATTACACCTCCTCCACTGTGCAATGCAGGGGCTGTGTGGCCTATAGCTATAATACACAGCCCCTGATTGTCGGCGGACACCACTCCCCTGGTGCCTCTCAATGGCTACTTCATATTTTATTCCTCCATTTTCCACTGTAGAGTATGTCCTTATTCTAACTGTATCACACCACCGGTAGCTGTGCAGGAATGCCAGCCACTATGGCTGCTATAACATAAGTGGCTAATGATAGTGCTAGTAGTGATAATGCTACTGCCTTACCATAGTCATACACTTTCTCCAGTGCCAGCTACAATTGTTACTCTATACCGTATGTATTCGTTGCTCCTCAAAACCTCTTGTTATCTCATTTGAGCAGTGACATCTTTAACTTTCATATAATAATTTTTATTATATATGTTTGTATTATGATCCCTCCCTCAATATACAGCATTGAGTATTATATTTGTGCAAGCTAAATAAAAGATAATTATTAAAGTAGTAAGGCTATATACTGTAACTGTAACATAAAAATGAAAATCCAATGCATAGCATGTAAGATACAGTACAGTATGTTTGCTGCAACATAACTGGCCTCTGCGCACTCTACGCTTGACTTTGCCACCTACTTCACTTCTAAAATTTACTACATTTGTCAGGACATTACATCCTGCCAGACCCTCAGCACCCCACCTCCTCCTTTCCCAGCCTACTCCTCCCCATCCATCTTAATAACTCAAGTCAAAGCCCTCATCCGGTACTCCCCTCCTTCAGACTCCCTCATTGACCCTTTCCCCTCCTGCCTCTCTCCTTTAGCCTGTTCCCATCTTGCCCACCTCCTCGCTCTCTCCCTCTCATGAGGCACTGTCCCCTTTGCATTCAAGCATGCCCTTGTCTCCCCCTTTCTTTAAAAAACTTCCTTTGATCCTAACACTCTCTCCAACTACCAACCCATCTCTCTCTTCCCTTTTGCCTCCAAACTCCATGACCATATTGTTTACTAAAGTCTTACTACTTTTCTTTCTTCCCACTCCCTGCTTGACCCATTTCAGCCTGACTTCCATCCACTCCACTCCACTCCACTCCACTGAAACTGCCTTCACAAAAGTCAGCAATGACCTCCTTGCTGCCAAATCCAAGGGCCACTACTCTCTGCTCATTATGCACAACCTCTCTGCTGCTTTTGACACTGTGGACCACCATCTACGCCTGCAAATCCTTCACGCCCTCGGTCTTTGTGATACTGCCCTCTTCTGGCTGTCCTCCTACCTCTCTGACCATTCCTACTCTGTCTCCTCTTCCTCCCACTAACATTAGGAGTTCCCTAAGGTTCTGTTGTGGGACCTCTTCTATTCTGCCTCTATACTTCTTCTTTAGGTAAGCTCAACAGCTCTTTATACTTCCAATATCATCTTTATGCTGATGACACTCAGATCTACCTTCCCTCCTCTGACCACTCCCCCTCTCTCCTCACTAGTATCTCCAACTGTCTCTCTGCTATTTCTTCCAGGATGTCCCAGAACTTTCTTAAACTTATCGTGTCGAAGACTGAGCTGATCATCTTCCCACCCTCCCGCTTAACCTAATTTCCCACAATATAATTAATGTTTGTGAGGTTCTGGTTTTGTTGTGGACCCGGGGTGGTAGTAGGAGCAGACACTGAAGCAGGTTTGAAAGTAAATGTGGAGGAGTTTTATTGAGTGCCTTAACAGACATGAATGTGGTAAAACAGAAAGTCAGGGTATAGCACTAAAGTGCACTTGGGAGCTGTAGTGAGACAAATAAGAGAAAGTCCAGTTAGTGACAGGCAATGGAAAATGTCCAGGTAGTGACTGGTTAAATAGAAAATGTCCAGGTAGTGGCAGACAAGGGGAACTGTCCAGGTGGTGACTGATTAATGGAGAATGCAGACTGAGGAAGAAATATCCAGTAGAGTGTCAGTGGAGACAAGGTGCAGGGTGAACAGCAGGACTCAGGTACTCAATCAAGGGAAAGGTAATGGAGGATGCAAGGTAGTCCAGCGGGGTTGGAGCAGACAAGCAGGCAGGCAGGTAGCGTTTCACAGGTAACAGGTGGTGAGCACAGGGAACTCTCTCTCAGCTATGCTGAGAAACACATTGCACTGGCAATGAAGTGAGGCTCTGAACCTCCCTAACTACCAAGTGCTGTGCCGTGACTGGCCAGAGAGAGCATGTGACCAACCAGGATTGGGCGAGCAAATCACATGGCCAGAGGCAAGATGGCGGCGCCCATGCCAAACGGAATGGAAGCACTGCCAGGCCTCACCAGCCAAACATGACAGAATGCCCGCGCAGAGCCACGCACAGCCAATGCCCCTCGCCATACACCAGCACCACCGCCAGACGCCCCCCGCCACAGTGACCTCACAGGTAATACCCGTCGACCACCATGCCGAGAAACCCTGGTCGTGACAATGTTGGAACAACCATCTCCTCTAGCACCCAAGTAAGCGGTCTTGGAGTTATCCTTGACCTCCCTCTCCTTCAAAACACACATCCAGTACCTTTTGCAGTTGTGCCATTTTCTTCACAAAATTTTTTTTAGAATCAGACCCTTTCTCACCCGGATACTACAAAGACCCTCATCTACTCACTGGTCATCTCCAGATTGAACTAATGTAACCTCCTTCTATCTGACCTCCCTGACTCCCCACTCTGTGTACTCCAATCTGACCTCAAAGCTACTGCCTGGCTCATCTTCCTCTCTAAACATACTACATCTGCTTCCACTCTCCTACAAACCCTACACTGGCTTTGCTTCCCCTTCAGAACCCAATTCAAGTTTCTCACACTCACAAAGCCCTCACACATTCCTCTCCCATTTACATCTCTGACCTGATCTCCCTTTGCACTCCCTCTTCACTACAAATAAATGCCGCCTTTCCTGCCAACTAATTACTTCCTCCCACTTCCGCCTACAAAATTTTTGCATGTGCTGCTCCCTACCTCCAGAATTCTCTACCTTTCCCTATCAAACTCTCCAGCAGGCTTGCAGACATTTAGCTCCCTCCTTCCGGGAGGGAGCTGTCGGGCTTACAGGGCTGGGGGCGTGATGTGGCCAAAGGGGGCGGGGCCTGGCACTTGATGCAATGTTGGGGGTGGAGCATGGGGTGTGACAGCGCGATTGCGTCATCGTGGCTCCGCCCCCGGCTGCACAATGCTGTGATTAATGGCATTGTGCAGCCTGGGGCGGAGCTACGATTACGCGATTCAGCGCGAATCGCGTCACCGGCCCCCTGCTGCCGGGGTTTTTACTTAAAAGCACGGTGGGGTGCGGACACATCGCCGGGGCCGGGAGGATTGCCTGCCTTCCCGGGAGGTCGGGAAGGCAGGCAATCCGATTTTCGGGACCCGATTTTCGGGAAGCTCCCAACCAAATCGGGAAGGTAGGCAAGTATGCTCTCCAGCTCTCTACGAAACTTCAAACAAGGTCTCAAACCCCACTTCTTTATCAGAGCCATCCATCTCTCATCCTAACCCTCTGTCCCATGCTGACTGTTTACTCCATCTGTGTCACCCCTGTCTGTCTGCCCCTCCTCTTTAGAATGTAACACAAGCAGGGCCCTTTTTCCCAATGTGCTTTTCTTTCCCTTACTTATACTATCATTTACTGCATACTCCCAACAATGGTGCCTAACTGTAGATTTTTGCCTCCCTGCTGCTTATTTGAGTGTTATGACTGCTGATACAGCAATGTTTATAAACCTTGTACTTGTCCTGCATTCTATAGTACTGTAAGTTACTGTTTTCCTCTTCAGCTCATTTGTTTATGTACTGTACTTTCTTTGGCGATGTGGAACCCTTGTGGCGCCATATAGAGAAAAAATAATAATAATAATAGCCATGGGTCCTGTATTTGCTCTTTAAACATGTCTTCTACCAATGTGACCTGAAATTAATGCTTAGAAGAGTAGATAACTGTAGGTAGCATTTTCCTAATACTGTACTCTGATCACTTGTAAATGACTCATTACATCTGGCATTGTTGTCTACTTTATTTTAATAATTAATCAGACCACAATAGCATATTTCCTAGTACCAAAAATAAAGAAATTATGACTTACAAAAAAGCTTCTCAAAAACAAACCTAAGGAACAGAAGAACAGTAGTTGTGGAATTGGATTTATAGAAATAATGTAACAGGAGACAAAGTTAAAAAATTGGCACTGTACTGTAATAGCGTAGCCTTTCCACATTACTGTATTCTGTATTAAATTTTGGAACAAATAATACTTTGGCCAAAGCTGCTGCATCTATTAGGAGCCCTAAGGCCTACTTTCAAATACGTACCATTGAGTGACACTTTGAAATGCATTCATCCCTGTAATTCAAGAAACAAACTTGGCTTTCAGTGAGCATTTCATTATTCAGCCTCTAATGTAACATGTTGACTGTATAAAAGATGTTTGTAATTAAAATAGCTTCTACTTAAAGCAAGTCATAATAGCACAGCGAACAGCATGCCATGCAAAACATTGTTTAACGAATTAAACACATTACGATAATGGTGGAAGAAGTTGAGAGCATTGATATAATAAAGCAGGCTATTAGCTCTCTCATTTTAATATTTGATTAAAACCACAGTTTCATCACGTAGTTGTTTAATGTTTGTCTATGGTTTTTGTGACACTTTAAAGGCTTGACCTTGAAAAGTATTTTACCAGCAGTGTCCCGATATGTATAATATACTATAGAGCAGTATAATATAACATTAACTGTACAGATCCGGCCATATGTCACCCTTTACAATACGTGTATGAGGGAGAACCCCAAACTCCATTGTAATTTAGGTGAATTATGTCTCTATTATTATTTATTTTTTTAAGCAGAAATATGAATGCAGTATTACATTTTTGAAAGCTTAGTGAACAATACAAGTGTCCAAAACCCATAACTAGGGCTGTGCGAGCGATGCTGGCGGTAGCGGCGGTACCGTCACTCAGGGCCGGTGAATAGTATGAAAAAAAAAACATTTGGAAGATCATCAGACTAGGGCTCTATTTATTATCATTATTTTTACTAAAATAAAGTGAAAAAAGGTGTTTTCACACCCTTTCACATTATTTTAGTATCACCTAAAGTTACTAAAGGGCAATTGGAGTAGAATTCGTAAAAATTCTACTCCAAGCCCTAATTATCACATATTTTTAGTAATCCGATAACATTTCCCATAATTATAATGGGAAATGCACTCTGTCTAGTGGTTACTAAAAATAAATTGTGAAAAAAATACCGGGGGAGGCCCTGTGATAATAACGCCACCTGGAGGTGGCATTACCCAGGGTCACCCCCGGTTACCGGACTCCTGCTCCGCTCTAACATGCAGAGTAGAGCCCAGAGCCGGCCCCAGTGATCAGCTGTATGGTCTAAACAGACCACACTGCTAAAAAAAATAACTTACCTGAGTCCAGGGGACAATCCGCATTTTGAATGCAGATTGTAGTGTGATATTACCGACTGAATTCGCATTGCAAATTCAGCCAATATCACAGGGATTTACTAAAAAACTTTGCGCTAAAGCTCTATCCCTGCGAATCCCCTCCGCACACTTAACACGGTATTTTTGCAAAAAATACGGTGACAAGTGCCGGTGAATGCGCCGACCGGGTGCCACTAAGCCCCGCCCCCACCACTAAGCCCCACCCCCATGACTACAACTCCCCCGCGACCCTTCCCCTCCCCTTCCGTGACCCCCCCTCCCTTAATTACACTCACCTCCGGTGATCGGTGCTTCGGTGATATCCTCCGTGCTCCATTCAGTTGACATCCCATCCTGCACTGGGACCCGATCAGCTGATGACCGGATCACAGTGCAGGATGGAAGACCAGCTGACCGGAGAGAAGAAATCACCAGAGCCCCGATTTCCGGTCCCTGGGGTTTTTTTTTTTTTACTAATTTTTGTTTTCTTTTTTTACAGTGTATCAGCATGTGGTCTGTTTAGACCACACAGCTGATGACTGGGGCCGGCTGCGGGCTCTGCTCTGCCTTTTAGAGCAGAGCAGGAGTCCGGTAACCGGAGAAGACCCTGGATAACGCCACCTGCAGGTGGCGTTATTATCACAGGGCTTTCCCTGGTATTTTTTCACAATTTATTTTCAATTAATTTGGCCAGATCACATTTCCCATTACAATTATGGGATATGCGATCTGCTTACTAAAAATAAGTGATAATTAGGGCTTGAAGTAGAATTTTACGAATTTTACTCCAATTGCCCTTTATTAACTTTAGGTGATACTAAAACAATGTGAAAAGGGTGTGAAAACACCCTTTTTCACTTTATTTTAGTAAAAATAATGTTAATAAATAGACCCCTAAGGATCTCCGATAATTGATGCAGTCCCCCTCATTTTCAATCGCAAAAGCAGCTAGAAGTAAAGAGATTGAATTAGTGATCACTTTACTTTTAGCACATTGCTGGAACAGGCTCCTATCGGAACCCCCTGCCCTGTGAACAATTATAAATACTGATGATCTTTAATTATTTATTGCAACAATTAAAAATTATAATTATCATTACCAACTCCCAATAATTAATAAATATGTCCCTAAGTATCCCTTTAAATTAAACCTTAGACAGAACTCAAGTCAGAGCCTCTGCTGGACACCTAAAGTCACTGGTACCCATTTGATTTAGAGTATAGATGAATTGATAACAAAAGGCATAAAAATACAAAACAACACAAAGCAGAAAAAGATTTACGTCTAAACAAAGTAATCAAGGGAAAGTTGGCACTATTTTATCATTACATATCAATTAATTAATAATATAATCCAAAACATGGTTGTATGATTCTACGGTCATACATTTTGGCGAACAGGTATGAAAATAACACATTTGCTGATTGCAGTGCAGCTTTTGCAGCTAAAGCGATAGGGAAAAGGAGTTGAAACTTCAGTTTATGTAACAAAGTAATTGGGGATGTAAGATTTAAAAAATCTTTAAATTAGTGTTGACTTAGTAAACAGAGCCTTTGATTTAATGCCATTCTTCCTGTTTGCTTTCTAATCTCCTAACAATTCAAACAGCTCCACTTTACTAAAATGCTTTGTAAATACTTGGAATTAAAAACAGGCTGTTGTAATTGATTGTGTATGGAAGAAACTGGTGTTAAAATGAATTTCTGCCGCACTAATCTGTTCCAGATCAGAACTATATATAATATTTATGAAGGCTGCACCTGGGACTGCACATTCTCCTGAAATGCTCAGCTACAGAAGTTACTAAACAACATTTCTTGTTCCAGAGAATTCAGGTTTCCTAAACAAACTTGAAAGGTGAATTCAAATTTTAATTTATATTTGGATTGTATAAAATAAAAGTACATAATACTATAAGACAGACTATAGTCAAAAAGCTTTGTTGTACTTCTGCTACGAAATGTTACAAGTCATTCATGTGTAAAGTTTTACGTTAAAGTGTGAGATGCAATTTTGTTCCTCGATCTACCCCTTTAGGGACTGTTATGTGCACCAAATGGAATGCGGGAATACCGATGCCTAAACTGGTGATACTCGAGTTCAAAATGCTATAAAAACTGCACTTTTATTCAGATGTTTTTGTCAGACCCATAGTTAATGTGGACATAGGGATCAATTATCCCAGTTCCTGTGGTAGGCTTAATTGATGTCGTTATCCATCAGGAACAAGCTCGAGGTTTATACATTACAATGTGTGTTCTGACATTAGGCACACTGTTAGCAACACACACACAAACACCATATTTTAGTTCTTAGTTTATATCCCTCGCAGATACCAACAGTCCCCCCAAAAAAAACACCAGAAAGAAAGTAATTAATTCAATATTTTCTCTCTCATTTGTGTTTATATCAAACTGTCCCTACATTCTGGGCAGTGGGTAGAACCAAGAACTTGAGTTGACTAATTAGAAACAATATTAATATTGGAAGAACAGTAACAAATTGATCATAACAATGAAGTCAAAATAGTCAAATAAAAGCTAGATTAGTGAAATCGCAACTGCAATCTCTGACGGATCGCAACTGTGAAAATTTGCTAATGTCTCCAAAGCACTGCTGCCTTCCCATATTCGCCCGGTGAAGTGCAACAGCGTAAACATCGGTAACATGGACGCAGATGGGGCAGCCATGCAGCAAGTCTGACCTGTCTCAGACTCTCCTGACGCGCAGAGAGCTCGCATGCTGAGAAGGAGATGGCAATGGCTAATTTATGCACGTCCATGAAATGGCATTTAAACGGTCAGACACGCCTGCTATTCCATTGCCACTCCCCGTTACCCCCCACACAAACGCTGACTATCTTTCACTCACTTTGCGAGCAAGTCCTCTGTGTGAGCGTAATCACAAAGCAATCGTGGCTTTCACGCATGCACAATGGCTAAACATCGCTCAATCTGCGTGCTTATCGGCATTGCATGAATCTCTGAATCAGGCCCAGAGACTGCAAAATATTGGAAGTGAACACATTTATCTGGCTCTCTTGAACTACAATGGTGAACCTCAAGATCAATGAGCAATCTGCATACACATTTAGTACTGTATGTCTACATTTCACCTATTGGGTTTCTCAGACACCCAGGTATACCACGGTCACATCATGAACGATGACAAATCCTCCTCCACCACTAGCCAAAACAATCGGCTAATTTTCTATCATACAGCAAAAGATCAGATTTAATGCAAATCATTCTGAATTGGCAAAATAAGGACACAAATGGTATCATGATTAGTGCATCTCGTCAAATTTGCCAATTAAAATCTCTCCTATTATGGTCAGCTGACATTGGCCACACCTGGCTGTCCACAGACAGCTTGATCCTGGCGCCAAGCAGTCAGGGACACTATGGCCAAGTCTGAAAGATCCAGCGGGATGGGCTTCTCGTATATTTTATCTAGCACCATATATGAAATGACAGTTAGAAGTTGATTGGCTGCTATGGGCAACTTCTTCACTTATTCTCTAAAGAAGGTTTGATGCATCTCCCACTAAGGAAGCCTCTCACCATTTGGGCTGTATGGATGGATCCAACAGGGCCCAGGGCCAGATTCAGACCCGCTCGCGAGCGCACAGCGCTCGCAAGCGGGTCGATGGTCCCCCACTGCGCACGCCTGCCGGTTTTGGAGGCGGGCAAGGGGGTGGCTGGCCAAACGGAGGCGTTCCCGAAGGAACGCCTGCCGTTTGCGGGCGGCCTCAGTAGTGAGCTTCCGGCTTTATTAGAGCCAGAAGCTCACTGCGGCTTGCGATGGACGAGACGCTACCACAAGGGTCTCGTCGCAAGCCCGATGGTCGCGACCATCGCGACCATCACCTGGCCGCTCGCAAAAGCTGTGGGTGGTCACCCACAGCTTAGTGAGCGGCAAGAAGGCCGGCTCTGACATAAAAAAATGCCGCCCTGATTCAGAGCGAGCGCTTTGACAGAGCGTCCGGCTCTGAATCAGGGCCACAGTTAGCTCAAACGGATGATGACCACACAAACGATTAGATGTCGTCATCATCTAGTAAGTTCAAAATTTCTGAGCCAAATAGGCTGCAAATCGTGGCCAGTCCATGGTAAAATAACCTACATGGTCATCAAAATCACCATCTATATATGAATTTTAATAGTGGTTGATTTTGTTTGACTTCACAAATACTTCAAAGGACAAGGGTCCTGTCTGGAACTGAGGTGATGGATGGTGTTTGTACTATTAATTTATTTTCAATGACCGAAGTTGACACTTATACCAACCACAAACTGTAACACCTTTTCTAATCCTCGATGATATAGACTACATAATGTCGCTGATAACCAGATACAGGTACTGACTGTTTGTGACCCTAATAACTGATGGGTCCAGATGCACTCTACACATTTCATTGACACCAGTGCAGAACACCAGTCACAAAGGGATAAACACAGCAAAATCTGTCATTTCACACAAGCTAACACTTACCAACATTTTTATATCTCACATTGTATGTGATAATCATAACAACATATATTATAATGAGAAATGTATTTCTACTGATGGAAAGAACCCCCCAGGGTTATCTACTCATTAACCTCCTACTGATAAAGTCATATGTAGCACTGTCTTATTTACCTGTATATAAATAGCTGGCTATAGCAATAGCAGAAAGACCATGAGAGGTGATATGTGGTACATGATGCTGTGATAACACATAGGCAGTGTTGCAGTTATTTATTTGTGAGTGCATAAGGAAACAATATGAACACAGCTGATAAAACACAAATGCTGGGTACTCACTAGACCAGTGATTCCCAACCTCGGTCCTCAAGGCACACTAACAGTCCTGGTTTTAGAGATATCCATGCTTGAGCACAGATGGTTAAATCAAAATAACTGCGTTACTAATTAAGACACCTGTGCTCAAGTATAGTTATCCTTAAAACCAGGACTGTTAGTGTGCCTTGAGGACCGTGGTTGGGAACCACTGCACTAGACGATGTATACTCGGAAAAATATGGCAGCTGACGGGGCGACATATCGTATCTGCAGTACACAACAGAACAATGTAATGAAGGACGCCTGGGAAATGGCCCGACGCGCCCGCGTTTTAGCCGGAACTCCCAGTCAACGCCCCCAAAACGCTCTCTACCTGTCAATCACTTGCAATTAACTCCTCACAGCGAGCTTGATCGCATGTCATTCGCTGTGCGTGCACAATGCTGCTGCGACGCACGCGCAGACCACCGATAATCGCTCAACTGCGTGAAAATCGGCTCGAATTGGTTCAACTCTGATTCAGACCCATAGACATTCCTCATAGGTAACTTCAATGATCTTTCAAATTGTTAACCTAGGTGTTTAAACACTTTAATATTCACTGTCTTTAGACCTGGGTACCAACTGCTGAGAGGTGCTATACAGGAGATAACACATATTTCTATATACAAGCCAACTACTAGAGCCCAGCTCCTGCATTCATTGCAGTGGCATCTTGTATTTACCTATTAAGTAAAAAATGATAACGAAATGTCATTACAGTGAATTAGAGTTCACTAGAACCTAATTAGAACTGTTAAACTTTAGAAAAATAACAATGTCAAACAAAAAAGTCTGTGAAGAAACAGACAGCTTCATGGGCTTACAATGAAACAACTACAGTGTATTGTAATACCTCATCAGTTGTCAAACATCAGAATCAGACTGGACAGCCTAATTTGTCAATCAAACTATTGTTTAATTTTCCAGGTTTAATTGTATCGTTCATATGTAAGTAACTATTAGGAAAAAGTGCAGTTAAAGTGATATAATTGACCGATTTAGACTGTAGGCTTTTGCATTAAGAGATATAAGTGGTCTGAAATCTAATGGCTAACATGCTACAATACTGTACTCAGTACCATTGAGCAAAAAGCAAAAATAATTGAATTTTGCTCAGCATTCAGACAGAAAAATGGCATTGTTTTATTATGATGCTACTACACACAAGGGCATAGCTACAGTAGGTGCAGGGGGTGCGACTACTATGGGGCTCAGGCCGCCTCCAGGCCCACCCCTTGAACCCAGAAACTTAGTAGCTCCATCCAGGGGCATTTCTAGAGAGGAGGGGGCCCGTGTGCAGCCTCCGACACGGGCCCCCTCCTCTCTGTCCGGCGGGCGGCGAGTTGTGCGCGGCCAGCGCCGGAGTTATAAACTCTGGGCACTAGAGTGCGCCCAGAGTCTATAGAGTATGCACAGGTCACCGGGAAAATGGTTGCGGCGGCCATTTTCCCTGTACTGCGCATGCGCAAATGATGGGAAGATGGCCGCGGCGGCCATTTTCCAGTCATTTTTACATCGCTGGACCCCCGCGCCAACGTGGGACTCCGGTGAGGTAAGTAATACTATGGGTGCAGGGTGTGCACTGATCGGGGCTCCAGTGATGTCCTCCATGGCTCCAGTCAGCTGACATCCCATCCTGCACTGGGACCCGGTCACCTGATGACCTGGTCCCAGTGCAGGATGGGAGATCAGCTGACCGGAGGTAGGACATCACCGGAGCACCGTTCTCCGGTCCCTGGACTCAGGTAAGTAATTTTTTTTTTACAATTTTTTTTTTGTGCAGAGCCACACAGCTGTTTAGACCACACAGCTGATCACTGGGGCCGGCTCCAGGCTCTGCTCTGCATGTTAGAGTGGAGCAGGAGTCCGGTAACCGGGGAAGACCCTGGACAACGCCACCTCCAGGTGGCGTTATTATCACAGAGCTTCCCCCGGTATTTTTTTCACAATTTATTTTTAGTAACTACCATTACAATGATGGGAAGTGCAATCTGATTACTAAAAATAAGTGATAATTAGGGGTTGAAGTAGAATTTTACGAATTCTACTCCAATTGCCCTTTTGTAACTTTAGGTGAAACTAAAATAATGTGAAAAGGGTGTGAAAACAACCTTTTTCACTTTATTTTAGTAAAAATAATGATAATAAATAGAGCCCATAGTCTCCCTAATCCTAAAGTCTGTATATAAAGTGGCTATAATCCAATTCTGCCCCTAATATTTAACTGGTGTCATGACTACATCTCTGGCCATTCTTCCTCCCAGCATTAGCAAGAAGAGATAGAGCTGGCTGGGCCCATTGCAGCAGATATGCTTCCCTACAGCAGCAAGGAGGGACATGTGGTAACATTTTGCTATGGGGAGCCAATAGATCTTGCTATGTCCCTGTCTTCACCTTTTTAGTAGCAAACACTGACAAATAACATCTCTTACAAAGTTCTGCAATCAGAATAATGGCAGTGTTACTTCTTCTGAAAATAAAACAATACATACAATAAAATGTATATTGACTCTAATAAAATAAATGACAATTCTCAATTCTATTTCATTTGAAATAACATAGAATCTTAATAGTTTTTCAATAAAGTGTCATAACATTCAGCTTTAGAGCTACTGGCTGTCAGCTTCTTTATAGCAGTGGAACATAATTGCAGTCGTTTATGAAACTGTTGCACAGGAAAATAAGTGTCGTAAACCAAACTAACCAATCAGATGTTTTCTTTTATCTACTAAACACTGAAAATTGATTGCTAGAGCCCGATTGTTAACTAATGCCGCATGTCCACTTGCAGATAGTGGAACGACAGTACGATTACAACATTGTAATCGTACAGTCGTTCCTCATCTCCTGTATTGCCTACACTGAACGATATGTTGTTCAGTGCAGGCACCCTCCCTCATCCCTGAACACGACCAATCTGTCGTTATGGGCAGACTGACCGACATGTTCAAGCGATGATTGATGTCGGAACCAACCAGCGGATGCGCGCATTGCTGGTCGTTTCCGACATTAAGCTGCCCGATTTATGCACGATTAATGAGCGACTGAATGCTTATGATGTCATAATTGTTCAATCGCTCATTTATATCTGCAAATGGATACGCTGCATAACTTTGGAGTTACATAAATTATATATACCTGTATGAGGTCTGTCTAAAAAGTTTGGTGAATGGTCTAATAAATCTGTATGCAATGCTTGCAACAAGATCGCTCATGTGCGCTGACATGCATGGACATATCTGGACCTGCTCCCAGTTGGGGTTTGCCCGAGGCCGCCACCGCACTGCCATTGCATTCATTTCAACAGAGTGTCCCGAGCAGTGTGCATCGAATAGCAATGGAGCAACCACACAACATTAAGTTCTGCTTCAAATTGGGTAAATCGGCGACGGAGAGGCACAAAATGTTGGTGAAAGTATACGGGCAGGATGCTGTGAGTAGAAAATGTGTGTACGATTGGTTTGCACGCTTTCGCAGTGGCAAGGAATCGGTGGAAGACAAGCTCCATCGCTGTTTGACGCACGCTGCTCGGGACACTCTGTTGAGATGAATGCAATGGCAGTGCGGTGGCGGCCTCGGGTAAACCCCGACTGGGGGCAAGTCCAGACATGTCCATGCATGTCAGCGCACATGAGCGACCTTGTTGCAAGCGTTGCATACAACTTTTTAGACAGATATATATATCAGATACTGAAATTGATTAGAATTCAGAAAACAAAATAAATACTTTATGCTGCTCTGAAAATATGAAATAACATAACTGTGGTCTGTTTAAAATAATGACATCTGGAGCCAATGACATGTAGCCAAGAAAATTCTTCCATTTAATATTGGTCAAGATACAGAAGAGATTAACCAGCTGAAATTAATGCATTAGGCACCTAGGGGCAAGTGGGACAGGCTTGCTTACCCTCCGGATTTGGCCGGGAGCCTCCCGATTTTTGGGTGCCGTTCCCGCCCCCCCGGAAAGGCAGGCAAGCCTCCCGGCAGCCAGCAGCCCTCCCGACCTCCCCCCAGAATAAACTAAAAAACCCTGCAGTGGGGGGGGCGGTGACGCGATTCGTGCTGAATCGCGTCATCGTGGCCCCGCCCCCTGCTTCTCAATGCCGAAAATAACGACATTGTGAAGAGGGGGTGGGGCCACGATGACGCAGCTCCGCCCCCCAATGTGCCGTCAATGGCCGGGCACGCCCCCCGCTGTTAGCCAACAAACAGCTCCCTCCCGGAAGGAGGGAACCGATTGTCGGCAAGTATGAAGAGGGATCGCTGACATAGAAAGATCCCAACTCGGCTTCTGTTTGTCTGTCTTACTCTGCAGTGTAATCTCTTTATACTATTCTCCGCCTGAATTAAAAGAACTCTATAAAAGCGGTAATATAACTGCTGATAAATCCTGAAAGTTCTTTCCAGGCAGCCAAATGTAGTCTATGGAGCAATGATATTTCCTCATTAAAACAATAATGTAATATTGAACTTTGAATCCCTGCCAGATATTTTAATACAGATATTGTATTATATACCCATTATAAAAACTGATGCAGTAGCTCAGTCATGCGGAAAAGGAAAAGGAAAATGGATAATAATTTGTTATATCTTATAATTACTACAATGTGCTTTAGTTAGGATTAGAGTTAAAATATAAACTCTGCGGGTTTTAGGTTTGCACACTTGAGTAATATAAATCAGATTAAATAATAAAACCTTCAGATTTTTCCTTTGGAATGTCAGGCGTTTATAGTTGACAAAAATTTAAATCTACCTGTCACCTACACATAATGGAGGCAGCCATTTTGAGGGCTAATTGAATATTCATTAGAAGGAAGCTTATTTTATTTTTTTAGGAAACACTATCGCCCCCAAGGCACTTCAGTAGTCACTTCTTCTAAGCTGAAAAAATGTTCATGGGAATGTTGCATATAGCTTTGTTAGGATCCACAATATTAATATTTTCGTGCTGAACTTATATATGAACATTGCTTCGGTCCACAAAATGCCTGCCTTCGTTGAAAGTTTCAAATATTATCTGATATACAATATGATCTAATAACTAGGATATATGCAGTGTTTACATGGTGGAGTACTGCTATCATAAGCTATATATATGTATGTATGGTTTTTGATTTGTTTTTTGGTTTTTCTTTTCTCCCTTGGTAGACACACTGTTACTATATTATGTCCAAAACAATTATGATCTATATGTCTACTGTACTCTATGTATATCTATACTTTTCGTGATTGTTATTTTGATGTATTTGATTGTGCTTATGTGCAGTGTCTCAATAAAAGAAATTGTTTAAAAAAAACCAAAATGCCTGCCTCCACTGAATGTCACTAATACTTCCTATTAAAGGAATCAACATTAAAATGTTATTCAAATTAAGTACAGTTTCAAATCTATTCCTATAGAAATTGATGTTTTAGCTTCAACAAAGGCCACATTTGCAGAGTTGTGCAGAGCAGACTGTCGGGCCCAGGGCCATTGAGAGATCAACGGGGCCTGGGTACTGGGGGGGGGGGGGGAGTAGCCATCCCTTCACCCCCCCACCCAAAAAAAGCCCTGAAAAATAGTATACGACGGCACTTGCTACTAAGGGGACACAAGCCTCCAACAGTCTTGTGTAATCAGTACCTGCTCCACCCCCACCATGGCACCCCTGGTCATTCTAGCCTGCTCTCATGTCTCTTCACTCACATAATGTAATTAGATTTTTAAGTCTATTGCAAAGTTTTTTTTGGGACAGTGAAATAGTTGCATGCAGCTTGGGTCCTCAAAAGGAGAGGGGCCTCATTTCTCCTCTCGAAGTGCCCTGTGGCACCCCAGTATGGGAACCACTGGCATCCAGTTTGGGAACCACTGCTTTAGAGACATATATACAGATGGATTTCCATAGAGTTTCACTGAAGAGATATGAATTGATCGAGATCTCCACTCTACATCCTCAGTAGAATTCTTACATTTAAAGAGAAGGACCCATTGGAAGATGACCACTCAAACATTCCAGAATCCATTCTGTGTGGAGCCACAATCAGAGATGGCAATAGAGGAGAAGTTACATAACAATGTATGTGACCATATATGAAGTCCTTATACATGAGAGAACTATTGCTGAATTTATATATTGATGGAAATGTGATTACATACCTTTGAACATAATAGCAAATACCACATTTGCTTAGTGTTTGATATTGGCAGGGTGGCACCGTTTGTGATTTGAAGCTTTGGGGAAGTTTTCTGTCTAACTGCAACTATATATATAACATGGTTAGGAATCGGTATGATTTGCCGACTTTCACAATGTCGAAAATGACACTGTCAAGCAACTTAATGTTTAGCACAAAATAGTGACCTGTAATGCTAGTTAAAGCACCATAATGAAGAAGCATCATATTCAAATTTATACTGCCGACACAGTTGCAATGCAACTAACACCTGTACTCTATCGGCATACTGTGCTGGACACAACGCTGGCGATTATGTCATTGTTGACATTGTGATTGTCGTCAAATTAACTACCTCCCCATGGTTATACCCTATGGAACAAGTTCTAATATTATTTAAACTTTTCTTCTTTTTTTTAAAATAAATAAATTCACACCTATTTCCTAGGTGAGTCGAGTTTTGTTGGGTGTTAGAAGCAAAATGTTATACAGTAAAGGCTAAAACATTTCACCTGTAGTACAATATAGACAAATGGCTCTTCCAGCCAATCCATCATTTAAATCTAGCGGCTGAATCGCCAACAGGCTGCCTGTAACTCACACGCTATTACAAATACCCCAAAATGTCTATTGGTGCTCAGTGATAAACAGATGTTGCAACGCTTTTATCACCTTTGTATCATTTCGGTCCATTTGTATTAAAGAGAATTCCAAGCTCTGTCTTAGTTGCAATGCCTGCTCTATAGTGTAAAGGATTCTGGGAAAGCAATGTTATGCAACCATAACATCTGCATCCAATGTACCATGTGCAATACTGAACTGTATTATCTGGGATTACAAACACATCCGGATATCTTTTCATTTAAGACAATGAAGCATATAACATGATTACAGAAATAATGGGACATGAATGACAGGCTAGTTTTAGACAATAGTATCCTGCATGAATAATATAACATTAAATGAAGCTTTTCTTTAACTCCACACAAAGCTAGACATGTATCTTAATATTAGTATATTTTAGTCCCAGACTATAGCTCGTGACTTATTGTGCCAATACGATAATATAATAATATCTACTGATACAGTCGGTTAGGTTTATTTCAATCAATCATTTCCTAATAATAACAGGCAGAGGAAAATTGGCATATAGCTTTATATTTATTCTTTTGAACATATCTGTTTTTATTATAACATGTATGAACTGAATAAAAAAAATAACAATTGTATCAGAAAACTGTGTATTTAAAGGAAAACTGCCCCGGAAAAAATATTGGTGACATTAAATATTGTAATGAATCGAAAAGTGTTAATATTTCATGATGAGGCATCTCACAAGGTCGTATGATTCAGCCTAAGCTCCCACCTAGGGCCCAGCGGACACTGGGGGGCCCTGTATACACTTCTGCAATCTGCATGTGGGTCTTCCTCATAAACAGAGGTTGTGTAAGTGGGACAAAACCAGTGTACAGACACACATATATCATACCATTCATATATATATATATATATATATATATATATATATATGTGTATATATATATATATATATATATATATATAGTCAGGTGCATAAATATTGGGACATTGACAGAATTTTCATATTTTGGCCTCTATTCACCACCACAATGGCTTTGAAATGAAACAAACAAGATGTGCTTTAACTGCAGACTTTCAGATTTAATTTGAGGGTAATTACATCCAAATCAGGTGAACGGTGTATTACATTGGTTTCTATATGTGCCTCCCACTTTTTAAGGGGCCAAAAGTAATGGGACAAACTAAACAATCCTAAATCTAACTTTCACTTTTTAATACTTTGTTGCAAATCCTTTGCAGGCAATTACAGCCTGAAGTCTGGAAAGCATAGACATCACCAGACGCTGGGTTTCATCCTTGGTGATGCTCTGCCAGGCCTCTACTGCAAATGTCTTCAGTTCCTGCTTGTTCTTGGGGTATTTTCCCTTCAGTTTTGTCTTCATCAAGTGAAATGCATGCTCAATCGGATTCAGGTCAGGGGATTGACTTGGCCATTGCATAAGATTCCACTTTTTAGCCTTAAAAAACTCTTTGGTTGCTTTTGCAGTATGCTTCGGGTCAATGTCCATCTGCACTGTGAAGCGCCGTCCAATGAGTTCTGAAGCATTTGACTGAATATGAGCATATAATATTGCCCGAAACACTTCAGAATTCATTCTGCTGCTTTTGTCAGCAGTCACATCATCAATAAATACAAGGGAACCAGTTCCATTGGCAGCCATACATGCCCACGCCATGACACTACCACCACCATGCTTCATTGATGAGGTGGTATGTTTTGGATCATGAGCAGTTCCTTTCCTTCTCTTCTCTTCCCATCACTCTGGTACAAGTTGATCTTTGTCTCATCTGTCCATAGGATGTTGTTCCAGAACTGTAATGGCTTTTTTAGATGTTGTTTGGCAAACTCTAACCTGGTCTTCCTGTTTTTGTGGCTCACCAATGGTTTGCATCTTGTGGTGAACCCTCTATATTCACTCTTGTGAACTCTTCTCTTCATTGTTGACTTTGACACATATACATCTACCTCCTGGAGAGTGTTCTTGTTTTGGCCAACTGCTGTGAAGAGGTTTTTCTTCACCAGAGAAATAATTCTTTTGTCATCCACCACAGTTGTTTTTCGTGGTCTTCCAGGTCTTTTGGTGTTGCTGAGCTCTCCGGTGCGTTCTTTCTTTTTAAGAATGTTCCAAACAGTTGATTTGGCCACACCTAATGTTTTTGCTATCTCTCTGATGGGTTTGTTTTGATTTTTCAGCCTAATGGTGGCTTGCTTCACTGATAGTGACAGCTCTTTGGATCTCATATTGAGAGTCGACAGCAACTGATTCCAAATGCAAATGTCACACCTAGAATCAATTCCAGACCTTTTACCTGCTTAATTGATAATGAAATAACGAGGGAATAGCCTACACCTGTCCATGAAATAGCTTTGGAGTTGATAGTCCCATTACTTTTGGCCCCTTAAAAAGTGGGAGGCACATATTGAAACTGTTGTAATTCCTACACCGTTCACCCGATTTGGATGTAATTACCCTCAAATTAAATCTGAAAGTCTGCAGTTAAAGCACATCTTGTTTGTTTCATTTCAAAACCATTGTGGTGGTGAATAGAGGCCAAAATCTGAAAATTCTGTCAATGTTCCAATATTTATGGACCTGACTGTATATATATATATATATATATATATATATATATTGTCGAAGCCGGATGTTGGCTGAGACCTAAATTGTAAAATTAATATCTGAAGAAGCCATGTTTGCGTTGTCTGCATGACGCCATCTGGCATAGTCGGTATAATATCATTGTGCACGGCGCTATTTTAGCGTTGTGTACATCTGCTGTGTTACTGCACACTGTTAAAAATATATAATAAATGCGCACGGATACAAATATTTAAATACATTTTTAAAGACTTCATAAATTCAGTGATGACAGACAAATCTTGTGGACATGTTTTTGACAAATAATTAAGAATACACAAACATACTGTGAGTGTTTACTTTGCATATAGAAACAGTATGTCTGTGGCAATTGAAGTATAACACAGACACTGATATGCTCAGAGAGAGTGGATTTAGAACCAATTGTCAGACATTTAGCTATCATTAGAAATTGTAGGCTTTGTGTCCCATGCTGATGTGGTTAAGAGGGACTGACAATTGTATTCTGAATAAACATAGGAAAGCCTTTTGTTAAAATTATCAGACTGTTTGCCTAAGCTTGCTCAACCTGTGAACAGGACAAACTCCATTGTCTGTCATTATTTTAGTTCAGACAGAGGTAATATTACTGTTTGGAGTTATGTATTATTACTGTTTGGAGTTATGTATGTATATATATATATATATATATATTGGTGTATATATATGTATATATACACTTAAACGATCACATGGGTATCCACAATGCGTGCACACATATATGTACAGTTGCAATTATAAATAGAAACACATGTTTTGCGCTGTAACACAAACCCTGCATACAGCGTACCTTTTACGCTGCATGTAGACACACAACACATACTTACATATAATCATAAATATGCACGCACTCATAAAAGGTTCCTGCACATTATGGTTTATATTAAAGTTATTAATTATGATGTAAAATGTATGTATTTGATATTAATGGTATACATGATAAACATGGCATGTTTGGTACTAAACTGACACACTGTTTATTTGCAGATATCTGAATCTATCAGCGAGGGAGTCGCATCTTGCGTTCGATGGTTATGGAATATAGGAAATTATTGGTTAGAATGTATACACTGTAATGTAGTGTCTCTATCTGGTTTAAATCAATTAAAGAAAGACAATGTAATCTGGAGAATTGGGACATACCCCTAGTGAACTGTCCTATGAACTACAGCGTACTACAAAGACCAAGAGCAAGAACCAATGGAATTATGTTT
Organism: Taudactylus pleione; assembly: GCA_031769625.1. Classification (NCBI taxonomy): domain Eukaryota; kingdom Metazoa; phylum Chordata; class Amphibia; order Anura; family Myobatrachidae; genus Taudactylus; species Taudactylus pleione. Next base: position 1,353,056 of record JAUIMM010000200.1, on the reverse strand, counting down.
CTCTGTCTACATTGTTATTATTATGATCTGTTAGGGTATATAGCCTGTGTCCCGGTCCCAGTTAATAGCCATTCTCATGGATGACCACAGACCTCAGGATTGATGACTGTAACTGGGACCAGTGCGCTTGCGTATGTATTGACTGTACCTTATGTATTTAATAATCCTTTGTGCTCATTGTTTAGATCAAAGCACGTAATACTCTTTTATTGTAATAGTAACTTTTTGTGCTTTGGAACCACACTCAAACTCTGGAAAGCAATTATTTCTTGTGCAACTTGCAACACTAATTAGCGATATTTGGGTATAAAGATTATGTATTCATAATATATATATATATATATATATACACACACACACACGTGTGTATATATATATATATATATATATAGCTATAATGTACACTGCCAAGACAGGGTCAGTACTGCGCCCTATGCCAGACATGTTCCCTGATCAGATTACATAATGACGTCACGTCCAGGTGGTCGGGCCGCAGGCACTGGGAAGTGTTCAAAGGAGGGGGCAGCCAGTAAGTTGATAAGTATGGTATATATACTGCTATAAGTAAAGCATGCATGTAGAAGTAGTAAATGGGGGGTATGTAATTAGCTGCGCTAAAGTAGCGGTGCTAATTGACCCCGGTGGGCTATCCTATTAGCCCCAAAATGCTACCCGACGCCAGCACTTATCGTGGATATTTGTCGGTACCTGATGTGTCCCAAAAAATAAGCCATGATAAGTGCCATTTTTCACCACCTAAATGGCGGAAACACATAGGTCCCCAAGCTTATCGTGGGTCCTGTGTGTTTTCGGGAGAACTATCCTATTACTTCGACCAAAATAATAGGATAGGGTGAAAAAAAACATAAGCGAAAAACGGGGACAATCGTAGAAAAATCCCAGTTTTTCGTCGATCGCAGCTATCCATTAGCGCCCGAACAATGTTCTTGGCTAATTCAATACCCCCCTATGTGTGTGACATATATTTTTTCAGAGCCTTATCCATGTGTACTATACTTGCAGCTGCCTAATCAGTGTACAGTACGTGTTGACAATAACTGTGAGTCACCGGTTCTAGGGATCCAAAACATAGACACACGCAAAAGTTTTCCTCTTTGTGATCACATTTCGGGAATGCAGACACATCTGAGCTCATCACATGAGATATGATCTTTGAACCCTGAAGATAACTATTGTAAAAAAAAGCTATTTTTCTTTCATCAGCCGTAACTTTGTATGATCAAAGTGTTGCCACATTCGTACTGATAGCCGAGCATAACATAAGACGCCAGGTACAAAATGAGCTTTCCCTTGTGTTTAACCTTTTGTTCCATCTCAAAACACTTGATTTTCACCCAAAAAGAAAAAAAAACGCTGTGTGTAGGAAGGCTGACAGTGTTGGAATATACAACATGGACAAGATGCAGATCTTAAGATTCAGTAACTACACTAAATACCTTTCATGGATTGAGTTTCATTTGAAAATGAATCACAAGAATGTAATTACCGTACTCTCCATTCGTTATCAACCAGTAATGCAGCATTTTGGCAGCATAACATTTTACCATAGGTATTTATTACCACTAATACTGTATGTATGTATATATATATTTTTTTTTTATTTTTTTTATTGCAATATAATAAACATCAAATGAAAAAAACGATTGCAGTAATGGCCTAGAAAAGTAACTTATTGCTTGTCGGTCCAGCTTCTGCACATAAGGAGACGTCTACATGGAATACATACTTTTTAAATTATATTTATCTGTTAAGGAGGCTTCCCTGTTAAAAGCCAGCTAATCATACCCGTCCCCCGGCAGTGTTATTACTGGTGACAGCAGTGTTATCGCCGGTGATAAACCCTACATGCATTCAGCGACATTTCAAAATATCGCTCTCAAAAATAGGTTTGTTCATTGTCCTTTGGAAGCTCCGGGAAGCAGCGCTACTGGGCGAATGGCACCCTGCTAGCCAGATGTAGGGCCGCGGGGCTGTGATGTTGCTCTGGGCAAAGGCTCTGCTCGTACTCCCTCCCTATGGCCCTGATGATAGGGTTACCATCCATTCAGGATTCCTCCGTACACTCAGCAGCACTGTCCAGCGTGTCTATATATCATACCACGCCCCAACCGAGCATATGATCACATTATAATGCCATAGGGTCAGAAAACCTTGGTGTCCTAAAATGCACTACGTATGATAATTTTTCTCTTTTATAGTTAAAAGAAAAAAACAAACTTAACTTATCAGCTACCCTGCAGCAATAAATGTAACTGTTTTGCAGAGTTACAACCTTGGTTCAGCAACATAGAGAACAGCATTAGTCCTGGCTCTCTGCCAAGATCAATTGAAGTGACCGGGGGATAGCAGTGGATGTGCGAGTTATTATCATTATGTGCAGTATATTGCTGTTTGTGTTCTATGAAAATCGCCATCAACAAATCGGATAGTAACAACTTTAAGATATAGGTTATAGAAAAGTGGAAAATATTATTATCAATTGGGAATAAGGGCCTGATTCAGACCCACTCGCGAGCGGCTGTCCGCTCGCAAGTGGGTCGATGGTGTGCACTGCGCATGCGCACGACGGAGGGAGCTCCGTCATGCGCATGCGCGAGACGCGACGAGCGAAGGACTTTCCTTCGCTCGTTGTGTCTGATCAAAGGGGGCGTTCTGTCAATGTTGATTGACAGCACGTCCCCTTTGGTGGGCGTGCCGGGGCGTGCCTGCCAGACGGAGGCGTACAGTCAGAAGCCGGCCCCACTGACATCACTAGAGCCAAAATCACTCCTGGCCTTGCGGTTGAAAAACTCAACCGCAGGCTTCTGCTCGCACTGGCGATGGTCGCGATGGTCAAGACCATCGCGACCATCATCCTGCATGCTCGTATAGGCTGTGGGTGGTGACCCACAGCTATACGAGCGTCCAGGAGGACGCTCCATATTTATGGAGGTGGGCCCTGATTCAGAGCGAGCGCTCTGGTCAGAGCGTCCGGCTCTGAATCAGGGCCTAAGAATTCTCTCTAATAAAAATGTGTGGACATCACATGAATGCAGCCAGATGGATGGCAAAATACGGAGGGCGTTGGGTAAGGGATCCCGGCATTCAGGATGCTGGTGGTCAGAATACCAACAGCGGCATCCCAACAACCAGGGGGTGTTTTAAGAGAGGAGGATGGGCCCCTGTGCAGACTCAGTGCGGGCCCCCTCCGCTCTCTCTTACGGTGCCGCGGAGGGTGGTGCAGCAATAGATTCTGGCTCCTAACCAGGGGCATTTCTAGAGAGGAGGGGGCCCGTGTGCAGTCTCCAACACGGGCCCCCTCCTCTCCGCCCGGCAGCGCACTGAGCTGTGCACGGCCAGTGCTGGAGTTATAGACTCTGGGCATTAGAGTGTGCCCAGAGTCTATAATGTATGCACAGGTCAAAGGGAAAATGGCCGCGGCTATTTTCCAGTCGTTTTACAGCGCCGGACCCCCGCACCGACGTGGGTCTCCGGAGAGGTAAGTAATATTATGGGTGCAGGGTGTGCGGTGTGGGGCCCGTGTTCCCCGTACACCCTGCACCCATTATAGATACGCCCCTGCTCCTAACCCTAACCAACCCCATAGTGCCTAATCGCTTACCCTAAACCAAACCTTTCCCCTATCCCTAATACTTACCATCGGGAAGCCGGTGGTCGGGATTCCGGCACCGGCAATCTGAGTGCCGGCATCCCGACTCCCGGGATGGTAACTACTGTACATCGCACAGGAGGAAATGAAATACAGTATATAGAACATGGACAAGTATAGAAGAAGGCAGAACATACAGTAGGTAGATAAGGAATGAACACGGAGTTGTTTATCATGTCACATCAGAACCTTGCTGTGCCCAGTCTCGCTGAGATGTGCTTTATTGGATTGTGAGGTTACGGTGGGGATAGTAGAAAGACGTATATAATAAGTGCAAATTCTATCAGAGAAACAAATGGCCTGATTCTGAGAAGCACGCAATGTGGTCGCAATTTCGGCCGCTTACAGCAGTCCGAAATACCATGTGAACATCCGGCATTATTTAAAGTCAGATGCATCTATGTGACCGCTTGGACCCTAGCCCCTCGCTTGTGAGTGCCGCCATCATCTGCAATTGTGCCAGCCCCAGCATTGGTGCAGGGCATCAGACTGAATTTGGACAGATGTCTGCCTAGCACACAATAGTACACAAGTCTGAGTACACGCCCACGGCAAAAGCATTCTACATGCGAACGCTCCCTTACTACCCAATATCGCCCATCCAGCTCCAAGTGAGAAGTGACCAAGATGTGTATAACTCAGAATCGCTGGTATGTAAGATACGTATACAGCCGGCGACATAGGCACAGCTGGCTAAACATCGCTGAGTCCATCAGCATTCAGAATTGTGGGCAACTCAGTGCCAGGCCCAAATACTTCAATATCCTAATATAATATGTTTCCCTCAAACTTTGTTTTAAGTTATTCAAATGGCAGCAATTAAATAGACTAAATGAGCACAGCGGAGTGAAAAGTGTTCAATGAAATATAACAATGGAATTTAAACTCTATTGTTCTTATTTATTTAAAATGCAGAATGTCTTCAGTTAGTTTGTTACAATGATCATCAAACAACAAAAATAGAAAAGCTACTGTGCAGTATGCCATAAAGCCCAAGACAATTCAAAGTGCAAACTGTATTCAAAGGAAAATAAATAGTCCCAAAAATATAAAAGATGTAATCAGCAAGAACAATAAACTCAGATTTATATTGCCTATTTTCACAAGAAACAGGAGAAATATTTAGATAAGTTTGCGGGGGGAGAACTCTGCTATTGTACTTTCCAGAAATGACAGAATAGCACTGGTTAGTGAGAAAGTATTTCAGATGTTGCTCACTGACCACTGCTACATGTCTACAAAAGTCCACAACACATCCCAAGTCATCAACTGAGATCAACATAAACACAGCCCTCTACCAGCAGTACTCCTTTACAAGCATTGTTCTCCCACTCGGACAGGCATCATAGTACCTGCCAGTCAGAATAAGCTGGCCTGGCAAATATTGACAGCCACATCCATATAGACACAGTGATCAGATGGCGATTGGCGAGTCTGCTATATAAAGCTTTACTAGACATAACGGACACCACACAGAGCCATCACAGAGTGAGTGACAGATAATGAGTGTTTGGGGGTGGTGACGGGGGGGTGGTCAGAGAAACGCAAGGCATGCCTGACCACTTGAACGCCGTTGCAAGAGCGTGCATACATTAGCCAGTGCGATTACATACGCAGCTTGAGTACTCACTGCGTGCAATGAGGTCAGCAATTTCTAAGTAAGGTCTGTAATTGTGCGTGAGGAGCCGATGGTACTCGGATGTTACTAATGTTTATGGAGGTTTGCAAGGTATTACAGATGTGATATAGCGGTAGTGGGAGGCAGTGGGTGTCTCTATGCCGGCAGTACAACGGCATTGCAAAAGCAATCATCAGCATATTTTCGCAGTGGATCTGCGTGTGATTACGGAGCTGCGATCGCAGTAGCGATCCTTAATGAATCAGGCCCTATGCGCAGTATTTTATGTTTTACTTGTTCTTTACGTCACGCAGTAAGACAGAGCACAAATAGACGTTTTCCCCAGACAATTGCAGATATTTGCCAATGACAACCTAATTTACCGTAAAATAATAATTCTGCTATAATTTAGTCTCATTATGCATCTGGAAGGCCATAACTTGGATTTAAATGTCTTACAGCACTAATCTCCCAATTAGAATTTACAATATTGTCTTGGACAAAAGACATGCACCTATATATACACACTTTCCAATAAAAGCCTATTTTAAAAACACAATATAAATTTGCTGAGGATTAAAGAAATATTATTCTCGGCAAAGCAAATGCAGTATGAGCAATGCACACAGATGTTCCGGCTCTTATGTGAAATCTTAGAATTTTAGTTGGCGTTCCCAGGAGGTAACAGGGGGGTGGCAAAGGGGACGCGGGCATTTTGCTTAAAGCAGCTGCGCTCGAAAACACATAGCGCTCGCACAGGAGGCCATTCTCAGACGGAGGAACTTCAACTGCCATAGGTGATGTCTAAATATACGCAGTGACGGAAATCCACTGTCCTAAGACGCTGCCAGTGGGCGCCTCTCTTTTTTTTGAAAATTGGATGCGGCATTAGCAAATAGACACGTCCACCGCAGATTCAGGCCCAAAGTGTTCAACATCATGGTGTTTGAATCCTGTGTTTCCTCTTCCTATTTAAAAATAATACACTTAGGGGGCGCGATTCAATGCAGCGCGATGCTGAATAGCCCCAGGAAGGAGTTCCCAGAGCTATTCAATTGACCATGCTGTTAAGTCCGACTACAGGATTTCTGCTTGTACCCGCCGGAGGTGCGAGCAGAAATCCAACTTATGTCTGGCTGCGATACTGTTTTCCGGCTTAGAGCAGCGCTAACAGCCGCGTGGTCGGCACTTTAGTCTGAGAATGCTGGTTAGCGAGACTAAAGTCCCAGCTTAAGGAGCGGTAAAAGGCAATTGAAAATCCCTGGGAACTCCTTCCTGGGGCTATTTAGCATCGTTCTGTATTGAATCGTCCCCTTAGTTTGTACACATCAGTAAATAATGTAGGTTTTAAGGAAAAATTTGAATCATAAATCTCAAAGCTGATTCAGGGATGTCGTCTGAATAACGTCAACTGGTTCTAAATCATATTGAAAAAGACCTTTTATTGTAATTATATGGCATAAACTGACTGCACATTTTCTAAGAATAAAAATAGTGATTATTGGCAAAATACTAATAGTAGTTATCATTGGGAATTTGATTCGGGTATAAAAATGTCAGCCTATTGGTGTCACTCAGTAAGTCAGTCTCATCATCTTCATTCCTCAGCACCTGCAATCGGAATAATTTGCTTGTTTTTTCATGGTGCTCAAACAATGAGACTGAAACGTCTGCTTACCAACAAATTTAATAGTATAGGAAAGCTACCTAATGTGTTTGCTACACATTTGCTAAGAGCATTTCAATTTACTTTATAGCTTTACTGTACCATAAACGTGCCCATTTACTGACAAGACAGCGCTGTTACAAACAATAAACTCAGAGGTTCTACCGGAGAATTAAATATATCATGCAGTAGGTGCTTGTATGGGGTGTGATACAGAGAGATCATCATATTAAATATATCATGCAGTAGGTGCTTGTATGGGGTGTGATACAGAGAGCTCATCGTATTAAATATATCATGCAGTAGGTGCTTGTATGGGGTGTGATACAGAGAGCTCATCGTATTAAATATATCATGCAGTAGGTGCTTGTATGGGGTGTGATACAGAGAGCTCATCGTATTAAATATATCATGCAGTAGGTGCTTGTATGGGGTGTGATACAGAGAGCTCATCGTATTAAATATATCATGCAGTAGGTGCTTGTATGGGGTGTGATACAGAGAGCTCATCGTATTAAATATATCATGCAGTAGGTGCTTGTATGGGGTGTGATACAGAGAGCTCATCGTATTAAATATATCATGCAGTAGGTGCTTGTATGGGGTGTGATACAGAGAGCTCATCGTATTAAATATATCATGCAGTAGGTGCTTGTATGGGGTGTGATACAGAGAGCTCATCGTATTAAATATATCATGCAGTAGGGGCTTGTATGGGGTGTGATACAGAGAGCTCATCGTATTAAATATATCATGCAGTAGGGGCTTGTATGGGGTGTGATACAGAGAGCTCATCATATTAAATATATCATGCAGTAGGGGCTTGTATGGGGTGTGATACAGAGAGCTCATCGTCAATGCTTACTTGACACAATGCAATAATGTTAATTCTCCATCCCAACAACGTGCGGCCGACATCATTTGTTACAGGTAAAAACCAGTAGTAAGAGAAAAGACCAGTTTGATCCATCATGATGAAAGACCTAAGCTCCCCTTCTGCTTCTACATACAACTTCTGATTCTGTGTCCTCTATCCTTCAATGGATGACTTAAGTCTTCCTTAATCTCCTCAAATATAACAAGCTGCTGCCTTGTTTGTTTTTGAGCGTTAATGAAAAATTCCACAGCAAAATAAAAATAAAGCAATTTACTATTGCGCCTGTTTGATGTGCAAATGATTAAGTCGCCACTCACTAAATTAACTCTTCAACCAGATTGTGGACAACAAGGTAATATAAGAGATACAGCTGGTGTCTGGACTTTGCTATTCTGCTGGTTTTACAGAAGTGATAGGGATCAATAATTCAGGGTTAACAGAAATAAGAGACATCACAAAAAGGAGGTTAAGATAGGAAGTTCCTGGCTCAGTCACAGTAAATAGCACTTTTCTCAATCACATATCCACGGACATCAATTATTTATTATTTATTTATTACCAGTTATTTATATAGCGCACACATTCCACAGCGCTTTACAGAGAGTATTTGCCCATTCACATCAGTTCCTGCCCCAGTGGAGCTTACAATCTATGTGTCTCATTCAGATCCGCTCGCGAGCACAGGACGCTCGCAAGCGGGTCAATGGTACCCAAATGCGCATGCGCACGACGGAGGGAGCTCCGTCGTGCGCATGCGCGAGAACCGGCGAGCGACGGGGTAGCCGTCGCTCGGGGTCTCGCACCACAGGGGGCGTGCTGTCGATGGTGAGTGACAGCACGCCCCCTTTGGTGGGCGTGGCTGCCCAGACGGAGGCGTTCCCATGGGAACGCCTACCGTCTGGGTCCGGCCCCACTGACATCACTAGTGATGTCAGTGGGAGTGATTTTGGCTCTAATAGAGCCGAAATCACTCCAGGGCTTGCGGCAACGAGACCCTACCGTCTTGACCATCGTGATCATCATCATGGACGCTCGCATAAGCTGTGGGTGGTAACCCACAGCTATGTGAGCGTCCAAGAGGCCGCTCCAAGTCTAGGTAGGAGGGCCCTGATTCAGAGCGAGCGCTCTGGTCAGAGCGTCCGGCTCTGAATCAGGCCCTATGTTCCTTATCACATGCACACACATACACACTTGGGTTAATTTGTGTTGGGAGCCAATTAACCTACAAGTATATTTTTGGAGTGTGGGAGGAAACCGGAATACCCGGAGGAAACCCACGCAAACATAGGGAGAATATGTAAACTCCACACAGATAGGGCCATTCTTCCCCTGCGTTCTTCTCTCAGTTTAAAGTGCTGCTGGATTGAAATCTGGTGCCCAATTTAGACCCGCTCGCTAAGCTGCTTTCGCATGCAGCCAGACAATTTTTGAAATCTGAGCATGCGTACACATCGCAGTGCGCGTGCACGAACTAGCCCATGCGATCGGGAAGTGCTCGGTCGCTGTGCATAGACAGCTCACTAGATAGAGTGACAGGACAAGCCGTTTGTGGGTGGTGACTGGATGGTCCATGAAAACGGGGGAGCATCTCAACACCGTTTCAGAGGCATGCATAATTAAGACGCAGCATCATAGTACATGTCACATGGTTGAAAATCACACTGAATCACTCGCAGTGCTTGCGGTAGGGTATGGTCAGCCACAAGTGCTGCGATTGCTACTGATGGTACTCGATGTTACCGATGGTTGCATACACTTCCTGGACATGACGTGGGAAAGTGGGCGTCTTAAGACAGGCTGGTGGGCGTCTGCATACACAGAGCGATCGCACGCTAAGACATAGTGGGCGTGCTAATGCCTTGCCACGTGATTGCAGTTTTGCATACTTTCGCTGCGTGCGAACGCATCTAGCGAGCGGGTCTGAATCGAGCCCAATGTGTAGCCCATTTATCAATAGCCACAACAAGAGCAACAAGGCACATTTTATTTATCACCACTATATATTATCGCTGCAATTTATCAAGAAAATACTCCGTTGCTTCCTCAATACTGGCCCTCAGAGTTCATTTACCGCTTCCCTGGGCCTAGTCTCATGGCACATGCATAACCTGGCTAGCCAGCTCCCGTGGGTGCAGTGGAACTGAAGATCTAAATTTAACAATGGAAGCTTGTGAAAAAAAATCATATTTAAATATTTAATATTTTGAACATTAAAAAAATGCTTAATCAAAGGATGAAATATTTTTTTATTCACTTTCTTCTGTTATCAACATCCTGAGATATCAGAAAAATATAGCGAAAATAGGAGTATTGTGACCGTGATGCTTATTAAAAAAATGAAACCCAGCAAATCAGTGTGAATGCTGGTGGTAATCTATTGATGTATAGGGCAAAACACAAAACTTTTTTTCCTTTGATAAATATGTCCCCTATTAATGAAGAATTCTTATTGAAAAAGGACATTCTGCTACAGAGTAAGATTTCTACGATAGCATGTGGCCAACCATATGCATATATTTAAAATCTAAACACCTTATGGAGGACGAAATTTGAATAGAATTGAGGAAAGGTAAGATTGCTGGTTTTCTGCTGTGTGTGGGTGTTGATGACAGCCTTGTTGCTGGGTTAAACTGTTTGTGTCAGATTGAGTGGATTAGCCTATAGGATTGTTAGTAGGTGGAGCTAGGTTTTGTCTATTTAAGGGCTGCCAGAACTCAGCTCAGTCTCTTTAGTGATCTTCTTACATGAGCTAAGTATCTGGGTTGCTAGTCTGCTCATTGTTGCACATTGCCAGCACTCGATTCTTTCCCCTTTCCGTTCATAATGTCACGGCCCCCCCCCCTCTGCTCCCCCCCCCCAGCCGGCTGGCTGATTTTGCCTGCCCCATTCGCTCCGCTCCCTCCCACGGTTCATCCCCCATTCCTCAGCCTGCCCTCTTACTTTTGTCTCCGGGTGGATCCATCACCCCCCCCCGGCAGTCCCCCAGCACAAACATGCTCTCCCTCTTTGGCCGCGCCCCCTCCCTTGCTTTTGCAGCCCTCCAGCAGGCAGGCTTCCCCAGCACCTCTCCCTCCCCAGACTGCACCAGGTTCAGGCCTCATGGCGGAGCGTCCTCCTTCCGCGACCGACGGCATCCCCACCCTGTCGCCGGGTACACCTTCCGGTTCCTCTGGTCCCGCGCCTCTACCAGGTTTGCCCAGCATAGTTAGCCTTTCTCCCCCTCCTAGCACTCCCTTCTTACCTGTTCTGGCGGGGGCTTCTTCCGCGAGTCACCCGTCGGCGACAGGTCCCTACGCTGCAGCCGGGCACATAGCTGGTCCTTCCGCATGGCCTTATGCGGGCCTGGGAGGCGGGCTTGTTTCCCCGCATACCTCCTCCTCTGCCTCTTTAGCGCTGGGTGGTCCTGCCGGCCTGGCTCACACGGCGGGTCCGGCGGCCATCTTACAGCCGGGCGCCATTTTGGGGATGAGCTCCCCTTATTTTGCCGGCACGGTCAGTCAGCTGCACAGCAGCATAGCGCCACGCTTACCAGCTCCCAGCTGGTTCCCCACTCAAGGTGGGGTGGTACCCATTAGTGTAGTATCCCAGGCGGCTTATCAGCCCCCGTAGTTCACGCCAGCAGGTAGTCAGGCAGCGGCGAGCGCGTCACCAATGCCCCTTTAAATGGCTGATCCTGACTGGAGCCAAGCGTCATGGAGTTCAGGTGTTGCCCCACCTGTTTTATCCTCCCCTGCAGTGGCCCCTTCCTCGTCTGTGTACGGGGCACATTTTACAGCACCCCCCATTTACTACCCTTCAGCTTTAACACAGCAGCAATTGTATTACCCTTACGTACCGCCTTGGCAAGTTTACCCCTCTGCCCCGGCCGCACCCCCTCTTCGACCTGTGCTTTATCCTCCTATTTCCCATACGTTTCCTTTGAACCCCCCTGTTGATAATAACAGTCAAGCATCTCCGGCTCGAGGTCCTCGCATTGCCCCTCCGGTGGTGGACCCGACACCCTCGCCCACTATCGCTACCTTTTCCACGTTGCCGGTGCCTCACACGTCTCTTTCAGTTTCAGGTACAGATGCGGTTAGCAGGCAAGTTACCGCGGTGGCTGTAATGTCTTCGTTGTCTGAAACGGCGCACGATCCTTCTACCACGGTGACCGGGACAGGTGCGGAAACAAGAGATAAAGTGGGAGAAGAAGTTCCGGGCCCATCAGGTTCTGGTGAGCATGAAAATGACATGTCTTCTACCGATTCTTCCTCTTCACACTCTTCTGGATCCCCTGCACGCCCCCGCAAAATTGCGCGAATGGTAGCGCGGCGTCTAGCTAAAAAGTCCAGTAACAATACTAGGAAGGATGATGAGATAGGGGCTAAAGCGCAAGAAGCAGGCGCAGACACAGTTCACTGTGCTAATACGGCGGTGCTTAGGGGCTTGCGTAAAAGTGTTAGAAGCAGAATACGCAGGGGAAAATTCGTGGACATTTTTTCGCTCACAGATGATATGAAAAAGGGATTCACGCAGGCGAAAAAGTCGGGCGGCATTGGCGAAGATGCCTTTTGCAGCTTCAACACATGGTTGAAAGGAATGCTCATTTTCGCGACATGTTATTTGGAGACCAGGGCAGACGAGCATGTTAACATTATAAGATATTTATTTTTGGTACTCGACATGTTTGTCAGGTCTCGTAATCTGGCATGGCGCGAATATGACTCTCAATTTCGCAAGAAGCATGACGGTGCTCTCCTCATTCCATTTGGGGTTAAAGACGTAGAGGTTTGGCTGGAGGTGTCGCAGCAGCGTCGGCCCCCCATGGATGGTGTTCCCCCTCGTAAGAATCTCACAAACAACAGACAGGGGACGGCGGGAGGGGGGAGAGGTAAATGTTTTGCCTATAATGACTCCAAGTGTACGCGTGGTGCAGGCTGTCGTTTTCGCCACTCCTGTCGTCTCTGCGGGGGGGGAGCATCCAGCCAAGGATTGTCGACGGGGTTCAGGAAGTGCGTCACAGGATAGAGGAGAGGGTCACAAAGGAAATGGTTAAAGCCTTTTCTCCGGTATGCTTAGATTCTCCTACCAGATGGTTAAAGTTATATCCTTGTAGAGAGGATGCTTTGTTTTTGTTAGAAGGTTTCACAGTTGGTTTTTGTTTACCTATAAAGGGGCCTTTGCGGATAAGGGCGTCACAGAATTTGCGTTCCGCCAGGGACTTCCCAGGGGAATTGAGGCAGAAAGTTAGTGCGGAGGTTTTGCTGGGGAGGATGGAGGGTCCCTTTCCCTGTCCTCCTTTGCATAACCTCTGTATATCCCCGGTGGGGGTGGTTCCTAAGAAAGTGCCGGGTAAGTTCCGCTTGATTCAACATCTCTCCCATCCTCGGGGCGGTTCAGTGAATGATGCTATACCTGGGAACTATTGTAGTGTAGTGTATCAATCTTTTGATGCTACTTTAGACTTAGTTCGCAGTTTTGGTAGTGGCGCTTTAATGGCAAAGCTAGACATAGAGGCTGCATTTCGTTTGTTACCGATGCATCCGGAGGCCATGCAATTCATGGGTTTTAAATTGGATTCGGGTTATTTTGTAGACAAATGTTTGCCCATGGGTTGTGCGGTTTCCTGTGCCTATTTTGAGAAATTCAGCTCTTTTCTTCAATGGTGTCTGCATGCCGGTACAGGCCAGATGGGTATAGCGCACTATTTGGATGATTTTCTCTTTATAGGCCAAGGAAAGAGCGAACTTTGTGCTGATCTTCTCTTTTCGGCGCAGGCTTTGTTCAAAGTGTTAGGTGTCCCCGTTGCCCATGACAAGACGGAGGGTCCGGTGGCGTGTTTGTCATACTTAGGCATAGAGATAGACACGGCAGCGGGATGTTGCAGGCAACCTAAGGATAAAGTGGGGAAATTGCAGGAACTAATTGAGTCGTGTTTATCAGCAGAATCAGTTAGGTTACGCAGGGTTCAGTCGCTCCTGGGTTCCTTAAACTTTGCCTGTTGGATCATTCCCATGGGTAGAGTTTTCTGCAGAAAATTGGAGAGGGCCACAGTCGGTGCGACGCAGCCGCATCAGTATATTCGCCTGTCGGGAGAGATTAAAGAGGATCTTAGGAATTGGAAGCGTTTTTTGTTGCGTTTCAATGGTGAACGCATTTGGCCTTCACCCCCGTTGGCGAATAGTATGCTTCAACTTTTTACGGATGCGGCTGGGTCGTCTGGTTTTGGGGCCTTTTTCAATGGGGAGTGGTGTGCTGCTCCATGGCCTCTTGATTGGCACAGGGAGGGGCTGACGAATAACATGTTGTTGTTGGAACTGTTCCCAATTGTCGTAGCGGTGGAACTCTGGTCTGTACGACTGAGTAACTGCCAAGTAATATTTTGGTGTGACAATCTGGGAGTGGTTCACGCCATCAAAACCAACGTTCGTCCTCACCTTTTGTTTTACGTTTGCTTCGGCATTTAGTTTTGCGCTGCCTCGAGGGCAATATAAGGTTTAGAGCTAGACATGTACCGGGTGTCTGTAATGAAATTGCTGATGCTTTGTCTCGCTTTCAATTTGCGCGCTTTAAAGCTCTTGTCCCGTCGGCTTCTGACGTTGGTTTGGTGTGCCCCCCTTTTGTGTGGCAGATCATCAGGCCGGCTTAGAAGGTTTGGCGTTACAATCGCTTGCCCCGTCGACTCTCAAGGCTTATTCGGCCGCTTGGCGGGATTGGTGCACTCATGGTGCACTCCTTGAGAAGGAGGGTAAGTCGGCGGATGAGTTGATTTCTTCCTTTGTTTGGGAAAGATATCAACAGGGTAGGTCCAGGGCCTCCATGGGATCCGCGCTTGCAGGGATTTCTTTTTTTTGTAAGCTGAAGGGTTTGCATGACCCCACCAAGTCTTTTGTGTTAACGAAGGCCATGAAAGGTTGGGCTAAGGCTTTCCCCGTTCGTTCGGATTCACGGCGGCCTGTGGACTTACAGTTGTTGGCAAATTTGTTATCAGTTATGGGGAGGGTGGCCTCTGATAATTTTGAGGCTTGTCTTTTCCGTCTTTCATTTGCAACAGCATTTTTTGGTGCATTTAGAGTTAGTGAGCTGGTAGCTTCCAGCAAGGCGTCCAATTCCTCCGGACTTTTGTTGAGCGATATCGTTTTTAGAGATTCGTCGGTGCTTTGTCGGCTTCGTTTCTCTAAAACCGATCAAACAGGCAGGGGTAAGTGGGTTACTTTACAACAACAGCAGGACCGGAATATTTGTCCGGTACACTTAGCGGCAGATTACATGGTAAAGCGCCCTTCGGGGGGAGCGCAATGGTTGCTACATGCTGATAATTCACCCCTCACGAAATACCAGTTCGCAGCAGTATTCAGGAAAGGCTTGCTTGAATTAGGGGCTGATCCGTCAGAGTATGGTACTCATTCCTTCAGAATTGGCGCTGCTACTAGCGCGGCTCTCGCTGGAGCTTCAGCAGACTCCATTCAGCAAGTAGGGCGTTGGAAGTCGGCTGCTTTTAAGAAGTATGTGCGCTGCGACAAGGTGTAGATGCGCTCCTGGCGTCAACCCGAAAGCGTTGCCTACCCGCCAATTGTTCAACGACTAGCGTTGAGTAATTGGGGGTGTGAAGGGATTTTTTAATTTTTCCTCCCGTTAGCCATGATTTGGCCCATATTTGGTTCACGGGAAGGTTTTTTGGGTTTTCTTCTTCACTCGGGTTCCAGTTTCCCCACATTTTGCATCCCTGCTAGTTAGTTGCCATGTGTTGTTAAAGTTGTGTTTGTGTTTTTGGGTATGGTGCGGTTGTTAAGGTTAGGGTTTTCTCTTTTTCCAAAGATTTGGCAAATGAAGATGTGACAGTGTGGCTAGTGGGCCATTCTTATATTTTTTGGGCGGAAAAGCATGTCTTGTCACAGGGTCAGAACTTGTGGCCGAGTGGTGTTAGTGTTCGCTGGACTGATGTGAGAGGTTTACGTGTGGAGTCGGTGCTAGGATTGATTGTTTCATCTGTTGCCAAATGGGGAACGTCCAAATTCTTGGTGCTCCATGTTGGAGGGAATGATCTTGGTCAGCTGAAAGGAGTTGAATTGATTGTGAGGCTGCGTGAAGTTTTAGAAGAGATGCGTGTCAGATGGCCGACTATTCAGATTGTTTGGTCGGATATGATGCCGCGTTTGAATTGGAGAGGTGTGCGCAAGCATGGTGCGTTGGATAGGTCACGGAAGAAGGTGAATGTGGCAATTACGAGACATGTTGAGTCTCTGGGTGGAATGGCGATTAGACATGTTTTTCTGGTCGGAGAGCTTGGGAAGTTTTTTCGGCATGATGGGGTACATCTTAATGCTGTGGGCACAGCTTTGTTTATTAAGGACTTGTTCTCGTTCCTGGGTTAGGTTTTTGGGTGGCGGGCCGGTCTCTTTTAGGGCCCGGCTTTGGCGGGAGTACGCTGCAACTCAGTGGCTTTAAGTGGCGTAAGACAACTTTGTGGGGGCACTGACTCTCGTTGCCCCTGGCGAATTTGTCCTGCTCTGTGCGGGGGACCCGGGTGCTGGCTGTACGGTAGCACCTCGGATTGGCCCTAGAGGGAAGTGAGACTCTCACATCGTTAGTACGTCTAGAGGAGGGACTTTTAAGTAGTCCTCCGAGTATTCTGATCAGCGTGAAAGCTAGAACTGAGTTTGCAGCGTCTCTTAGCCACCCTGGTTAGGTTGATTAATAATTTATAAATAAAAAGATGTGACCTTTTTAGCCAAGCTCTGGTGTCCGTGTCTTTATTTATTTATATATTGGTTAAGTAAGATATCAAGGTGTTAAGATATATTTGAAGCAGTAAACCAATGCAGATCTTATGGAGGACGAAATTTGAATAGAATTGAGGAAAGGTAAGATTGCTGGTTTTCTGCTGTGTGTGGGTGTTGATGACAGCCTTGTTGCTGGGTTAAACTGTTTGTGTCAGATTGAGTGGATTAGCCTATAGGATTGTTAGTAGGTGGAGCTAGGTTTTGTCTATTTAAGGGCTGCCAGAACTCAGCTCAGTCTCTTTAGTGATCTTTTTACCCACCATCCCACCCACGTTTGTTAAGTTGTGTGCACTAACTTTTATTTTCCAATTCAGGTGAGGCACAGCACGGCGGGAGTACGCTGCAACTCAGTGGCTTTAAGTGGCGTAAGACAACTGAGTTTGCAGCGTCTCTTAGCCACCCTGGTTAGGTTGATTAATAATTTATAAATAAAAAGATGTGACCTTTTTAGCCAAGCTCTGGTGTCCGTGTCTTTATTTATTTATATATTGGTTAAGTAAGATATCAAGGTGTTAAGATATATTTGAAGCAGCAAACCAATGCAGATCTTATTAAACTCCATCATTGATTTCATTTTCCATATCACACTTTTTCTTGTAAAGGCTTAGGGGGAAGATTACTAAAGGCTGATTTTATCAGGTTTTTAAATCGATTTAAATCACTCTAAATCGATGTTGTGTTTCAGGAGCTAAATCACATATTTAGAAACATGAAAAAATTAATTGTCTGTTAATAAATGTGCGATTTAGACTCTGAAACACATCAATTTAGAGTGATTTAATATTGATCTAAACCTATTTAAATCGACCTTTAGTAAATGTACCCCTTAGTATTTATTTAGCAGTTCAGATGCAACTCAAGTTAACTACCGCGCGAGCCATCAGCTCACCCTGACCAATGTAAGTTTAGGTTGCAAAAGACCCATATTCATATATGCAGTCTTTGGTTTCCAAACTATTGGTCCAATGGTATCGTTAATATTCCTTGTAAAGGAATTGGTATGTATTACCGACGGACCTAAGCCCGGTGGTTGAAATCCCGACGCTGGAAGGCCGGCAGATGAAGATCCCGACTAAGGTAAGAAAGTACCCTATACTCTCCCCCCTAACCCTAACCCTCCCTTAGGGGTGCCTAACCCTAACCTCCCCCCCTAGTTCCTAAACCTAACCCCACCTCCCCGCACCCTAAACCTAACCCTCCCAGGGGGTGTGATATGTATTACCGTCGGCCGCACGGTGGCTGCCCGACAAAGTAGGAAATCCCTATCGTCCTAAATGTAAGTATCAAGTCAACTAACCTAACCCCCCCAACCCTCCTTAGCGGTGCCTAACCCTAACCTCCCCCCCTGTGCCTAAACTTAACCTCCCCTTCCCCGCTGCCTAAACCTAAGTCCCCCGGGGGGGTGCCTATCCCTAACCTCCCCCCGGGGGTGCCTAACCCTCCCTCACCCTAGCCTAGCCCTAACCTCCCGGGGGGGGTGCCTAACCCTAAGTTCCCCCTGGGAACCCTAAACCTAACCCTCCCCCCCCCGCGGCTGTCCGCTGCGGCGCCCGGCATCACTTCGATCAGGATGCTGGCGTCTGTAAAATGACTCGCCCTCACCGGGATTAAGTAGTCTGGAAGCCGGTGGTCGGCATTTAGACCGTCGGCTTCCAGACTACATTGCCTCCCAGGCGGGTGCCTAACTCTTACCTTCCCCAGGTGGTGCCTGACCCTAACCCTCCCTTCACTTAGCCTAACCCTTTTTGGTGGGGCGCCTAACTATAAGTACCGCCGGGAGTCCCTAAACCTAACCCTCCCCCCCTGCGGCGTTGAGCTCCCGATGCCCGGCATATCTACGTTCGGTATGCCGGGCGTCAGGATTTCGGTGTAGGGCGTCGGTATTTAGACGTCTATCATTAGTCCCATGCCGGGCTTTCACTGTCGGGAAGCCGGTGGTCGGCATTTCGGCCTTCGGCTTCCTGACTACATCCCCTTGTAAATTGCTATTCTGGTTATAGAAGAAATTCTGTTATAACTTTGATGTGCGTAAAATCACCATTGGGAATTGTGGAGCTTAGCAGAGCTCTATATTTAGATATACATAAAAAGCAATAAAGGTCATACAGTACCTTCTAACTGTCCTGATTTTGGCTGGACAGAACGGGGTAAAGCCTCACCCAAAAGTAGGTGTTTCTGGATTGAACAATGTGAAACAGGCAATTGCAAACAAAAAAAAAAACCCCACTGTGCTAGGCTCTTGTCCAGTTTATGAGGCCTATTCATCATGACATATTTATCACTAGTGATAATTATGTTTTAAACTCATCATCATGCCTCATTCATCATGCCTCATACATCATACCTCATTCATCATGCCTCATACATCATGCCTCCCTAACAAAATTATCACTTCTGAAATACTGCTCTTTTTGCGGAGTCAGCTTTTTGGAAAAGTGATAGTTTTCCCCTGCAGCTGAGGTATCCACAAGGATTTCCTCACTGCTGCATGTCTCTCCCCTCCCTATTCCCCGCTGTCTTTCACATCGTGCGGCCTCCGGAGTCGGATTCGGCCACCCGGGTGTCCTATCCGGCCTCCCCTCCCCCTGCGGGTGTCCAATCCCTGCCGCATGCTCTCCTCCCGGCTCACCTGTCTTCTGTCGGTGAGTCTGGGCCACTTGTCTGCGGTGCCCTGGAGCTCCCAGTGCGATATTTGCATATTTTCACATGGCATCTGCATACAGATTCGCATGCAGCGACATTAACGTACAAATCTGAATCAGTTCCCATGTCCATTAAAAAGCATGAGGACACAGGCGGATCATGCAGGTCATAGAACTCAGTTCTGGTATACTGTACTTAGTTTCTCCATTCATTTTGGTTTAATGTGTTTTTTGGGAAATAACTAAGAGAAAAACAGGTTGACAATGTGTGCATTGCTCCTAGGTTTCTATCACATGTATTTTACAGGTCTAATTAACAAAACCCTGCAGTAAGAATAATTATGCATCGTTGCCCCTTCTATAAATTATAATGATATCAGAAGTCACTGAGGAGTTCTTTATAAAGCCACAGGATCATTTTATTTTACACTTGGGGTATACAAAATAAACTGTAAAGTAGGGGTGTGCACCGGCCACTTTTCGTGTTTTGTGTTTTGGTTCTGGATCTGGATCTTTCTTCGTGTTTTGGATCTGGATTGGTTTTGCCAAAACCACCCTTCCGTGTTTTGGGTTCTGGGTTTTGTGTTTTTAATCTGTATTTTTTTTTAAAAGCATAAAAACAGCTAAAATCACAGAATGTGTTGGTTTTTCTGCTCCTATGCTATTATTAACCTCAATAACCTTAATTTCCACTAATTTCCAGTCTATTCTGAACACCTCACACCTCACAATAGTGTTTTTATATCCAAAAGGTTGCACCGAGGTAGCTGGATGACTATGCTAAGCGACACGAGTGGGCGGCACAAACACGTGACCCATCTAGGAGTGATACTGCAGTGGCAGACAGGATGGCAGTTTGAAAAACTAGGCCCCACGTACATAATGCAAAGAAAAAAAAGAGGTGCAAGATGGAATTGTCCTTGGGCCCTCCCACCCACCCTTATGTTGCATAAACAGGACATGCACACTTTAACAAAGCAATCATTTCAGCGCCAGGGTCTGCCACACAACTGTGGCTGAAATGATTGGTTCGTTTGGGCCCCCACAAAACAATCTGGCAATTAATCTGTCCCTGCACAAACTGGCTCTACGGAGGCAAGATGTCGTCCTCATCCTCCTCATCCACCGATTCCTCACCCGCTTCAGTGTTGTGTACATCCTCATCCTCACAGAGTATTAACTCGTCCCCACTGGAATCCACCACCACAGGTCCCTCTGTACGTTCTGGAGGCTGGTCTCCCAGGAAGAGTTGATAATTAATTTTTATGAACATCATCTTCTCCACATTTTGAGGAAGCAACCTCCTACGCCTTTCGCTGACAAGATTCCCGGCTGCACTAAACACTCTTTCGGAGTACAAACTGGAGGGGGGGAAACTCAGGTAAAATAGAGCCAGTGTGTACAGGGGCCTCCAAATTGCCTCTTTTTCCTGCCAGTACAGGTATGGACTGTCTGACATGCCTACTTGGATTCTGTCACCGATGTAATCCTCCACCATTCTGTCAATGGTGACAGTATCATATGTAGTGACAGTAGACATGTCAGAAATTGTTGCCAGGTCCTTCAGTCCGGACCAGATGTCCAAACTTGGTCCTGCCTGCCCTGCATCACCGCCAGCGGGTTGCTTAGGATACCTAAGTTTTTTCCTGGCAGCCCCAGTTGCGGGAGAAAATGAAGAAGGAGCTGTTGACGTGTCACGTTCTGCTTCAGCTGACAGTGTTTTCACCAGCAGGTCTTTGCACCTCTGCAGGCTTGAGTCGGCCGGAAAGAGAGACACCACATAGGCTTTAAACCTAGGATCGAGCACGGTGGCCAAAATGTAGTGGTCTGATTTCAACAGATTGACCACCCTGGAATCCTGGCAAAGCGAATGAAGGGCTTCTTCCACAAGTCCCACATGCCGAGTGGAATCGCTCCATCTTAGCTCCTCCTTCACTTTCTCCAGCTGCTTCTGCAAAAGCCTGATGAGGGGAATGACATGACTCAAGCTGGCAGTGTCTGAACTGACTTCACGTGTAGCAAGTTCGAAGGGCTGGAGAACCTTGCACAACACGGAAATCATTCTCCACTGCACTTGACAGGTGCATACCCCCTCCTTTGCCTATGTCATAGGTGGATGTATAGGCTTGAATGGCCTTTTGCTGCTCCTCCATCCTCTGAAGCATATAGAGGGTTGAGTTCCACCGCGTCACAACCTCTTGCTTCAGGTGATGGTGGGGCAGGTTCAAGAGTGTTTGCTGGTGCTCCAGTCTTCGGCACGCAGTCGCTGAATGGCAAAAGTGGCCAGAAATTTTTCGGGCCACCCAAAGCGTCTCCTGCACGCCCCTGTCGCTTTTCAGAAAATTCTGCACCACCAAGTTTATTGTGTGAGCAAAACATGGGACGTGCTGGAATTTGCCCAGATGTAATGCCCGCACAATATTGGTGGTGTTGTCAGATATCACAAATCCCCAGGAGAGTCTAAGTGGGGTAAGCCACTGGGCGATGATTTCCCTCAGTTTCTCTAAGAGGTTGTCGGCGGTGTGCCTCTTACTGAAACCGGTGATACACAGCGTAGCCTGCCTTGGAACGAGCTGGCATTTCTGAGATGCTGCTACTGGTGACGCTGCTGCTGTTGCTGCGTAAGGTGGTACATCTACCCAGTGGGCTGTCACAGTCATATAGTCCTTAGTCTGCCCTGTTCCACTTGTCCACATGTCCGTTGTTAAGTGGACATTGAGTACAACCGCATTTTTCAGGACACTGAGGACACTTTTTCTGACGTTTCTGTACAGTCTCGGTATCGCCTGCCTAGTGAAGTGGAATCTAGACGGGATTTGGAACCGGGGACACACTACCTCCATCAATTGTCTAAATCCCACTGCACTAATGGCGGATACCGGAAGCACGTCTAACACCAACATAGCAGTCAAGGCCTCAGTTATACGTTTTGCTTCAGGATGACTGCTGTCGTACTTCATCCTCCTCGCTAAGGACTGTTGGAGGGTCAATTGTTTAGTAAAAGTAGTGGTGTTCCTACTTCCTCTCTGGGATGATGAACGACTCCCAGCAGCAGCAGCAACAGCAGCAGCGGCAGCAGTAGGCGTAGCAATGCAGGATCCTCCGGAGGAATCCCGGATAGGAGAGTCAGTCATGCCAGTGATATGGCCTGCAGGACTACTTCCGATCCTGACTAAGGAGGAAATTGACGAGGAGGGAGTTGACGGTGTGGTTTGCAGGCGCTTGGATACAACAGGACAACGGGATTTAGGTGTCCCTGGACTGCTTACGGTCTGAGCCAAAGTTTCTGAACTTGACAGTAACTTTTTATGAACGCGCTGCAGGTGCCGTATAAGGGAGGATGTTCCTAGGTGGTTGACGTCCCTACCCCTACTTATTTCACCTTTACATATGGTACATATGGCAAGACAGTTGTTGTCCGGATTTGGATAGAAATATTGCCAGACCAAAGAGGTGGAATGTTTGGTCTTCTGCCCAGGCATGACCGTGATGGGCTTTTTCATCCCACGGACAACAACTGTCTCCCCCGGAGCCTGATTTAAACAAACCACATCACCATCAGAATCCTCCTCGCCAACTTCCTCCTCAGCGCCAGCTACACCAGTATCCTCATCCTGTTGTACTTCAACAGTGACATCTTCAATTTGCATATCAGCAAGTGGACTGTGGGTGCTCCTTTCAGCACTTGCAGGGGGCGTGCAAATGGTGGAAAGAGCCACCTCTTCCCGTCCAGTGCTGGGAAGGTCAGGCATCGCAACCACCACCACACTTGGACTCTCTTTGGGGATTTGTGATATCTTCTTAGAAAGCACAGTTCTTCGCTGTGCTTTTGCCAGCTTAACTCTTTTGATTTTTTTAGTGGGAGGAGTGCTTCCATCGTCATGTGAAGCTGAACCACTAGTCATGAACATACTAGGGATCGACCTTAGCCGTTCCTTGCCACTCCGTGTCGTAAATGGCATATTGGCAAGTTTACGTTTCTCTTCAGCTGATTTAAATGTCTTTTTCAAGGTCATTTTCCTGAACTTTGCCATTTGGGATTGTATGTGCCCTCTACTATGACATTGGGCATCGGCCTTGGCAGACGACGTTGATGGCATGTTATCGTCTATGTCATGACTAGTGGCAGCAGCTTCAGCACTAGGAGGAAGTGGTTCTTGATCTTTCTCTATTTTATTTTTATCGGAGAAAGTTTGGTCCTCCATTTATGTTATATCGATTTGATATATACGTGCGGCTAAACACAGAAAATAAATTTTTTTTTGGTTCGGACTGGAGTGTACTTTGTGGGTTACAGCACCCTTTAACGGTCAAGCCAGCCGGCCCTTTACTTATGACACAGGCGCACTCTTGGCACTACTTTGTTGATGCACGTGCGGCTACTGCGCACACAATTCACAAACACAGAAAATAATTTTTTTTTGGTTTGGACTGGAGTGTACTTTGGGGGTTACAGCACCCTTTAACGGTCAAGCCAGCCGGCCCTTTACTTATGACACAGGCGCACGCTTGGCACTACTTTGTTGATGCACGTGCGGCTACTGCGCACACAATTCACAAACACAGAAAATAATTTTTTTTTGGTTTGGACTGGAGTGTACTTTCGGGGGTTACAGCACCCTTAACGGTCAAGCCAGCCGGCCCTTTACTTATGACACAGGCGCACGCTTGGCACTACTTTGTTGATGCACGTGCGGCTACTGCGCACACAATTCACAAACACAGAAAATAATTTTTTTTTGGTTTGGACTGGAGTGTACTTTCGGGGGTTACAGCACCCTTTAACGGTCAAGCCAGCCGGCCCTTTACTTATGACACAGGCGCACGCTTGGCACTACTTTGTTGATGCACGTGCGGCTACTGCGCACACAATTCACAAACACAGAAAATAATTTTTTTTTAGGTTTGGACTGGAGTGTACTTTCGGGGGTTACAGCACCCTTAACGGTCAAGCCAGCCGGCCCTTTACTTATGACACAGGCGCACGCTTGGCACTACTTTGTTGATGCACGTGCGGCTACTGCGCACACAATTCACAAACACAGAAAATAATTTTTTTTTTGGTTTGGACTGGAGTGTACTTTCGGGGGTTACAGCACCCTTAACGGTCAAGCCAGCAGGCCCTTTACTTATGACACAGGCGCACGCTTGGCACTACTTTGTTGATGCACGTGCGGCTACTGCGCACACAATTCACAAACACAGAAAATAATTTTTTTTTTGGTTTGGACTGGAGTGTACTTTCGGGGGTTACAGCACCCTTAACGGTCAAGCCAGCCGGCCCTTTACTTATGACACAGGCGCACGCTTGACACTACTTTGTTGATGCACGTGCGGCTACTGCGCACACAATTCACAAACACAGAAAATAATTTTTTTTTGGTTTGGACTGGAGTGTACTTTCAGGGGTTACAGCACCCTTTAACGGTCAAGCCAGCCGGCCCTTTACTTATGACACAGGCGCACGCTTGGCACTACTTTGTTGATGCACGTGCGGCTACTGCGCACACAATTCACAAACACAGAAAATAATTTTTTTTTGGTTTGGACTGGAGTGTACTTTCGGGGGTTACAGCACCCTTTAACGGTCAAGCCAGCCGGCCCTTTACTTATGACACAGGCGCACTCTTGGCACTACTTTGTTGATGCACGTGCGGCTACTGCGCACACAATTCACAAACACAGAAAATAATTTTTTTTTAGGTTTGGACTGGAGTGTACTTTCGGGGGTTACAGCACCCTTAACGGTCAAGCCAGCCGGCCCTTTACTTATGACACAGGCGCACGCTTGGCACTACTTTGTTGATGCACGTGCGGCTACTGCGCACACAATTCACAAACACAGAAAATAATTTTTTTTTGGTTTGGACTGGAGTGTACTTTCGGGGGTTACAGCACCCTTTAACGGTCAAGCCAGCCGGCCCTTTACTTATGACACAGGCGCACGCTTGGCACTACTTTGTTGATGCACGTGCGGCTACTGCGCACACAATTCACAAACACAGAAAATAATTTTTTTTTAGGTTTGGACTGGAGTGTACTTTCGGGGGTTACAGCACCCTTAACGGTCAAGCCAGCCGGCCCTTTACTTATGACACAGGCGCACGCTTGGCACTACTTTGTTGATGCACGTGCGGCTACTGCGCACACAATTCACAAACACAGAAAATAATTTTTTTTTTGGTTTGGACTGGAGTGTACTTTCGGGGGTTACAGCACCCTTAATGGTCAAGCCAGCCGGCCCTTTACTTATGACACAGGCGCACGCTTGGCACTACTTTGTTGATGCACGTGCGGCTACTGCGCACACAATTCACAAACACAGAAAATAATTTTTTTTTTGGTTTGGACTGGAGTGTACTTTCGGGGGTTACAGCACCCTTAACGGTCAAGCCAGCCGGCCCTTTACTTATGACACAGGCGCACGCTTGGCACTACTTTGTTGATGCACGTGCGGCTACTGCGCACACAATTCACAAACACAGAAAATATATTATTTTTTTAGCACTTGGGGGGAGCACCCCTGATGGACAGAGCACCCCCTGGACAACACTACAGCACCCCTTTAGGACTGGGACACTGCACAGGACTTTGGAGTGGACACAGCCCCTATGGAGAACTGACTGCACAACACAGTCCAGCCAGCCCCTATGGACTTTGAAGTAGTGGACACAGCCCCTATTAACAACAGCAGCACAGCACAACACAGCCAGCCCCTATGGACTTTGAAGTAGTGGACAACAGCAGCACTACACTACACTACACTACACAGCACTAACTCCCACCCTCCCTCTTCACTGTCCACAGCCGAGTGAGAAAATGGCGCCGACGCGGGTACCTTATATAGGATCCAAAACCCGCGAGACTCGGAAGGCGGGATGATGACGTTTTGCCTCGATGTCAGATCCGAGTCAGGCGGGAAAAGTCGAGCCTGACTCGGATCGGACTCGGATCGGGGGGGCTCGGGGGGGTTCGGATTTCAGAAATCCGAACCCGCTCACCCCTAGTATTCACCTGAGTTTTGCAGAGAATTTCATGATTTCTCACCCGAGTTTGCCTTTGGTCACTTTTTTACAACTCGCAAATTCTCTAAACACACCCAAGATTGCAATTTCGACCAGACACAGGGCCTGATTCAGACCCAGTCTCTCTGAATCAAGGCCGGTCTTTTTTTTTTTAGAACAGCCTCCTGGCCGCTTGCATAGCTGTGGGTGACCACCCACAGCTATAGCGAGCGGCCATGATGATGGTCGCGATGGTCAAGACCATCGCGACCATCGGGCTTGCGACGAGACCCTTGTGGTAGGGTCTCGTTACCGCAAGCCCCAGAGAGATTTCGGCTCTAACAGAGCTGGAATCTCTCCACTGACATCACTTGTGATGTCAGTGGGGCCAGCCCCAAATGGTAGGCATTCTCATGGGAACGCCTCCATTTGGGCAGCCACCCCCCGGCCCGCCCACCAAAGAGGGCATGTTGTCACTCAACATCGACAGCACGCCCCCTTTGGTGCGAGACCCAGAGCGACGGATTGTCCTTCGCTATCCGGGGTCTCGCGCATGCGCACGACGGAGCCGGCTCCGGGAGGTTTTTTTTTTAGCACCTCCAGAGCAAGTCTGATTTTACCTATAATCGTTAATTGTAGGAAAAATCAGCAGGACTTGCTCTGGGACCGCTGGGAGAACTACATTACCCAGCTGTCCTTGTTCCTCCCACCAGCCCTCGAAGCCTCCCTGCAGCCCCTGGGACTCCCAGCAGCCCCCTCCCCAGTGACAAGATGGAGGGGAGGCCACTGGGAGCCGCAGGGACTACCAGAGACCCTCGCGCAGGTAAGTGTAATTTTTTTTAAAATGTATTTATTTTGAAAATCCCGCGACCACTTTTTTTTCTTGCATACCGTGGGTAACGGGAGCGCACATACCTGTGGTAATCCAAAATTGGGTGCGAGGGGCATTTGGTTTTTTACCTCGTACCCAATTGAATATGCTCCTATGTCTCTAATATGAATGTTAGAAGCTGCAGAATAAAATGTGTGTTTATTGAATCGAGCATCAAAGGGCAGAATCATGCAAATGTGTATAAATTGTTTCCTTGTTTTGTATCCTGTAAATAAAATGTATTTAGTAGAATTTCATAGAGGCACGTACAGTATAGTACATTACATCAATGTATTATATATGTAGTATATAGTAAGTGCTAATTCTCCAGCACCAGGTGACAAGGGCCATTTGCCTTCCAGCACAATTGGGGTTTATCATCTTTCAATACCACTGACCGGGAACGGCAGCGGCCATATTGCAGTGTGATACAATACAGGCTGCAGCCATCTTGCAGTGTGATACAATACAGGCTGCGGCCATCTTGCAGTGTGATACAACAGAGGCTGCGGCCATCTTGCAGTGTGATACAATACAGGCTGCGGCCATCTTGCAGTGTGATACAATACAGGCTGCGGCCATCTTGCAGTGTGATACAATACAGGCTGCGGGCATCTTGCAGTGTGATACAATACAGGCTGCGGCCATCTTGTAGTGTGATACAATACAGGCTGCGGCCATCTTGCAGTGTGATACAATACAGGCTGCGGCCATCTTGCATTGTGATACAATACAGGCTGCGGCCATCTTGCATTGTGATACAATACAGGCTGCGGCCATCTTGTAGTGTGATACAATACAGGCTGCGGCCATCTTGCATTGTGATACAATACAGGCTGCGGCCATCTTGCAGTGTGATACAATATAGGCTGCGGCCATCTTGCAGTGTGATACAATACAGGCTGCGGCCATCTTGCAGTGTGATACAATATAGGCTGCGGCCATCTTGCATTGTGATACAATATAGGCTGCGGCCATCTTGCAGTGTGATACAATACAGGCTGCGGCCATCTTGCAGTGTGATACAATACAGGCTGCGGCCATCTTGCAGTGTGATACAATACAGGCTGCGGCCATCTTGCAGTGTGATACAATACAGGCTGCGGCCATCTTGCAGTGTGATACAATACAGGCTGTGGCCATCTTGCAGTGTGATACAATACAGACTGCGGCCTGTGGAGTGGAGGAACAGAAGCCTCTATGTATATATTTTTGAATGTGAATGTAATTTATGCTTCTCTCACTATTCACAGACGTGTTGTAACCAGCAATAGTTCTGCTGAATCATAAATTGTGCAAATCTGGAACTTGAAGCCGGTAAACAAACATGTAAATCATATTTTATGATTCTCAAATAAACCAAATGATCTGGGTCCATGATAAGTGTGAGTCACAGCAGCATAGAATTATATAGAAGACTAGGCTTATCCTACACGCACTAAGGCAGGTCAAGACAGCTAGGTACTTTCTTGTATTTTAGAAGGGACCTCCGTGGGCAAGTCTGTCCTTTCTGTAACACCCGTGAAACACCCAACGCCCATTGGTTATCATAAATATTTATAGAGCTGTAAGTTAAGTGCTGCTCATGTTATGCATGTTGCTTCTTATGTTATTTACTGTGAGGTTTGTGCTCCCCCACATACAAGGTCTGGGGAGACTCAGGGGACAGCTTATGGAAGCTGCTGGAATAAGCTCTGCAACAGCCCGCATGCTAGGGAAAGGTCTGGAAGACTATGTGCCGGTCTGAGAAGAGGGGGAGCGTGAGACACTGGCAGTAAAAGGGTGTGTGCAGATGCCGGAAGGGTAATGCTGGGTACACACGGGACGATCTCTTCAGCTAACGATATCGCTGAACAATCTCCCTTGAAATTCCAGGTGTGCCGGGTGAACGATATTGTTCATCCACACACCAACGATTTCACCAACGATGAACGTCCAACGCTCGTTCTCCCATATAGAAAATTAACAATATCGTCCAGATTGGCCTGCATGCATGCCCGATATCATTATCGTCCAGCGGTGAGCGCGCATCGTTGGTCGTTCATTGCATACAAACGGAACAATATGAACGATATATCGTTGAACGATATTGTTATTGTTCATATCGTAAGGATATATCGTTCCGTGTATATGCACCTTTAGACAGCAGTTCCCCCTTGAGTGCTCAACTCTGACTACCCAGCGCTGTTGGCCTTAGCAGGGTATGTGTCTGGCATAGGGTTGAGGTTTCTTTCCCCTACCATAAAAAACTCTAACATATCTTCGATTGGTGAATATAGAAGTTTAAGGCAGGGAAGACAAGACTGCAGCAACTAGGTGGTGAGAGACCTGCTTATACTGATATTAATCACCATCAGTTTAACTTCAGGAGAAGTCCTATATAATGGAGAGAGATTTTAACAATTAAGGATCTAAAATCCTGTATTGACATGTCTATCTATCAACACAGAAGCTCAAATAGGGTGGAGTCAAGGGAGAATGACAGGATAAACCTTATACCAAGATATATTATAAGGGTAACAGTTGTGCCCTTATGTTAAGGCTGCATCTAAAAAAAATGGATTTCTCCATAGAGAATTCCGAAGGCGGGGCAGGGTATTTAAGGGGCTACACCTCAAAAGCTATAGGAGGTACCGAGTTGAAATTTGGTAGGGCCGGGTAGAACTGTCGTATGGTGCTGCATAAACATAAAAAATGAGAATTTGGGAGTAATCTAAAGCTTCAACTGTCACATTTTTCTGACATTCTCAATTAGGACCACTTTTCTGCTGCAGTCTATGGGGGGGGGGTTTTGGGAAGGAAAAACTCAGGGTTGGTGGCAAATTTAGACTTGGGGTTTGTTTTATTAGGTAGCTATTGTTCCAGGGTACGTGCTTTTGGGGTTCAGGTAAATTATAAAGTTACAGTTTTTAAATTATTACCTTAAGAATGCGCCATTGTAAAGATAGGACTTTTCAACCTGTAGTAGGAGCCTCCAGCAGGTGTAGTCATAGGGCCTGATTCAGAGCTACTCGTAAGCGGTAGCTCGTTCGCTCCGAGCGATGTTTGCCCAACTGCGCATGCGTACGGATCGTTATACGCATGCGCGACCCAGTCAGTGCGGCCGAAATTCATGTGCTCGCAAAATAGCGAATGCCTGATAATTTGAGTGACAGGAGGAGGCGTATGTGGGTGGTAACAGGGGAAGGTGCTTGAAAACGGGGGGTGGAGATCCGATCGCAGGCGTGCTTAAAGGTCAAAACGGGCGTTTTATGGGTGTGCATATTTAAAACAGCAGCGTCATTGACAACGTCACTGGGTTTTTTTTAAGCCAGAACTGCTCGCAAAATTGTGGTAGCAAAAACCAACCACAAGAATAGCGAGCAGTTCATACCCTGTTCGATGTACTCAATTAATCTAATAAATAGTGGACATGACGTAGGATGCGAGTGGCCAGGGGGCGTAGTTTCACAAAAAACGACCGCAAGTTTTGTACGCTCGTTCAGACCTAGAGGCGTGAACAGATCGCAAACAGCGAACGGTTCATTTGAATAGCCACTCCTATTTTCTGGACGAGCGAGCGCAAATAGCGTCCAGCTCTGAATCAGGCCCATAGTGGCTTCACTTGGGTGCAGCAAGATGGGCGTTGTTTTCAGGCAGTAGCGGGGGCCAGGACAGGGGGGGCAGGAAGTCGGCGTTTTCTGCGGCCGGGATGCGGGGGAGAGGGGTTAGCAGGAATTAACTGCGGCCAGGAACCCAGGACGGTAGCGTGTGTTAGCGGCGGCAGTGTGGGCAGCGGTGGTGTAGGCGTTAGGACCCGGGGGAGGTAGCAGCACACAGATGCAGGCTCGGATCTGAAAATTCCGTGATACCTGCATCTGTGTTTAAAAAAAACAAACACAGAAGCACGTACGGGTCAGTGAGACCCGTCTGTGCTTCTGTGTTTAAAAATAAAAACAGTGGCCCCCTCCCTAAAAAAACAGCCAGACCCGGGCTATGGAGCCCCAGTATTTAGCACAACCAGCACTGGGCTCTGAGCTGATTCTAGAAATACAGGGGGAAAAAATGCATAGGGTGCCCCCTGTATTTCCCAGAACCAGCACCAGACCCTTTCTAGCGAGGGGGGTGATGCCACAGCCAGGGGAGCCCCCCAGCCGAAGCATCACCCCTGACCGCTAATTATCCCAGGCCGGGGATCCCTGGGGAGCTGGGGACCCCCTCAATAAAGAGGTCCCCCTCTCCAGGGCACCCCAGGCCAAGGCTGATAGCCCACCCAGCACCTCTGGGCAGTGGGTGCCGGGTTGATTATGTAAAGTGTGGTGCAATTACATTTAAAATATTGTCTTTTGCTGTGGAACTACAGTTCCCAGCAAGCCTACCCCGGATGCTGGTACTTGGAGAACCACAAGTATCAGCATGCGGGGCACTATGGGCCTGCTGGTAGCTGTAGTTCCACAACAAAAGCAATATTAAAAAAACACACCGTAGAAAAGTATAATTTTATTAAAACATACATGCACACACACATGTACTCACACATGCACACACTATCTCACATACTCACCTATGTATCCCTGAAGCCAATCTGTCCTCTTCTCTAGTAGACAATCCAATGGATTACCTGTAATAAAAATTCCATACTCACCTCCTCCCAGGGCCGCCATCAGGGGGGGACTGCCAGGCCTCCAGTCCTGGGTCCGGAGAGAGAGGGGGCCCGGGTGGCAGCAGCAAGCCGGCAAGGAAAATCATCAGCGCTGCAGCATGTAAACTATGGAGCTGGCTGTGAACCAATCATAGCTCGCAGAACGGCAACCTATCAGAGCAGCCTCTCCTGATTGGCTGCTGTTCCGCAAACTATGATTGGCTCGTGGTCAGTTCCAATTACAGCTCACGGTGCGTCAGCTAATCAGAAGCAGCTGCTCTGATTGGCTGCCATTCTCCAAGCGATGATTAACTCATGGCCAGCTCCATAGTTCACATGCCGCAGCGCTGATGCTCTCTCTCAGGACAGGAAGTACTATGAAAAGAGCAGATATGTTAATCCTGCTTTGTGCCCCCCACGAGTCCAACCAGCCTTCCCTGCACTGTCCCCCCAGTCCAGCCAGCCTGCCCACCCCCTAGTCCAGCAAGCCATCCTGCCTTCCCAACACTGTCCCCCCAGTCTAGCCAGCCTTCCCTGCACTGTCCCCCCCCAGTCTAGCCAGCCTTTCCTGCACTCCCCCCATTCCAGCCAGCCTTCCCTGTCTGCTCTCCCATCTCCAGTCCAGCCAGCCAGCCTTCCCTGCCCAACCCCCATTCCAGCTAGCCTGCCTACTTTCTCTGCCCCTCCCCCAGTCTAGCCAGCCTTCCCTAACCCCCTCCCCAGTCCAGCCAGCCTTCATTCCCTGCCCACCGCACCCCAGTCCAGCCAGCCCTCTAGTTTAGCCAGCCTACTTTCCCTGCCCCTCAATCCAGCCAGCCTTCCCTGCACCCCTACCCCCTCCTAGTCCAGCCAGGTAGCCTGTCTTCCCTGCTCCAGTCCAGCCAGTCTTCCCTATGGCCAGCCAGTCTTCCCTATGGCCCCCGCCATCTCCAGCCTGCCTGCCTTCTCTGCCTTGCCTCTCCCCTAGTCCAGCCCTCCCTGCCCTTTGCCCCACCCGAAACAAACCAGCCTTCCCTGCTTTATGCCACTCCAGTTCACTCTTGCCAGCCCAGTGCCCCCACTTGTCCAGCCTTCCCTGCCCTGTGTCCCCCCAGTAATGTCCATCCTTCCCTGCCTTTTACACCCCCACCATATTTAGCATCCCACCAATTGATGCACCACCACCGAAGTAGCTCCACCCACGAAAAAACGCAGACCCACAGACACAAATGACAGCTCCACCCGGCATTTCAGTTCAGAAATCCCATTGCGGAGCGCTCATTGGCTGAGAGAGGCGAGCCTTCCGCCTCTCAGCCAATGAGCTGTTCTCACCATTGACTTCAATGGTGAGAACAGAGCGTGCCCTTTTCAAAAATGGCGCCTCAGCGCCAATTTTGAAATTCAAAGATGGCCACTGCGAGCCAAGCACGGCTCGCGACATCATCGTCCCGCCCACTTTGGTTAGTTCATATACAGCTAGCATGTGGCGCAGGCCATTCATAGTCCGTCAACCGGGATGCAGCGGAGAAGAGCTGCCGAAGACAGAAGACGCAGCGGAAGCCCTGAATGGGTGGCGGCCATGCAAAAGAGCTGAAAAGCTGCCGCCATCCAGGTGAAGATGCCATAGAAGTCCTGGGGGAAGTGGCAGCCATGAAAAAAAGCTTAAAGGCTGCCGCTCCCCCAGGTGAAAGTGCAGCTAAATAAAATAATTTTAAAAACTGTGTCTGTTTGTTTTATTTTAATATTTCTTTTGCAGGGGTACTATAGGTACCAGCAGACCCTTAATGCCCCACCTGCTGGTACTTGTGGTTCTCCAAGTACCAGTGTGCAGGGATGCCTGCTGGGACCTGTAGTACTACTGCAAAAGACAATATTTATATTTTCATATGCACTACACTACATAATCAACACAGCACCCATCGCCCAGGGGTGCTAGGGATAGCCCTGGGCTATCAGCCTGGGCCTGGGGTGCCCTGAGGAGGGGGACCCCTTTATTTGGGGGTCCCCAGGGATCCCCGGCCTGGGCTGACTAGTGGTTAGGGATGATGCTTCGTCAGGGGAGCCCAGTGAAAGGGCTCCCCTTGCTGTGGCATCACTCCCCTGCTAGAAAGAGTCCGGTGCTGCTTCTGGGAAATACAGGGGGGCCCTATGCATTTATCCCCCTGTGTTTGCCAGAACCAGGACTGGCTCAGAGCCCAGTGCTGGTTACTCTGAATATGGAGGCTCCTACATCATTTGTCCCCCATATTCCGGCAACCAGGACTGGTTCTGAAAAGCTTGGTGCTGGTTGTGCTTAATATGGTGGACCCCTAAATCATTTATCCCCTGTATTTAGCACAACCAGTACTGGCTTTCCAAAGCCCGGTGCTGGTTGTTTTCTTTGGGAAGGGGGCCATGCCATTTTTTTTTTTTTACACAGGGTCTTTTTTTTAATCACAGAAGCACAGACGGGTCTCACTGATCCCATCCGTGCTTTTGTGTTTATTTATACACAGATGCAGATCCGAGCCTGCATCTGTCTGCTGCTACCTCCCCCGAGTCCTTCCGCCTGCTCCAATGCCATCACTAATGCCCCCGAGTCCCGGCCACAGCTAATGTCTGCTGGCCCCCTTGGTTCCTGCCGTAACTTACGGCTGCTTTCTTCCCCCAAGCCCATCCGCCGCTACCGCCCGCACTGACCTACCATCTTGGTGCACCCAAGTGAAGCCACAGTGAGTACACCTGATGGAGGCTCCTACTAAGACTGCGTATCAAGTTGAAACTTCCTATCTCTATAATGGTGGATTCATGAGGTAATAGTTTTAAAACTGTAACTTTCTCAATTACCTAAACCCCAAAAGCACCTACCGTTGAACAATATTTATCTAATAAAACAAACCCCAAGTCTAAATTCGCCCCCTACCCTGAGTTTTGCCTTCCCAAAAATCCACCATAGAGAAAAGCAGAAAAGTGGTCAGAAAAAACTGACAGTTGGAAATTTAGATTACTACCAAGTCCTCAATTTTTATGTTTTTGCCCTGAAATTTGGCATGCAGCACTGTGTGACAATTCTACCAGCCCATGTCAAGTTTCAGCTCCGTATCTGCAATAGCTTTTGAGGTGTAGCCCCTTAAACACCATGCCCCCTCCTCTGGAATTCTCTATGGGAGAATTCTGTTTTTTTTTAGGGGACTCCTACGTTGTTTGTCCCCTGGATTTTGGTAACCAGAACTGGCTCTGATTAGGCTGGTGCTGGTTGTGCTTTATACAGGGAACCCCTATGTCATTTGTCCCCTGTGTTTAGCACAACCAGCACTGGGGCTCCAAAGCCCAATACTCGTTGTGCTGTGGGGGCACGTTATTTTTTTTTTATATTACACATTATTTTTTTTAAACAACTCGTGGATGGATCTCCCTGATACATCCATGCATCTGTGTCTTATTGATTTGATTTTCTTAGGTGCATGCCCAGCACCAATGAGTCCCTCTGTCACCCGCTGATGCTTCTGCGCATGGCCATGTTGCTGCCACACCCCGCTGCTGCCACTGCCCCACACACCTGAAGCCTGCCCCCACAGCCATCTCTCCCTATGCACCCTTAAAACACCTCCTGTGTGCTGTCTGCTCCACCCATTTTAGTGTACCTATTTGCTATTTGTTGTCCTTCTGCCCTGCAGGTGGCAGGTTTGCTCGTCAAAACCCTGATGGTTAATAAATTATAAAAAAGCTATGAAATTCCATAGACAAAAAACCTTACGGTTTCACATGTCCCATTTAAGGCTGCTTAGACATTATCTGAAAATTCACAAAACCTATTGAATTTCTACCACTCAAACTCCAAAAAGCAATTAAATTTAGATCATTAAGGCTGACGCATTAATGGATGTGTTCCTTGCGTAATACAGATATGGTATGCCACATCACCAAAAGGTTAACTGCAGATTAAGCACTCTCACAGAGTGAGATTGCTGTCACTCACAAAATGGTGGAGCTGCTAATTCACAAAATTGTGTGCTCATTGGAATACACACTCCTTATTCTTTAAAATATAATTTACGTAAGTATGTGCATATTACATCGGCAAAACCGAGTGCCAATTTAAAATTAGAATGGCACAACATAGATCAGCAATTAAAGCAGCTTTGATGTTTGACAACAGCGAGCAACCAGTGGCCTGACATTTCTCTAAATGTAAACACAATATGGCCACCATAAGATACAAGATTATAGATCATGTACCCAAGTCGCTCAGAGGGCCTGATTGTAACAGAGCCAAAAGCACTCCCACTGGCATCACTAGTGATGACAGTGGGGCCGGCCCAGACGGTAGGCGTTCCCATGGGAACGCCTCCGTCTGGGCAGCAATGCCCCCGGCACGCCCACCAGCGACAGCACGCCCCCTTTGGTGCAAGACCCATAGCGACGGCTTGGCCGTCGCTATGCGGGTCTCGCACATGCGCACGACGGAGCTCCCTCTATCGTGCGCATGCACACTAGGGCACCATCGACCCGCTTGCGAGCGCTCAGCGCTCACGAGCGGGTCTGAATCAGGCCCAGAGATGGAGACACGGGCAAGAAGCTTTTACAACTAGAGTCACGATGGATACATCGATTAGATACACTCTCCCCTCGAGGTCTCAATGAATCTTTAGGTTTGATTCATTTTGTATGAAACACCAGAAGTTAATTTTTGCTGCTGTTTTGATAAAATGAGGATTTTTTTGATGTATAATGTAGCTTCAAGAAATTAGGATTTTGCTGTATATGTATTTCTAGATTTAGTCCACTAGATGGCAGTATTGCATCAATTGGTAACAGGTTGATATTAGTTGTTCATAGTTGCATTTATGCTTGGTCAGTGATTATGCTGTATATGTTGTTACAGTGGCAAACGCAGGATTTTGAAAGGGGGTTTCCAATACTTGGTTACAAAACCAATGGCAAAAAATCTAACCACATACAGGCAGCACTCCTCTGGTACTCAATAATCAATACTCAATAATCCAAGCTTGTTAATCCATTACTGTGCAACTTTTCAGATTAATTTATTACATATTTCATCAATGCTTGACGAAATATGTAATAATTGCATCTGAAACGTTGCACAGTAATGGATTAACAAGCTTGGTTTATTGAGTACCTGAGGAGCGCTGCCTGTATGTGATTGTATGTTCAAGACTGAGCGGTCTGCTTAGTTCTTAGGATCTGCACCCCGGGTGTTGAACTTTTTTATTTGGAGTCCACTTGACTATATTTTTATGGAGCTTTTCAGCTCCTTGAAGAAATAAAAAGGCGGCACCGCAAACATACACAGTGACATATACACACACACACTGACACAGACTGCACTGACACAGACACACTAACACACACACACTGCACTGACAAAGCCTAGACACACACTGCACTGACAAAGCAAATACACACACACACTGACACACACATACACTGACAAAGCCTAGACACACACACACACACTGACAGACACTGCACTGACAAAGCCTATACACACACTACAAAGAAACAAGCAACAGTGATCTGCAGAAATGAATAATGATTTTGCCTTAAATTGAATTGACAAAGCCTATACACACACACATACTGACAGACACTGCACTGACAAAGCCTATACACACACACATACACTGACAAAGCCTATACACACACACATACTGACAGACACTGCACTGACAAAGCCTATACACACACACACACTGACAGACACTGCACTGACAAAGCCTATACACACACACACACACACACACACACACTGACAGACACTGCACTGACAAAGCCTATACACACACACACTGACAGACACTGCACTGACAAAGCCTATACACACACTACAAAGAAACAAGCAACACTGATCTGCAGAAATGAATAATGATTTTGTCTTAAATTTAATTGACAAAGCCTATACACACACAAACAGAGACTGACACACACACACACACACACTGATAGAGCCTATACACACACACACTGACAAAGCCTATACACAAACACAGATGGTATGCAATCGGGAAGCCGACTGCCTAAATACCGGCAGCCGGCTTCCCAACTGTTATATCCCGGCAAGGGTGAAATACCAGGCGTCTAGATGTAGACGTCCGGCATTTCCCCGACACCGGGAGAAATGCCGGGAGACCGATCGTAGTAATGCCGGGCGCTGCAAGCGGACAGCCGCAGGGGGGGAGGGTTAGGTTTAGGGCTCCCGGGGGGGCTTAGGGTTAGGCATCCCCCACGGGAGGTTAGGGTTAGGCTGGGGGAGGGAGGGTTAGGGTTAGGCACCCGGGGGGGGGGAATTAGGTTTAGCAGCGTGGAAGGGCGTGGTTAGGGTTAGGCACTTAGAGGGGGGATTAGGGTTAGGGGGGTTAGGTTAGACAATACTTACCTATCCACGATCGGGATTTCCAGCGCTGTCGGGCTGCGGTATTTCATACCAATTCCCGCAGAGACTGACACACACACTGACAAAGCCTATACACACACACACAGACTGACACACACACACTGACAAAGCCTACTCACATACACACTGACAAAGCCTATACACACACACAGAGACTGACACACATACACACTGACAAAGCCTACTCACACAGAAGGCACACTGACAAAGATCACCCTACCCCCACATGTAAAACATTACACCCACATGTGGTGCGGCTCTGGGAGAGAGCGCCGGTCACTGTCATACAGCAGGCTACGATGTCTCAGCCTCCCATAATGCCGGTGTGCGGTGCCCTGTGGGAACTGCCCGGGAGGAGCTGTGCGCAAGAGCTGCAGCTCCCCCTACAGGCAGCTCAGCCAGGAACAGTTGCTGGCTCACATGTTTTACACAAAAAAAAAAAAATATTGTTAAGCTGGGCTGCGATGGAGTGGCGGGCAGGGGGGGTTTCTAGGTACTCGGAAACCCCCCCTGCGTGCGTGGGTGTGTTAGAGACTAATTATTCCATAGACTGTAGGGCAGCCAGGTTTTATACATTTTAAAGAATAAGGAGTGTACACATTATGGTGTTTTTCATAGTCCAGATAATGGATTTGTGCGTTATAGAAGTTTTTAACTATTTTATAGAAATACTGAGTTTTTGTGAATACTATGCATACACTCTGCCAGATTCATGTGCAATATGTACTGTATTATGTTTTTTTATATGTATCCTGATGCTGTGTTCAGGTTTCCATGGCACCAGTGCCCGTCCGGGTGACGTCAGTTCCGGTTTCGCGGAGCTGCCGCGACCGGAAGTGCGACTTCTGGACAGAGGCCAGGTGAACATGGAGGGATGGGGTGAGTGTGATTACACATCATGTATTTCAGAACTGTTTGTTTGCACATTGTTTATGTTGTCCTGAGGAAGGGGTGAAAGACCCCGAAACGTTGACCCACGATAAAATCCCTGTGGTGAGGGTATTGAATTTATTTGTCTCCGAGTGCCGCCTGAATATTTGGAATATTAATTTGGGGGTGCTGACCCCTGAGGAGGGTATCGGAGCAAGTTAGGGCTGCATGCCCTTACACATTGAGTTATGGAGTGCTGGAGCACTGGAAATTATATATATATGTATATTTTTTTTATTTATTTGCAACTGAGACATTGGGCACATTATTGGTTATACAGATGTGTCCTCTTGCATATTTGCAGATCACGCTACAAACATGCGCACGCCTTGCGCCATGCGATTAGCCACGGCCACGTGCCCTACGGTACGCCATGCCGCGAGCTGCTTTCGCTCCATGCAACCCTATGGAGTTGCGAGTAAGCATCTTGCGTCATGCGTGGTGAGATTTGCCACTAAAACAGCAAAGATGCAAGAGGACAATCTGTATGTTGTATTGTTGTATTGTGATTGTTGTACTGTGATTGTTGTATTGTGATTGTTGTACTGTGATTGTTGTACTGTGATTGTTGTATTGTGATTGTTGTACTGTGATTGTTGTACTGTGATTGTTGTATTGTGATTGTTGTACTGTGATTGTTGTATTGTGATTGTTGTATTGTGATTGTTGTACTGTGATTGTTGTTAGGTATTTTTCAATACTTCCTTATATTTTACCTGTAGAATAAGCCTGCGCACACAATGCAGCTACTTTTCCCATAGGGTGTTGTGTTCTCACTGTACAACCGCGACTCGTTAGCCACCAGGATTAATGTGGGTAGTACAGGGTTTCAAAAACCAGGTGCTGTTATATATGTGTGTGACATGTACTGTAGGCTTACTAATACTATACTATCCCTGTTATCCGTGACACTCATGAATCACACAGGTTCTGGTTGGCTAATTTCAAGCCGGATATCAGCTGATTTTAATCAGCCACAGAACCTGTGTAATTCATGAGTGTCCCGGTTTAAAGGCATAGTATGGTAAGCCTATACTAATGAGTGTGATTACTCTTAATGCTCTTATTAGCTAATGTACATGTTTGCCCAATACAGTCACTTCTCACACAACACTTAAATGGCATGTCGCTGCATGTGTCAAAGGTGGGATGTAGTTAGGAAGCCGATGGTTAAAATGCCGACTGCCGGCTTCCTGACACTGAAATCCCGGCATGGGACTAATGATAGGCGTCAAAATACTGATGCCTATCAAAAGCCCCACACCAAAAATCCGACGCCCGGCATACCGATCGTAGGTAAGCCGGGCATTGGGAGCGGATAACCACGGGGGAAGGGCTATGTTTGGGGTCTCCCGGGAGGGACATTAGGTTAGGCACCCCCCCCCCGGAGGGTTAGATTTAGGCTAAGGGAAGGGGAGGTTAGGGTCAGGCACCCCCAGGGGGAGGTTAGGGATAGGTACCCCCCCGGGGAGGGTTAGGTTTAGGCACCCCCTGAGGGGAGGTTAGGGTTAGGCACTAGGGGGGGAGGTTAGGGTTAGGCACTCCTAAGGGAGGGTTAAGAGTTAGGGGAGGAGAGGGGAGGGTTAGGGTAGTTATTTACCTTATTCAATTAGCAGCGAAAAGTCAGAAATTTGCAAAAAAGTATCGCCGATTGCGACTTTTCGCCTGCTGGAAAAGTATCGCCGTATTCAATTGTATCCAGTTTTTGCATACGCGAAAACGCAATGCAATGTAATAGGCAAAAAGATTCACCTCAGAATAGGTGGAGATAAAAAGTGCAAAATCGCTATTTTGGGGTGCAAAGGTGGGGAAACCACTCAGCACCCTTGGGACAGCACCCAAAGGATAACTGTGTCCAAAAAAAAAAATGAGGAACACCCCAAAAAAGCACTTTGAAAAAGGGGGCGAAAAAGTGCAAAGTGGGGGTACAAACTTAAAAACTAGCGAAATATACTTTTGGGGGTCTGCAAGTATTGGGGAGGTGTTTTTTGGATTGCAGATGCTTGCTTCAGGTGCATTTTTTAAAACTTGACTTTAGCGATTTTAGACCATGCTAGCACCCATTTTCAAGTACCCTAAATTTCACAGGACCACTTATTTTCACCAAAAAAAACCTGCTTAATGCTATTCTTCACCACTTGTGCAAAGACGCTAATTATAAGAAATTAACACACCTTAAGTACCCCAAATAGCTTTATTAGGACTAATCGGGGGCATGTACATTGATCCCCAATGGTAGTGCATCTTTTAGGGGGTATCAGGCTGATTTCCCCAATTCTGCCAGCACTTTTTGCCTGATTTGCGGTTTCGCATCTTTTGGAATCGAATAGCGCGAATCACGGGTACGCACGCAATAAGTTTCCATGACTAAAATACATGATGTAGGCGAAAAGTACAGCAGGCCTTTCCGGCGTCGGAATTTGAAACGCCGGGCTGAGGTCCAGCTGTCATAGATACCGATTCCGTCAAAAGTATGGCAACATGTTATCAAACATGAACTTTATTGCTAGCTCTAATGGTGCATACACACGGTCAGATTTTTCCTTCAGATATGAACGATAACGATTTAAAAATCGTTCAGTCGTTCAAATCGTTTAATCGTTCATCTGACAAATCTGACAAGTCTGACAAATCTGACCGTGTGTATGCTCCATTACACACATAAATGAGCCATGCACATTTCTGCAGAAGATTATAATTAAACCACAGTGCTGGTAACGTCGCCAAAAGTGGGCACTGGAGGAGGATTGGCAGCCCGTTGGCTTTGTGCACCAGCACAGATCCCGGCAGTGATTCTACAGCCATGGCCAAGAGTTCTGAGAATGACACAAGTATTGGTTTTCACAAAGTCTGCTGCTTCAGTGTTTATGATGGCAATTTGCATATATTCCCATGGGAATGCCTACCGTCTGGGGCCGGCCCCACTGACATCTCAAGTGATGTCAGTGGGAGTGCTTTCGGCTCTGTTAGTGCCAAAAGCACTCTTGGGCTTGCGACAATGAGACCCTACCACAAGGGTCTCATCGCAAGCCCGATGGTCGCGATGGTCTTGACCATCGCAACCATCATCATGGCCGCTCACTATAGCTCTGGGTGGTCACCCACAGCTATGCGAGCGGCCAGGAGGCCGCTCTAAAAAAACAGAAGGCCAGCCCTGATTCAGAGCGAGCGCTCTGTCAGAGCATCCGGCTCTGAATCAGGCCCTTAATCCCAAAAACAAAATTTCCACTGCATTTCAGCCCTGCCACAAAAGGACCACCTGACATCATGTCAGTAATTCTCTCGTTAGCACAGGTGAGAGTGTTGACGAGGACAAGGCTGGAGATCACTCTATCATGCTGATTGAGTTAGAATAACAGACTGGAAGCTTTAAAAGGAAGGTGGAGCTTGAAATCATTGTTCTTTCTCTGTTAACCATGGTTACCTGCATAGGGTGAGGGGTCCTAGATTGCACACCCTAAGCACAATGTGAGGTGCTACCTGCTAAGACTAGCAGTGCTACAAGCAGAAAAAGAGAAAAAATGCAAGTGCACACTCTAACCATGCTAAACCTAATAATAATACTGCTATATTGCATCAAAGAGGTCCCTAACACTCCTACGGAACAAAAACAGTGCACGGGACCCCCCAAGCCAACCCAGCAGAACCGCCCCATGGCATCACACTAGTGCGAGATTACAAGTGATAGTTAAAGAGTTATAAAGAAACTCCTACTGTATGTGTTAAATATTACATAAGTAAGAGGTTATAATTAAAAGTATTTGAAGTGCTACATATATAAAAAATAAACTAAAGTGAAAAAGTGTACATTATGATGTCATGAAGCAGTCCAGCCACACCAGCCCAGAGAGCCCCGCACCCCAATACCAGTCCCATAACTTATACACAGCATATACAGTATATAGTAGGTCTTACCCTCACTGTGCCTTATTAAATGTGCAGTCTTGAAGTGCAAGGACTCCTTGCACTCCAAGGGGCATATTCAATAGGCTGCGAGAAAAGCAAAAAACCCGCATCTGCGAGGTTATTCCTGCAGGTGCGGTTTTTTGCTATTCTATTAGGTGCGTGGTTTTTTATTAAACACGTATCAAGAGGTTTTTTTCCACGCACCTCCTGACCAAGCGTGATTTTTCCTAAAATAGTTGATTTTAGGTTAAATCACCGACACTTACTCTGACACCCCCGCAGCGCCCCCCCCATAGGACTAATTAAGCAATTGGAAGTATCCAGTTAGCTTAATTAGTCCTTAATTACTCACCTCCAGCAGCGCTGTCTTCTGCATCTTCTTCTTCATCCAGCGTCGGGAGCCGGCTCTTCTGCAGCAGCGGTGAGTATGTCAGTGTGTATGAGTGTGTGGTTGCATGAGTGTTTGTGTGTGTCCCGGTGTGTCAGTGTGCCCCCGCAGTGCTAGTGTGGCCCCCCCGGAATGGGCGTTGGGAGAACTACATCTCCCAGCAGCCCTTGCTCCTCCCACCAGCCCCTGGGACTCCCAGCAGCCCCCTCTCCAGTAAGAAGAGAGGGGGGATGCCACCGGGAGCCGCGGAGACCCGGGCAGGTAAGTGTCTTTTTTTTTTTTAATTTATGCAGCGCATGGTTTTCAGTCATAAAACCCCACATACACTGTTTTATTAAATTGAATCCCGCGGGTATCGGGAGCGCGCATGCCCGCGGGATTCCGAAATTGGCCGCGAGTGGCGCGAGGTTTTAGCCTCGCTAAACCTTGCGCTCAATTGAATATACCCCCAAGACTGCCAAGGGAGTGGCATCACTCACAATTTTGCCTAAGAACACAGCCATGAATTAAGAATGGTACCAAAACATCCACCAAGAGCAACTTCTCCCAACCATCCAAGAACAGTTTGGTGAGGAACAATGCCTTTTCCAGCATGATGGAGCACCTTGCCATAAGGCAAAAGTGATAACCAAGTGGCTCGGGGAACAAAACATCGACATTTTGAGTCCATGGCCAGGAAACTCCCCAGACCTTAATCCCATTGAGAACTTGTGGTCAATCCTCAAACAAAACAAAAACCCACAAATTCTGACAAACTCCAAGCATTGATTAGGCAAGAATGGGCGGCCATCAGTCAGTATGTGGCCCAGAAGGTGATTGCAGCTCGCCCTGGCATGCTGTCAGAGGTCTTGAAAAAGAAGGGTCAACACTGCAAATATTGGCCCTCATTCAGAGCCACTCGCTAGCGGCAGTACGCTCGTTCCGAGCAATGTTCGCACATCTGCGCATGCGTACGGTTTTTAGTACGCATGCGCGAACCAGTCAGTGCGGCCGAAAATCATTTGTACGCAATATAGCGAGTGCCTGCTATTTTGAGTGACAGAATGAGGCGTATGTGGGTGGTAACAGGGGAAGGTGCTTGAAAACGGGGAGTGGAGATCCGATCGCAGGCGTGCTTAAAGGTCAAAACGGGCGTTTTATGGGTGTGCATAATTAATACAGCAGCGTCAATGACCACGTCACTTGGTTTTTTTTAACTCAGAACTGCACGCAAAATAGCGGTTGAAAAAAACCAACCACAAGAATAGCGAGCAGTTCATATCCT
This sequence comes from Taudactylus pleione, assembly GCA_031769625.1. Classification (NCBI taxonomy): domain Eukaryota; kingdom Metazoa; phylum Chordata; class Amphibia; order Anura; family Myobatrachidae; genus Taudactylus; species Taudactylus pleione. Next base: position 1,308,464 of record JAUIMM010000200.1, on the reverse strand, counting down.
GTTCGATGTACTCGATTAATCTAATAAATAGCGGACATGATGTATGGTGCGAGCGGCCAGGGGGCGTTTTTATCAAATAAATGAGCGTATGTTTTGCTCGCTCGTTCAGACCTAGAGGTGTGAACAGACTGCAATGTGCGAACGGATCATTTGCATAGCCACCCCTTGTTTTTGAACGAACGAACGCAAATAGCGAACGGCTGTGAATGAGGGACATTGACTCTTTGTATAAACTTAATGTAATTGTCAATAAAAGCCTTTGACACTTATGAAATGCCTGTAATGTTACATCTGTACACCATAGTAACATCTGACAAAAAGGTCTAATAACACTGAAGCAGCAAACTTTGGGCCTGATTCAGAGCCACTCGTAAGCGGCAGCTCGTTCGCGCCGAGCGATGTTTGCCAAACTGCGCATGCGTACGGATCGATAAACGCATGCGCGAACCAGTCAGTGCGGCTGAAATTCATGTGCTCGCAAAATAGCGAATGCCTGCTAATTTGAGTGACAGGATGAGGCGTATGTGGGTGGTAACAGGCGAAGGTGCTTGAAAACAGGGAGTGGAGATCCGAACGCAGGCGTGCTTAAAGGTCAAAACGGGCGTTTTATGGGTGTGCATATTTAAAACAGCAGCGTCATTGACAACGTCACTGGGTTTTTTTTTAGCCAGAACTGCTCGCAAAATTGTGGTAGCAAAAACCAACCACAAGAATAGCGAACAGCTCATACCCTGTTCGATGTACTCGATTAATCTAATAAATAGCGGACATAACGTAGGATGCGAGCGGCCAGGGGGTGTAGTTTCCCAAAAAACGACCGCAAGTTTTGTTCGCTCGTTCAGACCTAGAGGCGTGAACAGACCGCAAACAGCGAACGGTTCATTTGAATAGCCACCCCTATTTTCTGGACGAGCAAGCGCAAATAGCGACCGGCTCTGAATCAGGCCCTTTGTGAAAACCAATACTTGTGTCATTCTCAAAACTTTTGGCCATGGCTGTATGCAAGTCAGGATGGTGTGTGGGGATGAGGATATAGGGTCTCATTCAGACCCGGTCGCAAGCGCTGAGCGCTCGCGACCGGGTCAATGTTAAGGCCCTGCGAATGCGCAGCGGCCGCACTGCGCGTGCGCAAGCCCCGGTTCAAGAGAGAAACTCACTCCGGAGCTCACTACAAAAGGGGCGGCTGTCGATGGTGATCGACAGCTCGCCCCGTTTTGTAGGCGGGGCGGGGGGGCTACACAAAATGAGGCATTCCCAAGCGAACGCCTGCCGTTTTGTGGGCGGCCGCACTGACATCCGCAGTGATGTCAGTGGGGAGTTTCCTGCTCGATCAGAGCAGGAAGCTCTATGGGGGTTGCGGTTGCAGAGACCAAACCTTAGGGTCTCGTCGCAAGCCCCAATGGTCGCAATGGTCTTGACCATCGCGACCATCACCCTGGTCGGTCGCTAAGCTGTGGGTGGTAACCCACAGCTTAGCTAGCGACCAGGAGGCCGCACATAAACAAACAAGCGGCCACCCTCACTCAGAGCGAACGATCACTTCTTGCGACCACCTCTGAATGAGGGCCATAGTGTGGGGATGAGGATGGTGTGTGGGGATGAGGATGATATGTGGGGATTAGGATATAGGACCTCATTCAGAGTCGGTCGTTGCGGCCACACGGTCGTACGCCACCGATGTTCGCTAAACTGCGTATGTGTAAAGTTCGCAATGCGCAAACTTGCTGTTACGATCAGAAATTTCTCTCTCCTTGAACATAGCCAGGTCGTTAGTTTGAGTGACAAAATGAGGCGTTTGTGGGTGGTAACAGGGGAAGGTGCTTGAAAACGGGGGAGTGGAGATCCGAACGCAGGCGTGCCTAATTATGCGAACGGCGTTTAATGGGAGTGCATAATTAACAAAGTAGTGTCATGGCACATGTGACATGGGAGGTTTTTACACTGACTTGATCGTAGTGCTTAAGAGATGGTATGGTCAACCTTAAGCTCTACAACCAGCTCCGATGGTTCCCGATCCTCTCGATTAATCCTTATATCCCAGGAGATGACGTGTGGTGTGATCGAGAAGGGGGCGTTATTTAGTCTTACGGCCGCTTCTTACCCTCGATCATTCAGCTAACGAACTCATCTTAGGACCGCAACTTGTGATCGCTTAATTTGCATATCCGGCCCCTTTCCCCTACGACCGTGCGGCCGCAACGACCGACTCTGAATGAGGTCCATAGTGTGGGGATGAAGATGGTGTGTGAGGATGAGGAAGATATGTGGGGATGAGGATGGTGTATGCAGATGAGGATGGTGTGTGGGAATGAGGATGGGAATGTGTGGGAATGAGGATGAGGATGGTGTGTGGGAATGAGGATGGTGTATGCAGATGAGATTGGTGTGTGGGGATGAGGATGGTGTATGCAGATGAGGATGGTGTGTGGGGATGAGGATGGTGTATGCAGATGAGGATGGTGTGTGGGGATGAGGATGGTGTGTGAGGATGAGGATGGTGTGTGGGGATGAGGATGGTGTGTGAGGATGAGGATATGTGGGGATGAGGATGGTGTGTATGGATAAGGATGGTGTGTATGGATAAGGATGGTGTATGCAGATGAGGATGGTGTGTGGGGATGAGGATGGTGTGTGGGAATGAGGATGGTGTATGCAGATGAGGATGGTGTGTGGGAATGAGGATGGTGTATGCAGATGAGATTGGTGTGTGGGGATGAGGGTGGTGTATGCAGATGAGGATGGTGTGTGGGGATAAGGATGGTGTATGCAGATGAGGATGGTGTGTGGGGATGAGGATGGTGTGTGAGGATGAGGATGGTGTATGCAGATGAGGATGGTGTGTGGGAATGAGGATGGTGTATGCAGACGAGGATGGTGTGTGGGAATGAGGATGGTGTATGCAGATGAGATTGGTGTGTGGGGATGTGGATGGTGTATGCAGATGAGGATGGTGTGTGGGGATAAGGATGGTGTATGCAGATGAGGATGGTGTGTGGGGATGAGGATGGTGTGTGAGGATGAGGATGGTGTGTGGGGATGAGGATGGTGTGTGAGGATGAGGATGATATGTGGGGATGAGGATGGTGTGTGGGGATAAGGATGGTGTGTATGCAGATGAGGATGGTGTGTGGGGATAAGGATGGTGTATGCAGATGAGGATGGTGTGTGGGAATGAGGATGGTGTATGCAGATGAGGATGGTGTGTGGGGATAAGGGTGGTGTATGCAGATGAGATTGGTGTGTGGGGATAAGGATGGTGTATGCAGATGAGGATGGTGTGTGGGGATGAGGATGGTGTGTGAGGATGAGGATGGTGTGTGGGGATGAGGATGGTGTGTGAGGATGAGGATGATATGTGGGGATGAGGATGGTGTGTATGGATAAGGATGGTGTGTATGGATAAGGATGGTGTATGCAGATGAGGATGGTGTGTGGGGATGAGGATGGTGTGTGAGGATGAAGATGGTGTGTGGGGATGAGGATGGTGTGTGAGGATGAGGATGGTGTGTGGGGATGAGGATATCCGGCCCCTTTCCCCTACGACCGTGCGGCCGCAACGACCGACTCTGAATGAGGTCCATAGTGTGGGGATGAAGATGGTGTGTGAGGATGAGGAAGATATGTGGGGATGAGGATGGTGTATGCAGATGAGGATGGTGTGTGGGAATGAGGATGGGAATGTGTGGGAATGAGGATGAGGATGGTGTGTGGGAATGAGGATGGTGTATGCAGATGAGATTGGTGTGTGGGGATGAGGATGGTGTATGCAGATGAGGATGGTGTGTGGGGATGAGGATGGTGTATGCAGATGAGGATGGTGTGTGGGGATGAGGATGGTGTGTGAGGATGAGGATGGTGTGTGGGGATGAGGATGGTGTGTGAGGATGAGGATATGTGGGGATGAGGATGGTGTGTATGGATAAGGATGGTGTGTATGGATAAGGATGGTGTATGCAGATGAGGATGGTGTGTGGGGATGAGGATGGTGTGTGGGAATGAGGATGGTGTATGCAGATGAGGATGGTGTGTGGGAATGAGGATGGTGTATGCAGATGAGATTGGTGTGTGGGGATGAGGGTGGTGTATGCAGATGAGGATGGTGTGTGGGGATAAGGATGGTGTATGCAGATGAGGATGGTGTGTGGGGATGAGGATGGTGTGTGAGGATGAGGATGGTGTATGCAGATGAGGATGGTGTGTGGGAATGAGGATGGTGTATGCAGACGAGGATGGTGTGTGGGAATGAGGATGGTGTATGCAGATGAGATTGGTGTGTGGGGATGTGGATGGTGTATGCAGATGAGGATGGTGTGTGGGGATAAGGATGGTGTATGCAGATGAGGATGGTGTGTGGGGATGAGGATGGTGTGTGAGGATGAGGATGGTGTGTGGGGATGAGGATGGTGTGTGAGGATGAGGATGATATGTGGGGATGAGGATGGTGTGTGGGGATAAGGATGGTGTGTATGCAGATGAGGATGGTGTGTGGGGATAAGGATGGTGTATGCAGATGAGGATGGTGTGTGGGAATGAGGATGGTGTATGCAGATGAGGATGGTGTGTGGGGATAAGGGTGGTGTATGCAGATGAGATTGGTGTGTGGGGATAAGGATGGTGTATGCAGATGAGGATGGTGTGTGGGGATGAGGATGGTGTGTGAGGATGAGGATGGTGTGTGGGGATGAGGATGGTGTGTGAGGATGAGGATGATATGTGGGGATGAGGATGGTGTGTATGGATAAGGATGGTGTGTATGGATAAGGATGGTGTATGCAGATGAGGATGGTGTGTGGGGATGAGGATGGTGTGTGAGGATGAAGATGGTGTGTGGGGATGAGGATGGTGTGTGAGGATGAGGATGGTGTGTGGGGATGAGGATGGTGTGTGAGGATGAGGATGATATGTGGGGATGAGGATGGTGTGTATGGATAAGGATGGTGTGTATGGATAAGGATGGTGTATGCAGATGAGGATGGTGTGTGGGAATGAGGATGGTGTATGCAGATGAGATTGGTGTGTGGGGATAAGGATGGTGTATGCAGATGAGGATGGTGTGTGGGGATAAGGATGGTGTGTATGGATAAGGATGGTGTATGCAGATGAGGATGGTGTGTGGGGATAAGGATGGTGTATGCAGATGAGGATGGTGAGTGTGGATAAGGATGGTGTGTATGGATAAGGATGGTGTGTATGGATAAGGATGGTGTATGCAGATGAGGATGGTGTGTGGGGATGAGGATGGTGTGTGTCGATGAGGATGGTGTATGCAGATGAGGATGGTGTGTGGGGATGAGGATGGTGTACGCAGATGAGATTGGTGTGTGGGGATGAGGATGATATGTGGGGATAAGGATGGTGTGTGGGGATAAGGGTGGTGTGTGGGGATAAGGATTGTGTGTGGGGATGATGATGGTGGGTGAGGATAAGGATGGTGTGTAGGGATGAGGTTGGTGTGTGAGTATAAGGATGGTGTATGCAGATGAGGATGGTGTGTGGGGATGAGGATGGTGTGTGAGGATGAGGATGGTGTGTGAGGATGAGGATGGTGTATGCAGATGAGAATGGTGTGTGGGGATGAGGATGGTGTGTGAGGATGAGGATGGTGTGTGGGGATGAGGATGGTGTGTGGGGATAAGGATGGTGTGTGGGGATGAGGATGGTGTGTGGGGATGAGGATGGTGTGTGGGGATGAAGATGGTGTGTGCATTTTCTGACTTCACTATTTTACCCAAAATGAGGAGATAATGCGTAAGGTCGGGCAATTGGATGGAGTTGACATCAACGGTGAAGCTATCCACATCTATTAGGATCTATCCTGGCACACTTTACAACTTCAATGAGCACTACGACCTTTGACGAATGAACTTTGCAAACGCTAACTAAAATACCATTGGGAATACCCATTTCATCTCCAAGTGACGTTCTCTGGTAAAACTCATTCCCACCACGCTCCATCTGAGCTCCCCTCATTCTGCTATGCCCTGGGCCTTTACCAAAATTGAGACACCTGAATGGAAGGATCCTCTGGCTCAGCTGGATTTACCTTCTTGCCCTGAAGAACACACCTCTTGGCAGATAGTCCAACATTCAAGATGTAGATCGAGGAACACTCCTGACTACCATGAGATGGAAGACACCTGAGGTCTTGGTGACGGAATCGGTACGATTTACCGCTGGACGCAGGGCTGGTGGTTCGAATCTCGACACCAGCATCCCGGCAGCAGTGAAAATCCTGATCATCCTAAGGTAAGTATTTGCTAACCTATCCTACCCCCTAACCCTAACCCTCCCTTAGGAGTGCCTAACCCTAATCTACCCCCCCAGTGCCTAACCCTTTCACCGGGCCCCCCAGCCGAAGCATCACCCCTGACTGCTAGTCAGCCCAGGCCGGGGATCCCAGGGGAGTTGTGGATCCTCCCATTAATGGGGCCCCCCCTCTCCAGGGCACCCCAGACCCAGGCTGATAGCCCGGGGCTATCCCCAGCACCCCTGGGCGGTGAGTGCTGGGTTGATTTGTGTTGTGTGGTGCACATGAATATATAAATATTGACTTTTTCAGTAGTATTACAGGTCCCAGCAGGCATCCCCCGCATACTGGCACTTGGAGAACCACAAGTACCAGCAGACGGGGCAGTAAGGGCCTGCTGGTACCTATAGTACCCCTGCAAAATAAATATTAAAATAAAACAGACAGACACCGTTTTTTAAAATATTTTATTTAGCGGAACCTTCACCTGGGGGGGCTGCAGCCTTAAGCTCTTTTACATGGCTGCCACTTCCCCCAGGACTTCTATGGTGTTTTCACCTGGAGGGCGACAGCCTTTAAGCGTTTTTTCCTGGCCATCACCCATCCAGGGCTTCCGCGGCATCTTCTGTCTTCGGCAACTCTTCTCTGCTGCCTCCCCGCCACCGACTGAGTGCACAGCAGCTCGCGCTGGCAGTATTTAAGCCAGCCGAGGAGGAGGGGCGATGACGTCGCGAACCATGATTGGCTCACGGTGGCCATCTTTGAATTTCAAAAATGGCGCTGAGGTGCCATTTTTGAAAAGGACACGCTCGGTTCTCACCATTGAATTCATTGGCTGAGAGGAACTGAACCGCTCATTGGCTGAGAGGCAGAAGGCTCGCCTCTTTCAGCCAATGAGTGCTCCGCACCGGGATTTCTTGACTGAAATCCAGCGGCGGACCTGTCATTTGGGTATTAGTGTCCTTAGAGGACACTACTAATGTCCGTGGGTTCGGAAAATTCGTTTGTTTTTTTTGCCAAGACCCAGGATTTGCCTACTTTGCAACGAAGAGGACAGATCCACGCATAGGAGAAGGTTACTATGAAATTTTTTATTACAGGCACACCATTGGATTACCTAGTGGAGAATAGGACAGATTGGCTTCAGGGATACATAGGTGAGTATGTGAGATAGTGTATACATGTGTGAGTACATGTGTGTGTAAATGTATGTTTTAATAAAATTATACTTTTCTACGGTGTGTGTTGTGTGGTTTTTTAATATTGCATTTTTTGTGGAACTACAGCTACTAGCAGGCCCATAATGCCCTGCATGCTGATACTTGTGGTCCTCCAAGTACCAGGATTTCTGGCGTCTGCACCTGGCGGGCGCCAACCCGCCAGGGCTTCAGCATATTCGCCTAGTGGGCGGCAGCCTGTGTTAGCTATTTTACATGGCCGCCACCCACTAGGACTTCCGGTGTCTTCGCCTGGCGGGAGCCAACCCGCCAGGGCTTCGGCATCTTCACCTGGCAGGCGGCAACCCACCAGGGCTTCGATGTCTTCACCTAGTGGGCGGCAGCCTGTGTCAGCTCTTTTACGTGGCTGCCTCCCACTAGGACTTCCGGCATCTTTGCCAGGTGGGTGCCAACCTGCCAGGGCTTCGGCATCTTCACCTAGTGGGCAGCAGCCTGTGTTAGCTCTTTTACGTGGCCGCAGCCCACTAGGGCTTCTGGTGTCTTCACCTGGTGGGCGCCAACCTGCAAGGGCTTCGGCGTCTTCACCTAGTGGGTGACAGCCTGTGTCAGCTCTTTTTCATTGCTGCTACCCACTAGGACTTATGGCGTCTTCACCTGGCGGGTGCCAACCCACCAGGGCTTCTGGCGTCTTCACCTGGGAGGTGGCTGCCACCTCCCCAGGGCTTCCGGTGTCCTCTTCATAAGTGCTGGGTCCCTCAGCTGCCACCTCCGATGATGTAAGGAGCTGTGATCGGCTTGCGGCGGCCATCTTTGAAATTCCAAGTTGGCCGCCGCGAGCCAATAATGGCTCACAACGTCATCAGTGGCGGCACCCAGCAGCTGTGGGACCCGGCGCCTGTGCGGGTGGCTTCCCGAGAGTCCCCCTATTGCACAGTCTGCCGAAAATTCACAAAAGATTGGATAATCCACCAGGGAGGCCAATTGTTTCAGCTCGTGATTCATTATTAAGCAATGTTTCCAAATACTTGGATTTTTATTTGCAGCCATGCGTACAGGCAGAGGCTGTATATCTCAAGGATACCACAGATTTCCTAATAGAATTAAATAACTTGGGTACATTACCAGATAAGGTGTGGATGTGTACACTGGATATTACTAGCCTATACACGAACATCCCACACGGAAGGAATCTGGGCTACTAGGAAACTTATTGAAAATAATCCCCTATATACAGGCCCCGATGTGAACGTGTTCTTGACATTATTGGAAATGGTGCTGATGAAAACTTATTTCTACTATAATGGGAAATTGTATCTCCAATGTAACGGATGTGCAATGGGTTCTCATGTAGCCCCCACTTATGCAAATACCTAAATGTGTTCAGTTGAAAGAGAACAGTTCTTCACTACAGACGTCAGATAATTAATCATTTTCTACAAGAGATATATAGATGAGGTGATCATATTGTGGGGAGGTAATTTTGAAGAATTCCAAAGCTTAATGGAAGGTATTAATGGACAGGATTGTCCTATTAAGTACACACACAACATGAGTGTTGAATCCGTTACATATCTAGACGTGAGAATAGCAATTGAGAATATTAGAAGATCTACGAGCCTTTTCACAAAACCAATGGACAGGAATACGCTCCTATGGGCAGAAAGCCATCACCTTGCCACCACTAAGATAGGTCTTCCCTTTTCTCAATATCTAAAATTAAGAAGAATAACGAGTGAAGAAGAACAACCCAAAATAGATCTGGATAAGATGACAAGTAAATTTATAGAACGTGGATATAAAGAGACTTTCCTAAATGACGCAACTGTGATACAGGCGACTACAAAATCTCTTTGGCCCATTATACAAGCAGATAAAGATCTAAAAGGTCTGAAAAGAATGCAACCAAGACCGTGTCATAAAAGAGGAAGGAACATACGTGATTGGACTGTACACACAGACATAACGGAACATCTAACCACCTGTGATATATATTTATATCCAATAGTATTTGTGACAATTTTTTTGTTTACATTGCTTCTAAATGAGCGTCCAATCTTCCACCCATATGATTAGGAGAAATGTAGTACAATATGATGTTACCTATTGAAGAATTTGCTATGTTGTGACAAAATAACTTACTGTTTTAATATCTTCTTAACTTTTTGAAGGGTGACGGGTAACATCACTTTCTGTTGACGCTGTGTGGCCATGGCAATGGAGGGAGTGTTGCTAAATGGACAGGTCTCTCAGCCGGAAGTCCTACAGCCACAACCGGAGGTGCCAGGAGCCGATCAGCGTCTTGTTCACGAGGTGTTTAATGAAAAGATAAGCTTGTTTTATTGTTGTAATGACTGAGGAAGAGGAATAAACCTCTAAACGTTGCAGAAAGTGCAGACTGAGGGCCTGATTCAGACCCGCTCGCAAGCGGGTCGATGGCCATGCAGTGCGCACGCGCGGTGGTTGCGCACAGCGCGACCCCCGGAGCAAGCGAGAAATCACTCGCTCCGGCGCTCGCATCCAAAAGGGGAGGCTGTCGATGTTGATCGACAGCTTGCCCCGTTTGGTAGGCGGGTCAGGGAGGGTGGCTTGCCAAATGAAGGCGTTCCCGAAAGAACACCTGCCATTTGGGGGCGGCCCCACTGACAGTGGTGAGCTTCCGGCTCTATTAGAGCCAGAAGCTCACTGGGGCTTGCGGGAACGGGTTTTGTTGCAAGCCCGATGGTCGCGACCATCACCTGGCCGCTCGCAAAAGCTGTGGGTGTGAGCGGCTCTGAATCAGGCCCCGAGAGTCTTATTTACATCATCTATGCAAAGTCCACTGAGTGCCGCAGAATAGCGCTTCATATATATATATATATATATATATATATATGAGTGACAGCACGCCCCCTTTGGTGGGCGTGCCAGGGGCGTTGCTGCCCAGACGGAGGCGTTCCCATGGGAACGCCTACCGTCTGGGGCCGGCCCCACTGACATCACAAGTGATGTCAGTGGGAGTGCTTTTGGCTCTGATAGAACCAGAAGCACTCCAGGGCTTGCGGCAATGAGACCCTACCGCAAGGGTCTCATCGCGACCATCTTTTTGGCCGCTCGCTATAGCTGTGGGTGGTTACCCAAAGCTATGCGAGCGGCCAGGAGGCCCCTCTAAAAACTAAGAGGGACGGCCCTGATTCAGAGCGAGCGCTCTGTCATAGCGTCCGGCTCTGAATCAGGGCCTCTGTTTCCTAGCTGATTAACTGGAGATTTTCTGGTAACTGAAAATGATTCAATTGTTCTAGGGGGCATCTAGTGTCTGGAAATTACAAACCTGCCACAACAAACCTGAATATCAGTGGTGCTATGCCCAATATTCAGTAGATACTACCATAGGGCTGCAAACCCAATACTACAAAAAATCTTTTTAACATTATTTATATAAAACACACTTTTCACAGTAAATATTATATCACCGTTAATTGCAGAAGTTTCACTCTAAATGCATAAGACTTTTTCACCCTTATTCTAGGATTCAGACCCGTTCGCAAGGCTGCGTTCGCACGCAGCCTGCCGATGTTTGCAATCTGCACATGCGTACAAGACTAGTACATGCAATTGGGAAGCATTCACAGTCTGTACACAGACACACTGCAAACATGAGTGACAGGACGTGTCATTTGTGGGTGGTGACAGGGGGTGGTCAGTGGTAACGGGGGTGTGGTGGTGCGAACGCAGGTGTGTCTGTGCATTGGAACGCCATTTCAGGGGCGTGCATAATTAAGACGCATAATCAGCGTACACGTCACAGGGCTGAATTACACACAGCAGCACTCGCAGTGCTTGCGGTAGGGTATGGTCAGCCACAAGTGCTGCGTATGGGTCCGATGTTACTCGATGTTACCGATTGTTTAAGACACTTCCTGGAGATGATGAATGTTACTAAGGGACAGTGGGCGTTTTGTGTCAGGTTGGTGGGCGTCGAAATACATACCGCGATCGCACGGCAAGACACAGTGGGCGTGCTAATGTCTTGCTAGCGATTGTGGGATTTGCATACTTTGGCTGCTGACGCCTGCGTGCGAACGCATCCTAGCGAGCGGGTCTGTATCAGGCCCTGAGTTCGATTGTGTATCCTTATAGTGGATCTCAGAGCCTCTTTACCCTACGCATTTTGGACCTCATTCAGAGTCGGTCGTAAGCGGCCACTCGGTCGTACGCATCCGATGTTTTCAAACCACGCATGCGTACGGTTAGTTGTGCGCATGTGCGTACGAGACATTGCGATCCAAAATGCTGTCGATCGTATGGCTTATGAGCAGGAAGTGGCTTCCAGGAGTTGATTGACATGAAAGGCCGTTTGTGGGTGGTGACGGGGGTGGTGATCTGAAAACACAGGCGTTCCTCACCATTTTCAGGGCGTTTCAGGGGCATACATAAATTTCCTGCTACGACTGACATAGAAGGCCGGAAGTAGTAAAACGTCACTCTGCGAAAAGGTTAGAGGCCTGGCTGATCGTACAGCTTAAGGTAGGGTACGTGCTCTCTCAAGCCCCAGAGTACAATCGATACTATCGAATGTTACTGATGTTCGGAGTGATGTTTCTATTTTGAGCCACACAATGCAAGCAGCTAATATTCGTTTGTTGTAGCTAATAACACTGCTAATTGGCATGTAATTGATTCAGCTGCATTTGCATTAGCGAATAATAAGAATAAATACATTTCATGGGGATGGCTTATTCTATGAGGTTTTTTGGTAATTTTTGGAGTAATTTACACACAACACAAGCGGCTGCAACCATCATAACATACAGCGACTGACAATGACTAGCTAGAGGAGGTGCATTGTTCACGTATGGGCGCCACTTTGGTTGCGACCGACCGGCCGTGCGATGGCTTCCTTTTTCAGTTTTGCGGTCGTTAGGCGTACGACCGAGCGTCCGCTTACGACCAACTCTGAATGAGGTCCTTTGTCTCCTTACGTGACTTCATTGGGCCAGCGGATAGCAAATGGTCCTTACGGAATTATATAGCAATTTTACACATGAACAGCACAGAGACCTAGTTTATTTATTAAATGAAAGGGGATGTAGTCCAAAGGTCGACAATGACAATGTTAGGCTGCAGACAGGGGGAAGTTAGGGTTAGGCTATGGGGGGGAGGTTAGGGTTAGGCTGCAGGCAGGATGGTTACTGTTAGGCTGCGTGGGGGGAGGTTAGGGAAAGGCTGCAGACAGGAGGGTTAGGGCTAGGCTGCAGGCGGGATGGTTAGGCTGCGGAGGGAGGTTAGGGATTGGTTGCGGGGGGAGGTTAGGGATTGGTTGCGGGGGGAGGTTAGGGTTAGGCTGCGTGGGGGGAGGTTAGGGAAAGGCTGCAGACAGAAGGATTAGGGCTAGGCTGCAGGCGGGATGGTTTGGCTGCGGGGGGAGGTTAGGGATTAGTTGCGGGGGTAGGTTAGGGTTAGGCTGCAGGCGGGATGATTAGTGTTAGGCTGCGTGGGGGGAGGTTAGGGAAAGGCTGCAGACAGAAGGGTTAGGGCTAGGCTGCCGGGAGAGGTTTGGGTTAGGCTGCAGGCATGATGGTTAGTGTTTGGCTGTGTGGGGGAGGTTATGGAAATTCTGCGTGGAGAAGTTAGGGTTAGGCTGCAGGGGGAGCTCAGGGATTGGCTGTGGGGGGAGGTTAGGGAAAGGCTGCAGATGGGAGGGTTAGGGCTAGGCTGAGGGGGAGGTTATGCTGCGGGCGGGATGGTTAAGGTTAGACTGTGGGGGGAGGTTAGGGTTAGGCTGCGGGCAGAAAGGTTAGTGTTAAGCTGAGGGGGAGGTGAGCCTGCAGGCGGGATGGTTAGGGTTAGACTGTGGGGGTAGGTTAGGATTAGGCTGCAGACGGGATGGTTAGGGTTATGCTGAGGGGGGAGGTTAGGCAGCCTGGCCTGCAGATAAGAAATCCCATCATTATGGTTTAGCATCCCTCACAACTATGCGTCACTCCCCAGCCAGATCATTCTGTTTAGCCAGTCCTAAGTCTGCTTCATGTTGATCTGACCCTGCATTACTCATTGATATCTGGGGCTTAATTTAATAAACAGCATTTTGGTGTGGACTAGAACCCAATGTGGATTGCCGGTGGTTTTACTGTCTGGTTGCTAGCATTTACTAATGGGAGGTGTTGATGTCTGAACATAATCTCATACTTGCCTACTTTCTGTTTTGCCTCTCTGGGAGAAGCCCTGAGAGGAGATGCAGGTGGGTGGTGATGGGAGGGAGGGGCCAGACTATCTGCACCATTAAGCCCCGCCCCATCGCAGTAAAATGTCATGAATCCCACATATATAAATAGGGGGTGGGGCCAAATGACGTGATTCTCATAGAACTGCTGCAGCCACCGGATCACTAATCTGGTTTCCCGCTCCATGATCCAGCTCTGAGATAGACCGCCTCCAGCCGCAGCTTCTTCTCATCTCCGAATTTAGAGTAAAGGAAATAGAGAGCACTGAACAGAGGTAAAATATTTAATAATCACTTCCAAGAAGATAAAATCATATGAAATAGCAGCTAGCATAATAAGCGTGTGGTTAGTTGAAAAGTATCTCATGTACTCCACATACAGCCAAGAGCGTTTGTAATTAAACTTTAGCTGGTTAGTGAGTAGTAATGTCTCAAGAATACTGGTCAGGAGTCTCTGAACTCCCTCACAGGTGTTTGCTGCCTGACCGCTGATCTTGTGGACCTGGTTTTGAGTCCCAGAAGCCACGTGATTGGTGTCAGCTCTATGCAAAGCCACAGGCTCAATTTCTGGCCTGCTGCGGATGTGGCTGACTCGCCCGTCCCTTCCGCTGCCCCCTTGGCTTTCCTGATAATCGGCGGCTCCCGGGGGTGCTCTGGACATGCCTTAGCCTCTCCTCAGCGACCCACTTACCTGGTCTCTCCACTGCTGCACGACTGCTTGGACTCCTCTGGTTGGTGGTCATCTTGGATCCCAGAGGCTCTCAGCTCTATGTGGAGCGTTTTCTATGCTGCAGTAGGTGGGTGTCCTATGTATGATTGGAAAGGTCTTCAGCTGCGGAGGGGTTCTAGAGAACCTGTCAGGTCACTGAAGAGACCATGTAAGCTGTAGCACACTATGTCTCCCTGCTAAAAAGCTCATTGTGATGACTCTGATGCCCCTTCTGAAATTAATCAACATGCAGATCTAATCCTTCCTCCTCAATGTAACCACTAATCACAAATTGAACCCCCACCATTGCCTATATCTATATGACACTCCAAATTAGAATCGCTACTTCATTGGATAATTTCCCTATGGCTCCGAAAAGAATAAAAGCAGCCAAATCAGCCCCACCTGTCCACTTTTTTGGATCCTCCTCTACATCTACTAAAAGTCGTCCTCAACAATCGCCACCTGAGTTGGCTACTTCTTCAAAGACCTCATCTAAACAAGTGCGTAGCCCTTCTCTGCCTTCCCAGGAAGACATGGACTCTCAGGATGGTCCTGTTACCTTGCGATCTATCCGTACTATGCTAACTTCATTTAAGATGGAAATAACTAAAATCTACCATCCAATCACTAAGAGCTTATATAAATTGGAGATCATACCGACCATTTGGAATAAAAATGGAAGAACTGGTAGCTTCACATAATGACCTAATCTCAGCAAATGATTCCTTGCAGGAAGACTTAGTTTCTATGCACGACAAGGTGACCAACTTGGAAGACCACTCAAGACGTAACAACATTAAAATAAGTGGCATTCCGGATTCCGTTACAAATGCTGAGCTTTATGAATATGCTACGGAAATTTTCCAGAAACCTCTTCCTAACGCCTCGCCTTCAGATCTCCTTATTGACAGAATCCACAGATTACCGAAAACCAAACAAGCTCCAGCCCAATCACCTAAAGATACTCTTCTTAGAGTGCACTTCTTCCATATTAAGGAACGTATCCTTAAGGCTGCTCTTCCTTCCTCCTCTACAGTAGAATGTCTGGTCAATCTCCAACTTTTCCCCGACATCTCTCCAGCGACACTTGCAAAAAGGCGCCTTTTCCACCCGATTACATTGGCCTTACGTAAAGGAAATGTGCAGTATAGATGGGGATTCCCAAATAAACTGATTGTAACAAGAAATGGTTCATATACGATCATACACTCCCCAGAGGATGGTCCAGCTATTCTTCAAAACTGTGGTATTTCTATTGATAACTCTACCAATATACCTCCTAAGCCTAGACCCCAAGACTGGTCCTCTGTGCCGAAGTGATTCCTCGAGGTGAAGTATCCCTACAGTTACTGGATGTCATTCTACCATCCAACATGTTATTTAGATATCTGTTACTTAATATGATCTTTTTGTTTTGTTTTTTTCTTTTTCATACCTGTAATTATTATGTAATTTAGGCTTATTGTCATATGAAGTACTATATATAGGGTTTTTTGATTAGCCTATTTATAGCTGATTATATATATCATATCTCTGCAGTTGTATCACAGGTTTGGTAGCAGAAGCAAATTTGCAGTGTCAGTGGTAGATTGATAAGTAGGTACATAGATAAATGGTGGACTGTGTTTAGATAGTCTTCCCTTTATTTTGGGAGCTGTTCCTTTTCTTTAATGTCTTTTATCGCTTTAGTGGTTACATTATATTATTATATTATATTTTCTTACTTTATATGTGGTACTAAATTTTGCTCTGTTAGCTAACTATTTTATTAATATTACAATTGAAGGAATTATAAGTAGTAAGGGGTATTGTGTGGGTTTTCCATTTGGGCTTATGCCCCCATACCTCCAATGTTTCTGTCATGTTTTGTTTTAATGACAGAAGCTTTAGCTCCTCTATGGATGCCATTTCAGTTTGTACTTACCTTTTGTTTTCTGTGATTTTATTTTATTTTTTGTGTATTTTTTTTTATTTTTACTATGTACACACTTTATGTACTATCCATTCTTGTGCGAGTTTGACCTTAGCCGAATCACATCACACCTATCCGATTCTTTCCCATGGTAAATTTATTAAGTATCAATGTTAAGGGACTTAATTCGCCTCATAAGAGACATCTTGCATTAAAATACTTCTCAGATCAGAGGACTGATGTAGAGGCAATTCAAGAGTCGCATTTCCCATTACATTCCACCCCCCAGTTTACTCATAAAGCTTTCCCAATATGTTAAACCTCTTGCAGTCCATTTAAAAGAAATGGAGTAGCCATACTTTTAAGCAGATCTTGTCCTTTTACATTGGAGAGCAAATGGGTGGATTGTGGTGGTAGATACCTTATCTTGGTAGGGAAGATCGGGACTAAATACATCACCCTTGTGTCACTGTATGCTCCTAATACCTGACAACCTAGCTTTCTTAAAAAGTTTTTACTAAAACTACAGGAGACTAAAAAGGAGCTATATTTATTATGGGAGACTTTAATATTGCACCCGATCCTAAATTGGATAAATCTTCTTCCCTTGATAAACAATCACTTAACGTGGCCCATTCTCTAGTTAATTCTTTTTCACATTTATTGGCTGAATTTGATCTCTATGACGTATGGTGGGTCAAAAATCCAGGAACACGCAATTACACCCTTTTCTCCGCACTTCACAAATCATACTCTAGAATAGATTTGCTCTTAACTGACAAATGGTCTTTTCAGTATATTCCTCAGATCAATATATTACTAATTACTTGGTCTGACCATGCCTCCTTGTTATGGTCTTGGATCCCTATTCCTACGTCTCCCCACTTTAGACCTTGGCGTTTACAAGAGTATATCCAATTAGATGATGAAGGCTCGCGTATTCTGAAGGATGCGCTGACTTCTTATGTAGAAATAAATTCTCCCAATGATACTTCGGCCACAAATCATTGGTGTGCACTTAAGGCAGGTATGAGGGGTGCTGCTATTCAAGCCGCAGTCAAGATTCGGAAAACTAACCAAGAAGTACATCTCGCATATCAATCTGATCTATTAAAATTAGAAACACAACATAAACAACATCCAAAGGACTCTCTTGTTCTTTGTGCTTTACTTGAGGCCAGAAAGAAACTAAATAATTGACACCTCTCCTAAATCCAACGTGCTATCACTAAATTAAATCAGAAATTTGACTCTCTTGGGAATAGAGCTAATAGACTGCTGGCTCACAAACTTAGAGGAAAAAACGCAATTAATAGAATCAAAAGTCTTTCTAGCCCTAATGGAACCCCAATCTCAAATCCTAAAGATATTGCCCAACAATTTGCTTTATATTATGAAAAATTTTATAATCTTTCTCAAAATACCTCTATACCACAGCATTCTGAATCTGTGATCAACTCCTTTCTAGACTCTGTTAATCTTCCATGTCTGTCATCTCTAGAAGCAGAAGCTCTATGTGTTCCCTGGAATGATAGTGAAGTACTAAGAGCAGTTAAATCCCTTAAAAGAGATAAAGCACCTGGCCCAGATGGCTCATTAACAGTTTTTATACACACTTTCAAACTTTTAACTCCTATTTTAGTAAATTTATATAATGATGTCTCTAATAATCCATTTCCTAAAGAAACGTTAGAAGCCCAAATCATCACCATATTGAAGCCTGGCAAGGACCCGACACTATGCCCAAATTATAGACCGATAGCTCTATTAAATTTGGATATTAAATTATATGCAAAATTAATCGCTAATAGATTAAATCCTATTCTTCCTAACTTAGTGTCTCTAGATCAGGTGGGCTTCACCATGGGGAGACAAGCCCCAGATAATACCAGAAGAGTCTTTTCCCTCCTGGAATCCCAAGCTGCTTGTTCCGTGCCTATGGTTTTATTATCTCTAGATGCAGAAAAAGCCTTTGACAGGCTCCACTGGCTCTTCCTATCTCGGGTTCTTGCCAAGTTTGGTTTTTCTGGCTAGTTTTTGAGAGCTATACTGAATCTTTACACTGTCCCTTCGGTGATCCTGCAATCTGGTTTCATCCCAGTGATCCTGCAATCCGATATCCTGCACTATCGGTTCCAGTCTGATAACTTGCACCATTGGCTACAGTCCGATACCTGATACCATTGGCTCCAGTCTGATACCTGATACCATCAGCTCCAGTCTGATAACCAGCACCATCGGTTCCAATCCAATACCTGATTACATCCATTCTGGTTATTAATTCCTAATAGTCGCTAGTCGCTATGTAGTGTTGCAAGTCGCTTTCCAGTCCAATCGGTGGTTCCAAAGCACAAAAAGTTATTTATGTAAAGAAAACGTATGCATGCGCTACTGGTCCCAGTATGCAGTCCTTCAATCCTGAATCCTGCGGTCACCCAAAATGGAGAATGACTGAACACTGAGCCCAGCACACAGCATATATACAGTACAGGTTACAAGAATAACAAAGGGACAAGTTGGCATGTTTTCATTGGTTCTTGCATATGGTCAATCTGGTCATAGGTCAGTTCATATGGTGTCATCAGAGGTATGGCTCGGTTTTCCAACAGCTTCTTTGTGTAACTTCCCTCCGAAGAACTAGTTTAAATTGGCTAAAAACACTGCATACAGAGAATAGCATTCTAAACAATAACTCCCGATAATCCATAACTAGCATTCGCAACATGCGAATCCTTCGCCAATAGAAACGGATGTCTGCAAATCAACAGGGATTTAGTATAATACCAAACATTATATGTCCACTGTATTCTAAACCTTAGATCTCGTTTAAGCACATATTACATCATAATTATTAGCAAACAAAACCTCTCATAACTCTGGTTATTAACTATAATGTGTGGGAACCATCTTGCACATATGCGTCCGCATATGTTTGTCTGTGTGTTGAAATAGCAAAGATGTGTCGGTATGTATGTGACTATATACAAATGAGCGTCCATGTGTAAGTATGTGCATACGCATATGAGCGTCCGTGTATATATGTACATATACTCATTTATACTGTATGTGAGTGCATTATGTGCATCAGTGTATGTGTGTTGTGAATACACAGCTTAGCGCATCGGATTGTGCAGGGCAAAGTAGCGTCGTGGAAACACATCATTAGACCATAGACTATCAGATCGTCAGATAATAATTGCACATCGATCATAACCAATTATTTGACTTTGACAGTCCACCCTTTAATAGCAAACAAACTATCACCTTCTATTCTTAACCTACTTAGTCATGCATAATAAATTATTATTCAATGTTCTGGATGGTGTGACACAATTTGGTCACTTAACCGTCAATAATGTGTTTCAAGAAAGGGTAAAACAACCCTTATATGCACTCAGCGGATCTATAGGGGACCATTGGTAAGATGTGGGACCTCATTGAACCTATAAAGGAAGTTCGGGGGGGAACTGAGACTACATTATCTAGGATGTTTAACGGAACATTTACAATATTTTATCATACATGACCAAGCCTATTCACATGTTATTATCTGATGGTATATTCAATTTCAGGATTTTAATGCAGTTCTTCATTAACCTTAGTACCTATACCACCACCACTCACCACCATCATGATCTCATTTTCAGGATTAACCTTGGTGTTACATTTTCCACATTTTACCACAGTAAGAACACATCTGACACATAAACCAATTACTAAGATGACAACAAGCATAAGAATAAGGAGCTTACCTACACTAGCAACCATCTCCTGTACCCACTCTCCCAGACCGGTGAACCATTTTACAGGGTTTAACCACGAGAACCATTTCTCTACCTTTACCTCAGTCTCACACAAGGAAGTATTATGGTCCTTCTGAAATTCCCACTTCAGTTGTAAGATTTCATCCATTTTCCGGTCTATCACCTCTTTGGGGTCATCAGTATTATTGGTGATGTACATGCAACACTTGACACCAAATTGGGTGGCCAAAGTCACACAATATCCACCAGTAACAGCTGTCAGGTAATTTAACAATAACCTATGTTGTACCAATTCCTTTTTATAAGCCTGTAGCTCCCTATCCACATACCTGAAAGTGTCATCATACATCTCGGTGATGTTGTCTATTAATTTAGCCAGGTCTTGGATGTATCTAAAATTAAAGTTCCCCGAGTGATCCTGGTGGGATCTAATGCTACCAAAATTTGGAAGCCAGTTGTTTCACTAATCACCTTTTGTCACGATGTTCATACTGTGTGTGTATGTACAGGGGTGGTGCAGTTTTATGGATACCAATCATTTCATCATGTGTAAGGTCATGATTTCTGGGACCAATTTACCTATAAAACATAAACCCTTGGAACTCGGAGATAACCATGAATAAGCCCTCCTTCCACAAACATAGTATACATTATCTGGGAGCACATATGGTATATTACGATCCTGCACAATATCACATAGAGTTTTAACAAAACTACCTATGCCTATTGTCATCTGCTCAAGACACGTTTCAGCCTTAATAACATTTTGACAATACCCCATAGGAACTTTTCCAATAGACACCACATTCGGTTTGTTCCTACGTCCTCACCTCTGGTTTTGTCACTACTGGTGTGGCGAGCCATTGTCTGAACCAATACATCTGCTTCCCAATTTGCCAGTCTTTCTATGTATGAAATGTTCAGACACAGCAAACAACAATCTATGGAGTATCGGAGCACCTTTAAACTAGGGGACCTGGTAATGTTATACTTCCCTTCTATGGACCTCCCTCCCTGTAATTCAAGGACCTCAGAGAAATTTAATGGGAATGGTACTAATCCTACATTATGTTGTCCCTGAGGTACATGAGTGCACACCCAACATTCAGTCTGGTTTAAGACCTTACCCACTAAGGAATGGTAATCCTCTAAAGGATGCTTGCCCAAATACAGATTACTCTTGGACTGGCATTGTTGGATGCATTTCTCATCAACTAGGGACCCACAGTACTCGCAAATACAATATTCATCAGACAATAACCCCTCACACTGTCTCCGAGTTCCATGGCTAACAGATCTCTTAACAATTCCTAAACTGGGTTTGACCATAGGTTGCCCTGTTTGTTTTATTGCTCTCTTCTCTGACTCCACTCCATCGACATCACTATCGGCCTCCCTCTCCGTCATCTGTCCTCCATCACAGAAGCAGGAAATCCCGAAACAAATAAGGATGAGGAGAACCCTCGAAGGAGGTAAGGACACAAAAACAGCCCGCCACTCCATTGCTGGAATAGTGGTCTGCACATGTCTCTGGCTCAGGTGTTTTCACTGCAATCTCTAGATCTCCCGGAACAGGCTCGCAATCGACAGGTCCACGTTATCTGTCTCAACTCCGCCTTGTATCTCCTTTGGGTGGTTGACCTTTCTGCAGTGAGTGGAATGGACCCAGGTATCTTTCCGCTACCCCCAAAGATGTGGCACTGGTCATCAACCCCTGGCAAGGGCCTTCCCAACGATCTGTTAAACAACATTTTCGATGAAAATCTCCAAAGAATGAAAATATCCCTAATCTGGGAAATTCTAAAATTTCCAACCTTCAAATACCCATGTAACACCCCCCCCCTTTTCTCCTGACAATAATCTGTGTATTGTTGAGGAGAATCAGAGAACTCTTGGGCGCTTTGTGTATGTTATCCTTTCTACATACTGAATTCTTTAAACCATACGAGCCATAACAATTACTGTATTTTTTTCTCGTCTGTCTATCTCTCTTTTCTCTTTTACTGTGTTTTGCTTGTGCAATATATGAAGTGATTTTTTCAATTTAAATGTGGGAGCCCCACTCCAGGTCTACTATCATACTTGTCATGCCATAAATTTTCTGTATTTCAAAATATTATAGCAGGTGACCGCAATATTTTTTCCTCTCTTATAGGTCGCTCAGTGTGGAATGGATAAATACTTTGATAAGTTAACAAACCCCGGTGATATATCACAGGAAACTCCATCAAAAATGGGCAGAAACAGAGGTACAAACAACAAAGCCTCATCCTCACAAGGGGCTTCAGGTCCCTCGAATACCTCAGATACTGCCCACTCAGAACAGGGAGTTGTTGTGGCTCCTGCGTCAATCGCTGAGATGGTGGAGGCGATGACCAAGGCTTTTCTTCCCCAAATCAACAAACAATTCGAAACTATGCAAGCCTCATTAGATGTGGCTATGACCAAAGTAGACTCTAATACCTCCCGTATTTCTGGTCTTGAACAACGTTTGAGTCACACGGAGGACACTATACACTATTTACAAGCCACTATTGAAGCCCAAACCCAAAACTCGATCTCTGAAAAATTAGATGATCTTGAAAATAGGAATCGAAGAAATAATTAGCGTTTTATTGGAATCCCCGAATTAGTAAAAAACCCACACTTAATTGATTATCTCAGTACTAAACTACCTCGTGCTCTAAACATATCTACAGACCCCATCCCACCTCAAATTGAAAGAGCACACCGTTTAGGCCTGGAGAGAGATGGAGTCAATGACCGCCCACGTCCTGTAATAGCCAGGTTCTTAGATTTTAGGGTTAAAGAAAAAATTTTGGCAGCTGCCAGAAAAACCCCCCAAATAATAATAGAAGACCACCGTGTGTTAATCTTCCAAGATTTCTCGGCTTCGGTGGCACAGAAAAGGAAGGCCTTTTCTCCAGTTTGTCGTCACTTAGTGGAGAATAATCTTCGATTCGCTCTTCTTTTCCCGGCAAGACTTCGAGTTGACATAGATGGTCAAACAAGGTTTTTTACAGATCCACATAGAGCTAAGGCTCACTTTTTGCATTATCCTACCCCCCCCCCGCGGTCACCTGCTCATCGCCCTGAAGTTTAACCTGGTTTACTATTACTCAGTATGATATCATATATTGATTTGTGATTATACTTGTATTAGATCTCTGGAGGTTGGGGACCTGGAGTGTTCCCACTTCATATTCTATACACTGGTTTTAACTAGTGTGTCAATACTTCGTAAATTTAATGCTTTCTTGTTATTATCATTGTTAATTTTCGTTTCTTTCTTCATACTCGAAAGAGACACTTCAATTTTTTTTTTGGTTGGAAAAATAGAAAATTGCTTTTTTCAGAGACATGTCCATTTTATTGCTTATGTAGTATATATTTTGTGGATTCAACTATGGTATTATTGTTCGATTTTTTTCTATGGAATTTTAATGTTATGAAGGTGAAGCGTTGTGTTGGCTCTATGTCATGGCTGAATCTCCTCGCAGGCTGGGACGGGGAGAGGCCTTACTGTACATTATTAATCTTTGATAGCTATTTCCCCTCTCGAGGTATAGGATGACTTCCTGTTCTTTGGAGCGGGACCCGTCATCTTTGCCTCAGAGCTCGGGCCTTGATATAGTCTCGTGGAACGTGGGAGGACTTAATTCAGCTATTAAAAGGAAAAGAATTGCCACACATTTAAAGCGTTATAAGGCACAGATAGTATTTTTGCAGGAAACTCACTGGAGGGCTGGAGATGACTCTGCTCTGAGGGATGGATGGATCCAGGAATGTATTTCTGCCCCCTTTCGCACCAAAGCTAGAGGAGTTGCAATATTATTAAGTCGTTCATTACAATACCAAATATTAGACCAATTTTTAGACCCAGAGGGTAGATTTATCCTTTTAGACATACTTATCTATGGGGTTAAATATACTTTATTGAATGTTTATGCTCCCAATAATCCTGCTGAATTTTTGCTAGATCTGTCCCAATTTTTAGCTCAGCGAGACACCCCAGGTCTGGTGGTGGGGGGTGAGTTTAATACGGTGACTGATCCATTACTTGATAAATCTCCGCCCCCTACCTCTTTGCGAAGCTCTGCCTGGCAACATTTAACTAGATTTATGTCATCGTGTGACTTGGTCGATCCTTGGCGTATCCTTAATCCCACCGATCATTCTTACACCCACCTCTCTGCGGTCCATCGCTCCCTATCGCGGATTGACTGTATATTAATAGGAGAATCCTTATTCTCTTATGTACAAAATGCGACCATAGAAGATATCGTAATTTGAGACCATGCCCCTATAAGCATATCTTTATGTTACCACTCCCCCATCTTGTCCTCACGCCTTTGGAAATTCCCTTCTTACCTATCAAACTCAGAAGATTTTAGAAACTACCTCACCTGTAAGTGGAACGACTATTTAGACGACAATATTGGTCACTGGGATACCCGAATTCTGTTTTGGGAAGCATCCAAAGTAGTGATGCGGGGCCATATTATCAGCTACCTTGCTAAAAAACAACGAGAAGAAAGAGCTCGCTATGCTTCTTTGCAGAGAACTATGGCCTCGGCTTTTCAGGCGTATGTGGATGGGCCTAGTGATGAAACGTTCTCATCATATAAACAAGCCCGCCGTCTCTTAGAGTCTTATCTTTTGTCCCAATCCAAGTCTAAGTTAGACTTTGTTAAAATCAAATATTTTAGGTGGGGAAACAAGCCGGGTAAATTACTCGCAAATATGGCCAGGCCTAAACAAAGAAAAACTTTTGTTCACTCTCTTAGAGATCAATCAACAGGATCCTACTTTACTTGTCTCACAGACATTACCTCACATTTTTACTCTTATTATGAACAACTATATAGTTCTGAAAGTGTAGATATTGCTAGGCAAGATAGTTTACTGAATAGTGCTTGTCTTCCTAAATTGTCCCAGGACCAGGTGGATTGTTTGGAGGAGGATATATCGATGGAGGAACTTTTGGAAACCATTTCAGGTCTGGGCTCTCATAAAGCTCCAGGTCCTGACGGTTTTAGTGGTGAGTCCTAATAGATGCTGCGCCAGGAAGTGTCCCCCATTTTGTTGGATTTATATCATTTAATACATAGACAATCCCCTCCATACCCATCATTTAACTCCTCCCATACTATTTTTTTGCCCAAACCCGATAAAGACCCCCAGTTGGTGGCCTCCTATCGACCTATATCCCTGCTCAATGTTGATTTCAAAATTCTGGCAAAGATTATGGCTAATAGATTACAATCTATTCTTCCTAATTTGTTGACGTCACACCAACTTGGTTTTGTAAAAGGTAAACACTCAGTCAAGGGCATTCGGTCAGCAATAGCGGCTACCGTTATTTCTTCTCAAGATATATCTTCCTCCAATCTATTGCTAAGTCTTGATACACACAAGGCCTTTGACACCGTTCTTTGGCCCCATTTATTCGCAATTTTGTCAAGTAGAGCCTTTGGAAAGGATTTTATTAATTTAATACATTACTTCTATAACTCCCCACAGACCAATTTTTTAATTAATGGCTTACTGGGAGGTGTGATGAGATTACATAGAGGCACTAGACAGGGGTGTCCAATGTCCCCTCTTCTTTTTAATTTATCATTAGACCCCCTACTTCGTCTTATTCAGCAGGATTCTTCTATTAAGGGTATTAGGATAGGTACTAATGAACTAAAGGTGACAGCGTTCGCAGACGATGTGCTCCTATATCTGTCTCAACCCAAAAATTCTATAACTTATCTATTATCTTTACTTAGAGAATTCGGGGATATTTCTGGACTTCGGGTAAACTCGGAAAAATCTATAGCTTTATATCTACGGCCGGGGTTCATTCGCCCACAGTGGCATGCTACTGTACCTTTTACCTGGGCGAGGGGTTGTTTTACATACCTGGGAGTTCAAATAACTAAAAATCCCTCATCCCTATATTATACTAATATATCAAGGGCTATTAAAACTCTGCTTGGGGTTCTAAATGGTTGGGGGCATCTTCGGCTCTCTTACCTGGGACGGGCTAGCTTGCTTAAAATGGTAGCGATTCCATGTTTACTATACCTGTTCCAATCATTACCGCTACTGCTGTCTCAAGAGGACGTTAAAAAACTTAACGCATCATTTGTTAAGTTTATCTGGAATAATAAGCGAAGTTGAATTGGTCTGATTCGGCTCCAACAATGTAAATCTAACGGGGGGAATTAATTTCCCAAATATCGTCCATTACAACCATTCTGCTTTATTGCGCCATTTACGAGATTGGTTGAATGGCACATCTATATACACTGATTTAACTCTGGAAGATAATTTCTTAACATATTATAATCTAATCTCATTTTTACATCTTCATGACTGTGAGGTTACCTTAGACCAAAAATCTAACCCTCTCTTATGGACCACACGCAGGATATGGCATGTACTAAGGCATAAACAGGGATTAAATTCCCATAAAACTCTTTTTGTCTCCCTACATCGAAACCCAGATTTTCAGCATGGAACTGCTACATTTCCCTTTTCAATGTGGGCTGCCCGGGGTATTAGGTCTGTGCGCTGTCTGGTGGATTCCGATCTTAGAGGTCCTCTCATGTTCCATAGGGCGGTAGAGAAATTTGAGTTGTTATCTTGTTTTCCCTTTACTTACTACCAAACACAACATTATATAAAGCAAGTCATTAAATACTTCTCAGAAAAAGATTGGGTCAATAATTTAGACGCCCTACTATCAGTTCCTCCACCTTCATGTAAAGCGATATCCCACCATTACTTATTTTTGAGAGATAGCTTAGATTACAACACTCTTCAAACTGGTTTGCCCTTATGGTTGCACCAATTCCCCCAACTCACACCTGATATTTTACTTAAAAATTTATATGACTCTTGTCGAATTATCTCTGCTAGCTCTTATCAAGAATTATTTTTAAATGTCTACCACAGAACGTATATTAGCTCACATCGCAGCTTCCTGATGGGATCCTCGACTTCACATGCATGTCGACGTTGTGGAGAGGACAATGCGGATATTTTTCATTCTCTGTGGTCTTGCTCTTTGATTAGAATATTTTGGCTGAGAGTTCGCAAATATACTATGGATAATTTAGTTAACTTTGTGCCATTTGACCCCTTATGGGCAGTATTGGGTATTTTTCCCCAAGATCAACATATAACAAAAGGTTGTCGCAGACTACTGTTGGTGGTTAGCGCGGCAGCTAAGAAAACCATTTTACAGGTGTGGAATCAGCCAGGTACACCGCCCTTTTCACTATTTAAAGAGAAGTTATATTATTTATTTCAAATGGATTGGGTGGAGGCTTCTTTGGACAAAGAGTCTAGGGTGGAAAAAATTTTTTAAATATGGGAGAGCTATATCTCTATACTCCCGGTAATCACTCAACAACTTCTCATTAAATGTTTTTCTTCTACTTCATGGTACCTCTTACGTCTGCTTGACAGTGATCCTCCAGTGGTTCCATAGTGATATCCCACACAACGCACCCTTCACTTATATTATTTACAATGTTTAAAAGTAATTTTATTTTCAATATACTGTTATTTATGTATTATATTGTATATGTTCTGATATTTTGATTGCATCAACTTGAAAATGTCTGTCAATCTATATCCACAAATTTGTCTTCTTTCCGACTTAATGTTGACTTGAATCATTTGTCTATATATCTCTGATTCAATAAAAAGAATTTGGAAAAAAAATAAAAAAAAAATATTATTCATTTTTTGGGTTTGTTGCAATTAATTATGAATTCTCTCATGTGCCAATGGGTATTATGTGACCTTAATGCACATGTTTCACTGCAGATATGCTACATGGTGAAATGGAGTGATATTCCGTGGTTGTATGTGTGTAAAGTGTACACACGTGTGTGTATGGGAGGATATATGATATACTGTATGTATATTTTAAGGGAATATTAATTATTCACCAGCACTTCCGGCCCCATTACTGGTCTAGAGATAGATTGTGGAGAGCAATCTATCAGATAAAATAATTATTTGTGCATGTATGTGCATGTGTGTGTTGGGTGATTTGTGTTGTTTTGAATGGGATGGTGGAGCCTCATGGCAATGCAGCCATGACATTATAAAGAGTTCTATTTTACCAATTGTGACTTGATCAAAGTGAACTTCTTGCAACAACAAATGAATCTGTTGTCTAACCCTCCAGGGAGACCAAAGAAAAGCTTGTTCTTATTACCATATTCCAATCTCAATATTTACTGTAAACAAGGACGCCTGATCTTTCCACAATGTACAATGACTAAGGCTTGCACACACTTAAAATTACTTAAATATCTAAAATGTTAACAATTGCCCCTTTATGGCCATGATAAATTATTTTGATTGACAACACATTTGAACTAACATAACCATTACTTTTTACACTCATCTCACTAATTTCAGCTGCTGCCCCTGCTGGGGGGGGGGGCACTCCCCTTCCTTACCTGCGTGGTACTTCTTGCATGTTAATAGCACAGGCAGTGGCTGAATTTACTGTGGGTTCATTATCTTCTTCAGGAACATTACCTTAAAAAAATGCCTTAAAACAGGATATAAGTTACTTGTTACATTTATTTTTTATTTTTGTTATTGGCTGTACTTCCACCTGTGGCCGCATAAGGCGGCAGAGGTGCGCAATGCGCTATCTTCTTTATGCACTGTGACGCTACCTTGCAGCGTGGGTACGCTACTGGGTGGCGTCTTGCTTTGCGGCATAAGTACGCTGTTGTGCGACTCACATACACCACCGTGCCACGTGTTCCCCTCGTGCTGTCATAACTTTAAACAATCATTTACTTTACTCTTTTCTTTAAAGATTTGACTAAACATATTTTAACTGTATTTAGTACCTCCAAATCGAAACTGCCAACTTTAGGAAAGGGTTTCACACATCCTTTGGTCATTTTGACCCATATGTCGCAGTATGCAGTAGCGTACTCGCCATACTTCACATTCATTATATACCTTGCCGACCCGGTCGGCCCATTCATAAGCAGCATCTCATCGACCATCTCTAGCGACTGCTTAGCACCCATCTGGAACAATGCTTTGGCTACTTTCACTAGAGATTTCAACAGGTGGACGAACTAACCAAGCTGCGTCCACGCACTTCTACCCACTGTGCACAAACGACCGCTAAGCGTATTTTGTTAGTTTTGCACAAATGAGGAAACAGAATCTAGCCTATACTATACTCCTGCTTTCCAGACGAATTACACCAAGCTTCGTCTACCGCTTCCTACTTTGAGTTACCTTCCACTGGTAGCGTCTAAGTATTCCAATAACACTTAGTCCTGCCAGTGATTTCCTCCCACAACCCCCAAATCACAATCACGGTTTACACCACCATACGGTCCGATCACATTGCCCAGAGACACTACAACTTATCAATGGACTTTGCGATTACTATTGGGGTTCGGCCAAGAAAAGCGCCTTTGTTTTCTCGCTCAGTTATACCTGCTATGTATACTGCTTCAGCTTGCCCTAACCGCCTCTTGGACACCTTAGCCGGCCCTGTCTATTACCAACAGTTCAAAAAGCAAAAACCTCTCAGTTTTTCTTTTTCCTTATTTTCACATCACAAGCATACGTTCACATTCATATCCCTTTGTTTTCTGACCAGAAAAATGATTTCCCTAGTGGCAATACCTATTCAGAGGATTTTAACAAGTGATACAAGACTATCTATTACAACGATTGTTTAAAAATACGGCAGTAATACAGGGAAGACACATACGCTATTTGCGAATCGCCTATTGCAGCGCAAAGTGACAATAAAAGAAACTGACTTTTCTCTCTTGTCCTTGGATTCTAATCAGCGCTCCTTAGATCACCCAAAGAACGGATATCCAATTTCACAACACTGAGTACAAAACAGGTTCAAAACATTACCCATTACATTAAACCCATTAAACATTACGTTATCCATATGTGACGCGTCCACCCTTTGTTGAGGAATCGAAATCCGGTCGTCGCTTTGAGTAATTTCCGGTAGTGTGACCTCAAGGCCGAGCCCCATCTATTAATTCCTAATAGTCACTAGTCGCTATTTAGCTTTGCAAGTCGCTTAAGAAAGAATTGCTTTCCAGTCCAATCGTGTGGTTCCAAAGCACAAAAAGTTATTTATATAAAGAAAAAGTAACACGATGAAAGATTTAACAATTAGAGTAAAAAGCAGTAATAAAGTACAAGCCAATACATATGCATGCGCTACTGGTCCCAGTCTGCAGTCCTTCAATCCTGAATCCTGCGGTCACCCAAAATGGAGAATGACTGAACACTGAGCCCAGCACACAGAATATATGTGGTACCGGTTACAAGGACAACAAAGAGACAAGTTGGCATGTTTTCATTGGTTCTTGCATCTGGATAATTTGGTCATTGATCAGTTCATACGGTGTCATCAGAGGTATGGCTCAGTTTTCCAACAGCTTCTTTGTGTAGTTTCCCTCCCAAGAACTTGTTTAAACTGGCTAAAAACACTGCATACAGAGAATAGCATTCTAACCAATAACTCCTTATAATCCATAACTAGCGAACGCAAGATGCGAATCCTTCGCCGATAGAAACGAATTTCTGCAAATAAACAGGGATTTAGTATGATACCAAACATGACATGTCCACTGTATTCTAAACCTTAGATCTCGTTTAAGCACATATTACATCATGATTATTAACAAACAAAACCTCTAATAACTCTGGTTATTAACTATAATGTGTGGGAACCATCTTGCACATATGCGTCTGCATATGTGCATCTGTGTGTCGAAATAGCAAAGATGTGTCGGTATGTATGTGACTATATACAAATGAGCGTCCATGTGTAAGTATGTGCATACGCATATGAGCGTCCATGTATATATACACATTTATATGTGAGTGCATTATGTGCATCAGTGTATGTGTGTTGTGAATACGCAGTTTAGCGCATCGGCTTGCGCGAGGCAAAGTAGCGTCATGGAAACACATCGTCAGACCATAGACTATCAGATCGTCAGATAATAATGGCACATCGATCATAACCAATTATTTGACTTTGACATGGTGTTCAAGCCAATTCATTCCCATTCCAGTGTTCTGTCATGCCCGGCTCTGGGCAATCCCCTACTGAGGGACTGACAGCTGCGGTCCTGGGTTGAGAAAGGAATTGGAGGTGAGGGGCCTGAATGTAAGTTCTCCTCATCCACAAATATTGGATGTTGACGAGACCTGACTAAAGGCGCGGAGTCTAACCTGCCGGACGGTGTTCACCAGTGACCCCTCCAAGCGGGATATGGGTTTAGCTGCTCCCGGCAAGCAGGTCGCGACCCTTTCATCAGGAAACCTGATACGAGTGGGAAATGGAGAGAGGTACATCACTATGGCCCAGAGGAAGTACTTTGGAGAAGTACTAATACGTATTCTATACCTTTCAGTACAGAGTTGGCATAATGGGGATTGCTTCCAGTAGTGGTACAGATCGACAAGAGGGAAGATTCACTGAGGAGTAGGTTACTCTGCTGGCACTGGAGGCGAGTGGTGGTTGCGCTGACTGCACGGAGTATGGATACTGGTGCACCGTTGGTACAGAAGGTGATTCAGTGGTTGTGCTCGGTTGGTGTGTACATAGGCCCTGATTCAGAGCCGGATGCTTTTTCAGAGCGCTCGCTCTGAATAAGGGCAGCATTTTTTTTTTGAGCTGGTCTCCTGGCTGCTCTCCTTGCCACTCGCTAAGTTGTGGGTGACCACAGCTTTTGCGAGTGGCCAGGTGATAGTCACGACCATCGCGACCATCGGGCTTGCGACAAGACCCTTGTGGTAGGGTCTCATCCATCGCAAGCCCCAGTGGACTTCCTGCTCTAATAGAGCAGGAAGTCCACCTACTGACAACACTAGTGATGTCAGTAGGGCCGCCCACAAACGTTTGTCTGTTTGTCCAGCCACCCCCCCTGCCTGCCTCCAAAACGGAGCAAGCTGTCAATCACAATCGACAGGCGCCCCATTTTGCGAGACCTGTAGTGACAGAGCGCCCGTCGCTGGCCGGGTCTCATGCATCCGCACGCCAGAGGTGGTGCATGTGCAGGGGGTAAACATCGATCCACTTGCAAGTGCACAGTGGGTCTGATTCAGCCCCAGAGTATGCAATGTGTGAATCCAGACACACCGGAGGATGGTTAGTTAATTGTACTCAGTTGTGTATACCGAGTACACAACATGCGAATCCAGATGCACCGGAGGGTGGTATCGAGATGATATTTGGCGATAACTGGAGAGTGAGGAACAGGAACCTGGAATGGAATGACAATAAGCATATACCAGTAGTGACAACGTTGCACAGGCAAATTCCTGGTATCCAGAGCCCAGTTATGTACCCTAAGGTAGCAGTTCATTGGAGATCAGCGTCAGCTGACCAAAACTACGCAACCATTGGTTGAAAGAACAGTCAGGTAAGAAAGACTAACATGGCGGCGCCCATGATGGCAACCTCAGAAACCAAGGTTCAAGAGAACCTAAGGCAAAATCCTCAGTGCTTCACACGCCACCGCACCTGATGTCTGACCACAAGAGAAGTCAGGGGAAGCCGGTGCTGTGGTGAGTAATGGCCAATCCTAGGCCAAACCCTGATGTGTTCAAGCCAATCTGGTTCCATTCCTGCTGTACAGCATCTGGTCCCATTCCAGTGATCCAGTGTTCCGGCCCAGAGCTATTCCCAGAGATTCTTGAACACGCGCAGATCACATCTCAAGTCAGCCAGTTTCATTCACTCTGACCCCAGTCCAGTTCATAGCCCAAGTCCGGATCCACCAACAAATCCAAGCACAAGTGTGACATTGTATCTGGGATTTGTGTGCATTAGTGAATGAGCCCCAGCACAGAGATGTCACTATATGCTCTCTGTAACCTATAACAGACGCCACACTTATAGAAGTGCTAATTCAGAATGGGGGGAGATGGAAAGGGAGTAACACTCAAGTGGGACAAGCAGCAGAGCCTGCTGGAAGGTGAGTGAGGACTCCGGTATTACTAACTTTTATTAAAGAGTTCTCCAAAATATAAGACTTAGTAGCGCGGTTACTGATATATGATGCAGCAATATGTGGCTAGATGTAAATGTAACCCTGGTGTAGGGTTTGGGATAACAGTGCCTCCACCAAAGCTATACTATGCTGTTATGCTTAGTTAGACTTGCTTGGGTAAGCCTAGACTACTGATGTTCCTATATTAGGATGTGTTATGGTATAAGAATATGAAGTGATATTTAACTCAACTCCCTATGCATACATATATAATTTACACTTTTTATGTGTATACCAACTTCCCTTATTCTCTCCACAGGTCCGGTCAGCTCTGGATTCCTACCGACACTCCTCCTGGTAAGTAAACTCACATACACATAATCACATACATGTATATATTTTCTTATTTTTTATCCTAAACAGTTGTAGTTAGCTTACATAACATTCCACTTACAGGTCACACTATACAATTCATTACACAATACCATCCAGTGTATACATTTTCATTAGAGTACTACTAGCAGGTGGAACCTATCCTTGTGTATGCCACCATATATCACCAACAAATAGTAATATGTCTTTGGGAAGAAAAGTCCGAATCCCTATGTCTCCTGACTGTGATAAAGTTTTAGTTGTAGTTCCGTGGTATCTATTATGACCTCCGGTTATAATGTACTTAA
Source organism: Taudactylus pleione (assembly GCA_031769625.1). NCBI lineage: Eukaryota > Metazoa > Chordata > Amphibia > Anura > Myobatrachidae > Taudactylus > Taudactylus pleione. Next base: position 1,274,750 of record JAUIMM010000200.1, on the reverse strand, counting down.
AGTTATTTGCCTCTTTAGTTGTATCTCCTGGTCTGAAGCTTTCTTTTAGGAAGATTACCTCTGCTAAATAGACACCCTGATGTCAGGGATAACCTCTATACCAGAGTTCATAAATATTATTTCAATAATAACAGACTTCAATTTAAGGTTTTCTATAGAGCTGTAGGGGTTAATATTATACAGCTAATTCACATAGCAGAAGCCAGAGTAAGGGGTAAATTTACTAAGAATCGAGTTTGGGTGAGATTAAACTCTAACAAGTTTTGCACGAACTCGCTTGAGTTTTTTTTTTTTAAATTCGCAAATTTACTAAGAAGCGTATTAAAACAGTGTGTGAAGATAGACACAGCTCACCAGCGCAATCACATAAATAAAATAATAAATCCCATTGGGAAAGTAAAAAATATATTAGACTCAAATCCTTTTATGGTAGTCCTCAAAAGAAAAGGGTTCTTGGTCCGGTCCTTTTCAATAATCAGTCATCATATATCCCCAAGAAAAGAAAAAAGGGGTATATATAGTGTAATACAATTTAATAATCCAATTAAAACATGATACAAACAACAAAAATGACATGGACTAGTGAATCCCCCAACAGCTGAATGGGTAACAATTACCAGATCTCAGGGAAAAACTCACATCAAACAGTCCTTTAGGAACAGTAGATGGTGTATTCACCAACAGGTATCCAGGATCCACAACCGGCTAGGAATCCTTTTTTGTCAACTATATTCAATCAGCGGGGTCCTCAGTCCATAAACACCGACGCGTTTCCAACCCTATCCTGGGGTCTTTTTCAAGGTACAGCAGCAAGCAGAATGACTTAAACTGCTAAAAAACATTTTATATATACCCAAACTAACCTATCATATCAGCGCTAGCACAGCTGGTTCCTATTCATAAATAAACTACAAGTCCCATGAACCCCTGCTGTGCTAGGCCTTACCTACGTCAAACCGGAAAGCCTCCGTTATCCCCCCATTATTGCTGGATTTGCTCCTTTCCTTAGTACGTTCTGTTGCTATGGGAACCGTCTCCATAACAATCTGAGCGTTATCACTGTGTTCCATACGGAACGTCACTTCCGGGTAGTTACCCGAGTAACCGAGGACTCCTTTACGATTCATTTGTTCTGTTGTGATGGGAGCCATCTCCATGACGATCAGGACGCTAACGCTGTATTACAAGCGGAGAGTCCCTTCCGGGTTGTTGCCGGAGTGGCTAAGGAATCCTTTACATTAAAGTCTTGTGTCTCCACGTCTTTAATACTTAGATGTGAATTATCATCCAGCTTATCATCATAATGGAGTCCTACATGTACTTGAGGCATCCGGTATTAGTTTCTATGGCGTGGGACATGGAATATAGACTTTATTCTCTACAATAAAAAGGGAATGATATCAATAACACAGAATATAAAAAAGAATATAAAACCATTGAATAAGAACAGGACCTTAAAATAAATAATAAAGTGCCCAGTGCAGGTGAGTGTGTGATAAAAAACTTATAGGAACCATTTAACTTCAAAATCGAGATTTAACCCTCCAGACTTCAAGGTGTTAAATTCATATATTTTCTGCATCTCCAGCTTAGCTAATTCACTTGCTAAATCCCTTTGTCTCCAGTTGCCTTTTACCCACATCAACCCCACAAATCTTTTTATACCAGAGGGGGAGCAGTTATGATACATTTTAAAATGGTTGGACAATGCATGCATCTCTAGCCCTTTCCTAATGTTCCTAAGGTGCTCACTAATTCGCACCTTAAGTGGCCTACTGGTACGACCTATATAAAATAGGCCACAGTTACATTCGATAGCATAAATTACATTGCTGGTGTTGCATGTTATAAATTCTCTGATTGGGCTATTTTTCCCATTTATCTCAATTTCAGTTGTTTTCATGGTTCCATTTCCAGAAATATGTCTACAACCCAAACATAACCCACAGCGAAAAAAACCTTTTGATTTAATGGTTGCAACAGTTTTCTTCTTGGGTAAAGCACTTTTAACCAAAGCCAATTTAATGGTAGGTGCCTTCTATAGATACATTTAGGTACTACTGGTAATAGTGTACCAATAACTGGATCTTTTTGAAGGATTTTCCAATGTTTCTTGAGCGCATTTTCTATTAATTTAAATTGACTACTATAGGAAGTAATGAAATCCCATTCATACACTCCTGAATCTTCAACCTTTAATTTATCTTTCAAAAGATCTTCTCTTGGAATTTGGTCTACTATCTTCAAAACATCGTTTAATTTCTGTTCTTGATAACCACTCGATTTGAAATTAGACACCATCTCTCTCGATTGTGCCAAATAAGTTTCTGTATTGGTACAGTTTCGCTTCAATCGTCTCATTTGGCTGCCTGGGATTGAATGTATCCAATTAGAATGGTGGCAGCTATCTGATTGTATATAAGACTGCGAATCCGTAGAATAGATTTTGGTGTTTAGACAATTATTTTCAATAAATGTCGTAACATCCAAAAAATTAACAGTATTTTCATTGGCTACAAATGTAAATTAAATATTTAAAATATTATCATTTAAATATCTAAAAAACTCAATTAAAAGGTCCTGACTCCCCTTCCATATAAAAAATACATCATCGATGTATCTAAGCCAGGACACCAGGTGTGCACTATATGGGTTGGGGTTCCATATCGCTTCATTCTCCCATTCCCCCATAAAAATATTTGCATAACTTGGTGCAAACCTGGTGCCCATCGCTGTCCCTACTTTTTGTATATAAAAAGCATCGTCGAAGTTAAAATAATTATTATTTAAAATAAACTCTACTCCCTCAGTGATAAAATTCTGTAAACCTGGTTGTAACTCACTTTTTTGTAAACACATGATGATAGCTTTTAACCCATCTTGATGCTTAATGATGGTATATAAAGACCGGACATCAGATGTAACCATCGTCATACCTTCCTCCCATTGGATAGACCCCAGTTTATTTAATAGGTCTTTGGTATCGTTCAAATGAGACCTATTTGTAACTACCAAGGGTTGCAGATAGAAATCTATGAACTCAGATAGGTTAGAAGTAACTGAATTTACTCCAGAAACTATCGGTCTTCCGGGTGGATTGAGGGAGTCCTTGTGAATTTTAGGGAGTATATAAAGAACTGGAATGGTAGGATCTTTAACCATCAGAAATTCACCTTCTCTATCTTTAATAACTTCATTAGTCTTATATTTGGTTATCAGTTCTTGCAACTTCGCTACAATTCTTGTCGTGGGATCAGATCTCACTTTCAAGTATGTTATTTGATCCTCAAGTTGTCGAAATACCTCTTTTTCATAGTTGATCCTATCTAGGATCACCACTCCTCCGCCTTTATCGGCGGGTTTGATAACTATTTCCAATATATCCTTTAGTTCTTTAAGCACCGTTCTTTCCTTAAATGACAAATTATGTTTACATTTTTTAGGATCTATTTTTTGTATATCATCCTGAACCAACTGGGAAAAAGTCTCAATAAAATTCCCTTTTAAATGTGATGGGTAAAAATAGATTTTGGTCTAAAAGGAGTCTGCGACCCACTAACTGTTTCTTCTATTATACTTGTCCCCTTATTTAAGAAGAATTTTTTTAGAGTTAATTTCCGTATATATTTATTCAAATCCACAAATGTGGAAAATGTATTTAGTGAAATTGCTGGTGCATATTTTAAACCCTTCTCCAAGACATCAGTTTGTTCTTTGGAGAGTACATGACTGCTTAGGTTAAATATTTTAACCTTCTTTAATTCCATAGAGTAATTTACATCATTATTTCCAGTAGCCTGGACTTTATTCTTTTTTTTCTTTTGTTTCTCTTATGTTTCTTCTGTAGAAGACCCCCTCTACAACCTCTTTTTTTATGGTGAATTATCTGAACCTGGGGCGACGTCTGTCCCTGGATAAAAAGATTGATCATCCAAACTATCATTTTGTAAGGGCAAATACCTATTTCTTGTCAGTACAGACCTATCTGACTTTGGGGTCTCATCTCCATTTCCAATACGGTTTCTCCAAGAGGGGCCTGCTCCAATGTTTCAAGAGGATATCCACTTATTTCTTTGGGGTAAAGGAATATTATCCTTCCAATAACTACCTTTTAACCCCAACATTGTTTTTTTATTTTCACTAAAAAGATTTTGATCTTCTCTCTTATCACTTGCAGATAATCGTCTTTTATTCTTTTTTCTATATAAATTCGAAGGAACCCACATATTTTTAGGGGCAGTGAACCTAATCTCTCTCAGAGCATTTAACTTTCTCAAGCTCTTATTTTCTCCATCTTCTTCTATTGTTCCCACCTTAATCTGATTTTTGTCACGATTGAACTTCTTAACTTTACAATCAATCAATGCTTTTTCCTCTTTTCTAAGGCTATACTCTATTCTTTTTTCAAAGTCCTTATAATCCTGGGAATCTGAAAAACGTTCCACTATTTCTTTATAAGAGCAGATTTCTTCTTCAAATTCCCTAAATCCTTTTTCTTTCATTGATTATAAGGTTCATTAGGGCCAGGGAGCATTCATTTAAAATAGCTTCCCAATTTGATTTAAAAGTTTCTGTGGCCATCGAAAAGGAGGCTGCCTTATGTATAACAAGTCCCTTTGGAACAATCTTGTTGGCCATCTCACTTTCAAGTATGTTATTTGATTCTCAAGTTGTCGAAATACCTCTTTTTTGTAGTTGATCCTATCTATGAATGTTTTTTAGCGGTTTAAGTCATTCTGCTTGCTGCTGCACCTTGAAAAAGACCCCAGGATAGGGGTGGAAACGCGTCGGTGTTTATGGACTGAGGACCCCGCTGATTGAATATTGGTGACAAAAAAGGATTCCTAGCCGGCTGTGGATCCTGGATACCTGTTGGTGAATACACCATCTACTGTTCCTAAAGGACTGTTTGATGCAAGTTTTTCCCTGAGATCTGGTAATTGTTACCCATTCAGCTGTTGGGGGATTCACTAGTCCATGTCATTTTTGTTGTTTGTATCATGTTTTAATTGGATTATTAAATGTATTACACTATATATACCCCTTTTTTCTTTTCTTGGGGATTTATGATGACTGATTATTGAAAAGGACCGGACCAAGAACCCTTTTCTTTTGAGGACTACCATAAAAGGATTTGAGTCTAATATATTTTGTACTTTTCAAATGGGATTTATTAGTTTATTTATGTGATTGCGCTGGTGAGCTGTGTCTATCCTACTTTTTTACATATTCTGTTTGGTGGAGGTGAGGAGAACTCCTTTAGACACAGAATACCTTAGCTGCTCTTATTACGCCTTGCGCACTTTAGTTCTTCACACACTGTTTTAATATTTGTTGTATCTCTCCTGTTGAAGCACAAGGAGTGCTGCAATATGTTTACATTTAGGGAACAGAGAAGATCAGTATTTGAGAATGTCTTTAGAGAGGAGGGTGAAAATGTTGATGTGGTTGATGAAAATTTAGAGGATGTTATGAGAAAATTGGAAAACATCCTTCTTAAGGAAAATAGGGCGTGGTGGGAGATGGTAACATTGGAAAAGTACATGGCCAACAAGATTGTTCCAAAGGGACTTGTTATACATAAGGCAGCCTCCTTTTCGATGGCCACAGAAACTTTTAAATCAAATTGGGAAGCTATTTTAAATGAATGCTCCCTGGCCCTAATGAACCTTATAATCAATGAAAGAAAAAAGGATTTAGGGAATTTGAAGAAGAAATCTGCTCTTATAAAGAAATAGTGGAATGTTTTTCAGATTCCCAGGATTATAAGGACTTTGAAAAAAGAATAGAGTATAGCCTTAGAAAAGAGGAAAAAGCATTGATTGATTGTAAAGTTAAGAAGTTCAATTGTGACAAAAAGCAGATTAAGGTGGGAACAATAGAAGAAGATGGAGAAAATAAGAGCTTGAGAAAGTTAAATGCTCTGAGAGAGATTAGGTTCACTGCCCCTAAAAATATGTGGGTTCCTTCGAATTTATATAGAAAAAAGAATAAAAGACGATTATCTGCAAGTGATAAGAGAGAAGATCAAAATCTTTTTAGTGAAAATAAAAAAACAATGTTGGGGTTAAAAGGTAGTTATTGGAAGGATAATATTCCTTTACCCCAAAGAAATAAGTGGATATCCTCTTGAAACATTGGAGCAGGCCCCTCTTGGAGAAACCATATTGGAAATGGAGATGAGACCCCAAAGTCAGATAGGTCTGTGCTGACAAGAAATAGGTATTTGCCCTTACAAAATGATAGTTTGAATGATCAATCTTTTTTATCCAGGGACAGACGTCGCCCCAGGTTCAGATAATTCACCATAAAAAAAGAGGTTGTAGAGGGGGTCTTCTACAGAAGAAACATAAGAGAAACAAAAGAAAAAAAAGAATAAAGTCAAGGCTACTGGAAATAATGATGTAAATTACTCTATGGAATTAAAGAAGGTTAAAATATTTAACCTAAGCAGTCATGTACTCTCCAAAGAACAAACTGATGTCTTGGAGAAGGGTTTAAAATATGCACCAGCAATTTCACTAAAAACATTTTCCACATTTGTGGATTTGAATAAATATATACGGAAATTAACTCTAAAAAAATTCTTCTTAAATAAGGGGACAAGTATAATAGAAGAAACAGTTAGTGGGTCGCAGACTCCTTTTAGACCAAAATCTATTTTTTACCCATCACATTTAAAAGGGAATTTTATTGAGACTTTTTCCCAGTTGGTTCAGGATGATATACAAAAAATAGATCCTAAAAAATGTAAACATAATTTGTCATTTAAGGAAAGAACGGTGCTTAAAGAACTAAAGGATATATTGGAAATAGTTATCAAACCCGCCGATAAAGGCGGAGGAGTGGTGATCCTAGATAGGATCAACTACGAAAAAGAGGTATTTCGACAACTTGAGGATCAAATAACATACTTGAAAGTGAGATCTGATCCCACGACAAGAATTGTAGCGAAGTTGCAAGAACTGATAACCAAATATAAGACTAATGAAGTTATTAAAGATAGAGAAGGTGAATTTCTGATGGTTAAAGATCCTACCATTCCAGTTCTTTATATACTCCCTAAAATTCACAAGGACTCCCTCAATCCACCCGGAAGACCGATAGTTTCTGGAGTAAATTCAGTTACTTCTAACCTATCTGAGTTCATAGATTTCTCCCTGCAACCCTTGGTAGTTACAAATAGGTCTCATTTGAAAGATACCAAAGACCTATTAAATAAACTGGGGTCTATCCAATGGGAGGAAGGTATGACGATGGTTACATCTGATGTCCGGTCTTTATATACCATCATTAAGCATCAAGATGGGTTAAAAGCTATCACCATGTGTTTACAAAAAAGTGAGTTACAACCAGGTTTACAGAATTTTATCACTGAGGGAGTAGAGTTTATTTTAAATAATAATTATTTTAACTTCGACAATGCTTTTTATATACAAAAAGTAGGGACAGCGATGGGCACCAGGTTCGCACCAAGTTATGCAAATATTTTTATGGGGGAATGGGAGAATGAAGCGATATGGAACCCCAACCCATATAGTGCGAACCTGGTGTCCTGGCTTAGATACATCGATGATGTATTTTTTATATGGAAGGGGAGTCAGGACCTTTTACTTGAGTTTTTTAGATATTTAAATGATAATATTTTAAATATTTAATTTTCATTTGTAGCCAATGAAAATACTGTTAATTTTTTGGATGTTACGATATTTATTGAAAATAATTGTCTAAACACCAAAAACTATTCAAAACCTATTCTACGGATTCGCAGTCTTATATACAATCAGATAGCTGCCACCATTCTAATTGGATACATTCAATCCCAGGCAGCCAATTGAGACGATTGAAGCGAAACTGTACCAATACAGAAACGTATTTGGCACAATCGAGAGAGATGGTGTCTAATTTCAAATCGAGTGGTTATCAAGAACAGAAATTAAACGATGTTTTGAAGGTAGTAGACCAAATTCCAAGAGAAGATCTTTTGAAAGATAAATTAAAGGTTGAAGATTCAGGAGTGTATGAATGGGATTTCATTACTTCCTATAGTAGTCAATTTAAATTAATAGAAAATTCGCTCAAGAAACATTGGAAAATCCTTCAAAAAGATCCAGTTATTGGTACACTATTACCAGTAGTACCTAAATGTATCTATAGAAAGGCACCTACCATTAAATTGGCTTTGGTTAAAAGTGCTTTACCCAAGAAGAAAACTGTTGCAACCATTAAATCAAAAGGTTTTTTTCGCTGTGGGTTATGTTTGGGATGTAGACATATTTCTGGAAATGGAACCATGAAAACAACTGAAATTGAGATAAATGGGAAAAATAGCCCAATCAGAGAATTTATAACATGCAACACCAGCAATGTAATTTATGCTATCGAATGTAACTGTGGCCTATTTTATATAGGTCGTACCAGTAGGCCACTTAAGGTGCGAATTAGTGAGCACCTTAGGAACATTAGGAAAGGGCTAGAGACGCATGCATTGTCCAACCATTTTAAAATGTATCATAACTGCTCACCCTCTGGTATAAAAAGATTTGTGGGGTTGATGTGGGTAAAAGGCAACTGGAGACAAAGGGATTTAGCAAGTGAATTAGCTAAGCTGGAGATGCAGAAAATATATGAATTTAACACCTTGAAGTCTGGAGGGTTAAATCTCGATTTTGAAGTTAAATGGTTCCTATAAGTTTTTTATCACACACTCACCTGCACTGGGCACTTTATTATTTATTTTAAGGTCCTGTTCTTATTCAATGGTTTTATATTCTTTTTTATATTCTGTGTTATTGATATCATTCCCTTTTTATTGTAGAGAATAAAGTCTATATTCCATGTCCCACGCCATAGAAACTAATACCGGATGCCTCAAGTACATGTAGGACTCCATTATGATGATAAGCTGGATGATAATTCACATCTAAGTATTAAAGACGTGGAGACACAGGACTTTAATGTAAAGGATTCCTTAGCCACTCCGGCAACAACCCGGAAGGGACTCTCCGCTTGTAATACAGCGTTAGCGTCCTGATCGTCATGGAGATGGCTCCCATCACAACAGAACAAATGAATCGTAAAGGAGTACTCGGTTACTCGGGTAACTACCTGGAAGTGACGTTCCGTATGGAACACAGTGATAACGCTCAGATTGTTATGGAGACGGTTCCCATAGCAACAGAACGTACTAAGGAAAGGAGCGAATCCAGCAATAATGGGGTGATTACGGATGCTTTCCGGTTTGACGTAGGTAAGGCCTAGCACAGCAGGGGTTCATGGGACTTGTAGTTTATTTATGTATAGGAACCAGCTGTGCTAGCGCTGATATGATAGGTTAGTTTGGGTATATATAGAATGTTTTTTAGCGGTTTAAGTCATTCTGCTTGCTGCTGAACCTAGAAAAAGACCCCAGGATAGGGGTGGAAACGCGTCGGTGTTTATGGACTGAGGACCCCACTGATTGAATATTGGTGACAAAAAAGGATTCCTAGCCGGCTGTGGATCCTGGATACCTGTTGGTGAATACACCATCTACTGTTCCTAAAGGACTGTTTGATGCGAGTTTTTCCCTGAGATCTGGTAATTGTTACCCATTCAGCTGTTGGGGGATTCACTAATCCATGTCATTTTTGTTGTTTGTATCATGTTTTAATTGGATTATTAAATTGTATTACACTATATATACACCCCTTTTTTCTTTTCTTGGAGATTTATGATGACTGATTATTGAAAAGGACCGGACCAAGAACCCTTTTCTTTTGAGGACTACCATAAAAGGATTTGAGTCTAATATATTTTTTACTTTCCCAATGGGATTTATTATTTTATTTATGTGATTGTGCTGGTGAGCTGTGTCTATCCTACTTTTTTACTAAGAAGCATGTTTGTTTAAAGCGAGATTTTTGATAGTGTTTGACTTCGTGTTTTTTTGTGAGTTTACACCCAAACTCGCATGATTCTCGCTACGTATTTGTTAAACTCCAACAAGTGTAAACTCGCACGAGAAAGGAAGTGGGAATGCATTCATGAGGCTGGAAACCTGTGTTGATTGGTTGAATTTGTCACATGTTATGTCCTGAATCACCAAGCATATATGAACAGGCCAAACAGCTGGATCATTGTGGGGTTGTCAGTTTGGAGTTGGAAAAGGGAGAGTGTACAGTACAGTAGGAGCTTGTGAAATTTTGTGGAAGAGGCATAGAGTGCTTGGTGCTTGGTGTGTGTAAGTTATCCTGTGTTTTTCCTTGTTGCTGTGTGTGTGTCTGTTTTGTTTGTGTTGTGGTCTGTGTTTTGTGAGTCTGCAGACTATGCCTAGGGGACGTGAAGGCCAGGGAGAGAGTGAGGTGGAAGAGGTGGCTGGGTCTCAAGCCCACTTGAGCTTGGATGACAGCATTAATGATGCCCCCAGGCAGAAGGGGAAGACTAAGACTGGGCGCAATGTCCAGTTTACCTTGGAGGATAACATGGCCCTCGTGCAGACAGTGATGAAGTCGCACCATCTCCTTTTTGGGCTCAAGTCTTCCAGCACAACTGCACAACGTAAGAGTGCCATTTGGAGTGATGTTGCCAGTGCTGTCAATGCGGAAGGGGCCATTAAACGCACCATGGATAAATGCAAAAAGAAAAAAATGTTTTTCTGATATAATACGGAAAGTGAAGGAGAAGATGGCTGCAGAGGCAAAGGCAGCCCAACAAACCGGTGGTGGATCTCCATACCAGCCAGACTACCTCGACTACGAGTTACCGGTCCAGGCAATGATCCCACCAGAGGTCATAACTCGCATCAATGTGCGGGATACAGATACCCCAAAGCCGCATGGGAATTATTTTTTATTTATTTTTAGTTTTTTTTGGATTCAATGTCAAAGTATTTTCCTAATATTCAAATTATCCATGTCACGCTAGGTTGATGTTGCAGGGGGGGGAGTTGCTTACTCGTGATGGGCAGCTGGTTAAGTGTTATTTTTTAAGTTATTTTCAGTTGAATAAGTCTGTGCTTAGCCACATTACCTGTCTCTTGTTTGGGTAATTTGGGGCGTACAGTTTAGGATTTGGCTCAGACTTGCCTACCCTCCCGATTTGGCCGGGAGACTCCCGAATATCGGGGGCCCAGTGACGCGTTTCATGCCAAATTCGGTCATCGTGGCCCCGATGACGCGATCTCGCAGCCATACCCCTGCAACGTCATCACTGTACGGCCACACCCCCCGCTCTAAACTGACATTCAGCTCCCTCCCGGAAGGAGGGAGCTGAATGTCGGCCTAGTATGATTTGGATTGCTTTCCTCAATCCCTGCAATTTTTATGTTATTTGTGCATTGTATGCTTAAAACACACATGAAACATTTGGGTTATACTTTATGTAAACACATAGGGGATGACTACTTTCAGTTTTAAGATGTGAAGATGTTGTTCCTCCAATACCTATTTTTTTTTTTTATTTAAACGTGGCATTATTAGGTTTATTGGTCAGTGTAATTGTTTGTTAGGGTCAGCCTCTATACTTTTATGGTATTTCAAGAATAGAACATGGTTTAGCTAATGATTGCTGGTATTTTCTTAAGTTGCTAGGTTTTAATTTTTCATTGAAAACAAACATATTAAGGGGTCTATTTACTAAGCAGTGTTAGGAGACAGAGTGAAAAGTGATAAGGTACCAGCCAATCAGCTCCCAACTGTCATTTTTCAAACACAGCCTGTGAGATGGCAGTTGGGAGCTGATTGGCTGGTACCTTTTCACTCTGTCTCCTAACACTGACTAGTAAATAGACCCCTAACCCACATCATTCAATGGTTGGCTCCTCTTAAACCTAGTAAGTCTGTGTTCCTGGACATCCCAGCCTGGCCTTGTCAGAGCGATATCATTAATCCATGTTTTTTGGTTTGTCAGTATATGCTGGTATGTGTTGTTCAGTCGAAACTATTTTTTGGCCAAAAATTACACTCATCTGGTCTGTGTCTTGTTGTATTTCCACGTTTCCTTGTTTAACATGTATTTCCTATTTGGAATCCCATGTAAACATTGTAATATTTTTGAAAAATGTATGGAAATTATACGTTACATCATATTGTAAGTGTTTAATATCTGTATTTATTGCCAATCCTAATTTTCTGCAGAATATGTATGGTTTCAGACTCTGCATTTTTTGGGAACATATAAATACAATGCCTTTACTTTGACACAAGATTAATTTTAGTTTGCATTATCAATTATTCACAGCACAACGTACACCTGCCTCCAAATGTGTTCCTTCACTTGTAACCACATTGATTAAATGTTCAAAGGTACCTCCAAAACACAATCCACAGCAGCACATCAAAAACGGACAAGGGTGCGTGAAGGGTCTTTAACAAAGGAAGCAGGTACATGCATGTTCTTTGACTTTGTCCAGCTTCAAAGATGTGTACTTTTAGTTCTTAGGTTTTTTCATGTTTCAAAAAAGGTTCCTCCCAGGAAGCCCCAGCAGCAGCAATCATAAAACAACAGGTGAGGATGAAATGGAGAAACATGCAAGTTTAAAAAAAAAAAAAAGGGGACACAACATTACTAAACACATACTGTATAATGGAAAGGTGGTCTTGGGGAACAAACTCATAAAATACATATGTATTGTAAGACATGTAGGGGGGGGCATAAATACAATAAACAAATACAACTTGTTTAATAAAGTTTTTTTGTTTTGAGTCACTGCCACTGGAAGGGTGAGGTCAGGGTTAGGTCTAGAAAGAGGTGCTGTAGAGGATCTCTGACATCACAACCACCTGACCCTCAACCAAAGGGGGAGGGGCCAGGTACAGAACAGGGGGGTCAAAAGGGACCCAGGTTCACTTCGCTCACCACAGGTTTATATTCCCCTCCATGCCCGCATGGATGGTAACACTGGAGCGGTCCAGCCCTGCTGCAGCAGTCACGTGGTTGTGATGTCAGAGAGATCCTTTCTCCAACTTGGATTTACAGTAGCAACAACTGTGAGGTCAGAATAGCCACAGCACGTGAGAAGCGTCTGCCAGTCAGACCAGGAGAAAAAGCCATCTTCAGGGTGATAAGGAAAGAGGGGAGGAGGGGGGCCCTGCCCATTTTGTCAGTCCCGGGCCCTACAATTTCTGATGGCAGCCCTGCTAGCAGGACACAGGACACAGCAACACTGGCAAAGCATTCAAGGGTCCGTGACGTGTCTTATTCTGAGGATGCATCTTACAATACTTGGCCCTGCATACAAGATGTGTACTTACCTTTGTTACAGATGTTTTGTTTTTGTACAAATAGCCTCCAGGACACAGGCACCAGCAGCACACCAAAAGCCATCAGGGGGGCATGAGGCCTCAGATACAGAAGAAGCAGGTACCTAAATGTGCAAAGTCTTGGGGCAGCCTCCAAATGTGTGCCTACAACTGTAATGTTAAATATGTTATTTTGCAATGATCCACAAGGACACAGGCCACAGTAGCATAGCAAAATCATTCCAGGGGGGTGAGGGGCCTTATTCCGAGGATGCAGGTACTTACATGGTACAATACTTTGGCATGCATACAAGATGTCTACTTACCTAGTTTTGAGATGTAATGTTTTGCTCCAAGTAGCCTCCAGGACACAGGCACCAGCGGCACTGGGAAAGCCAACATGGATGCGTGAGGCTTCAGATTCTGATGATGCAGGTACATACATTAGAAATTACCCACGTTTTGTTTCAGCCTCCATAGGTTTGCCTCAAATTCAAATTAAGAAAAACTTGTTTACCAAGGATCCGCAAGAACACAGGACATAGCAGCACAGCAAAGGCGTTCTAGGGGCCGTGAGGGGTCTGATTGCGAGGATGCAGGTACATACATGGTGTCTTACTTGTTTAGACAAACAAATGTGTATGTACAGTAGTAATTTGGTTTGTTTCATTAACAAGGAACCTCCAGGACCTTGCCCACCACCGACCTAAGGAAGCAGATAAGGCTGCGTGAGCCATCAGAATCGGAGGATGAAGGTACATCATTTGGAATTGTTATGGTTGAGCATACAACATGGGTAGCTACACTTGTTATCAATGTTGTGTTGACCATCCTTGGCCCAAGCTCCAAAGATTCAGCTAACAAACACCCAAACATTCAGAATTGAATCAAGAACAACAGTGTCTCCATCAGACGCCCCTGAGTCGCCTCTTTTTGCAGGCGAGGCTGTGTTTTAACTACTCAAAAATACACCTTTGGATGTTGATGCTACTCCTTAACTACAGCTAACTACATTTAACAACAGATCGATCTGCATCTCATGAGGTGTGTGAATAAAGGCAACTCCATTTCACTATGCTAGACATTACCTAAGTACATTTGGTGATTTCTGTGTGTCAGTCAGTGTTGGGCAACTGCGTCACAAATTTGTTATTTTAAAACATTACTTGCATGTGTATACGCTTTGATTATCCATTTTCAAATTGAAATGGCCAGAGTGCATGCAGAATGTGGTACCCCAGCTCTGAGCACAAGGTACAGCCCCACAAAGGCAAAACATTGTAGAACTTTAAATAATCCAAACGATGTTTTTTACATTTGCCTCATTTTAATCTGGGTCATTTACATCAAAGTGTGTGGCCAACGTTTTCGTTGTTTTATGAAGCGTTGGGGGGGGAGCTAAATTAAACTAAACAAGCTGGAAGGCTTTAAAATTGTGTCAAATTTACTCCTGAAAGACTGCATAAGATCTGGCCCTCTGTCTCGCAATATTGCTGGAGAGGTTGTGGTTTGGTAGGAGACATCTTTCATGTCTTTTGGTCCTGTCCTCTACTTCGCCCCTTGTGGAATGCAGTATTTTTTATAAGTAAAATAGTTGGTGTAACTATTCAGGCGGAGCCTCTAGTTGCCTTATTCCACTTTTATCCTGGGGAATTATCACGTGGCGAGAGATATATTACGGGTCATGTGCTGATTGCTACAAAAGCTACAATTGCTCAGGGGTGGAAGACACCCTCTCTCCCCAACATCAGATTCATAGAACACAAGATCCATAAACATTTCGTTTTTGAAACAATGGGTGAGAAATACTCCTCCTCCGTCAATTCCATCCATATGAAATGGTTTAAATGGGGAGAATATAGGGAAAAACAAGGCCATTCCACCATTTGTAGTGTTCTGGCTGATCTCGGTGTTCTCTGTTCACCTCACGCAGATCCGGGGTAGCTCCATTAACTGATTATTTAGTATTTTGTCTATATTTGTTGTGAAGTGTTTTATAAACATTTTTCTTGTCCTAAAATGTTTAAGTATTAATTATATGTAAATGGACCAAGATCGATTGATTTATATTGTGATATGCAATATGTCTGGCTTACTCCTTTTCCTTTCTTTTTCCTTCTGTATCCCCATTTCTTTGTATTAAACTTTCAATAAAAACTATTATTAAAAAAAAAATTGTGTCAAATATGTTCCATAAGGTCAATATAAGTATGTTTACCATAGATCTTACATTTGAAACCTCTTTGAAAACACAATAGTTAGTTGAAGAGTTTAATTGACTTTCAATTTTGTGACACCCTCATTAATGTTATTTTACCCTTTTTATTCTGTATGTCAATTTGAAGCTTTACATTGTGTCATACAAACTAATGTGTATTATTATTATTATTATTATTAGCAACAATTACCTGGTAAATGTCTTTACAGTATTACCTGAGTTGTTAGATATGTGTGTATTGATGTGGAAGGTTTTTTTGGGGGGGAACATTTGAATATCACTAAACTGTCTGCATTTCCTATAGTATTTACCACCCTCCAAATGGTATACAATCGGGAAGCTGTCTGCCTTAATACCGATAGCCGGCCTCCCGACTGTCTTATCCCAGCGAGGGTGAAATGCCGGGCGTCTAGATGTAGATGCCTGATATTTCCCCGATTTTGGGAGACAGGCGCCCAGCATCCTGATCAAAGGGATGCCGGGTGCCGCGAGCGGACAGCCGTGGGGGGGAGGGTTAGGTTTAGGGCACCCAGGGGGGACTTAGGGTTAGGCACCCCCCCCGGGAGGGTTAGGGTTAGGCTAGGGAGAGGGAGGGTTAGGGTTAAGCACCCCCCCGGGGGACTTAGGTATAGGCAGCGGGGAGGGGGGGGTTAGGGTTAGGCACTTAGAGGGGGGGTTAGGGTTAGGCACTTGGGGGGAGGTTAGGGTTAGGCACCCCTAAGGAGGGTTAGGGTTAGGGGGTTAGGTTAGGTTAGTTTATACTTACCTTAGCGACGATCGGGATTTCCTGAGCTGTCGGGCTTCCACTTTCAGGCTCTGCTCATCTGCCCTCCAAATTTGAAGTTTAACATTTCTATAAAAACCTAAAGCCTATAAGTTAATTATACACAATAAAACACTCGCATGGCAATACTTACCGGAAAACAGTAATGTAGCTTTAGAGATGAACAACCACAATGCATATAACAGCCGGACTGAACCATCTAGGAACAATCCAAGGCAAAAATAAAGTACAAACACAATACTCTTTCCAATCTACAGTTACGTTGGTGTACGTGCCACATATTTATACGGGGATTTGTTAGGCTACAATCCAAATTTAGATCTAATCAACAAAAAAGTGAAATCTGTTTGTATGATATGGCTAGACCCTTCCATGGTACAGCATAGTTGCCAAATTTAACATTTATATGCATTTGGCCCTGAACCTGGTGTACATTTAATATATTTGTACAATGTAAAATATGGCCTAAAGATTAATACCAAGATCTTTGTCAATGTATTACCTAACTTACCAATGCTTTCCATGTAGGTTTGGATGAAAGACCTTTTCAAAATGTGGATGCCAGCTTTGATGGGAACCCTGTAGAGGCAGAAGAAGATTTATTAAATTCACTTAACATAATACCCATCACTCCAACCATGTCAGCTCACCACTCAGGAGATACAACACCACCACTACTCGCTCCTCCTCCTCCTACACAGCCAGATCGGGATTCTTTAAATAGTATGGCTGGTTTCCAAGAACAGCAAATAAACTTCCTCACAACACAAATGCAGCAATTAAATTTAATTAATACATTTTTTAACAGGCGGAATCGCTCCATGGCTGCACAAACATTACAATAGACCAGGATGGCAAACAGCCTGGAACAGATTCGGGCGGCAAATACTTTATACCATCATACCTTAATCATGATACTTGAAGGCCAGAATCGTTTTCATGATGCAAATGGAAGTTTTCAAAGTTTTTTGGGACACTTATTACAGCAATAGAATCAAGCATTTCATGATCTTAATGGGACCCTATTAAATGTTGTCACCCAGATTTTAGCTAGGATCCCTGACACTAATTCCAGTACATCTGGTGCCAGCACATCCCAGACCAATACTACGGTCACAACTCCACCCTGAAGATCTATCCGCACAAGAGGTGGTTCCGAACCTGGCCGTGGTGGGAAAGGTTGGCCAAGGGATAGTTTATAAATAGCTACCAAGATGACATTTTATATTTTTAATAATGTGTTCATTTATCTTTGTATTTTCCTTCCTTAAATTTCTAAAAAAAAAAAAAAAAACACATTTTACCTAGTGTAATTACCATATTTGCCTTACAAATACTATCTATGGTCTTTGGAATGTTCATTTGTACATTGCCAAATTTGCAAGGGTACGCCGTATTTATTAGAGATGAGCGGTTCGGATTCTGTGGAATCCAATCCGCTCCGAACATTGGGGATCCGAGTCCACCCGAACCCTGTTCGGGTGTTCACCGCCTGACTCGGATCCCCATTCGGGGCCGAACGGCGGCCGCCTGATGCCGGATTCTCACTAGAGAATCCGACATCAGGGCTCCTATTGTGTAGGGCAGAGCGCTGTGATAGCGCTCTGCCCTACACAGACACAAACACACAGCCGCCAGCGGCAGCTGTGTGTTTGTTACAGAAGCCAATGAGAGTCACACAGACTCTCATTGGCTGCTGCATGGAGGGAGCCGGCTGGAGCTCACACATGAGATCCGTCTTCCGGCTCCCTCCTCAGCGTGTGACAGCAGAGCGGACGGCGCGGGAGCGGGGAATCAGGTAAGTTTTTTTATTTTTATTTTTTTTACTTGTGCAAGGGCCGGGGGCGCTACTGGGGGGGGTCTGCTACTGGGGGGGTCTGCTACTGGGGGTGCGGGGGGGCCATATTACTGGGGGGCCTGCTACTGGGGGGGCTATACTACTGGGGGGTCAGCTACTGGGGGGGATATACTACTGGGGGGGTCTGCTACAGGGGGGGGTCTGCTACTGGGGGGCCATACTACTGAGGGGCCTGATACTGGGGGGGCTATACTACTGCGGGGGTGTGCTACTGGGGGGGTCTGCTACTGGGGGGGCCATACTACTGGGGGGGTCATACTACTGGGGGGGCCATACTACTGGGGGGGTCATACTACTGGGGGGGCATACTACTGGGGGGGCTTACTACTGGGGCAGCCTACTACTGGGGGGCCATACTACTGGGGGGCCATACTACTTGGGGGCCATACTACAGGGGGGCTACTACTGGGGCAGCCTACTACTGGGGCGTCCTGCTACTGGGGCAGCCTACTACTGGGGGGCCATACTACTGGGGGGGCCATACTACTGGGGGGGGCCATACTACAGGGGGGCTACTACTGGGGCAGCCTACTACTGGGGCGGCCTGCTACTGGGGCAGCCTACTACTAACCTCCCCCCTAGTTACGCCACTTGGCTGTAACATCACACAAGCCTCTCTTGTATGAACTTTAAAAGCAGCCACATAACCGGGTTTCAGAGCACCCCCCGTGCACTGTTGCCCCTTCCCCTGGAGCGCATGCTAACATAAGACTGTGCTCCAGGGGATGATAGGGAGTGAGCACCGCATCACTAGCCAGAGCATGCTCAGGATGCTTTGACCAGCTGTACAGGCTGCAGGGTGAGAGGCCAGAGCCTTTGAAGGACATTTCAGCCGGCACTGCAGCACCGATACTGGATGCATGGTGCCACTCCATGACTGCCAGATGGAGTGGCTAAGGGGATGTGATGGAGCTGGCCCCAGGGCTCTTCACCCTCTGCGATGGCACTGGCAAAAATTTTTTCCAAAAATCATTCAGAAATCGTCTGATTTATTAATGGCTGAATTTGCTCAAGAACATCTATTTAAAACTTATCAAACACAATTTTATATAAAAAAATATTTTTCTATTTCTAAACACAACATTAACATTGATTTTTATTATATTGGTCATTGATGTATCAGACCATTGATGTTCGGAACATCGTGACCATCATGACTTTGCTTTCCCCAGCATCTGCTCCTCTGAGCAGCCGCCAGGTATACACTGGGGGGCTGAGGGGTGTTAATTTTAGGGGTGAGCGGGTTCGGATTTCTGAAATCCGAACCCCCCCGAGTCCCCCCGATCCGAGGCCGATCCTAGTCAGGCTCGACTTTTCCCACCTGACTCGGATCTGAAATCGAGGCAAAACGTCATCATCCCGCCTTCCGGGTCTCGCGGGTTTTGGATCCTATATAAGGTACCCGCGTCAGTGCCATTTTCTCACTCGGCTGTGGACAGTGAAGAGGGAGGGTGGGAGTTAGGGCTGGCTGGGCTGTGTAGTGCAGTGTAGTGTTGTGCTGTGCTGCGCTGTGCTGCTGTTGTCCATAGGGGCTGTGTCCACTCCTTCAAAGTCCATAGGGGCTGGCTGGACTGTGTTGTGCAGTCAGTTGTCCATAGGGGCTGTGTCCACTCCAAAGTCCTGTGCAGTGTCCCAGTCCTAAAGGGGTGCTGTAGTGTTGTCCAGGGGGTGCTCTGTCCATCAGGGGTGCTCCCCCCAAGTGCAAAAAAAAATAATATTTTTTATGTGTTTGTGAATTGTGTGCGCTGTGGCTGCACGTGCATCAACAAAGGAGCAGCGCCAAGCGTGCACCTGTGTCCCATTAGTAAAGGGCCGGCTGGCTTGTCCGCTAAAGGGTGCTGTAACCCCCAAAGTACACTCCAAACAAAAAAAATATATATTTTCTGTGTTTGTGAATTGGGTGCACTGTGGCTGCACGTGCATCAACAAAGGAGCAGTGCCAAGCGTGCGCCTGTATCCCATAAGTAAAGGGCCGGCTGGCTTGTCCGTTAAAGGGTGCTGTAACCCCCAAAGTACACTCCAAACAAAATAAAAAAATATTTTCTGTGTTTGTGAATTGTGTGCGCAGTAGCCGCACATGCATCAACAAAGTAGTGCCAAGCGTGCGCCTGTGTCATAAGTAAAGGGCCGGCTGGCTTGACCGTTAAAGGGTGCTGTAACCCCCAAAGTACACTCCAAACCAAATAAAAAAATATTTTCTGTGTTTGTGAATTGTGTGCACTGTGGCTGCACGTGCATCAACAAAGGAGCAGTGCCAAGCGTGCGCCTGAGTCCCATAAGTAAAGGGCCGGCTGGCTTGTCCATTAAAGGGTGGTGTAACCCCCAAAGTACACTCCAAACAAAATAAAAAAATATTTTCTGTGTTTGTGAATTGTGTGCACTGTGGCTGCACGTGCATCAACAAAGGAGCAGCGCCAAGCGTGCGCCTGTGTCCCATAAGTAAAGGGCCAGCTGGCTTGTCCATTAAAGGGTGCTGTAACCCCCAAAGTACACTCCAAACAAAATAAAAAAATATTTTCTGTGTTTGTGAATTGTGTGCACTGTGGCTGCACGTGCATCAACAAAGGAGCAGCGCCAAGCATGCCCCTTGTCCCATTAGTAAAGGGCCAGCTGGCTTGTCCGTTAAAGGGTGCTGTAACCCCCAAAGTACACTCCAAACAAAATAAAAAAATATTTTCTGTGTTTGTGAATTGTGTGCGCAGTAGCCGCACATGCATCAACAAAGTAGTGCCAAGCGTGCGCCTGTGTCATAAGTAAAGGGCCGGCTGGCTTGACCGTTAAAGGGTGCTGTAACCCCCAAAGTACACTCCAAACCAAATAAAAAAATATTTTCTGTGTTTGTGAATTGTGTGCACTGTGGCTGCACGTGCATCAACAAAGGAGCAGTGCCAAGCGTGCGCCTGAGTCCCATAAGTAAAGGGCCGGCTGGCTTGTCCATTAAAGGGTGGTGTAACCCCCAAAGTACACTCCAAACAAAATAAAAAAATATTTTCTGT
Organism: Taudactylus pleione; assembly: GCA_031769625.1. Taxonomy (NCBI): domain Eukaryota; kingdom Metazoa; phylum Chordata; class Amphibia; order Anura; family Myobatrachidae; genus Taudactylus; species Taudactylus pleione. Next base: position 1,253,674 of record JAUIMM010000200.1, on the reverse strand, counting down.
GTTTGTGAATTGTGTGCACTGTGGCTGCACGTGCATCAACAAAGGAGCAGCGCCAAGCGTGCGCCTGTGTCCCATAAGTAAAGGGCCAGCTGGCTTGTCCATTAAAGGGTGCTGTAACCCCCAAAGTACACTCCAAACAAAATAAAAAAATATTTTCTGTGTTTGTGAATTGTGTGCACTGTGGCTGCACGTGCATCAACAAAGGAGCAGCGCCAAGCATGCCCCTTGTCCCATTAGTAAAGGGCCAGCTGGCTTGTCCGTTAAAGGGTGCTGTAACCCCCAAAGTACACTCCAAACAAAATAAAAAAATATATATTTTCTGTGTTTGTGAATTGTGTGCACTGTGGCTGCACGTGCATCAACAAAGGAGCAGCGCCAAGCATGCGCCTGTGTCCCATAAGTAAAGAGCCGGCTGGCTCATTTCTTAAAGGGTGGTGTAACCCACAAAGTGCACTACTCTCCAGCAAAAATAAAAAAATATTTTCTGTGTTTGTGTGCGCCTTAGCCGCACGTATATATCAATATAACATAAATGGAGGACCAAACTTTCTCTGATAAAAATAAAATAGGGAAAGATCAAGAACCACTTCCTCCTAGTGCTGTTGCTGCTGCTGGGAGTTGTTCATCATCCCAGAGAGGAAGTAGGAACACCACTACTTTTACTAAACAACTGACCCTCCAACAGTCCCTAGCGAGGAGGATGAAGTACGACAGCAGTCATCCTGAAGCAAAATGTATAACTGAGGCCTTGACTGCTATGTTGGTGTTAGATGTGCGTCCGGTATCCGCCATTAGTGCAGTGGGATTTAGACAATTGATGGAGGTAGTGTGTCCCCGGTTCCAAATCCCATCTAGATTCCACCTGCATCCTCAAAGCAGCAGCGACAAGCGTGCGTCTGTCTGTTAAAGGGTGGTGTAACCCTCAAAGTGCGCTCCACAAACAAAAAAAAATTCTTCTTTTTTTTTCTGTCTTTGTGAAATGTGTTGGCTGTAGCCGCACCTGCATCCTTAAAGCAGCATTGACAAGCGTGCATTTGTCTGTTAAAGGGTGGTGTAACCCTCAAAGTGCGCTCCACAAACAATAAAAAAATTCTTCTTTCTTTTTCTGTCTTTGTGAATTATGTGGGCTGTAGCCGCACCTGCATCCTCAAAGCAGCAGCGACAAGCGTGCGTCTGTCTGTCAAAGGGTGGAGTAACCCCCAAAGTGCGCTCCACAAACAATAAAAGAATCTTTTTTTCTGTGTTTGTGTGTGAAATGTATGAGCAGTAGCCGCACCTGCATCCTCAAAGCAGCAGCGACAAGCGTGCGTCTGTCTGTTAAAGGGTGGTGTAACCCTCAAAGTGCGCTCCACAAAAAATAAAAAATTCTTTTTTTTCCTGTCTTTGTGAATTGTGTGGGCTGTAGCCGCACCTGCATCCTCAAAGCAGCAGCGACAAGCATGCATCTGTCTGTTAAAGGATTACATCGGTGACAGCATCCAAGTAGGCATGTCAGACAGTCCGTACATGTACTGGCAGGAAAAAGAGGCAATTTGGAGGCCCCTGTACAAACTGGCTCTATTTTACCTGAGTTGCCCCCCCTCCAGTGTGCACTCCGAAAGAGTGTTTAGTGCAGCCGGGAACCTTGTCAGCAAAAGGCGTAGGAGGTTGCTTCCACAAAATGTGGAGAAGATGATGTTCATAAAAATGAATTATCAACTCTTCCAGGGAGACCAGCCTCCAGAACGTACAGAGGGACCTGTGGTGGTGGATTCTAGTGGGGATGAATTAATACTCTGTGAGGATGAGGATGTACACAACACTGAAGAGGGTGAGGAATCGGTGAATGAGGAGGATGAGAACGACATCTTGCCTCCGTAGAGCCAGTTTGTGCAGGGACAGATTAATTGCCAGCTTGTTTTGTGGGGGCCCAAACGAACCAATAATTTCAGCCACAGTCGTGTGGCAGACCCTGGCACTGAAATGATTGGTTTGTTAAAGTGTGCATGTCCTGTTTATACAACATAAGGGTGGGTGGGAGGGCCCAAGGACAATTCCATCTTGCACCTCTTTTTTTTCTTTGCATTATGTACTGTTTGGGGCCTAGTTTTACAAACTGCCATCCTGTCTGCCAGTGCAGTGTCACTCCTAGATGGGCCACGTGTTTGTGCCGCCCACTCGTGTCGCTTAGCATAGTCATCCAGCTACCTCGGTGCAACCTTTTGGACATAAAAACACTATTGTGAGGTGTGAGGTGTTCAGAATAGACTGGAAATGAGTGGAAATTAAGGTTTTTGAGGTTAATAATAGCATAGGAGCAGAAAAATCAACACATTCTGTGATTTTAGCTGTTTTTATGCTTTTTTTTTTTAAAAATACAGATCCAAAACACAAAACCCAGAACCCAAAACACGGAAGGTGGTTTTGGCAAAACCAATCCAGATCCAAAACACGAAGAAAGATCCAGATCCAAAACCAAAACAAAAAACACGAAAAGTGGCCGGTGCACACCCCTAGTTAATTTACATTTCCCTGGTGGCTGCTCCTCTCTGCACCACTGGGTTGGGGGTCCTGCCATACTGACCAATCAGCAGTGATTGGCATCATGGCAGACACTGGGGGAGGGTGTAGGAATGCAGTGAGGCAAGGAGTTCCTGCTGCTATTGGTGGATACTGGAAGATTAACTTTCAGCAGTTGTGGTCACATCGTTTGCGACTGTCAGATAAAATGGTGTGGTCGCAACCAATGTGACCTCTCCAGGAAAGTGGTTAAAGCCCCTAATAGGAATTCCACACAAGAACAGATGGTACACATCTTTTCATCCACACTTTGTAAGCCTCATACAGGAGAATGCTTTATATTTATGGGTCTTCCAGCTGATAGTTATAATTTATTTTCGCCACTGTAAGAAATGACAGGATCTATCTGACTTAGGTCCTGATTCAGAGGCGCTCGCTATTTGCGAGCGCTCGCTCTGAATCAGGGCGGATTTTTTTAAAAAAATCTGCCTCCAGGCTACTCGCATAGTTTTGGGTGACCACCCACAGCTTGGCTTGGCGATGGTCGCGATTATCGTGACCATCGGGCTTGCGATGAGACCCTTGTGGTAGGGTCTCATCCACCGTAAGCCCAAGTGAACTTCCTGCTCTAATAGACCAGGAAATTCACTACTGTCATCACGTGTGATGTCAGTAGAGCCGCCCACAAATGGCAGGCATTCCTTCAGGAATCCCTCCATTTGTGCAGCCACCCCCCCCCCTCCCCACCTACAAAATGAGGCGAGCTGTCGATCAACATCGACAGCCGCCCCGTCTTGTAACGAGCCCCAGAGCGACTGATTTCTAACTTGTTCCGGGGCTCGCATGCGCAATGGCCCACAATCTATCTGCTAGCGAGCACAATGCGCTCATGAGCAGGTCTAAATCAGGCCCTTAATCAAAGTTATTGCAAAGGTGGTGCATCCAGACCAGACGGTGTCTAGTTAGCAAGCTAATTGTCACTAAAGTCATGCGAAAAGAAACGTTTTTATGAATACAGTTACATACCTCAGAGATAAAAAAAAATGTCAATAGAAATAACAATATTATAGCAGCATACAGGCAAAAAATAGGCATAATCTCTATACAAAGAATAAATCAAACATCTATCAAATACAGAAAGACTAATAAGCCAGTAAATAATCATAATCTCAAATAATCAGAAATCCAGCCAAACATATTAAGATAACAAAAAAAGAATAAAAAAATAAATAAACAGCAACAAATACATACATAAAAAAAATCACGTTTCAATCATCAAAGGAGTAAAGAGAGAGGTCTCAAGCAATCGACCCAAAAAAAATGACTACAAGTAGTGTGTGTGAGAGAGGAAAAAATATAAATACATAAATAACACACAGAAAAAATTACCCCACTCAGAATGTCGAGGAGATGCGTACTGAGAAGAAAGCCACCTGGACCATGTACGGTCATATATAGATTCAGCTTTATGAGTGGAATATAAATATCTCTCATGCTGCACTGTGACATTAGCTAGAGATAACCAGGCTTGAAAGTCAGGACCCGTGGGGGCCATTCACAGATGGGCCAGGCACACCTTAGCTAATGTAGATAAATGAACAGCATATTGCATACTATATTTATCAAGGGCATTCTCCTCAGTAGCCCCAAGGCAACAAAACCTTGGTAAGAGATTGGAGGGGGAAGTATACCCATCGTAGAGATGGGATGCAGTCAGGAAGTCGATGGTCGAAATGCTGACCACCGGCTTCCAAACTGTCAAATCCTGCCAGGGGTCTAATGATAGGTGTCAAAATCCTGACGCCTATCATTATCCCTTTGCCAGGAGCACGAAGCCCGGCATACCGAATGAACAACAGCCGCAGGGGGGAAGGGTTAGGTTAGGGGCTCCCGGGGGGGACTTAGGGTTAGGCACCCCCCCAGGAGGGTTAGGCTAGGGGAAAGGATGGTTAGGGTTAGGCACCCCCGGGGGGAGGTTAGGGTTAGGCACCCCCTGGGAGACTTAGATTTAGGCTGCGGGTATGGGGGGGTTAGATTTAGGCACTTAGGGGGGTTAGGGTTAGGCACTAGGAGGGGAGGTTAGGGATAGGCACCACTAAGGGGGGGGGGTTAAGGTCAGGGGGGGAGTATGGTTAGTTTAAATTACCTTATTCCCCTGTCGGAATCTTCACTCCTGCCGGTCTTCCGGCATCGGAATTATGGCCGGCGGTCATTCATACTGATTCCATAGAGAGCACATGGATCACCTGAACCCAAAAGGCTTGCACCTCAGGACGCTCCCACAATAAATGCCGGAAGGTATCTGAGGCCAAGTTACCCTTAGAACATGTATCAGACTTCCTACCCCCAAATCTCACTGACCTAACCGAGGTCAAGTAGGTTCTATGCAAGATAAACAGTTGAATCTGCTGAAGAGGAACGGATGCAGTAGAAACACGGGGACAAGCAAGAGCCCTGCTCCATTCATCTTCGCTCAACTTGCCCAACTCTAATTCCCACTTTTGCTATAAATTAGGCAGATCAGAGGCGTGATGATATGACAAAAGGAAAGAATATAGACAGGAGATAGCACGTCTATGGCCTAAATGTAAAAGGAAAGTTTTTAGTGGAGAGTTCGCTATAGTAGGGGGACCCTGAGAGAATTGAGTGAACAATGCATGCCAGAGTTGCCATAATCTAAGGAGATTATACTCATCTGTGAGCTGGGTAAAAGATTTAAGAACTACATCTTGATATAACTTACCTATCATGTTAATACTCCTGCTACACATTAGCAGTCTAGGGGAAATGGAAGAGAGTTCTGACAACTGACGGGAGTCCCAGAGGGAAGTATTTGGAACAACATCTTGGAACTGTAATAGAGTATGATCTTCAAATCCTGAATAAGCAGGGGGAGGGGGGAAGGTCACAGGTAATGGTATCGCATAGCAGGGCCTGCAGTGGTGTATGACCAAGAGTCACCTGTGCAACCAGAAGGACTGGAAGATAGTCAAACGTAGTGTCTTGTAGCCACAACAGCAAAAACGCCATCTGAGTTACATAGTCGTATAACTGAAAATGAGGAAGAGCCAGGCGACCAGAGGCTTTAGACCTGGTGAGCACATTCAGCTGTATGCGTGGCCTTCTTTCCATCCAGGCCAGAGAGGAAATCATGATATTGATTTTACAGAAAAGCGAGGCAGTGAGATAAATTGAGACTTGTTGGAAAATATAGAGGAATTTAGGCTGTATTATCATTTTAACTAAATTAACCCTCCCAGTAACCATAACTTTATGCCAGGCCAAGTCTATCCTTCAAATTTGAAAACAGTGGTAATATATTTATGGCAATGTAGTCCTGCATAACATTGGAAACCATAGTATTTAAATGAATCAACCCAACAAAGGGGTAGGGAAATTAGTGGTGTGTCAGGAGATCCTCCTGGAAGAGGACGAATGGAGGACTTGTCCCAATAAATACAGAGGCCAGAATACTTCCCAAAATTATCTATCACTTGAAGAACCAGCGGCATGGCAACTACATAGTCCCTGAGGAACAGTAACATATCATCAGCGTACAAAGCCACAGTATCTACCCAATTACCCAACAGTAATGTCAGAATGTGCTCACAGAAGATATGCCAATGGTGCTATAGCAAGAGCAAAAAGGGCCAGGAATAAAGGACAACCCTGCCTAATGCCACAAGAAAGGGAGAAAAAAGAAGGAGAAATAAACCATTTAAAGAAATATGAGCAGTAGACCTAGAATACAATAGCTGATCCCATTTCAGAAAAAGAAGTGCAACGGTTTGCACAGGGGGATATATTCAGCAGTTTTCCTTGCCAGAAAATTTTTTGCCAGTTCCAAGAAGTCTAGGACAATAGCATCTGCTTTGTGCCTTCATGTTTCATACTGGTGACAAACAACTAGTCTCCTTTATAAAGGGAGCTAGCAGGACACCAACTAGTTGCAAGTCTGTTAGATATTGTATCTCTCAACCAGTGTTTCTGATATTCACCATTGGATTGATAATTTGTGTTTTATCCTGGCATTGACTGACAGTTCCACTTTTGCTTCTGGCTGTTTTTTTGTTTAAGAAGGAACGGACAACACTGACCATTGAATACAGTCCCCGCACCTCTTTTGCTGCTCGGGGCTCTACTGTGCCACTCACATAACATAACCAGGAATTGTGCAAAAATAATATAGTTCAAGTGGAGTGGTTCAGATGCTGTTCATTTAAGAGCTAAGTTTAGAGAGAGGAAGGGTATTTATTATATGTGAACACTAGTTATATTATGTCATTGCTCCTTGGGGGAGAGGTGGGTGTTATAGGTTTATTACATGTAAACATTTGATCTGTTGGGGAAAAAACTGTAGGACTATTTATTATATGTGTTATAAATATGGCGCAGTCAGGCCACTGGTGTTAGGTAGCCACACCCCACAAATGCATCTATTTTTATCCGTTGCGCCCTATCACTTCCATAACCAGCTATGCCGCTGTCTGCTATTACATCCGGAAACATGACAGGGGAAAATTCTTCTGGATCTTCTTACCCCCTGGCATTGGCTGGCCATCCTTATGATTCCCAAATCCCTGGCTACAGTCTGGATTATTTGTTTGTCTGACATATCAGTTGCCTATACAGGGACTGTGACTATTGACTTAAGTCTTGTTCAAGACATCTATTAAATGGTTCTACTATTGGTATTCAGTGGTGTTTATTGTGGTCACACCGTCACAAGTTATTTGAGGCCTTGCAGAAGGTGTGCTACAAAGTTGGTATAAGGTTAAACATTCATGTGAAGTTTACAAGCTCAGAAGATTTTCACTTTAACGGCAAATGTCTTCCATTGATATGAGATATGAGTTACATACAGTGTCAGCTGCCCCATGTCAGGATGCGGCCTGCGATCGGCCGCTACTCACCTTCACGCCAGTGTCCTTGAGCTTAGGTGACCAGTTGCTGGGAGTGGAGGTGAATGGTGTCTGAGTATTCTCCCCAGGGTCTGATAGGGCTTCTGTGCGTACGTTCTGGTTTCTGGGGTGCCGGGCATGGGCGCAGCCATGTTGGCTCATATCACCTGACTAGTCTCTCCCAATGGTAGTCCTGTGATCCTCTGATCCAATGACCAGCTGCCATGGGGTATTTTAGTCTGACTCCAGGAACAGGAAACCGCTGTTCAAATTTGCTGTTCCAGTGCCTGTGTTTCTCACCAGTGTTGCTCTGTGGTTTTCTCTTTGGAGTGTTGCTTCAGCCTATTCACAGTTCTCTAGAATTTCCTGCATTAACTTCAATGCTATTTTCAGTCTGAGACTTCATTCTCTCCCAGTGCTCCTGTCTTTTATGTTTCTATTCCCGTGTGTCTTGTAATGTGCTGCTAGTTCTATTGCAGCTTCTCTATGTTACTGAGGTGTCAGATTTCCTGCTAATAACTAGTTAGCTCCCAGCTGGACATCTAACTATTCCCAGTATATGCCTGTATCCACATCTCTCTGTTTTTCTGTACAAATCAGCACCTGCATATCTAGCAATTCCCAGCATATGCCTGTATCCACATCTCTCTGTGTTTTTCTGTGTAAATCAGCAGCTGCATATCTAGTAATTCCCAGCATATGCCTGTGTCCACATCTCTCTGTGTTTTTCTGTGTAAATCAGCACCTGCATATGTAACAATTCCCAGTATATGCGTGTGTCCACATTTCTCTGTGCAAATAAGCACCTGGAATTTTAGCAATTCCCAGTACATTTCCCAGTATTCTCTAGCAAGCCTGCAATTAGGATCTCTAACAGTGTTCTAGTATTCAGTTCCTTTACAATATTCAAGCATTCAGTTCACCTCCAGTGTTCTAGCATTTAGTTCATTTAATATACTTTGGGTCTTCTGCCATTCCCAGGTACCTGTCCAGAGGGCCGCGACCTGCTCACTTCGTATGGCGAAAACCAAACCGAGAAAACCACCAAGCGAGTTAGACTCCGCGCCTCTGGGCAGGTCTAGCCAACTAGGAGACCTAGTTACAGTCAGTTCCATAGTCATCCGAACCCCCCTGGCTCACCATCCCCACAGAGGAACACTTGCACCGGATCGTGACACCCCATCCCTAAGGTACTAGAATACATGTTTGAAACTGGATCCTGAAACTAAATGTAGTTACATACAGTAAATTCCTAACGAATTAGCTTAAAATAAGGAGGAAATTAATTCACTTGTGTAAATAGTATACCAAGAAGGAAAAGATATTAACCACACCTAATGTCTGTTTACAGAGACAACTTACAAGTCATTTAGACTCCAGGTATACTTACTGCTCATTAACTTTATTACATATACATATTACTATCTCATTACTGTCCCAGATGGCTTCATCCAGGTGTCATTTCTCGTCTACCACCCACAATATAAAGGTTGGTCTCAGCGTTGTGTTCTGCACTCCCTGGTGGAATTATTACTTAGATCACAGATAATTATTTGATTGCGTCCAGCAGCCTGTTTTGTTTCTGTGTCCTCTACCTTTCTTATTCTGCACTCTTTTTGCAAACAATGAGACCTAATAATGGACTGAGACGTAGGATTGTTGTAGTTCAGTAAAACCAAGTTGCTGTTTTTTGTTTTTTTTCGTCTTTGGAGGACCAAATGCTTTTCCTGACGTTCTGAATAAGGTAACTGATAAAATGTTATATTTGCCGAGTTATGGAGGAATTGCTTTGCTCAGACACATTTGCAGCTAGCTGTTGGCAATGACTTATATTGTTTACTCCCTGTTATGGACTAATGTGGATGTTTTTTGATAAACATGTTATAAATGAGAAGTTCTCTTTTCCGGCTTCTCATTTTATAATCAGTCAGGGTATTTCTTCTCTCTTATTGTGGGTCTTGCTTAGGGGTCTATGTATCAAGCTTTTTTTTCCATAAAATTATGTAGAAACTGCAGTTTCTGCATCATTTTATGGATTGTTCTTTTGTACTATTTCACAATACAGGAGATTTCACAGAACTCCTCGGCAGACTGCTAATTAGCATAGTTATTATCAATGGAGACTATGGGTCTCATTCAGACCCGCTCGCAAGCGCAGGACGCTCGCAAGCGGGTCGATGGTACCCAAATGTGCATGCGCACGACGGAGGGAGCTCCGTCGTGCGCATGCGCGAGACCCGGATAGCGACAGCCAAGCTGTCGCTCCGGGTCTCGCACCAAAGGGGGCGTGCTGTCGATGGTGAGTGACAGCACACCCCCTTTGGTTGGCGTGTCGGGGACGTGGCTGCCAGACGGAGGCGTTCCCATGGGAACGCCTACCGTCTGGGTCCGGCCCCATTGACGTCACTAGTGATGTCAGTGGGAGTGATTTTGGCTCTGATAGAGCCAAAATCACTCCTGGGCTTGCGGCAGCGAGATCCTACTGCAGGGTCTCATCGCAAGCCCGATTGTCGCGATGGTCTTGACCATCGCGACCATTATCATGGACGCTCGCATAAGCTGTGGGTGGTAACCCACAGCTATGCGAGCGTCCAAGAGGCCGCTCCAAGTTTAGGTAGGAGGGCCCTGATTCAGAGCGAGCGCTCTGGTCAGAGCATCCGGCTCTGAATCAGGCCCTATGATCTGACCCAGGGGCATATCTATAATGGGTGCAGGGTGTGCGGTGCACACGGGCCCCTGGGTCCACGGCAGGTCCGGCTCCAGCGCCCTGCAATCGCACGTGGCAAAATTGGGGGCATGGCCTCATTACCATAGGCCACGCTCCTTAATTGATGTTATTTGGAGGAGTGCCTGCATGGCAAGCCTCCAAATAACGTCAGGCTGGGGGTAAAGCCCAGCCCTCCGTCATTGGCTGGGTTTCCCCCAGCCCTCTCCCGTCAGTGAATGGATGCCGTGCGCATGCGCACTGCATTCATTCACACTCCAGGGGTCCGGCACTGCCACACAGCTGCAGCGGTGGGGGTCCCCAACCTCCCGATTTGAGCACCCACGGGCCACTTAGGCCCATGGGTGGAACAGCGGGACAGTACTGTCCTGCTGAAATCGGGATGTTGGGGAGAGGTGCGCCCTCTATGGGTGGCGCCCCTGTTCGATCGCTCTGGTCAAACACCCCTAGAGCCAGCCCTGGTCCACGGGGGCCCACATCCTGCACCCATTTATTCAATATTTACCTCTCTGGATTCCTGCATTGGGGATAGCAGCACTGTAGAAATCACCTGCAAAATGGTGCGGTGGCCTTTTCCTGGCATTTTGCACATGCGCAGTAGGGAAATAATGGCTGCCGCTCCATTTCCCCAGTGACCTGCACATGTTCAGTAGACTCTGGCATAGACTAGTGCTCAGAGTTTTACTGCTGCCAGTGGCGTATCTATAATGGGTGCAGTGTGTGCGGGGCACACGGGCCCCCGGGTCCAGGTGTGCCCCGCACCGCACACCCTGCACCCATATTACTTTAAACTTACCTGTCCATGGCCCTCGGCGGGTGTCAGTGCTGCTCAGAACACCAGAAAATGGCCGCCATTTTCCCGGCGTTCTGAGCATGCGCAGTAGACTCTGGGCACACTCTAGTGCCCGAAGTCTGCTAATGCTGTGTCAGTCGACTGCCGGCCACCAGGAAGAAAAGAGGGGTCCCCGCACAGTGAGTGCACACGGGCCCCCTCCTCTCTTAAGATGCCCTTGACTGCTGCACTCAATGCGCTGCCAGATGCCGGGTAGAGAGGAGGGCGCCATGGGTGAAAAAGCAAAACTTTTCAGAGTTGGGCCTTGGTAGTTAACTGCTGCTTTCATAGGCAACTGCAGGGGGGTTTCCGGTTGCCTAGAAAACCCCCTCCCCAGCCCACACCATAACCACAATAGAAATAGTAATATAATAGAAGTTACTAGTGCTGCATGTTCTTTTCAGTATCACAAATGAAATAATTAGCACCACCTGTGGATCTTTTAACATGTGTCAGCCAGTAATAAATACACCTGTGCATTAACTAGGAGATCTGGAAAACATGCACTGTTAGGGGTGCACTGCCATAGACCATCAATAGGGTTAATTATTAATACTGTATAATAGTAAACTATCCAGTGCATAAGACCAATTTGTACATATATGTCCAGAGTAGTGCTAAATTCTTCTGCTGCTCCCCCAGACTCCCGGACTTGCTCCTAATGCTCTGGAACGGTCCCCACTTATGAAATAAAACCATTCAGCTCAGACAGGATGACCCTACTGCTGCATCTAATGGCAAACTGTGATCGCTGGTCCTGTGTATGCCGGAATTATGACACACAATATACTTTGTATGACGTATATTAAAGCTGGATAAGTGCTAATCATAAATACATGTTGGTAGTAATATCACTCAGGTGCATGTAAGGGAGGGGTTAGTCTATACAAGAAACAACAAAAAGTAATCCCCCAGCACACTGAATGAAATCAGCAATAAGATTTGAAAAACTAAATGGTGGTAGATAATTCAGAGATCTCAGTAGCATATATTTGCAAAGATATGGCTAAGCCTCCAGGCCACATCACGGCGTCTCTGATACCGGAGGTCCCTATCACTTGGTCAGAATCTGGGGTGCAGAACCCCAAAAAAGCCGGCGATAGCCAGCCACCCCAGTGAAGCACACCAATGAGAGACTAAAGTGTTAGTACGAGATTAAAGCAAAAACTATGTGTTAATAATACACCTTTTCCACAAAGTTCCAACTCCGGGTCAAAGTTCCGACTCCGGCTCACACTGGAGTCGGGTGCATAGAGTGAAAATGGAGATGTTGCCCATAGCAACCAATCAGATTTTACTTAACATTTAACTCGCACCTTCTAGAAGATAATAGCTAGAATGTGGTTGGTTGCTATGGGCAACATCTCCACTTCTAGAAACTCTCACTTTAGTAAATATACCCCCATAGTCCTCAGCTGCAAGTTGGCAGAGAAGATCCCAATTTGTGGACTCAAACAACTTTTGAATATGTGATTGGGTTGCTGTATCTAAAGACTCAATAAATACACCCATTTTGTGCAAAAATGGGTTACGCCTTTCCCAACGTCTGGCAATGTGACTTGTCTTTCGAAAAAAAGAATACGGAGAGGCATATTCTTGACTCCAAAAATTATAGGTGTGTTCTTGCTTACCCAGTTAATAAGTATGAGTTGTTTGACTACATTCAAAATAACAGTGAGCAAGGGAACAATGGGCCTGATTCAGAGCCGTTCGCTATTTGTGGTCGTTCGTTTAAAAACAAGGGGTGGCTATTCAAATGATCCGTACGCACATTGCAGTCTGTTCACACCTCTAAGTCTGAACGAGCGTGCAAAACATACGCTCGTTTATTTGTTAAAAACACCCCCTGGCCGCTCGCACCATACGTCATGTCCGCTATTTATTAGATTAATCGAGTACATCGACCAGCGTATGAACTGCTCGCTATTCTTGTGGTTGGTGTTTTCTACCACAAATTTGCGAGCAGTTCTGGCTATAAAATAACCCAGTGACGTGGTCAATGACGCTGCTGTTTTAAATATACACACCCATAAAACGCCCGTTTTGACCTTTAAGCACGCCTGCGTTCGGATCTCCACTCCCCATTTTCAAGCTCCTTCCCCTGTTACCACCCACATACGCCTCATTCTGTCACTCAAAATAGCAGGCCCTCGCTATATTGCGTACCAACGATTTTCGGCCGCACTGACTGGTTCGCGCATGCGTACTAAAAACCGTACGCATGCGCAGATGTGCAAACATCGCTCGGAACGAGCGTACTGCCGCTAACGAGCGGCTCTGAATGAGGGCCAATGATTTTCTTCTTTTTTTTGTTTTGTTTAAAAGCAAGGGATAGGGTGCTTAGATAAGTGCAAGCAAAATATTTGATTAATAAAACTTAAGCGTTTGTCCTAAAATTTCCTAACTTTATCACACTCCCAGAAGACGCACCACCTGGACCACATTTCAGACATATTCCTGTATCCTCAGGGACCATGTGAGATTAATAGTCTTCAGGTGCACCTCCTGCAAGGCTGCTGATTGTAAATATTTCAGGGTGGTCGCACAATGCTGCAACCAGGTGTCAGACAACTTAACTGAAGGAATATCCCAAAACCACTTTGTATTATTTTCTTATATATTATTATTAGTTTCACTTTGAGTTATCCATGCTGGAATGTTTTGACTCTCCATTGCCTCTAATTCTTCATCTTTGTTGTGTTTTCTTTCTGTTATTCCTAGGTTCCTCAACATCATGCACGTCCGATCCTTTTACTACCTTTCTCCTTGCTTTCATCATTGTCTTTCTCCGTCAGTTTCTCCACATCAGACTCCTTTCCCCACGCATCTCTCCTTCAGGTCAGACACAGAAGACTCCTGTCCATCTCCTCATCATATCGTCATGGCGTTCTGGGTCTTCCTTTGTTGGGCAGATCTTCAACCACCACCATAACGTATTTTACCTTTTTGAACCTGGATATTCAGTCTGGATGAGGTTTAAGGAAGAGCCTGCTCAATGACTTCACTACCTGGTCCGAGACCTCTTCCGTTCCCTCTTCACCTGCGATGTGTCACCTCTGGAACAATACCTTCCTAATGGTGGCAAACGCATCTCGGACATGGGATTTTTTGCGGAGAGCCGTGCTCTATGCTTTCCTCCAGTTTGCTCAGCTTATATCCCATCTGAAGGCTTTGATCGTGAGAAATGTTTCCACCGCTGTCGTAATAACACCTTGGACAAAATGGAAAAGGCATGTAGGACGTACAGTCATGTGGTGATGAAAACAGTAAGAATCCTGGACCTTTCTGTTCTCCTCCCACTTTTCAGAGACCCTGCACTTGATCTTCGGATCCTTCATCTTGTGAGAGACCCTCGAGCTATAGCATCATCAAGAAATTACTTTCGCCTCAGCAATCATAACAAAATAGTGCTTAAGGGAATCAATAAAGACAGTAAGGACTCAACACACCAGGTCATGGAGAAAATCTGCGACGCTCAGGTTTCCATCAACCAAGTGGCGACAGCAGCGGGGCATTTTTTGCATGGGTGATATATGCTCATCCGATATGAGGACCTAGTGTTAGAACCTATTTTACATATCAAACAAATGTATGAATTTGCCGGCCTTCAATTAAATGACAGACTAGAGAGATGGATTTACAATGTCACTCATGGCGAACCTAAACAGAATGGTGGTTTTATGCCATTTTCCAAGCAGTCCGCCAGAGTAGCCCAACAGTGGAGAACTAAAATGAAGTTCCAGGTGGTAAAGAAGATCGAACAGAACTGCAAAGCAGCCATGGATTTGTTTGGTTACCTGCCAGTGGGCTCGGTAGATGATCTGAAGGACACAGAGATAGACTTAATTTGATAAATTATAGTAGAAAGACGATGGGACTACAGTATGTAAGAAAGCAGAAACTACAAAATAATGAACATTGTAGAGGGAATCATTATGATGGTTCAAATCCCGACAGCAGCTGCCCGGCAGGGGCGAAAATCCCGATCATCCAAGGTAAGTATTTGCTAACCCTATTCTACCCCCTAACCCTCCCTTAAGGGTGCCTAACCCTAACCTCCCCCCCAAGTGCCTAACCCTAATCCCCCCTCTAAGTGCCTAAACCTAACCGCCGCCTAAATCCAGGGGGGTGACTAACCCTAACCTCCCCCCAGGGGTGCTTAACCCTAGCCCCCCCTTCCCCAGCCTAACCCTAACCTCCCGGGGGGTGCCTAACCCTAAGTCCCCCCCTGGACCCCTAAACCTAACCCTCCCCCCCTGTGGCTGTCCGCACCTAGCTTACCTTTGATCGGTAAGTCGGGTGTCGGGTTCCCGGCGTAGGTCTAATGACAGGAATCAGGATTTCGACGCCTGTCATTAGACACTTGCCGAGATTAGATAGTCGGGAAGTTGGCGGTCGGGATTACGTCCGTCGGCTTCCCGCCTGCTACCCTTGTAGACTGTACAATGGAAAATTCACTGACAAAGTGGTAGAAAAATGCTGAAGTTAAATCAGAGAAAAGCAAAGTACTGCAGGTGTGTATTCCAGAAGTAAAAGTGATCATGGTGAGGGAGCTTTCACGGGTCATTAGTTCAGCTTACTATCCCACATTTTTGATAAGTACATAGAATGCATATAATACACACGCAAGCCGTGTACATACAGTATGAATCCCGCATAGTTTACAAACAAAAAAACTTTTGTATAACTGTCCACGTAGGGTCCCAGGGGCTCATTCATAAACAAGTTTTATCATACGCAATGAGTGATAAAAGTGGTTGCGTATGATAAATGCTGTAATTTTTCAGATAACAGCTTAGATTTTAGTTTAGATTTAGATCGATTTTTAATTGATTAAAATCGACCTTTAGTAAATTTACCCCCTTAGTATTCGTTTTTCTGAGCAGCTTTTGGACAGTACTCAGGGCCTGAACAATCGGTGGTCACACGGTGGGTTTCTGGTAGTGTGTGTCTGTCACAGAGGACGTTGTTCCATTTATATATTTTGGGCGAAATTATAGTAACAGGAAAAATTTTCTTTATCTTTCATGTGGATAAAATTATACACAGATTTCCCTACAGTTACACTCCATAAACTCTTCTAATCTCCCAAAACAATATGTTCTACTAATTATTTAAGGGTACGTACCAGAAAAGCTTATGCTAGATTAATTAACAGTATTTAATTAGAATTTAGCTTAATTGTCTGCATGATAATCAGTTGCAATGGTTACCTGGAGAGGCATCTAATAAAGAGAAGGTTTGCCATAGAATACATGTGATCTACTAATGTTCTGTAGAATATATTACACGCTTACTCGCTATAATGATCCCATTTCTTTTTTTTTTTTTTTTCTTCCATCTTTATTTTTTGAAGCAATAAATGATACAACAAAATATAACAATCATAATATCAAAATACATATGACAGTAAGATGACAATGATACACATAATTCAAGAACATCCAGATATTACAATAGAGTCGTCATCCATATCACATTACCGTATAATATAAATATTGAAAGACAATTTAGCCATATAGATAAAGGTAATCTTATCATATAGGATGTATATAGTAAACATAACAAATAAATAACACCATCATCTCAATATTTAATCAAATAAAACAATCAAAAACAAAAAGAAAAATTATGCTCGCTCACTCCCCCCCACCCCATATCAATGGCTGAAAAATTAGAGGACAATAGGTGGATCACCTTCTGCCATCCGCGTCAGATACCAAACCGTATTAGAGAATAAACTGTGAAGTTGTGCTCTAACAGCACTAGATAATGTTGTAATATAACTCTCCCAAACTCCAAAAAATTGTTCCACTTTCCTGTCACTTTCCATCATCACTCCCACCCATTCCATCCGGAATAGATAAAAGAGTTTGGCTTTAAATAGTGACAAAGATGGTGATTCAGGGTTAATCCAAATTTGTAAGAAAGACTTACAGGCTGCCGCACTAATTGAAAGTAGCAAATTTTTACCACCTCTGGAGATATTTTGACCTCTTGTAGACATACCAAAAAGCACCCATTCAGGGGTTAAGGGTAGGTATTTAACTAAATGTTCAGTTGAGAAGTTACGCACTTGTACCCAAAACCTACGAACTAATGGACAAAACCAAAGGCAGTGATATAGGTCTGCATATGACTCACCACACTTAAAACAGTTATGAGTGTCATATACTCCTATTAAAAATCTTCTATGAGGGGAAAAGTAGGTTCTATGAAGCACATTTAGGAACATTGAAGAGGATAACATTTGGCATGATCTAGTATGAGCCTGCAATAGATCATCCAACTGAAGATCAGGTAGGGTTGTCGCCAACTTGTTACACCCTGTTGACTAGTGGAGTGATCCAAAATAGTTTGAAAGTATTTATATGCCAAAGAGATTGCCTTCACAACAGATGGTGGTTGCCTAAGCATCTCATCTACTGGATTCTGCCAATCCACAGGGGAGAAGTTTCTTAATACTGAGCTGGTGTAGTGTTGTGCAAGAAGAAATGCCACTGGATACGCCACCAAAACAGGAAATTTAATTGTCCCATTTCTAATAACTTATTGTTTACTTTAGTGTCTATCTATCTTATATCTATCTAATCTATCTCATATCTATCTATCTGTCTATCTATCTCATATCTAATATCTATCTATCTATCTCACAGGTTCTCAAACTCGGTCCTCAGGACCCCAAACAGTGCATGTTTTCCAGGTCTCCTCACAGAATCACAAGTGAGATATTAGCTCCACCTGTGGATCTTTTAAAATGTGTCAGTGAGTAATGAATACACCTGTGCACCTGCTGGGTGACCTGCAAAACGTGACCTGTGTGGGGTCCTGAGGATCGAGTTTGAGAACCACTGATCTATCTCATATCTGCCTATCTATCTATCTCATAATTATCTCTCTATCTATGTCATAGTTATCTATCTCCCTATCTATCTCATATCTGCCTATCTATCTCATATCTGCCTATCTATCTCATATCTATCTAATCTATCTAATTATCTATCTGTCTATCTATCTATCTATCTATCTATCTCATATCTATCTATCTCATATTTATCTATCTATCTCATATCTACCTAATCTATCTAATATCTATCTATCTCATATTTATCTATCTATCTCATATCTATCTAAACCAGTGGTTCTCAAACTCGGTCCTCAGGACCCCACACAGTTCACGTTTTGCAGGTCACCCAGCAGGTGTACAGGTGTATTCATTACTCACTGACACATTTTAAAAGATCCACAGGTGGAGCTAATTATTTCACTTGTGATTCTGTGAGGAGACCTGCAAAACATGCACTGTTTGGGGTCCTGAGGACCGAGTTTGAAAACCTGTGATCTAAACTATCTAATATCTATCTATCTCATATCTATCTATCTATCTCATATCTATCTAATCTATCTAATATCTATCTATCTATCTCATATTTATCTATTTATCTCATATCCAGTGGCGGAAACTGCCTAGGGGCTGCGAGGCTGCAGTTCCTCCAGTAAAATCTGTCACCTCAGTGCAGTCAGTGCAGTCCGTGACTGCACTGGCTACACTGTGACTAACAGTGGCTTTCTATTGGAAGCACCACCTGCCAGTCACAACAGGTAGTTTCCTCCCCCTGGGACTGCCAGTATAGGCTCCTATTATCAGAGAGCGGCTTCCAGTAGGAAGCCGGTTCTCTGCTTTTCCACCAGCTGTATCCAGCTCCTTGGGGCTGCAGACAATGTAGCCTTTGGAAGCCAGTTATATGTGAGAAGTGGCACCCTGCTGCTACTGCGCATGTGCAGGTCCCGGCACCCAGGGCTGCCATCAGAAATTGTAGGGCCCGTTACTGACAAAATAGGCAGGGCCCCCCTTGTAGGGGGATGGGACATAGGTTGGCGGAGTTGTAAATAATATGGAGCTACATCAGGGGGTGGGGTATAATTTAGGAGAGGTGGACCAAGAATGGTAGAGGAGGGGTGGAACAGGGCAGGGAAGATTGTACCTTAATCGGGGGCACAGGGCAGTGAAGGCTGGACATCAGGGTCACAAGGCTGGGAAGGCTGGCTGTATTAGGGGGTCATAGGGCTGGGAAGGCTGGCTGTACTAAGGGGGGGACAAGGCTGGGATGACTGGCTGTACTAGGGGGGTCACAGGGCTGGGAAGGCTGGCTGTACTAAGGGGGGACACAAGCCTGGGATGGATGGCTGTACTAGATGATCACAGGGCTGGGAAGGCTGTCTGTACTAGGGAGGGCACAGGGCTGGGAAGGCTGGCTGTACTAAGGGGGGGCACAAGGCTGGAAAGGCTAGCTGGCAGGGCTGCTATCAGAAATTGTGGGATCCAGGACTGACAAAATAGACAAGGCCCCCCTTGTAGGGGGATGGGACATAGGTATGTGGAACTGTAAATAATATGGGTGGAGCTACATCGGGGGTGGGGCATCAATTGGGAGAGGTAGACCAAGAATGGTAGAAGAGGGGTGGAACAGGGCAGTGAAGGCTGGACATCAGGGACACAAGGCTGGGAAAACTGGACTGTGAGTCTCTGTCTGTGGGACTTCTGTGCAGGGACTTGGTGGAGATGGAACTAGTTCCATCTACCATTAGAGGTGATGGAACTCAGTTCCACCCCATTCCTGGCCACTTTACCCCTGTATCTATCTATTTCATATCTATCTATCTATCTATCTATCTATCTATCTTTCTATAGTGGCAGACTCGATGGGTCAAGTGGTTCTTATCTGTTGTCAAATTCTATGAATACAACAAACGGTGAGAGGAATGGTCTCTGCCAAAAATTAGTAATTGTCTTTCATACATCACTACCTCCATTTTTTTAAAGATGGAGTGGAGGATATTCTTTACACTGGGCTAGTGAATACAAGACAACATCCTCCATTATTTTTATATTATATCTATTTATCATCAAAAGCTGGTTGGCACGAACAATGTAGCAAGAAATAAAAATCATTAAATAAAATAAACATTAAAACCTTTCTCTGCGGCCCCCTGAATGTGACCGGTTATCCTGTATGATAATCAGGGGTATATCAACTATTGTTCTATTTTGATTTTAGTGTTGACATTCCATTTTCATTCCATTTTACATTTGGAGATTTGCTAAAGGCAAAATCGAAAGTCAAATTGAACATAAAACTGAAATTCACTCAAATCCCACTCAAAATCATCAAACATTGGAAAAACTTACTTTTACATAGACCAACACACAAATGCCTTACTTACTATTTTTTGATTTTCAGATCCCCAAATGAATAGACCTACATTATGCTTTCAATTTTAGCATGAGCAGGTCGGATTGACACATATACATGCATACATCAGTGAGATGCATGCATGTATCTTACCGTAAAAAGCTTGGAAAGAGTTTATGTAAAAATAAAAACGACTTGGCTCTGATCTTGTCCTGGTTCTGTAATCACAGTGGAAAAAGCTGGCACTGGAACCTTTCTAGCAGGGGGGGCTGATGCCACAGCCAGGGGAGCCCTGTCACAGCATTAACCCTGACCACTCTTCAGCCCAGCCCAGACCAGGGGTTCCTGGGGAGTTGGGTACCACCAATAAAGGCTGATACTGTAGGTGTAGTGTAAAAAAAGAAGAGTACGAACATTGTCTTTACAAGTCGAACTGCAGGACCGGTATAGAGCGTGCTGCTTAACCCACACTGGCGTGGTGGGGCTGCTGTCCGATGCCCCTGATCACTGCCGTCAGTGAGCCGCTGGCCACTAAGAAGGAGCTCATGAGAGGACACCTAGCAGCCAATGGGAGCCGCTGCAGCCAGACACTAAGGGGAACCGCGCAAACCTGGGGCAGAGTTGATAACGGAGAAGCAACGCAAGGTGACTGCAGTGAAACCGAACTGAGGAAATGGCAGTGGCAGCTACTGCTGTCCACTAATCGGAGGTGCTGAACTTCAATAGCAACAAAAGGTGACAGTGACTAAAACTGAATCACGCCTGTTGCCACATCTTACACTAAGGACCTGATTCAGACCCCCCACTGGGCGCTATTTGCTCAGTGCACATGTGTATAATACGCAATGCGTGTGCACATGCCAGCTTCAGCGATGGGGAATCATGCGCTCGTAGTACACAGACTTGCCGCTACTTTGAGTGACAGGTAGTGCCAATCGTGGGTGGTATCAGGGGAAGGTGCTTGTGAATGGGGGAGTGGTGCTACGCATGCGTGTCTTACCGTCAAAGTGGAGTTTTAAGGGCGTGCATAAGTTAAAGGCCGGATCATTGTACACGTCAGTTCACATCCATTGCGATGGAGCTACTCACAGTGCTTGCGGTAGCTCAGGGTCTACCACAAGCACTGTGTGTGCAGCAAATGGTTTCTTCCTCTGCCGATGTATGCAATCAATTAATAGAGTAGCAGATGGTACTCATTGCATTGTATAATAGGAAAGTGGATGCTTTAATTAGTTATTTGTTTTTGTTTTTGTTCCTCTTATTTTGTTTGTTGATTGGATATTAAGAAAGATACAAATCCCAAAAAACTATTAAATCACAAACAATAGTCCCTATATTTTTAAAGTTCTCAAATACATGTTTTTTTTGTTTTGTTGTTTTTAAAGTGAAAGTGTTTTTTTGGTTGTGGAACTGCACATCCCAGCATGCCATTCCAGAGTAAATACATGCCTTTTTAGCATTACTGTTACTGTTGCAGGCCAGGGCCGGATTTGTTGTACCATAGTAGTTCGTTTTTTTATTTTAAGTTGGAAGAAGGTACAAAAACATTTTTTCATTGAAAATTAGATTTTTTATTTTTGGGGGGGATTTTTTGGAATTCAAAATCCATAATAGTTAAAAAAACAAACAAATTAATTCATTAAAAATACATGAATTTCTGGACAAATTTGGTTTAGGATTACCATCAGAAAATGAAGATGTGGACACACTTGCAGATGTGGGTGAGGAAAGTGTGCCTGTGCCGCCATCAGATGTGCCTCCTCCACCTCCCACAAAAACATCACCTCAAAATGAGGCAGGCCCATCACATGGAACGATACAAAATCAAGATATGCCATGTGGGCCTTCCAGGAGCACTAACCAGATTACATTTTTGGACATATATTTGTAAAGTTCTGGGTGAAATAAATTCAAGATCATCAATTGGATTTCTTCTTCTTTGCAACCGACTCTGGTAAGCTGAATTTATGGATCCCGGTGGACCGTTGTGGACCCTGCTGGGTGCTCGGTCCAGCCACAGCAGGGCACTGGTCCACCTCACCTTCTATTGGGACAGTCAGATGTTCTTTGATCTCCCTGACATCTTAGCTTATGGACCTTAGAAAGGAGTTTTGCACCAACATGCTGGCCTGGACAGCCTCCATGGCTGCTGATTGCCTTAACACTGCCACCCTAAGCCCATCCATGACTTGGGTAAGGGTGGCAGTGGAGGATGGGGGAGGCACAATTGATGTAGGTTGTGCCATCACCCCATCCATCTCCAGGCTTTCAGCCATGTCAGTTCCTAAAAAATGGTAGAAAAAAAAATATTATTATAAAGTAATTCAAAAATAGACAGATACAGAGACAGGTGTATGCAAATAATTACCAGACTCAGCATGTGGGTCATCTTGTGGCAGGGCCGCCATCAGGGAGGGACTGCAGGGACTACAGTCCCGGGCCCGGAGAGAGAGGGGGCCCGGGTAACAGAGGTGTGGAACAGAGTGACGTGCGATACCGCACATCACTGGTGGAATACAGTGTGCACCGGCAGCCAAAGAAGAGGAGAAGAAGTCTCGGTAAAACACTGAGCGGACCGTGAGCCAATCACATCTCGTGGAGCGGCAGCCAGCCAATCAGCAGCAGCCGCTGCAGTACCACAAGCCAATCACAGCTCATGGAACAGCAGCTAGCCAATCAGCAGCGGCCGCTGCTGATTGGCTGGCTGCCGTTTCCACTGCAAGCTGTGGATGGCTCACGGCCGGCTTAGTGTTTTAAATGCTACAGAGACTCTTCTCCTCCTCTCTGGCTGCCGGTGCACACTGCATTCCAGCAGGTGCAGGACAGGTGATGTCTGCTGTGCTCAGCAGAGTTTGGGATCTGTTGTAGGGAGGGGCTGCCTAATTTATGTATAATATATATATATATATATATATATATATACACAGTATAATCACACACATACATATGGGTAAGTGCTGCTATATTACTTGCTGTGCTGACACTTACATGTGTATGGTTTTAATTTAATATAGCTAAGCAACAGGCTTTTTTGTGTAAGTATATATATATATATATATATATATTTGTACACAAAACATCTTGCGCTTAGGTATATTAAATTAAAAACATGCAAATAGAGATGTCCGCACAGCAAGTAATATAACAGCACTTGCGAACAAATAATCTGTGCCTCCAATAGGTCCAGCCCTCCCTGTGTTGCTCCACCCACATCCACAGCTCCACCCACCTCTGCCCCATACCTGGGGGGGGCCTGCCTATTTTGTCAGTACTGGGCCCCACAATTTCTGATGGCAGCCCTGTCTTGTGGAGGCTCCTGATGGTCTAGTTTTGCCTCCAGCACTATCCTCCCATCTAAGGCCCCCCAAAGTAGATGTTGCCTTTTGGTCAAAGCCTAGTTGTCAGGGAGGGGACCCCCTGGCCCATTAAAGTGTTTTCTCCACAAATTCAGCTTCATCTTGAGTCGACTGCAAAGGTCACTCCACCTTTTGATAAATTTAGCTTCAATTATTTTTATGCAAAAACATTTTGTTATGAGTGATATAGATATATTGACCATTTGGTTAACATTTTGTAAATAAAATAAAACATTTCATCGACAGTATCCAAAAAATAGAAATACTTTTTACGAAGAAAAGATGCCTCAAAATGAGTGGAGTGTTTCCGATTGATGATCTATCCAAATTTCACCCAGATTTTTTTCCTTACAGAAAAAGGAATCTTATGTCCAAAAGTGAATCTGGTTAGTACCACCTGGATGAGGGTATTTGTAACCCAACAAGGTTTATCTTGACCTTGTATCATTCCATCTGATGGGCCAGCCACATTTGGAGGTGATGCGTTTGTAGGTGCTGGAGGAGGATTATCTGGTGTGGGCTCAGGCACACTTTTCTCTGCCACATCTGGAAGTGTGTCCACCACTTCAATTTTTAAAGCTATTCCAAAACCAAAGTCATCCAGAAACTCATGTATATCAATCATGCAGTCCTCTACACTGGCCTCCTCAGAATCCATGACTGCAAATTTAAAATAATCTGGCGTTGCTATTTATAACAATATGCGTACGCACCTGCTACTGTGCGCCTCTCCCATGCAGTGCACTACGCAATGCACAAGCAACCAACACACCCATTAAAAGTGCCCCTCACAATTCCAAACACTTTCACAAGGAGCTGTGGAGTGTTGGGAGTGTCCTACTGGCCGCACAGGCATATCCTAGCTGTGGAATGAGGTGAGTCACATGATGTATGATAGGTGTTGTGTTGTTATAGATGTATTAAATCAACAAATGTCCTGTGTTTATCCTCCATTTTTGAATGGCCAACCAATCAGACTGCACTATATAGTTTGCACACTGTAATATTTGTCATTGCCATCATGAGATCCTCCAGTTTTAGCAGACGGGAGCTGCGCGTCCTCACAGACGTTATGGACCGGCGCCTGGGGCCTGTGGGCGCGCATGTGCCCAATCACATTAAAATGCTGGCGTATCCTGAGGCGAGGAGGAGGCTCCTGCGCATGGGCTTCCGCCGAACTGTTGTGCAGCTGGAGAGGAGGTGGTCGGATCTCCGGAGGCAGACCTCAGCCCTCCTGGATCAATTGCAGGCAGATAACCGCCAAATGAATAAATAAAAACATCTATCTATTTTTGTGAATGGGAATGCCCTCCTTATTGTGGAACTATATATATATATATATATACTCTCCAAAAAGACTGCACTCTAGTCGAGACAGGATAACATCAGGGGGTGCTCCTCTAAACGCTCAAAGGCCCATTTGTATACAGTCCAAGAGAAAGAAAGCACTCACCACTTGTACAAAAATATAAATCCACTGTTTTAATCCATAATGAACAGTCTGTCGACGTTTCGGTCCCTAAGTACCTTTATCAAGACTCACCATCCAAGACAGTACTTCTTGGTGGTTGCTGTACTGTCTTGGATGGTGCCCTGGTGCCTTTCCACATAAAGAGATACACAAGCAGATAGTCAATCGTAGGATAAACTCAGGCGTCACTCTATAGGTGAGTATTGTGTGAGTGTGTGTATGTATGTATGTATTAAAGTTATACTTTGTAAGGTGTGTGTTTCTTGTAACATTTCTTTACAGGTGAACTACAAGTCCAGTGGGCCCTTAATGCCCCGCATGCTGGTACTGGTGGTTCTCCAAGTACCAGCATGTGGGGGAGGCTTGCTGGGACCTGCAGTTCTACTGGAAAGACAATGTTTATTTTTATCTATTTTTACACAACACCTACACAATCAACCTGCCACCCACCGCCCAGGGGTGGCAGGGATAGCCCCGGGCTATCAGCCCAGGCTAGGGGTGCCCTGGAGAGGGAGACCCCTTTTTTGAAGGGTCTCCAACTCCCCGGGGATCCCTGGCCTGGGCTGACTAATGGTCAGGGCTGATGCTGCAGCTGGGGGGCCCAGTGATAGGGCTCCCCTGGCTGTGGCATCAGTCCCCTGTTAGAAAGGGTACAGGGCTGGTTCTGGATCTTACAGGGGAACCCTACGCAATTTTTTCCCTGTAAATCCAGGACCAGCCCTGCTTCCCATAGCCCAGTGCTGGTTGTACTAAGTACAGGGAGACCCTACATCATTATTTCCCTGTACTTAGTCAACCATAACTGGGTTTCAGCAGTCCGTGGCTGGTTATGATTTAGGGGGTGATCTCACGTGTTTTTTCATAATTTTAACTATTTAGATACTTTTTCTATGCAGATACATGCAGGCATCTTACTGATGTCTGCATGTATCTGTGTGACAATGAACTGCTCATGCTGAAAGTGAAAGCATGAAGCAGTGTGTGTGTCGGGGATTTGCAGTTCATTTTGAAGGGTGATGTGCCGTTTGATTTGGACATGAACATGTCAAATCGAACTGCAAATCACGCTTCAAAACTGACTCAAATCGAATTTGTTTTGAAAATCGAATCATAGTAAATGCAGTGAAAAAATGGTTTTCACAGCATTCGATTTGAGTCGATTTGAGAAGTGCTAAATCACTCCTCAAATCGAGCTGCAAATTGACCTTTAGTAAATTTACCCCATGGACTTTAAACTTGTTGGCAGCCAAACAGGCCATCAAAATCAGTAAATATAACATAAACACACACACAGAAAGGCATACACCATGCAATGCATATACAATGCATTACCTACTTTACCTACATCGCAGTTTGAGAATTGTCCTCAGTTGAATAAGCCCTTTTTTGGGACAACTTTGGACCATATATAAATTTGGGTCCTCCTTAGGGACAATATTCCGACATCTTCCTATGAGAAGACATACAATTTGGATATATACCCCTGATGAAGTCCTAATGGACGAAACGCGTTGGATGTGATTCTTAAAATTCATTGTTCAGAAGGGAGAAACCTGCTTTGAAATTTACCCTAGAAGGGATAACAGCAGGACAACTAGATGCTATATCCACCATCACAACCAATGGGAAATTAACTGTGTAAGCAATTTTATGTATCAATGTTTTATGTCAATTTGACAGAAAAGTGTTTTAATAAATCTATTATTGATTATACCTAATAGTAGGCCATTGGGCCATTTTTTGGGTGTTTCTTGGTGAGTGGGTCTTTTTTAGAAAGTTACTATCTAGAGCATATGGAATTTACCATCAACTGTGCTGAAGTTTCCATAGAAGAGAAGAGTTTGATTTTAAAGGACAATATTGGACTTTTTTAAATTTTGAGTAATAATATTCAACCAGTATTGCGCCCTCTGAGTATTGTTTGTATGTTTATTGTGTTGGGTTCCCGCTAACATGGGTTCCACTTGAGG
Source organism: Taudactylus pleione (assembly GCA_031769625.1). Lineage (NCBI taxonomy): Eukaryota > Metazoa > Chordata > Amphibia > Anura > Myobatrachidae > Taudactylus > Taudactylus pleione. The sequence goes on along the minus strand of JAUIMM010000200.1, from coordinate 1,226,726 downwards.
TGCAACAATTTCTATACATCATAGTGCAAAATAAGGGCATCATCTATTTGTATATATATATATATATATATATTGAGAGCGAGAATATATAGTTTGACAAACGAAGTTGGGGGAAGTCCAATTTGATAACTCCAGCCTATGTAAATTAGAATAAAAAAATAAAAAACAGGTGAGAATTTACACTGATTGCAATTGCATCAGAAGCAATTAAAGGGGCCATTGAAAGCACAGATGAGAAAACATGACTTTGCCAAGTAATCGCAATGGCCGCGTAGGGTGATGGCTGCGTCTGTCAGACTACTACGAGTGTAGTCGTCGCTCGTTCTGTTACGTGGTCTGGTAGGTGTGCTTTCATTGTGGTGGGTGTTTACCCACCTGCATTTTCTCGCTCACTGCAGCTGTGAGCGATTGCACCTTAGCGAGCGGGTCTGAATCAGGTCCTAAGACTCTAAACCTGTAATTAGGGATCTAATCAGCTACTCTACTACATAATAGAGGCGATTGCTAGTCATTTCCAACATAACTAAGCTTCAGGGAGATAAATAGTATTTCAACACCATAAACCCCTCTCTGCAATCTTTTAATGGAAATCGTTCTAAATGGTCCCTATTAAACAGGATCAGACTAACCAGCTTTTGACTGTAAGAAAGGGATTTGTGTAGCCAGCGTAACAACTTATTCTACAGCTTGCATTACAGAGACAGTGTCTATTTAAAACATAGCAAAAGGAGATTTCCCTATTCTTGCAGATTAAGAAAATAGGCGAAAATTAATTGTAACTGACTGTTTATACAGTGCTTGCAACCATTATCTAGGAGAGATGTAAGGAGTGCCCGTAGCTACCAACATTTCAGTATTAAAACAATACGACTTTGATAAGTGCACCAACATTGCTCCGGCCAGGCAGGACGTTTATTAGCTAACTATAGTTTAGGATTAATTACAAGAGGTTTGAATATAGTAATTATAACTTGTAATGATATTAAACTGTAATTTTGGTATTGTTTGTGTTTATATTATTACTGTGTGAAACATACTATTGGTATTTTACGAATCCAGATTGTGGAAGGGTTCCTGTGAAATAAAATATCTATTTCACTGAGTGTAATTACTGTGTTGGGTGCTGGGAGTAACTTGCCTCTCTGCTAAGTGAGGGAAAAACAAAGTCACCGGAACGAATATCAAGGTGAGGGAAAAACTACATTGAAAATTGAAAGGTAGTTCGGGGTGTCACATAAGTACACACTCACACATACTCACCTACATTACCTGGACTGGTCCTGTTCTCCCTGTAGGCATTCATGGTCTTTGTAAAATAAAAAATGAATAAACACAAACTAGGTAACAACCACGATGGTTGTTACCTCCCAAATGAAGAGCTCAGACGTGGCTTCTGCCTTTGTAGAGCCGTATCTGAGCATGCAAGCCATATCTGAGCATTCATTGGCTGAGAAGTCAGCCCCTGCCCTCTCTCAGCCAATGAATGTCTCCCTCCATTGAAGTAAATTGTGGGAACTGCAGAACAAACTTTAGTTACCCTGCGCCTCTCCATTGACTTCAATGGAGGGAGTCGTTCATTGGCTGAGAGAGGGTGGGGGCTAACCTCTCTCAGCCAATGAATGCTCAGATACGGCTCTACAAAGGCAGAAGCCGCATCTCAGCTCTTCATTCGGGAGGTAACAACCATTGTGGTTGTTATCTAGTTCATGTTTATTCATTTTTATTTTACAAAGACCATGGATGCCTAAAGGGAGAAGGGGACCAGTCCAGGTAATGTAGGTGAGTATGTGTGAGTGTGAGTGTGTGTGTGTGTGTGTATGTATGTATTAAAGCTATATGGTCATGGTGTGTGTATATTGTGTTTATTTAAACATTTCTTTACAGGTGAACTACAAATACCAGCGGGTCTTTAATGCCCTGCATGTGGGTACGTGTGGTCCTCCAAGTACCAGCATGCAGGGGAGGCTTGCTGGGAACTGTAGTTCTACATGTAAAGAAAAATGTTTATACTCTTCTTTTTTTATTACACTACACCTACACAATCATCCCACCACCCACCGGTCAGGGGTGGTGGGGTTAGCCACAGGCTGTCAGTCTAGGCCAGGGGTGCCCTGGAGAGGGTGACCCCTTTTTGGGGGGTCCCCAACTTCCCCGGGATCCCTGGCCTGGGATGACTAGTGGTCAGGGCTGATGCTCGGCTGAGGGGCCCAGTGAAAGGGCTCCCCTAGCTGTGGCATCAGCCCCCCACTAGAATGGGTCTGTTGCTGGTTGTGGGAATTACAGGGTAACCCTATGCATTTTATCCCCTATAATTCCAGAACCAGGACAGGATCAGAGCCCAGTGGTGGTTGTACTAAGTACAGGGGAACCCTACACAATTTATTCCTTGTACTTACACAACCAGGGCTGGCTATGAAAAGTCCGGGGCTGGTTCTGTTTTAGGGGGGACCCCACTGTGATTTTTTTTTTTAAATTGAACTCTTTCTAAGCTTTTTACAGTAAGATACATACATGAATCTCACTGATGTATGCATGTATCTGTGTGAAAACAAACTGCTCATGCTGAAAATGAAAGCATGAAACAGTTCTATTCAGTCGGGGCTTTGAAGTCTGTTTTGCTATTTGCTATTCGATTTGTACATGAACATGCAAAAACGAACAGCAAATCACTGTTCAAAATTGTCCAAATCCGAATTTGATTTGAAAATCGAACTAAAAATCGATTAGTAAATGTTGGATTTGATGAGGGATTTGTACATTCGATTTGATTTGAGGTGAGGTAAATCGAACATCAAATCGAAAGTAAAATCGAACTTTAGTAAATTTACCCCTCTGAGTTGTTTGATGACAGAAATATGATCATATTTTCTAGAAGTAAAAAACCTGAAGCACTTGTTTGGTCATTGAGATTGTATTATACTAATCAATACTTAAACAATATGGGCTCTATTTACTACAATAAACATTTTGAATGCAGACTGTAGTGTGATATTACCGACCAAATTTGCATTGCGAATTCAGCCAATATCACAGGGATTTACTAAAAATCCCTTGCAGGGACAGAGCTTGCGATAAAGCTCTGTCCCTGCGATTCCCCTCCGCACACTTATCACGGTATTTTTGCAAAAAATAACCATGACAAGTGCCGACGTATGTCCCAACCGACCGTCACTAAGCCCCGCTCCCCGTGATCAAGGACCCCCTGCAACCCCCCTCCCTTAATTACACTTACCTGCAGTGATCGGTGTTCCGGTGATGTCCTTCGTGGCTCCGGTCAGCTGACATCCCATCCTGCACTGGGACCCAGTCAGGTGATGACCGGGCCCAGTGCAGGCTGGGAGACCAGCTGCCTGGAGCATGGGAGACATCAACGAAGCCCCAATCACCAGTCCCTGGACTCAGGTAAGTTTGTTTTTTTTACTAATTAGAATTTTTTTTTTTTACAGTGTATCAGCGTGTGGTCTGTTTAGACCACACAGCTGATCACTAGGGCCGGCTCCGAGCTCTGCTCTGCCCGTTAGAGCAGAGCAGGAGTCCGGTAACTGGGGAAGACCCTGGATAACGCCACATCCAGGTGGCGTTATTATCACAGGGCTTTCCCCGGTATTTTTTCACAATTTATTTTTAGTAACTTTGGCCAGATCACATTTCCCATTACAATTATGGGAAATGCGATCTGCTTACTAAAAATAAGTGATAATTAGGGCTTGGAGTAGAAATTTATGAATTCTACTCCAATTGCCCTTTAGTAACTTTAGGTGATACTGAAATAATGTGATTTTAGTAAAAATAATGTTAATAAATAGAGCCCTATGTGATAGCAGTACTGGTAAAGTGATAAATAGAATATACATTTGTCCCAGGTTCCTGACTTATGTCTTTTAAATGGGATGTAGTTAATAAACTGGCGGACGCAATGCCACCTGTCTAAATCCCGACTAGACCTGCCTGACAAGGGACTTAAGATAGGCATCGAAATGCCGACGTCTATCTTAATCCTGATGCCGGAGGACTGACCCCCACCATCTTGATTGTCCGCTAATGGGTAAGTATAACACTTAGCCCGGGGATGGGGGGGTTAGGTTTAGGGACCCTGGGGGGGAATGGTTAGGCACCCCCCAGGGGAAGGTTAAGGTTAGGCTAGGGGAATGGGGGGTTAGAGTTAGGCACTTGGGGGTGAGGTTAGGGTTAGGCAACCCACCAGTATGGATAGGTTTAGGGTGTGGGGAGTTTTGATTCCTATAAGTTGCTATTTAGCGCTGCAAGTCGCTTAAGAAAGAATTGCTTTTCAGTCCAATCGTGTGGTTCCAAAGCACAAAAAGTTATTTATGTAAAAAGGGGCAACACAATGTAAGATTTAATTAGAGTAAAAAGCAATAAAATAATACAGCCCGATACATAAGCATTCGCAATGGTCCCAGTATACAGTTATCAATCCAGAAGTCTGTGGTCTCAAGAAGATACCTGTATACTGAGGTCAGGACACATCTTATATACCTTACTGGTTTCAGAGTTAACAAAGGGACAAATTGACAGGTTCTCATTGGTTCTTGCTTCTGGTCAATCTGGTCATTGGTCAGTTCATACGGTGTCATCAGGGGTATGGCTCAATCCTCCAACAATCACACTGTGTAGCTTCCCGCCGAACAACTGGTTAAAACTGGCTACAACACTGCATACAAGTTATAACATTTTATTCAATAACTCCCTATCATCCATAACTAGCGGACACATGATGCGACTTCTTTGCCGATAGAAACGGATGTCTGCAAATAAACAGAGATTTAGTATGATGCTAAACATGACATGTCCACTGTATTCTGAACCTTAGATCTCCTTTAAGTACATCTCACATCATAATTATTAGCTAACAAATACCTTTAATAACTCTGGTTATTAACTATAATGTGTGGGAACCATTTTATATGTATGCATATGTGCATCTGTGTATTGAAATAGCAAATGTGAGTCTATGTGTATGTATGTGAATATATATAGGCAAGCATCCATGTATATTGTATGTGAATATGCATACGAGCGTCTGTGTGTATATACTGTATATATATATATATATATATATATACATATGTGTGTGCATTATGTGCATCAGTGTATGTGTATTGTGGATTCACATTTGTGCGCATTGGATTGCACCGATGCAAAGTAGCGTCCTAGTAATACGTCATCCGACCATAGATGACTATATCGTCAGATAATAATTGTATAGCAATCATATCCAATTATTTGACTTTGACCATCCACCCTTTGATAGCAACATAAAACTATCACATTCTAATCTTAACCTACTTAGTCATGCATAATAAATTATTATTCAATGTTCTAAACGGTATGACACAACTCAGTCATTGAACCGTCAATAATGCACTTCAAGAAAGGGTAAAACAATCCTTATACGCACTCAGCAGATCTATATGGGACCACTGGTAGGATGTGGGACCTCATCGAACCTATAAAGGAAGTTTGGGGGAATTGAGACTACATTATCTATGATGTTTAACGGAAACATTTACAATGTTCTATTATACATGACCAAGTCTATTTCACAATTTATTAACTGATGGTGCATTCAATTTCAGGATTGTAATGCAGTTCTTCATCAACCTTAGTACCTATACCACCACCACTCACCACCAATAGGATTTCATTTTCACGATTTACCTTGGTGGTACATTTTCCACACTTTAAAACAGTAAGAACACATCTGACACTTAAACCAATTACTAAGATGACAACAAGTATAAGAATAAGTAGCTTACCTATACTAGCAATCATTTCCTGGGCCCACTGCCCTAGACCGGAGAAACATTTTACAGGGTTTAACCACGAGAACCATTTCTCTACCTTTACCTCAGTCTCATACAAGGAAGTATTATGGTCCTTCCGAAATTCCCATTTCAGTTGTAGGATTTCATCCATTCTCTGGTCAATCACCTCTTTGGGGTCATCAGTATTTTTGGTGATGTACGTGCCACACTTGACACCAAATTGGGTGGCCAAAGTCACACAATATCCAAGAGTAATAGATGTCAGGTAGTTTAACACTAGCCTATGTTGTATCAATTCCTTTTTATAAGCCTGTAGCTCCTTACCCATATACCTGAAAGTGTCATCATACATCTCGGTGATGTTGTCTATTAATTTAGCCAGGTCTTGGATGTATCTAAAATTTAAAGTTCCCCTAGTGATCCTGGTGGGATCGAAAGCTACCAAAATTTGGAAGCCAGTTGTTTCACTAATCAACTTTGTGGCTATATGTTCTTCACCAGGGATCATATTTCTTTAGTCACGATGTTCTTACTGCGTGTGTATGTATGGGGGGTGGTGCAGTTTTATGGATACCAATCATTTCATCATGTGTAACGGTCATTACCTTGGGACCAATTTACCTATAAAACATAAACCCTTGGAACTCGGAGATAACCAAGAATATGCCCTTCTTTCACAAACATAGTATACATTATCTGGGAGGACATATGGTCTATTACGATATTTCTAAGTATGAAATGTTCAGACACAGCAAAGACCGATCTATGGAGTATTGGCGCAGCTTTAAACTATGGGACCTCGTGATGTTATACTTACCGTTTATGGACCTCCCTCCCCGTAATTCAAGGACCTCAGAGAAATTTAATGGGAATGGTACTAATCCTACATTATGTTGTTCCTGAGGCATGTGAGTGCACACCCAACATTCAGTCTGGTTTAAGACCTTACCCACTAAGAAATGGTAATCCTCTAAAGGATGCTCGCCCAAATACAGAATACTCTTGGACTGGCATCGTTGGATGCATTTCTCATCAACTAGGGATCAACAGTACTCACAAATACAGTATTCCTCAGATAATAACCCCTCACATTGTCTTTGAGTTCCATGGCTTACAGATCTCTTAACAATCCATGAACTGAGTTTGACCATAGGTTGCCCTGATCATTCTATTGCTCTCTCCTCTGACTCCACTCTTTTGACATCACTATCGACCTCCCTCTCCATCATCTGTCCTCCGTCACAGAAATAGAAAATTATGAAACAAATAAGAATGAGAAGAACCCTGGAACGAGAAAAAGAAACAGAAACAGATCGCCACTCCATTGCTGGAATAGTAATCTGTACACATCTCTGGCTCAGGTGTTTTCACTGCAGTCTTTAGTTCTCCTGGAATAGGCTCACAATCGACAGGTCCACATTGTCTGTCTCAACTTCGCCTTGTACCTCCTTCGGGTGGTTCACCTTTCTGCAGTGAGTGGAATGGACCTAGGTATCTCTTTCTGCTACCTTCAAAGATGTGGTACTTGTCATTAACACCTTTTAAGGACCTTCCCACTGGTCTGTCAAACAACCTGAGCGTAAGAAATTTCGGATCATAACATATTCTCCAGGTTCAACATCATGACAGTTTGTTTCTGGCATATCAGGTAACAACATTTTCAGTTTTTGTTGCTGTTGTTTCAGCTGTCTACTCATTTTTATAAGATATTGCACAGTAACCTCATTATTACTCTTCAAATCATCCTGTGGACTTATAATCAAATGAGTTTGCCTCCCAAACAGTATCTCAAAGGGGGCCAGATTAAGAGGATATCTGGGAGTGGTTCTGATGCTATGGAGGATGAGCGGTAAGACTTCTGGCCATCCTAATCCAGTTTCAGCCATGATCTTACTCAGTTTATTCTTAATAATACCGATCACTCTCTCAACCTTCGCACTGGCTTGCAGTCAGTAGGGGGTGTGAAGTCTACTATTGATTCCCATAAGCTTACACATGTTCTGGAAAACATCACCAGTGAAATAAGTACTCTTATCACTTTCTATGATTCTAGGGATACCGTATCTGCATACAAACTCCTGAACAATCTTCTTAGCAGTAAAAACAGCACTGGTAGTGGTAGCTACCCAATTATAAAATACATCAGTACAAACTACTACATACTTGAGATTCTTGCAAGGTGGTAATTTGTATTACCTGAAAAGGACCATCTGTCAGGGGGATATGGGATGGCACGGTAGGTATTGTCTTCCCGACATTTTTCCTCAAACAAGTCAGACAGGACATTGCTTTCTTTCCAGCTTAAGAAGAAAAGCCTGGTGCACACCACTATGCTCTGACCAACTTGCACATACCTTCTTTTCCCAGGTGAGTCAGACCGTGCGCTGCCTCAGCCAGGCTTGGGTAGTATGCCCTGGGAGCAACAGGCCTACCTTGTCCATCTCTCCAGAGTCCTGAGGACTCCTGACCACATCCCTTCGATCTCCAGACCGCCTTTTCCTGTAGGGAACACAAATCTTGCATTTTAATTAATTTCTGTATATCAATTGTTTGAAACATCATCATTTGATTAATTGGCATGTTCACTCCTAAACCTGCTGCCCATTTGGCAGCTTTGTCTGCCATGTTATTGCCCAGTAACACTGGATCATCCTCACATGCATGGGCTTTACACTTAATGATGGCTACTCCTTTGGTTTTTGAATTGCTGTCAACATCCTTTTATGTGGCATGAGTGTGCTACTGGTGTGTCTGCTGCTGTCATAAAATTTCACAGATGCCGGGGGCGTGGCCTGGCTGGTCTAGGGAACAGACGTGTGTCACATCAGCTCCTGCGATACCAAGTCAAATTGACCCGCTAATGACTTCCCCCTGGACTCGAGGGGTATCTACCAGCTCCAGAAGCCCACCTGAACTTGGAGAGACCAGGCTTAGCAGAGTCGGGAACCACTTTGTGATTCTGCAGACTGCGGCCTAGCTGGTTCCTCAAAGCCTGGGACTGAATTTCCCACCCAGCCCGGAGAGAAGCTTCGACACCCTGGTGTCCGCCCATCCTACATCGGACACCTCCGGAGTCTCCCTGCAGCCCCCGCGGACCCCAGCGTTGCTTTCACCTACCTTGGGTGGAGAAGAGTGACCCCGAACTGGTCCGCCTGGACGCGATCTCCGTCTGGCCTCAGACGCGACTTCCGGCTCCTTGCTCCTGCCGCCCGGCTGCTTGCTTGGAGCCGCCGCTTCCGGACCTCCTGCTACTCACCGCTCCTTTCCAGACGTGGATGCCGGGTCCCCGCTGCCGCTGCTGCCCGGCCACCTGATTGAGGCTGCTGTCTCTGGGTCTCTCTCCCGTCTTGCCACCCGCCCTTGGTTCTGGCCCCTTGCTGCTGCTGCCCGGCTGTCTGTGTGAGGGCACTGCTCCCGGCTCCTCTGTGTCACGCTGCTCACTCTTGGAGGCGGCGTCCGGCTCCCTGCTGGTGCCGCTCAGCTGGGGCTGCTGCTGTCGGCTCTCCTGCACCACGCCATCCTCATTTGGTCGCGGCTTCTGGCTCCTTGTTGCTGCCGCTCGGCTGGGGCTTCCGCTGACATCCCTGGCTTTGGGCAGGCAGTCTGTCTGTGGCACGTTCTGTGTTGCCCCTGTGCCCTACACACAGTTGTGAAGCTGCTGGACACAACTGAAGCTCTTGGGACAGTTGATGATGGCTGAAGGGATCCAGATGAGACGCCCCTGAGGTCCTGCTGGTTTCCTGACACCACTGGTGAGTGTTGATGCTGACCTGCCCTGGTGCTCTCAATTACTAATATCCCAACCAGCTGATCACTCCAGGGGAGTTAATTAACAGCTACTCTGCAACTCTCCCAATTCTACTTCTCCCTGACTGAAGATTTGGCGCCACCTTGTGGTACACAGTTATAACCACAATTTATACGTTTTACAAATTCTCTCTTACTATTACCAATCACTTCAGTTTACAATATTGAAGGGTTTTTGTTTTTTTTTCTTGCTATACCTACCTCATATACTACTATATTAATATACGGAATCACTCGTGACTCTAATACTTACTTCATTGAAAATGTGATATTGGCTTCCGCTATGAATACCTAGCCAGCAGCCTCGGGGGGTCTGTGCTCATTTGCAGTTCCTCCATGTGACGTCTTTTTGAATATCACATTCCGCATGCCCACTTCGCCTTCATATTATTTTATCATCTCTGAATATGGGCAAAGATAAAAAATCTGCTCAAAAGAGGGAGGACCCTCGTCCCCGAAATGACTCCTCTCAATCGGATCTGAGACCCTTCCTTCTCCCAACCCCCTCCAAAGAAGTCCCTGCACTCAATCCATCAGATTCACGTTCAAATTCTTCTAACCCGCCAAGCCCTTCCTCAGTTGAGGACTCCACCCTTCAACCTTCCTCTAAACTGGGCAGCGAGATTAAAGAAATCTTGACTTACATCAAGACACTGCCTACCAAACAGGACCTACAAACTACCATCAGGCAGGAAATGGCGTCTGTTAAGCGGGACTTGTCATTACTTTCAGACCGTCTCACGTCATTGGAAGAGACTCAAGAATCTACGGACACAACACTATCTAAGTTGACAGATATCATCTCATTACAGTCCGCTGAACTGCAATCTCTAAAATCCAGGGTGGATGATCTAGATAATAGAGGGAGACGAAATAATATCCGCGTCAGAGGCCTTCCCGAAGATGTCCAAACCCCTAACCTTATCGACACCCTGACTAAAATCTTCAACGAAATCCTCGGCAATGACCCACATGATAAAATTGTTTTCGACAGAACTCATCGGGCTTTACGTCCTCGAGGTCTCTCATCGGATAAGCCAAGGGATGTAATTTGTCGCTTGCACTATTTTTCTCAAAAGGATGAGATTATGCGTAAAGTCAGGCAATTGGAAGGTGTCGACTTCAATGGAGAGACTATTCACATATATCAAGACTTATCTTGACATACCCTTCAGCTTCGCAGAGCCTTAAAACCGCTCACTGATGAACTCCGCAAGAGGCAGTTGAAATATCGCTGGGGCTTTCCGTTTCATCTTCAGGTTACCTTCTCCGGTAAATCACATCTTCTCCATTCCCCCTCAGATCTTCCAGCGTTCTGCTCTATGCTAGGCCTACCACCGGTTGAAACACCTGAATGGAAGGATCCTCTGGCCCAATTGGTCTTACCTCCTCGCTTAGAGAACCACTCTTCTTGGCATTCAGTTCAGCATTCCAGAAGGCGATTGAAAAATCATCCTCTTCCGCCTGAATTGGAAGACACCTGAGGTTCCTTCCTGATAGTATATTTTTGTTATAAGCTTAATGTTTTCTAATATGTTCAGGTTTATTATTATATTCATAATCTAGGAAATAATTTTTGATGTAATATTTAAATTTGTGATTTATTATAATCACACTGGCTAGGCCATTATAGTCTTGTAGGTCTCGATTATTTGTTTCTGGTTCTACATTTCGGGGATGACTGATTACCCTCCCTGTAGTTACATGTTTTCATGTTCTAATCCCAATCTTACTAACATTTTCTAGTTTATAGATATTTAGTATTCGCATTTGTCTTTTCTATTGCTAAGATGTCACTGTTTAAATTTATGTTTGTTTTATATTAGGGCTGCATTTGACTATGACCCCCTACCCGCTATCCATGTTACCATTTACTGAGATATTGGTTTATTATAAATTTTCCACTGTCTCAGACGCGGGAATTATATCATTCTCGGTGTTGTATAACATTGTATCTTTTTGCTTTTTTGTTCTTTCTCTCTTTTTTGTTTTCTTCTGTTTTTCCTTTGCTCCTGTTTTTCTGCCCTTTTTTTTTTTTTTCTTTCCCTCTCTTTCTCCCAGGGACCACTACCATACTTCCCTACAAATCTCCTCAAATGACTTCAGCTGCCAAGCTTATTGTTCACTCCATTAACGCTCGAGGCCTAAACATCCCTGAAAAAAGATCTAAGCTTTTACGCTCATTATGGGCAGATAAAGTCGATGTGGCTATGATTCAAGAAACCCATTTTAAATTTGGGGTTCGCTCCCCTTCCCTTCTTGACCGTCATTATCCTACGGTGTTCTTTAGTAATAGTCCTGAAGGGAAATCTAAGGGAGTTGCGATTCTTTTTTCAAAACGATTACCCATCTCCGATGTTAAAATCTCTAAGCTGATTCCAGGTAGAGTACTGCTAATTACATGTCAACTTTTCCACCAAGACTTTACATTTATTAATATATATGCCCCTAATCAGGCACAACATAATTTTTTGAGATCTGTCCTAGACCAGCTTGATTCTCGGTTAAAGGGTATTATAATATTAGGGGGAGACCTTAACTGGACCATGGACCCTATACTTGATGTTTCTTCTAATTCCCCTCGATTCTCACGGGCTAAGTACAGACAGGTTAAACAGAGTTTCCATAATCACCAGCTGGCCGACTCCTGGAGAATTTTGCATCCCACCGGTTGTGACTATTCATTCTATTCCAACCCCCATAAGACATACTCCCGTTTGGATTATTTATTTTTGAGTCATAGACATCTCCATTTGCTCGCTGACGCCAATATCGGTCCCATCATGTGGTCGGACCATGCCCCTGTTTCTTTGACGTTGTCACTACCTGGGTTCTCTTTAGGACAATGGTCTTGGCGGCTTAACGAATCTCTATTGCAAGATCCCTATTGTAAGACAGAAGTTGACACGGCTCTCTCGGACTATCTAGCTTTTAATGTCACTTCCGAAGTTTCACAGGTTACTATCTGGGAAGCTCATAAATGTGTAATTAGAGGCAAATTTATTCAACTCGGCTCCTACATTAAGAAACGGAAATCTGCACGGATCTCGACTCTACTCCAGCATATCAATCTGCTTGAGACTTCACATAAATCATCTCTATCTGGCGATATTTGTTTGAAGTTGTCAGAGGCTCGTGCGGAACTTAATAGGATACTTTCTGACGACATAAAGTTGTCTTTACGGAAATGTAGGAGCCGATTTTATCAGTGGAGTAATAAGCCAGGGAAGCTCCTAGCACGGGCTTTGAGGACTCAGCGAGCATCTGGATTTATCTCAACTATTAAAGATAGTTCAGGCACATCTCACTCATTGGCATCTAAAATTGCCTCCTGTTTTCGACAATATTATTCGACCCTCTATAACCTGGCGGGTTCCTCTTCTATATCATCACCTCCTGTTTCGTCCCAAGACATATTTGACTACCTCTCCACAGCCACCTTTCCCACCTTGTCTTCTTCAGATAGAGACGCCCTAGAGCTTCCCTTCACAATGGAAGAACTCGATTCTGTCTTATCTTCTTCCCCTTCAGGTAAAAGCCCTGGCCCAGATGGTCTAACCATCGCATACTATAAAACTTTTAAGGATAAACTGGCCCCTATGCTTTTAAATGCCTTTAACACAATTTCTGCAGACTCTCAGTTTTCTAGACAATCTCTAGAAGCATATATTTCGGTAATCCCTAAATCAGGCAAGGACCCCTCCCTGTGTCCGAGCTACAGACCCATTTCACTCCTTAATGTTGATCTTAAATTATACGCCAAACTTATAGCCAATAGACTACATCCACTTCTCCCACAATTGGTACACAACGATCAAGTAGGGTTTGTCAGGGGCAGAGAAGCTCGTGATAATACAACTAAAATTCTCAACCTGATTCAGTTAGTGTCGCAGACAAATGTACCTTCCATTCTGCTATCAACTGACGCTGAAAAAGCGTTTGACAGGATTAGTTGGCTATTTATGAGGTCTGTTCTTGGTCACGTGGGATTGGGTCCTCTCGCTATACAGAGGATCTTAGCCCTATATGAGTCTCCATCAGCAAGAGTGAGGGTCAACGGCACCTTGTCGGATCCCTTTTTAATAAGTAATGGTACTCGGCAGGGTTGCCCATTGTCCCCGCTAATCTTTGTGCTTTGCATGGAGGCTCTGGCGAGGTCTATTCGAACCAACCCTCATATCTCAGGCATTCAGGCTGGCGGGATAGAATATAAACTCGCATTATTTGCTGACGATCTCCTAGCTATTATCTCTCAACCGGTCACATCTTTACCGCACTTGATGTTGGAATTTGAAAAGTTTGGGAAATTATCCAATTTTAAAATTAATTTCTCGAAATCCAGTGCCCTTAATTTATCTGCCCCCTCCCCTACAATAGCGAGTTTACAAGGTTCCTTCCCATTTACCTGGCACCCGTCCCATATCACATATTTAGGGATTAAACTTACTAGAAATCTGTCACAATTATTCCAAACAAATTTTCTCCCCTTTCTTTCCTCAATCCGCTCGGATTATTCCCAATGGCACCTGAAGCAGCTTTCATGGTTAGGAAGGATTAATGTGGTGAAGATGAATACACTACCCAAACTGCTCTATGTTCTCCAGACGTTGCCAATTGCTGTTCCGGAATCTTGGTTTCGATCACTTAATTTACTGATTCGTCAATTTATTTGGTCCCGAAAGAGACCTAGAATCAGACGTGATTTACTATCACGCCCAAAACAGTTGGGTGGTCTTCAGCTCCCAGATATTAAATCCTATTATCATGCCATCCATCTAAATAGAATCCTTGAATGGACCAGAGACAGAGATATTAAACAATGGATTGCCATTGAAGGCAGCTTCATGAAACAACACCCTGAGATAGTTCCATGGTTGCCGTCTCTTCCTAAGATATCCCCTCCTCACCCAACTATCTCTCCCACCCTTTCTTTATGGAAGACTTTAAGGCTTATCCCTAACATCTCCTCACTTTTTGGCCCACTCACTTCGTTTTTGGCTAATCCAAGGTTCCCGCCAGGTATTGACCCTTCCCATTTTCCCAAATGGACCGAGGCGGGTCTCTTCAGAGTTGGTCAGCTGGTAAATGCTTCTGGCATTAAACAGTTCTCAGAGATCCGAGAGAGATGGAACATTCCTCAGTCGGATTTCTGGAAGTTTTTGCAGGTTCGCCATTTCCTTACCTCAGATAACAGGCTTACCTTAGCAAAAAAGGACCTCACTAATTTTGAGAAATTATGTGTCACTCCACTATCCCCCACACACACAATATCTGCCCTTTATCAACTATTATTATCCAGTCAAGTAACTAGTATTCCACCTTGGGCTAAGGCATGGGAGAGAGATTTAAATCTAACTCTTTCTGACTCGGACTGGCAGACCATCTTTCTTAAAACCCACACTAGCTCTATTTGTATCACAGTTAGGGAAACACAATATAAAATTTTAATGCGTTGGTATCGTCACCCTGTCATATTACATTCCATGTTCCCATCAGTTCCCAATACTTGTTGGAGATGTTCTTCCACTGTGGGCTCTCTCCGACATATTTGGTGGGATTGTCCTTCACTATCAAATTTTTGGTCCGATGTTATCTCTATCTCCCAACAAATTTTAGGCTTTCCCGTTCCCACAGGCCCTGAATTTTGGTTAATTAACCATTCGTCGGTCCCATTGTCTCAGTTTAAGAAATCCCTGCTTCGCCATCTGAGTAACGCAGCTCGAGCCGTAATACCTGTACTCTGGAGATCTTCCACTCCTCCTACACGTAAAGATTGGTTTTGTAGGCTTGATTATTTTATGTCAATGGAAGATATTTTATATTCCTCTCTAGATAAGCCCTCTGAATTTGCCAATACCTGGTCTCCTTGGCTAGACTATAAGTCTTCAGATACATACAGGAACTATATGTCTTCCACCTCATCCACAATATAAATTATGATTCTTAGAATAACAACTATTCTTACTCTTATACACACGATAGTCCCTCCTTTTCTTCTTTCTTCTCCTCCCTTCCCTTCTCTACTTTTCTATTCGTGTCCTTCTCTTTCTCTCTGTTTTTCTTTTTATAGTTTGTTTTTATTTTTTGTTTGTTTTCCTTTTAAAAAAAAAAAACAACTTTTTGTTTGTTATGTGATTTTTCTTTTCTGATATATTATATATCTGATATAGATTGTGTTATTTGTGCTATTAGCCTGATTTTTCTAAGAAAACGAATATTTAATTATTATTTGATTCGGGTTTATCAGAGGTGAAATGTTTATATCACATGTAATTTTTTTTTTTCTAAATATTCTAATAAAAACTGAATATACAAAAAAAATTTCACAGATGCCAAAGAGCTCCAAAATCATGCACTACCCCGAAGGCATACCTGGAGTCAGTGTAAATATTAGCTGACTTACCTTCTGCCAGTTTAGCCACTTGGGCTGAGTGAGGTGGACCAAGGGGTTCGGCTTCTATAACGTCCTCGTCATTTACCACAGCATAACCTGTACATAACTCTCCAGTGTCAGCTTGTCTATGACAACTCCCATCCGTGTAAAATGTCACATCTACATTTTCTAAAGGTGTATCATGTATGTCAGGTCTTGCAGTAAAGGTCTGATTCAAATATTCCATACAATCATGTGCATCAATATACCTGCAGAACTCACCTTCCACTAGTGACTCACCTCTCTCCACCCTTTGTGCATCCTGAGGCACATATGGTAAATACGTTGCTGGGTTTAATGTACTCCACCGTTTAATGGTGAGATTTGCAGGTGCTATTAGAGCTAGGTCCCATTTCGTGAACCTAGCTGAGTTTGGGCAGAATTCTGCAAAGCAGATACAGCATGGGGTGTATAAACAATCATATCATGGCCTTATACTACATCCTCACTCTTACTGACCAATATAGCAGTCGCTACTACACTTCTTAAACACATTGGGAGTGATCTTGCCACAGTGTCCAATTGTGCACTGTAGTATGCTACGGGTCTACTGGCATCACCATGTTTTTGTGTGAGGACACCTGCTGCGCAACCATTAGTTTCCATACAGTATAAATCAAATGGTTTTTCATAATCAGGTATTCCCAATGCAGGTGCTCTTGTCAGACTGTCCTTAAGGTTAAAGAAAGCCTGCTCTGTTTCCTCAGTGTGTGTGACACGGTCGAGTTTTGAGGAAGAAACTAAGTCCTGCAATGGTAAAGCCAAAATAGAAAAACCTGGGATCCATGATCTGCAGTATCCACACATTCCCAAGAAGGTACGGATTTGCTGTTGGTTCTGCAACAGTGTCATGGTCTGTATGGCCTGTATTCTGTCAGTATTCAGATGTCATAATTCCTGGGTTAGGCAGTGTCCCAAGTATTTAATGCTGGTCTGGCATGGCTGTAATTTGTCTTTAGCAACCTTGTGTCCTGTCTGTGAGAGATGTAGCAACAGTAGTTTAAGTTCATTTATGTCATTTAAACATGACATAAATGAATCAGAACACAACAATAAATCATCTACATATTGAATTAGAACAGATCCATTGGCAGGTTGAAAACACTGTAAACAGTCGTGTAGAGAACATTGAAAACAGTCGTGGGAGAAGATACTGGGGCTGTCTATGAAGCCCTGGGGCAACCGTGTCCATGTGTATTGTACCCCCTTGTATGTGAAGGCAAATAAATACTGACAGTCAGGATGAAGAGGGACAAAGAAGAAGGCAGAACAGAGGTCAATGACAGTAAAATGGGTTGCATTTGGTGGGATCTGCATGAGAATGACAGCTGGATTCGGCACTACAGGGAATTGGCTCTCAACTACCTTATTAACTCCTCTAAGGTCCTGTACTAGCCTATAACCCCTCCCACCACTCTTCTTCACTGGAAAGATGGGACTTTTGGCTACACTAGCTGTATGGACTAAATTCCCCTGCTAGAGCAATCTCTCAATTATGAGATACACCCCTAACTCCACTTCTGGTTTTAAAGGGTACTGAGGAATTTTTGGGGCCTGTCTTCCCACCTTTAAGTTGATCATTACAGGAGCTACATTTGCTATTAATCCAGTGTCCTGTCCATCTTTGGTCCAAAGGGAACCCGGTATTTGAGATAACATCTCCTTTACCTGTGATGGACTTTGCTCTAGAATTGTAGAGTGAAGCATTAGCCTTTGCGGAGTGTCCAATATATTCCTTACCTCATGCGCAACTCTCTCAGGGATATCTAAAAATATACCATCAGGGGTACAATAAATGACACATCCCATTTTACACAACAAATCCCTTCCTAGAAGATTAGTAGGAGCCGCCGCAGCCAGGAGAAAGGAATGCCTGGTATGCAATGGCCCGATAGCATTATCCTTTAACCAAATCTGCAGAGGTTACTATCTTTTATATCCTCTATCCCAGTGTACTGGGTAATATCCTGCAGCGCTCTGGTGAAATTATCTTCTGCAGACTCACTCTCCTTCTGTTTAATTGTAAAATTTTACTCCAGTTAACTACCACTGGAAAATATATGGCCAATTGGGTGATTATGCGGGTTATGTTATCCTGATTACTTTCGTCAGTTAAGGGACTATCTCCAGCCAATACACAAGCCGTGACAAACTTTTTCACATCTGTATTGTGTGGAAGACATGCCCGTAATACCAGTCCCCAATCTTTGTTGGTTGGCTCGTGAGCATTACCTAAATCTTTTTTAAATCTCTGGCACTTTGCTAACTCTTTTCTAGGGTCAGGGAATCTGTCATTATGGAATGTAGCTCCACTCTCGTCCATGGACAATGCATTGCTACCTCCCTTGTAGGCACTATACGATGTGCGTCCGGATTCCCATTGGGAACTGTTATTGTCCAGACTGGATGCATGCCTACCACACCGTTACCTTTGGCCTTGGTACTTGGGGGGTTCAGTCTATTACTGCAACGTATGATATTACTTACACCAGCTCCCGCTACGGCTTCTGTGGGTGGTAGCACTTCTGCTACTACCATTGGTGAGGCCACTTCCTGTAACTGCTGTGGAGGAACATTTAACATTTGCACTGCATGAGAACTGGCTGACATTACAACAGGTTCATCATCTGTTTCATGAACATTTTCCTTATAATTACTCATGAGCGGGTACAAGTTACTTGTTACATTTTTATCATTTTTGGTATGGGCTGTATCTCCACCTCCCACCGCATACGGCGCTGGAGGTGCACCTGTGCTACTTCCGGCAATGCTACCATGCCGTGCGTATGCATTCCCTTGTGGCGTGCACACAATGCTATTGTGCATTGCATGCGCACTCCCTTGCATTGTGCACACGACGCTATTTTTCGCGGCTTGCACACCGCTACGCCACATGTTTCTCTCATGCTGCCACACTTTCAAGCAATCATTATATTCTACTCTTTTCTTCAGAGATTTCACCACACAGATGCGATCTCTAACATTGTTCAATATTTCCTCATCAAAACTGCCAATCTTTGGAAAAGGTTTTACACACTTTCTCGTCATGTTAATCCATACACTACAGTGCGCAGGTGTATACGCTCTGTACTTAGCATGCATTATATGCCATGCAGACCCTGTCAGCTCTTCCACAAGCAGCGCATCATCCACCCTACCCAGCGACAGCCTGGCACCCATCTGGGAAAACGCTAAGCACTTTTCGCTAGTATGTGGACCGGCGGACGAAATTTCATAAGCCACGTCCGCTCAACCTCACCTGCTGTATACAACCAACCCGCTAATTGTTACAGTAAACCTACACAGCAAGCAGCAGAATGCCGCCCATACAATATCCTGCCTTCAGGATAGGGAACACAAAGTACCTCCTAACCCGTGGGAACACACAGTACCCCGTAAAAAAAGAAAATCCCTCTTTGAGTACTTTCCACTGCTTGGCAGTGATTTCCTCCACCACAACTCAGTTCACATCCACGATCTGCCCTAACTGTGTGGTTCAATCACAATGTCCAAAGAACCTAAGTGATCAATGAATTCTGCGATCACACTGAGAGCCGATTCACCTCTAGGGAACACAAAGTACCCCTATCAGTAGGAATCACACAGTAATCCTTTATATGCAATACACCTGCTTTTCTGTACCCCAGGAAACACACAGTACTCCTAGGTCCAGGGAACACTCAGCAACCTTAGTAAATAGGGAACACACAGTACCGCTATTCTCACCATTCATATACATCTATCATGCACCTTTTCTGCGCAGAAAAGAATTTAAACTTTTTCTCAGTTATGGCAGTATGATTAAGAGACCTAAACAATGTAATCACGCTATCAATACAACAATGCAATCTTAACTCTTATGTTTGAACACATGGTAGCAATACTGGAAACACGTATACACTATTGTGCGCCTAGTCACATACACTAAAATAATGCGACAGATGCACAAAAGCACGGACATAAAAATTACGCTATTTTGCGACTAGTCGCATACACAATAATGCGACTAACACACAAAACACAGACAGACAATCCTTTCTCTCTTGTCCCCAGATTCCTAATCAACACCCCTTTAAGATCACACAATAAAGGACATTGATTACACAACACTGAATGGTAGCAGGATTTCGAACGCAGGGCCTGATTCAGACCTGCTCGTAAGCGGCCGCTCGTTCGCTATGAGCCATGTTCGCACAACTGCGCATGCGTATGGGTCGTAATACACATGCGCCAACCAGTCATAGCGGTCAGAAATTGTGCGCTCGCAAAATAGCGAGGGGCTGCTAATTTGATTGACAGAATGAGGCGTTTGTGGGTGGTAACAGGGGAAGGTGTTTGAAAACGGGGGAGTGGAGATCCGAACGCAGGCGTGCCTAATGGTAAAAAGGGAGTTTAATGGGAGTGCATAATTAGTAAAGGAGCGTCATCGACCACGTCACGGTTGTCTTTTAGCCTGAACTGCTCGCAGTGATAGTGGTAGGAAAAACCTACCACAAGCACTGTGAGCAGTTCAGATGCCTTTCGATGTACCTGATTAATCAAATAAATACCGGAGATGACGTGCGATGCGAACGGCAAAGGGGCGTCTTTACAAAATAGCGAGCGCAATTTTCGTTCGCTCTCTCAGACATAGAGGCATCAACAAACTGCAATGAGCGAGCGCTCAATTTAAATAGCCGGCCTCTTTTTTGGAATGACCATCCGCAAATAGCGTCCGGCTCTGAATCAGGTCCACAGTACGTTCTTGCCCGCTTATGGTGCCTTTCCACCCTTCGTTGCGGAATTGAGGTACGTTTGCTTATCGTGCAAATCAGGGTGGCGTGCTATCAACTGCGAGTCCCCATCTATGAATACCCTTTTATCGCTAGAGAGAAATAATCGCTGTCCAGACAATAATTGTGTTTCCAACGCACAAAAGTTGTAAAATTGTAATAAAAGAAAGTTAAATGCTTTCATCTGTCACGACCTGGGCGGCGTTGCCACGGAGCACTCGGACCTTACCTGTCCGGGCGCTCTGGCAGGGTCCTTCCTGCGGCGGCTCCTGGAGGTGATCTGGGCGCTGGGGGGCTGATGGCAGCGGGCCTCTGTGTTCACCGGCGGCTGCTGGGCGCCGCCATCTTGCGGCAGACACGTGACCTGGGGGTAGCCTATCCCATCCCTGCTTTGCTCCTGAGCTCCAGCCAATCCCTGCACTACCTATGGTACTTAAGAGTGCCTTGCACACTCTTTCCTTGCCAGTGCAATGTCGTACACAGCGTGAGCTGTGTGTTAGTTCCTGAGCTCCCATCCGCTGCAGGTTGTCACAGTCTGCCTGCATTCACAGTTCTGCTCCAGCTTGTCTACCGCTGTCCCCAGTTCCTGTGTGTCGCTCTCTGTCCTGCTTCCCAGGAGGGCCCGCCGTCCTCGAGACTCTGGTCCTAGTTCTCCACTCCGGTGCCCGGGTCCGGCGAACCTTCGCCTCTGCAGCACCTGTCCAGATCTTCTTGTCGTCTCATCATTCATGATTCGCACCCCCTTGAAACCAGCTTCCTTCCAGTACCAGCAAACCGGTCCACTAACGTCCTCTGTCTCCACACCGGCTCAGACCCAGCCGTGACAGTTTGCACTGGCCCTATGGATACGGCTAGTGGGCAGAGCCCTAGTGTGGACCTTTTACAGGGTATTGCCAACCGGCTAGTATGCCTGGAAGTTTCGCAACGGCAGTTAGGCCAATTCCTGCAGGATATGTCTCTCAGACAGGACTCCTTACAAGCATCCCTAGTTACGGTGAACATGCCTGCTGCTACCAACCCACCGTCACTTCCAGTTGCTACTTCTGCTACCACCTCATCGCATTTGCACCTACCCACTCCAAGCAAGTTCGATGGGACGCCTAAACTGTGCCGTAGTTTTTTAAACCAGTGTGACGTTCATTTTACGCTCCAACCATCGAATTTTCCTACTGCCAAGTCTAAAGTAGCCTACATCGTCTCTCTGTTATCCGGTTCAGCCCTGGACTGGGTATCCCCGCTTTGGGAAAGATCTGATCCCTTACTGGACAACTATACCGATTTCCTGACCTCTTTCTGTAGAATATTTGACGAACCGGGGAGAACTACTTCCGCGTCCACTGAGATTATGCGTCTCCGCCAAGGATCCCAACCAATCAGCCAATATATTATACAATTCCAAACCTTAGCATCCGAGTTAAAGTGGAATGAGGAAGCCTTAGTCGCCGCCTTCTGGAATGGCCTCTCGGAGAGGTTAAAAGACGACCTTGCCACCCGGGAGGTTCCTGCCAAACTAAACGACATGATTTCCTTCTGCAATAAAGTAGACCTACGTTATCGCAAGAGACAGGCAGAGAGATTCAAGGGAGATCGTTTTAGGTCCCGAGTTTCTAGTCCACCTGTGGCACCGTCGTCTGAAACCCCGGCTGACGAACCCATGCAAATTAATCGGACCCGGCTCTCCATTGAAGAACGGCAAAAGCGCCGCCGTGAGAACTTGTGCTTATATTGTGGTGAGCCCAGACATCTGGTCGCCTCCTGTTCTCGACGTCCGGGAAACCCTCGCTCCTAACTGGCACTGGAGACACCAGGTTAGGAGTCTTGTCCCCGTCTCCAACTTTAAACGAATCCGTCATGTCTCTTGTATTAGATTTAAAACAAGGACCTCAAACAATTTTTTCTCTTCTTGATTCAGGAGCCGCTGAAAATTTCATTTCTGCCGAATTGGTTCAAGATCTCCCGATCCCGGTCACTCCTCTCTCCCAAGCCATCTCCCTATCAGCCGTGGATGGTAGCCGAATATTCAACGGGAATGTCTCCTTACAAACCCAGGCCGTTCAAGTTCGTGTGGGGGCCCTTCATACAGAACTCATTCGCTTCCTGGTGATTCCCAAGGCCTCCCACGGGATAATTCTGGGATATCCGTGGCTATGTAAACATAATCCGCATATCGACTGGAGTTCCATGCAAGTTACGGCTTGGGGAAACTCCTGCTTTGCCTCTTGCTTCCCTTGTATAAAGCCTATTAAAGAGATTAAAATACCAAGAGATTCGTCCGTGCCTCTTCATTATCGGACCTTTTCCGACGTCTTCTGCAAGACCAGGGCTGACGAACTTCCTCCGCATCGGGATTGGGATTGCTCGATTGATTTGGTTCCCGGCAAGAATCCGGCGCGAGGCCGCATTTATCCCTTATCGTTGCCAGAGACCCAAGCGATGTCTGACTACATACAAGAGAATCTCCAGAAGGGTTTTATTCGTCCATCTACTTCTCCCGCTGGTGCTGGGTTCTTCTTTGTATCCAAGAAGGAAGGAGGTCTTCGACCCTGTATCGATTATCAGGGTTTGAACGACATTACCATTAAGAATCGATATCCTCTGCCCCTTATTACTGAATTGTTCGACCGTGTCAAAGGAGCTTCAGTATTCACTAGACTGGACCTACGCGTGGCGTATAACCTCATTAGAATCCGTGCCGGTGATGAATGGAAAACCGCCTTTAACACCAGAGACGGTCACTTTGAATACCTAGTGATGCCATTTGGACTCTGCAATGCCCCCGCTGTATTTCAGAACTTTGTAAATGAAATATTCAGAGATTTGTTATATGTTTCCGTTGTCGTTTACCTGGATGACATATTGATCTTCTCCTCCTCTCTTACTGAACATCGCTCTCATGTGAGAGAGGTCCTATCACGCCTGAGGAAAAATCTTTTGTACTGCAAACTGGAAAAGTGTGAGTTCGAAGTTCCCTCCATTCCTTTCCTAGGTTATATTATCTCTGGCTCTGGGTTAGAGATGGACCCCAAGAAGGTACAGGCCATCCTGGACTGGTCCCGTCCGGATTCTTTGAAAGCAGTCCAGAGGTTTCTGGGGTTCGCAAATTATTACAGGAACTTCATCAAAGGATTCTCTACCTTAGCGGCGCCAATTTCCGCCCTTACTCGCAAAGGAGCTAACCCCTCTATGTGGTCTCCAGAAGCGGAGACAGCCTTTCAAATGCTAAAACAAGCATTCATCTCTGCACCCATCCTGAGACAGCCCGACATTTCCAGACCCTTTTTCTAGGAGGTAGACGCCTCTTCTGAAGCGGTGGGGGCGGTACTGTCCCAGAAGTTCGAAGATAACAGAATCCACCCCTGTGGTTATTTCTCAAAAAAATTCTTACCGGCAGAAAGAAATTATCCGATTGGGGAACAGGAACTATTGGCAGTCAAAGCGGCTTTTTCAGAGTGGGGTTATCTCCTCGAGGTAGCCCAGTTTCCCATCACGGTTTACACCGACCATCGGAATCTGCTGTACCTGAAGAACATCCAGTGCCTCAGTTCTCGCTTAGCTAGATGGGCAATATTTTTCTCCCGGTTTAATTTTGTTTTGACCTTTCGTCCTGGAACCCAGAATCAGAAAGCAGACGCTCTCTCTCATTCACTCTCCTCCGAAGCTCTCTCCGGTCTTCCCAAGGAAACTCCAGTACTAGAGTCCAAGGTTTTCGCTACTATCCATATCCAGCCACCTCCCGGGAAAACTTTTGTTGCTCCTGCCCTCCGTAAACGTCTCCTCACTTGGGCACATACGTCTAATTTTTCTGGACATACTGGCATCCGCAAGACACTGGAATTCTTGCGCATTATATTGGTGGCCTGCCATGAAGTCTGAAATTGCCGAGTTCATTGCCTCCTGCTCTGCGTGTGCCCAACATAAATCCTCCAGACTACCTCCGGCAGGAGCCCTCTTGCCACTCTCCATTCCTTCTCGACCCTGGACTCATTTATCTATGGATTTTGTGACGGACTTACCTACCTCCAACGAATTTACCACCATTTGGGTCGCTCTTCAAGCTACCCACTGCCTCTGAGTTAGCTAGACTCTTTGTTCTTCACATATTCCGCCCACATGGTCTTCCATCGGAGATCGTATCAGATCGAGGGGCCCAATTTGTGGCCAAGTTCTGGAGGGCCCTATGTTCTACGTTCCAAGTTAAGTTAAAATTTTTGACCGCCTATCATCCTCAATCCAATGGATCCACAGAAAGAGAAAACAAGACTTAGAAACCTTCCTAAAGATCTATATGTCTTCTTCCCAGGATAATTGGTCCGATTCTCTTCCATGGGCAGAATTTGCGCACAACAATTCCTACCACTCTTCGACTGGACAAACTCCCTTTATGATTGTTTATGGCCTCCACCCTCGAGTGCCCGAGTTTACAGACTTACCAACCTTCGATGTGCCAGCTGTGACCTCCACTTTACAAGACTACTCTAAAATTTGGACTCAAGTTCACTCCTCCCTTCTGAAAACATCCCTTCGATACAAGCTAAAGGCTGATACTAAAAGAAGGGCCATTCCTAGCATGAAGGTGGGAGATCAAGTGTGGTTATCTACCCGAAATTTACGACTCCGAGTTCCTTCGATGAAATTCGCTCCTCGGTTTATCGGTCCTTTTCCTATCATCGAGGTCATCAACCCCGTAGCCTACAAGTTAAAACTTCCTCATTATCTCAGAATTTCGAACTCCTTCCATGTCTCCTTATTGAAACCGCTAATTCTAAATCGGTTTTTCAAGGTTCTTCCTTCAACTCCCAAAGTCAAGACTGTGAGGGGAGACGAATTTGAAGTGAAACAAATTTTGGATTCAAGATTCCGTTATGGTCAATTGCAATATTTGTTGGACTGGAAAGGTTACGGTCCCGAAGAAAGGTCATGGGAAAAGGCTGAAGATGTCCAGGCTCCCCGTTTAAGCCTCGATTTCCATTCTAAGAACCCTAAGAAGCCCTGGAAACGTCCGGAGACCGTTCCTAAAGGAGGGGGTACTGTCATGACCCGGGTGGCATTGCCACGGAGCACTCGGACCTTACCTGTCCGGGCGCTCTGGCAGGGTCCTTCCTGCGGCGGCTCCTGGAGGTGATCCGGGTGCTGGGGGGCTGATGGCAGTGGGCCTCTGTGTTCACCGGCGGCTGCTGGGTGCCGCCATCTTGCGGCAGACACGTGACCTCGGGGTAGCCTATCCCATCCCTGCTTTGCTCCTGAGCTCCAGCCAATCCCTGCACTACCTATGGTACTTAAGAGTGCCTTGCACACTCTTTCCTTGCCAGTGCAACATCGTACACAGCGTGAGCTGTGTGTTAGTTCCTGAGCTCCCATCCGCTGCAGGTTGTCACAGTCTGCCTGCATTCACAGTTCTGCTCCAGCTTGTCTACCGCTGTCCCCAGTTCCTGTGTGTCGCTCTCTGTCCTGCTTCCCAGGAGGGCCCGCCGTCCTCGAGACTCTGGTCCTAGTTCTCCACTCCGGTGCCTGGGTCCGGCGAACCTTCGGCACTGCAGCACCTGTCCGGATCTTCTTGTCGTCTCATCATTCATGATTCGCACCCCCTTGAAACCAGCTTCCTTCCAGTACCAGCAAACCGGTCCACTAACGTCCTCTGTCTCCACACCGGCTCCTAACTCAGACCCAGCCGTGACATCATCTAGCACAATTAGCACAAAGGCAATGAAATACATAATATGATACAGCCCAATACATACGCATGTGCACTGGTCCCAGCAAACAGTCATCAGTCCAGAAGTCTGTGGTCATCCAAGAAAGAATGGCTGTAGACTAGGACCAGCATGCAAGCTATATACCCTCCCAGAACAAAGAAACTAGATAACGAATTTCCATTGGATCTTGCTCGTGGACATTCTGGTATGATGCAGGTCATTGGACAGTTCATATAGCATCACTAGGGTCATGTCCCAGTTCTTCAGTGTTGCATTGTGTGGTTTTCCCGCCAAAGAACTGGTTTAAACTAGTAGAAAAACACTTCATACATTTTCACATTCTAACCACTATTTTCATATTGTTCATATCTTGCAAACGCATGATGCGATTTCCTTGCGGGTCAAACCGTAAATCTGCAAACAAACAGTGCTTTAGAATGGTACCAAACATGATATGTCTACTAGCTTATGTACCTTAAATATTGTATACATTACATTTCACAACATGATTATTCGCTAATATAACCTCTAATATTAAGCCTTTAATTGTGGGGAACCTTTTTATAAATTTTGGTATAAGTGTAAGGATATTGCGTGTAGTCGCTAATATGCGTGGTGAGATTTATGTGTAGAGTGCTTTGCTAAACAGCGCAACTGTGCACTGTGCGTCTTGTATATTATATGTATGATTTAATGTGCGTATGGGGTATGGTAGGACTTTTAACAGTATGCGGTAGCAATGCAGTCGCACGATGCTAATAATAGTATATTAGCATCACACACAATGGTTTCATGCTAACGACGCAAGATGGCGTCGCCAGGGGCAACATAAGATGGCACCGCCCGATATTAACTTGAGATCTGGTCTCAGCCAATCATCCAGCTTCGACAGT
Organism: Taudactylus pleione; assembly: GCA_031769625.1. NCBI lineage: Eukaryota > Metazoa > Chordata > Amphibia > Anura > Myobatrachidae > Taudactylus > Taudactylus pleione. Next base: position 1,199,342 of record JAUIMM010000200.1, on the reverse strand, counting down.
TGTTCAAGCCAATCCGGTCCAATTCCAGTGTTTTGTCATGCTCGGCTCCGGAGAATCCCCTACTGAGGGGCAGAAAGCTGGGGTCCCAGGTTGAGGAAGGAATCAGAGGTGAGGGGCCTGAATGTAAGTTCCCCTCATCCACAAGTATTGGATGTTGATGAGACCTGACCAAAGGCGCAGAGTCTAACCTACCAGAAGGTGTTCACCAGTGACCCCTCCAAGTGGGATATAGGTTTAGCTGCTTCCAGCAAGCAGGTTGCGGCCCTTTGGTCAGGTATCCAATACGAGTGGGAAATGGAGAGAGAGGTACATCGCTATGGTAGAGAAAGTACTCTGGAGAAGTACTAATACATATTCTATACGTCGGTACAGAGTTGGCACAATGGGGATTGCTTCCAGTATTGGTACAGAGCAACTAGAGGGAAGATCCACTGAGGAGTAGGATATTCTGCTGGTACTGGAGGAGAGTGGTGGTTGCACTGACTGCATGGAGTGTGGATACTGGTGCACCGTTGGTACAGAAGGTGATTCAGTGGTTGTGCTCGGTTGGTGTGTACAGAGTAAACAATGTGTGAATCCAGATGCTCCGGAGGATGGTTCAGTAATTGTACTGAGTTGTGTGTAATGAGTACACAACGTGCGAATCCAGAGGCACCTTAGGATGGTTCGGTAGTTGTACTCAGTTGTGTGTACCGAGTACACAGCCTGCTGGAAGGTGAGTGAGGACTCCGGTATTACTAACTTTTATTAAAGAGTTCTCCAAAATATAAGTCTTAGTAACACGGTTACTGATATATGATGCAACACTCTGTCACTAGATGTGAATGTAACCCTGGTGTAGGGTTTGGGATAACAGTGCCTCCACCAAAGCTATACTATGCTGTGTTATGCTTAGTTAGGCTTGCTTGGGTAAGCCTAGAATAATGATGTTACTATATTATCTAGTATGCAATTCTCTCAGAATTGCTGCAAACTACATAGGGCAGACTGTGTCTCTCCATCTACCATCTGTTGTGGAACTACAAGTCTCAGCCTATTTTGTCGTCTTCCAAATATGGGCCTGATTTGTGCACAGTAGTTGAGCAATTGGTTGAAACTGCTCATGCACAAAGATTTTTGAAAACCCAGACAGCGAATGCGTTACACAGAGTGCGCACAAAGCAGCTGCTGCGATTAGGACAGGCGGTATTAGGAATTCATTGAAGAAGGTGTGTATATGGAGAAAGATCTATGGCCCTCATTCAGAGCCGCTCGCTATTTGCGGTCGTTCGTTTTCTAAAAAGGGGTGGCTATTCAAATGAACCGTTCGCACTTTGCGGTCTGTTCACGCCTCTAAGTCTGAACGAGCGAGCAAAACATGCGAACGTAAAGTTGAAAAATACGCCCCCTGGCCGCTCGCACCATACATCATGTCCGCTATTTATTAGATTAATCGAGTACATCGACCAGCGTATGAACTGCTCGCTATTCTTGTGGTTGGTTTTTTCAACCACTATTTTGCGAGCAGTTCTGAGTTAAAAAAAAACAAGTGACGTGGTCAATGACGCTGCTGGATTAATTATGCACACCCTTAAAACGCCCGTTTTGACCTTTAAGCACGCCTGCGCTCGGATTTCCACTCCCCGTTTTCAAGCACCTTCCCCTGTTACCACCCACATACGCCTCATTCTGTCACTCAAATTATCAGGCATTCGCTATTTTGCGAGCACATGAATTTCAGCCGCACTAACTGGTTCGCGCATGCGTATAACGATCCGTACGCATGCGCAGTTGGGCAAACATCGCTCGGAGCGAACGAGCTGCCGCTTACGAGTGGCTCTGAATCAGGCCCTATGTCCTTGAAAGAACCATATCCAGATATTAAGGAACTTTTTTCTTTGATGTAAGGACTATTTCAAGTTATTTGCGCTATCTGAGTAGAAATTGTTATATACTAGGTAGTGTTATGGTATATGAATATGAAGTGATATTTAACTCAACTCCTTATGCGTACATAAACATTTTACACTTTTTATGTGTATACCAACTTCCCTTCTCTCCACAGGTCGGTCAGCTCTGGATTCCTACCGACACTCCTCCTGGTTAGTAAACTCACATACACATAATCACATATATATATATATATTTACATTTTTTATCCTAAACAGTTGTAGTTAGCTTACATAACATTCCACTTACAGGTCACACTATATACAATTCATTACACAATACCATCCAGTACATACATTTTCATTAGAGTACTACTAGCAGGTGGAACCTATCCTTGTGTATGCCACCATATATCACCAACAAATAGTAATATGTCTTTGGGAAGAAAAGTCTGAATCCCTATGTCTCCTGATTGTGATAAAGTTTTAGTTGAAGTTCCGTGGTATATACTATGACCTCCGGTTATAATGTACTTAAAGTTATTTGCCTCTTTAGTTGTATCTCCTGGTCTGAAGCTTTCTTTAAGGAAGGTTACTTCCGCTAAATAGACACCCGGATGTCAGGGATAACCGCTATACCAGAGTTCATAAATATTATTTCAATTATAATAGACTTCAATTTAGAGTTTTTCTTTAGAACTATAGGGGTTAATATTATAGAGATAATTCACATAGCAGAAGCTAGAGTAGGACTTTATACATACCTCCCTACATGACCCTCCCCAGGAGGGACAAGGGGGGTCATTCAGACCCGGTCATTAGCGCCGATGCGCTCGGACCGGGTCGATGGCCCCCCACAGAGCATGCGCACGATGGCGCCGGCGCCGTCGTGCGCATGCGTGAGACCCGCTACGACCGACAGCGCCGGTCGTAGCGGGTCTCGATCCAAAGGGGGCGAGCTGTCGATGTTGATTGACAGCTCGCCCCGTTTGGAAGGCGGGCCGGGGGGGTGGCAGCCCAAACGGAGGTGTTCCCATGGGAATGCCTGCCATTTGGGGGAGGCCCCACTGACATCACTAGTGATGTCAGTGGAGAGCTTCCGGCTCAGACAGAGCCAGAAGCTCTCCGGGACTTATGACAAGGGAGACCCTACCCTAGGGTCTCGTCGTAAGCCCCGATGGTCGCGATGGTCTCTGACCATCACGACCATCACCGGAGCGGTCGTTAGAGCTGTGGGTGTAAACCCACAGCCTAACAACCGCAACAGAGGCGGGCGGTCAGGATGCAAGCGGCCGCCCAGTTTCTGAGCGACCGCTTGCATCCTCCGACCGCCTCTGAATGAGGCCCAAAATGCTCTGTTCTGGACTTTCCACTCAATTTATGAATACAGTCACCTGTGTTGAATTAGTTAATTGATAAGAAAGGTGTTTCACCACAGGTAATGGCAATCATAAATTACCAGGGAAGTCCAGGAGCAGAGAATGTTGTCCCTCCTGGAGAGAGTCATGTTGGGAGGTATGCTTTATATGTGTTGATTTAGTTACTTTTTCCCAGGCAAAAGCTTATGATGTTGAAGACACTTTGGCCCTCATTCAGAGTCGATCGCTAGATACAAGCAGTCGCTCTGAATGAGGGCGGCCGCTTCTTTTTTATAGTGCGACCTCCTGGTCGCTAGCTAAGCTGTGGGTTACCACCCACAGCTTAGCGATCAACCAGGGTGATGGTCGCGATGGTCAAGACCATCGCAACCATTGGGTTTTGCGACGAGACCCTAAGGTTGGGTCTCGGCAACCGCAAAGCCCCAGGGAGCTTCCTGCTCTGATCGAGCAGGAAGCTCCCCACTGACATCATTGCTGATGTCAGTAGGGCCGCCCCCAAATGGCAAGCACTCCATTGGAAATGCCTCCATTTGGCCGGCCACCCCCCCTGCCCGCCTCCCAAATGGGGCGAGCTGTCAATCACCATCGACAGCTTGCCCCCTTTGGTGCGAGACCCAGTGCGACGGAGCGCCCATCGCTAGCCGGGTCTCATGCATAGGGACGTCGGAGCTGGCTCCGACGTGCGAATGCCCAGTGGGCAAACATCGACCCGGTTGCGAGCACTCAGCGCTTGCGACCGGGTCTGAATAAGGCCCTTTGTCTCTATGTGTAATTCTTGGAATGCACCGCTAATCTCCTTGAACTAGCTCTGGGCCTGATTCAGAGCCGAACGCTCTGACCAGAGCGCTCGCTCTGAATCAGGGCCCTCCTACATGAAAATGGAGCGGCCTCTTGGACGCTCACATAGCTGTGGGTGACCACCCACAGCTATAGCGAGCGTCCATGATGATGGTCGCGATGGTCAAGACCATCGCGACCATCGGGCTTGCGACGGAGACCCTGCGGTAGGGTCTCGCTGCCGCAAGCCCTGGAGTGATTTTGGCTCTATCAGAGCCAAAATCACTCCCACTGACATCACTACTGATGTCAGTGGGGGCGGCTTCAGACGGTAGACGTTCCCATGGGAACGCCTCCGTCTGGCAGCCACGCCCCCGGCACGCCCACCAAAGGAGGCGTGCTGTCAATCAACATCGACAGCACGCCCCCTTTGGTGCGAGACCCGGAGCAACGGCTACCCCGTCGCTAGCCGGGTCTCGCACATGTGCACGACGGAGCTCCCTCTGTCTTGCGCATGCGCAGTAGGGCACCATCGACCCGCTTGCGAGCGTCCTGCGCTCGCGAGCGGGTCTGAATCAGGCCCTCTGTTCTCTCCTTAAGAGACTTTTATTGTTTTAAATAGTCACAGAGTTGCAGGTCTCTATAACAACTTAGAGACTAATGGTGCATACACCCGATCAGATTTTTCTTCAGATCTGAACGATAACGATTTTAAAAATCGCTCAATCGTTCATATCTGAAAGAAAAATCTGACATGTGGGCATCAATGAATGAAGCGCATTCCCGTTTGTCAGATATCTGACATCTGACGTGTTTGCAGTCAGATTTGGTCGATTTCATTCATTTTAATACAGGCTGAAATCGTTCAATCATTCAATCATTTGCAAATCATTCAATCATTTATCTGTCATATCTGACCATGTGTATGCACCATTATACTGCTGCTCAAGTACTTTCCCTCTTTGATGTTTAACCAATTAGCTGCAGTCCAGTGTGCTATGCTGTCTGTGTTTTACTCCTTTCCTGTCATCTCCTTTACTAGCTGGCATATATGCTCCCCCGATTTCTTCCTTAAAACTATTCTGAGCCGAAGAGTATGGGGTTAAAACCCACTCCTCAATATGGCTATGTCCAGTACCTGATGGATAACTTCCCCATCTTGGCTAAAGGCCCCCATACATCAGAGATTGATTGCAGCAATCGTGCAATTTGCAATCGATTGTGTATAAAAATCTTTCCCTTTTTCAATCGATTGTGGCAATTCTGCAATCTGCAATCAATTGAAGAACGGAAAGATTTTTATACACAATCGATTGCAAATTGCACGATTGCTGCAATCAATCTCTGATATATCGAGGCCTTTACATCAAGCTAATGTGGAGAACTAATCTGCCTACTTGATTGTCCTTCAGCATGTATGTGCAGGAGTATATTTGTTCATCAGGGGGATTGCCACCTAGCAACAGCTGGTGGGTGGGTAAGCAGCCTCCCGAATACCGCTGGGACAAGGTAAAGTGAAAAAATGTCACTTACTTAAGCTGGCCACACACTAGACCAACTTTCATCCAACCATCCAACTAGTTGGCTGGTTGGAATGAAATTCTGGTAACGTATGGTAGTAACTGATGATCAGCAATTTGCTCCTAAATGCTAGAAAACAGATGAAAATGGTCATTCAGACAAGTTTGTTAAATGTTTGATCTAAACAATTTGTTCAAACAACAGTTTTTGTCCATATTCCGGCGTTTGGCAGCAAATTACCGATTGTCATTTACTTTCATACCTTACCAGATTTTCATTCCAACCAATCAACTACGGCAGTTGGCTGGTTGGATGAGAGTTGGTCTAGTGTGTGGTCAGCTTTAGCTTGTTCCTACACAGGAGGGCGGGGCCAAGCAGCTGCTCTCTGACCTAATGGTCATGTGACCGTTTGAGCCCGCCCTCAGGCAGATTTTTCGACAGCGCAGACATGGAAGGAAGCTGGGTCTGTTTCTATGACAGAATCCTCAGCTATCCTCCCTTTGCCTTGCCATAATGTGACAGGACAGCCACTAAGCAGTGCTGGCAGTGACTATTTATCATTTATACTGTTATTTATATATGCAGGTGAGTGTAATGTTTGTTTTTCCACCTCAGAGTCTGAGGTAAAGTCACTGCCAACAGTAACCCCTCTCCTCTATTCAAGAGATAGAAATAAAGTGGCCGCTTCCTGCTGGCAGTGATTCTCTCTCATTTAAGCTGTTAATTATGATAAAAATATATATTTTTCTGTCAAGTGGAATAACATTTTTTTTTTCTACCTCAGAGTGTGAGGTACAAATCACTGCCAGAGACACCTCTCCCTCCAGAGATTACTCAGGGATGCTGGCTCAGACAGAAATGTAGCAGCCCCTGAAATTGCCAAAGGTGGGAAAACGTGAGGCGAAAAAGTGAATATGGAGATAAATTCACACAGGGATGCCTGTTCAGGCAAAAATGGATCCTTCCCTGAATTTGCCTGGAGGTGGCAAAACATGAGGTTCAAAAGTGAATATGGAGGAAAATTCACACAAGAATGCCTGTTCAGGCAAAAATGGATCCTTCCCTAAAATTGCCCAGAGGTGGCAAAGCACCAGTGTCTGCACCAGACACATTTCTCCTGCCCATAGCTGGCACAGTACCTCTGCCCGAAGCTGGCACCATTAGGACACCCATTTAAGACAAAAGGGGTCCCAAACCAATGTTTCACTATTAAACGCTCCTGAGTATGTATGCCCATCATGTCCCTCTTCAGTGGACTGTGAACCAGAAGAGGTGACTAGATTCTTGGTTTCTTCAAAAGAGGTGAGTCTAGCGATATACAGAAGGCCAGCATTGCACTAGCAGGTAAAACCTGCCACCAAATTATATACCTCACTCTGGAACCTTAGTCAGAGGTATGAGGTATACAAGTTTGCACAGCTAGCCTGTACAGGAGCTGTAGGCTGCCCTCCAGTTGCTGTGGGATTGTGCATCCCAGAATGCCCTGCCTTAGTTTTGGTATCAGGGCATGCTAAGACTGTGGCGGGAGGTGTGGTTGAGCAGCGGCTGAGGAGCCAGTTATTTCCCACCCCTGCTACAAAGCAACCCTAGTCAAAAATGGTAAATGGGGTTAAAAGAGTTATACAGGGCTCCCAGGTACACCCGCACTATTTGCCATGAAGTTGACTCATCTTTATGTTCACATGGGGGTGATAGGTCCCAAAGCGACCCAATGCACCAAATGTTAAGGCAAATTCAGTTTAAAAATAACTGGTGCTGCTGGTCCTTTACATACTGTTCATAAAGATTGATTCTGCCATACCTGGAAAGCTTAGCAGTGTGAGCCCTTCAGTGCTCTAGATGGGAGACCAGGAGTTGTTGGCTTTTTCTGCATAATAGAGTCTCTAGTAGCCTTTAAGTATATCTTACTCAAGCCAATTAGTAGAGCCACCCTCATTATTGGTAATAGGCTAGCAGGTTGACCAGAGCTGGATTAATGAGTTTAGCTCCGAGGACACTTGTCATGCCCATTCTGGTAACTGCAGCTCTCTTGGCAAGATTTCATAGTTGAAGTCAGGGGCCAGATTCAAGGCCCACAGGTCATGCTCAGACAGGTGGCTCCTAAAAATACTTTCAAGCAGTCAGAGTATCCTCCTTTGCTCTTCTTTCTAAAATAAGCTGAAGGAGTTGCAGCCCCTTGCTAGACAACGTCTTGTCTATAGTTTAGCAGCTACTTGTCTAAGCAGTATAGCTTACCAGTAGGGCCTCCAAAGTCTGCACGATTCATTTCTCATAGAGGTGAAATGTGTAATTCAATTACAACTAGAGCTAAATGTGAAGGCACTGTACACATATATTAAAAAAAGAGGGTTTCGAATAAAAGGACAAATATATATCCCCTTTTTCTTTTGGCCACTAATTGGTTTTGCCTCAAATTATACCTATAGGAGGTTTTCCATTTCGTCTCAGTCTATTGCAACCATTGGAATCTTTTTCATTTTCTAATAAATAGATCACCTGCTTCAGTGGACTGTAATGGTGGTTGTACTCTCAATAGCACCTTACACCTGCACATGTTTAATGAAAGCACAGGTTCCATACTATATTATTGTCACCTTCGTCTAAAAGGAGTCCACTGTATAATAGACTGGGACATATTAATCAGTCTCCAAGGTCTAACTCTGTCTACCCTGGCCAAGCTCGGATTATCCATAAATGAGATAAATTCTTTTATGACTCCATCCCATAGGAAATATCCCTTCTTTTTCTCTGGTGTTTCTTCCAGAAAAGTGACCAGAATTAAGTTCAATGATAGTTCAAAGTCAGAATATACATTAAAAGGACTTAGACAAAGCTATTAGAAAAATGAGGGCCTTACACCCAAGGCTTTTCCATGTTCCCTTACACTGTAGACAATTACAAAACCTATTGAGATTTGTATTTCTAACGGTTGGGGAGCATTCACTCAGAACCAGGCAGTGAAAAGCAAATGGTACACAATGGAGCAGTAGGCTTATATCAATCTGCTCAAGTTAAGGCCAGCCATGTTAGTCCTTAGAGCTTTAAATCCCAGTCACCAGCAGGAATTTACAGTTTACATTTGTATGGATAACAATTGTGGTATCTTACCTGAACAAGATGGCACCCTCTTGTTCTCTGTCACAAAAGTCCTAGGGATTAGGAAATGGGCCATTCAAAGGCTATTCATCTAACAATAATTGCATTCTGGGATACTAATGAAACTAATGAACTGGACAATTCTCCATCGATATCATATAATTTTGGGCAATATGGCCTCAAATATTCCAAACAATAGTTCAAACCTTTAGGGGTTCCTTGAATAGGTCGTTTTGCAACCCTTTTCTGAAGCTGAGGTTCCCACCTTTGTGCCCAGAGTGTGGAAACAGGGATCATTCAAGGAGCATGTAATATCTTGACCATAGTCAGACCTTCTCCTATATGTTCTCCCACCACCTGCTTTTTACTGAAGATGCTGCACAAAATGAGAGCAGACCAGGTATCCCATTCAATACTAGTTTATCCTCTCTGGCAATCCAGGGTATTGTTTCCTCTAATTAGTTTTTCAAAGGGCCCAAAATTCTTCTGCAACTCTCCAAAGACTGCTTCCATGGTTCTTCAGATCTACTGGACAAGTTGCCACCGTGCATATTGTGAATTACATTAATGGGTTACTAACAAGACTGAGGCCATTCATAGACCAGTTATTCTACCATAGTTAGAAAAGTTAATGTATGACATAGTACTGCTAATACAGCTAGAACAGCTTCTCAACTTCCTGGACTTCTGGCTGCCAAATATGATGCAGGCCTTGCATCAGCCACCATCTGCTATTATGGTTCAGCTCTTACCCTTTTATCACCAAGGCTAACTGAAGACATTTTACTTACTCAGAGGAGTTCTTTCCTACCCAGTGCTTTTCATCCACAATGTTCTAGTACTTTGAGTATAGAATATAGAACCTGTTCTAACCCTCTAAGCTGCCTTAGACACAAGTTCAGAGAGTGTACTTTTATTGATAACATTTGCTTTATTACTAGATTTAGCCTTAGAGGCCAGGTGTGCTGGGCTAATCTTAAATTATATTACCAATCCAAAAAACCCTCCTTTAAAAATCATATAGTTGAGTTTGATATATTCAAAGATGGGACAAATTCAATTATTTGTTTGGTAACTTATCTCATAATTGAAACTTACTGCACCACTAAAAGGTGAAGCTTCAAGGTTATGCATCACTTGCTATTAACCCCTTTAAGGGACACTTCCATCTGGGGAGCTGCCACCTCTAGTGCAGCGGTAAACTCAGGGCCAGATTAACAATGGGGCAGATGGAGCTACAGCTCCAGGCCTCAACATAAAAATAGACCCATTGTCATGACAACGTAATGTTGACTGGCCATCTGCTCTCCACACAGTCGGCCATAAATCATAAGTAGTAAAATTGTATTTATATTTACCTCACAAAATTAAGCATTTTTTCTCTTTTACATATTTAGGGAGTCATTGGGGCTTAGAGTATAGGGGGGTACACACCCACATGGCACTGGCCACACCCACACAGCACTGGTCACACCTCCTCTGCTTCTCATAATAGGCCCTTGGTCATTTTCAGCTCCAGGCCCCTGTGGCCCTCAATCCGGCCCTGGGTAAACTTATGTTCCTACATTCCATAATGCATGCCACTCATTGATCCTCTGAGCATACATTTGCCAAGCATTATTGGAAACCAACTGATCTTCCAAGCAACCACCAGGTAGGTAGCTGTTGCTAGCTGGCAATCCTCCCAACGAACAAACAGGAATCTATGACCTGAAGAAAATATAATGGAAACCTCACTGAGAAATATTCTGCCACTGTACCATGAATGATATATCTCGTGAATAAACCTATAACGGACTACACAGATGATCACAACCTGAGTAATCAAAAAAGTATTCCCAAAAAGATCATGAGTCCTCAGTCTATCAGATCTATTTATTGGTAAGTCTGTGGTGCTCCCCAGAGTCTGTTTACAACATATAAACCAAAAAAGAAAAGAAAAAGGACTCTTTTGGGGGGCACACAATAGGTGTAGAGAAAATGGCTGATTCAGCCTAATAAAAATTACCTTTTTTTTATATATTTATTAAAAAGAATGAGCAACTATAAACAACCAGACAAACAAACAAAATTGTTATACACAAATCTAGGAAGGTGTATTTCTCCCATCAGGGATGTAAAAGCCAGGCGAGATAAATCTATTGCTATTAGATATTGGGTAATAATAGTCACAATTAATATATCACCGATTGTTCACAGTATATGCATGTTTGGTATCCAAAAAGTAATTCATAACATAAGTATGTGTTTATCTCATTACATGTATAGGAAACAAAATCATAAATCCTTCCAAAAAGAAGGGAGAGATAAACGACATATACTATGCCTGCATGCACCATATAATTATTGCTGCTCATTGATACCACATAACACATAAGGGAAGGGATTCAAAACAATCAATTGTCCCTCTCAATGATGATTGATCCGCCCACATTAGCAGTAATCTAACAATGTATGTTATACAATAAGTAGCTGTTAGGGTGTTCTAATACACATAGGATATGATTAATACTGCTCATTAACACCATACAGCTTATAAAGAAGGAAACTTAAGGTAATCAATTGTCCCTCTTAATAACAGTTGATCTGCTGGAATATATCAGAAATCCTGCAATGTGTGTTGTGTGAATTGCTGTCAGAGCTAGTGGCCGTCTGCCCTGATGCGCTAGGCAGTGCAGGGGGTGTACGCCCCTTACCTGAACAGTGTGCAGTCCAAAAGTGTGGTCAGCGGTGATAGTCAGTGCAACGGGTGTATGCCTCTGTCTGTGGTCGGAGAACCAGAGTCACGTGTGCGCATCACATGACCCAGAAGTGTCTGACGCGCATTTCGCCAGTAATGGCTTGTTCACAGTCCCAACCCTGTGATCTCAGCAGTGGTTCCCTATCCTTGTATCTATTACTAGTCAATCACATAATCTCTTCATTGATTGGCATATCGTGGAGCCATACATATGTCTCAATCATATTATTCATAAGGCTATGATACCTAGATTGCAGTACTTAAACAACTGTTGATACTAAGCTGTTAAAGACAGTATATATAGAGAGAAATATAGTGTACTCCATAGTGTACTCCCTGTATTTTATGCTAAGTAAGCAGCTGCTGCATATCATTGTATCCTATAGTGAATGACATGTGAGCATACTTACAAAGCATTCAAGGATGGGAATAAGTAAGTAGGACATCTGCTGTTGCATTGTATCAACTGAAAGGCACCTGGTGACAAGCATTGCAGGTGCCTTCCCTGACAATCTACAATGAGAGTGCCTTTAATCAATAGGTAGTAGAGAATATATAGGAGAGAATATATGGTGTACTGTAAAAGAGCACTTGTAGAAGTAGGACGAGGAGGAGTATAAACCATTGTCAGTCTATAATCAGGAACCCATCGTACTACTAATCATATACCATTAGGATTGATGGTTAGTGAGCTATAGGAACCTGTATACTGATGTGAAAGAAGGTAGTAAAATATTGCAAACATGCTGACCATAATAGACATTGGCTCTGTTGCTGTGGCATTGCAGAGTCATAAGTCCATCAAAATTGCCGTTCATGCTACAGATTAGAAATAAGACATAAAATCAAAGATGGAATATATAACTGTCTTATAAAGATATATGTAATAGATAAATAATATATGTATCCGCGTGGTGAATTAAATATATATATATCTTTCTATACTTATATAGAGCATATACTAGACATGTATGGTTCATATATACCATATTATTATTATTTATTATATCATAATACATACAAATCTCAATACAGATACATAAAAATGAATAATGGATGAATTCTTGATAAAAAAAATATTGATAAGAAAAAATTTTTTTAGCCAGTGTTTATTAAATACATGAATATTGTGATAGTGCTAATCCATTACACACTATGCATGTTGATAATAATTTAAAAAAGTCATGGTGCTAAATAATATAGGTATCATAAATTTAGAAAAGGGATTAATAAATGTCCATCAACAATGCATACATGAAATTGATTTTGGAGGAAACATGTGTCTACATATATAAATAGACACATATCTGGCCGATTCCATCTCAAGGATACATATGTGAGTAATCGTGGGGATTACATTAATATAGGCTAATATATGATAACACTATGTCAAACCAGTACTATGGTGCATAAATATCTAAATGTTGTTTTGGTAATAAATATTAAAGTAGTGCTTATTAAAAGCTAAGTGAAGTGTATTGGTGTTATAATACGTGTGGTAAAATTATATGGTGACTAAAAAACATGAATTAGGTGAAAGTATACGTCATTAACAAGGTGCAAGTGAGAGGGTGAGGTGATAAATTAGCTAACAACCAATATTGAATATAAGTCAATTAATGTGAACGATGATAGCAATTGTTGAAAGCTATAGTGTTATGAAGTGATAAAAACATTTTTATGGATTATATTGTTGTGATTAATAATGATAAGTATTACGCAAAGGACCGTACTAACAAGAGGTGAAGATGGAAGGGGAGTAAGGAAAAGTAAAGATTGTAATAAAGAACATGTATTCAGATTGGTAGGAACACCCCAAAATTGATGTATTCATTCATACCTATGGATGCAACTGCTCCTAATATAAAAGACCACTCAATCTCTTTCCTAAGTAAGACATTGGAGATGTCACTGCCGTGTATGCCTAATTTGACCTTCTCTAGTCCACACACTTTAAGATCTTTGTAGGACTTTTGATGTTGGTAATGAAAATGTTGGGCCACCGTAGTTAACTTCTTCATTTTTTGCAAATCCATAGCTGCATTGCATATCGTACCTATATGTTCGAGAATACGTTGTTTTAGAGACCTGGTAGTCATAACCACATATCTTATATTACAGCTGCACATGATGCAATAAATGATGCCTTCAGTCTTGTAATTAATTTAGTCCTTGATTTTTGTGTCATTATTAAACCTATCTTTAATTGTGTATGTTTTTACAATATGGCTACATATCTTACATATGCCACAGGAGAATGTGCCTGATGCGGGGGATCTTTTGGATGTTGACTTCAGATAGTGACTATGTACTAGTTGATCTTTAAGATTATCAGATCATTTCTTTTAGTGTATTTTACTCCTCTCTGGGCTTTTTTAATGGCAATATTGCTACAGCCCCTTTCATGCAGTCTTTGTGAAAGATCTAGGCTTTGCTGTTTGAAATTGACATCATCTGAACAATTCCTGCATAACCGCAAGAATCCACCTTTCGGTATATTATCTACCATGGGTGGGAAGTGGGAACTCATCTGATGGAGTAGGCTATTTGTAGCAGTTGTTTTTCTATAAAGATTGGTTACAATCATTCCATCAGTGTTCGTATATACCATTAGGTCTAGGAAGGGTATTCGCTCTTGACTTATATCATGTGTGAGGATAATATTGAGATTGTTGTTATTTAGTGGCTCAATGAATAATAGTAATAAGTCAAGATCTCCTTCCCAGATCAGCAGTATGTCGTCTATATACCTTATCCCACCACCCTAAAAAAATGTTAGCATAGATTTTCCAAAAATGACTGAATAGAGTCAGTCTCACTTAAATGGTACCTGAAGAAAATATAATGGAAACCACACTGAGAAATATTCTGCCGCTGTACCATAAATGATATATCTCTGCAATAAACCTATAACGGACTACACAGATGACCACAAACTGAGCAGAAAATTATTATTCAGCAAGATGAGGGCTGATTTGCCTTGGATAGTTGTGACCTGGGGCTAATGTTGAGATTCAGCCAATGGGCTGTTGAAGCAGCCTTGAGGACTGATTTGCCTTGGCAAGTTGTGACCTGGGGCCCCAGGGTTTAATGCAGCCTTTGGGCTGAAGAGTCTTTGACGGAGTGGGTACAAAGACATAGAGCTGCTACCAATGTCACCGGGTTGACACTGGTGGTGGTGCATCAGGTTGCGCACTTGGGACACTGAGTTGCAACCAGTGCCGCAGGGTTGACACTGGCGATGGTGCGCTGGATTGCGCACATGGGATGCTGAGTTGCTACCAGTGCCGCCGGGATGACACTGGTGATGGTGTGTTGGATTGCACACTTGGACCGCTGAGTTGCGGCCAATGTTGCCAGGTTAACACTGGCGACGGTGCGCTGGATCGCGCACTCGGGGCATAGAGTTACGGCCAATGTCGCCGGGTTGACACAAGCCGCCGGACATAGACTGACGCTCCAGGTGGAGAAAGCGCATCGTGCCACCTAGATGACACAAGCAGCCTGAGCAGGTGGAATGGAGACCGTGCCACCAGGATGGGACAAATGGCAGTAGAAAAACAGTTAGAATTTGACTGGAAAACAGGAGACTGGAACAACCAGAAGTACGAGAAATTCTATCACCAGCGTGGAGAGAAGGGTTGGCTGGAATTTAACAGAATAGGGCCCAACAAGAGCAAGCCTTCCTTGATGATGGACTAGTGTGCACCTGGGCTGTGCACAGACAGGAGAATCAATTAGTGTGTACATCAGTGTTTTTCAACCACTGTGCCGTGGCACACTAGTGTGCCGTGAGCCGTTGTCAAGTGTGCCACGGCAGTCAGCTCAGCGCACTAGTACTGTAGTCTGTTTTATTCCTGAGGAGGCCAATGTAGTGTGTATTATTACTGAGGAGGCCAATGTAGTGTGTTTTATTCCTGAGGAGGCCAATGTAGTGTGTTTAATTCCTGAGGAGGCCAATATAGTGTGTATTATTCCTGAGGAGGCCAATGTAGTGTGTTTAATTCCTGAGGAGACCAATGTAGTGTGTTTTATTCCTGAGGAGGCCAATGTAGTGTGTTTTATTCCTGTGGAGGCCAGTATGTGTGTAAATTTTTATGTGGGAGCCAATGTTTATGTTTTTTTTATTGAACACGCAAACCGCATAGCTGGATGGTGTGCCTTGGCAATTTTAAAATCTTGTGTAGTGTGCCTCGAGTTGAAAAGGTTGAAAATCACTGGTGTACATGATACTGCACACAGACAGGCAGTAATTAGTGCAGTGCCTCAGTAGCAACTAAGGCTGGAAACTGCAAACAAAACGATCTGCTTAACTGCAGATCCTAACAGTACCCCCCCCCCCCGATGAGGGATCAAGGAAACCCTAAACCCTGGTTTGTCTGGAAAGTCCTCAAAAAACCTTCTCCTCAGGATAAGAGCATGTAATGACCTTTCTGGAATCCAAGAGTGCTCCTCTGGACCATATCCTTTCCAGTGAACAAGAAACGTGATAGCCTCTGGAAATTCTAGAGTCCAGGATTTTTTCCACGAAAAACTCTCTCCGACCCTGAACAAGAAGTGGTGATGGTCTGATTGAACGTCTGGAGGAGAGGAAAACTGACTTCAGAAGAGAATAGTGGAAATTGTTACTGATTTTGGGGGACTGGGGTAACTTTAAGCGGAAAGCCACAGGATTAACTTGAGCAATAATTCTGAATGGTCCAATGAACTTGGGTCCCAATTTTTGTGATCTTTGGCATATATTGATGTTCCTGGTGGACAGCCAAACCAGTCTGTGCCCAGCCCTTGAAACAACCAGACACCTGCAGAAGGGACTGATGAACTTTCCTCCAAACAGATCGTAATCTGGAAACAGATGAAGATGAAGGACCTGTATTTGGTGACGACTCAAAATAATTGCTCCTGGGATGAATTCCGAAATTGCAGAAAAACTGAGACATTGAGGATGAAGAATGACGAGAATTGTTGTAGGCGAACTCAGCAAATGGCAAAAGAGACACCCAGTTATGACATTTGGTGATTAAACAACGGAGATACTGCTCCAGGGATTGATTGGCCCGCTCTGTCTAGCCATTGGACTGCAGATGATGTCCTGAAGACAGGCTGACCTTGATGCCCAGATCTGCACAAAAGCACTTCCAAAATCTTGCAACAAACTGAGTACCGTGGTCTGAAACAATGTCCAAAGGAAGCCCATGTGTTCTAAAGACACGATGAAAAAAAAGTACTGCGAGCTCTTTCGCTGAGGGTCATTTGCTGAGTGGAATGAAATGCACCATTTTGGAGAATCTATCAACAATTGTCCAGATGACAGTACAATGAGCAGACGACGGGAGATCCACTACAAAGTCCATTGCGATATGTATCTATGGTTTAAGGGGAGTTGGCAAAGGACACAACAGACCTGCAAGTGCAGTACGGAGAGTCTTGTTCCTAGCACAGACATTGCAAGCTGCCACAAACTCACGAACATCACGAGGCATGGAATTGCCACCAAACAGAACGTGAAAGAAGTTCTAGAGTCCTGGCCACACCTGGATGACCCCCAGCCTTGGATGAATGGAATTCCTTAAGGACTGCCTTGCAGAATCTTTCCAGGACAAACATTAATCCCCTGGGCATTTCCGGAGGAGCTTCAGCCTGGCTTTGTCTGAGAGATTCTGCCAAGGTTCTTGTCAGGGCCAAATTGATCCAAGTAGAAAGAATGATGGTTTCCTCTTTATCAGAAGAATCATGATCAGCAGGAAAACTACGGGATAAGGCATCTGCCTTTACATTCTTGGACCCAGGCCAAAAAGAGATGGTGAAGTTAAAGCGAGTAAAAAATAAGGCCCATCGCACTTGCCTGGCATTTAATCTTTTGGCGGACTCAATATATACTAGGTTCTTATGATCCGTCAAAACAGATACTACATGGTTAGCCCCCTCTAACCAGTGTCGCCAATCTTTGAATGCCCACTTGATAGCCAGAAGCTCTTGGTTGCCTACATCATAGTTCTTATCAGCTGCTTAAAACTTCCAAGAGAAGAAGGGTTTAGTTTATTGTCCTTCACATCCCTTTGGGAAAGAATGGCCCCCACACCGACCAGAGGCATCCACCTCCACCACAAAAGGAAGGTCAGGATTGGGATGATGGAGAACAGGAGCACTCATAAAGGCTGTCTTGAGAAGATTGAATGCCTGTACAGCCTAGGGAGACCAATTACAGACATCAGCCCCTTTCTTAGTCAAATCTACGATAGGTGAGACAATAGTGGAGAAAGATTTGATAAAGTGGTGGTAAGAGTTAGAGAACCTGAGGAACCGCTGTATGGCCTTCAGAGAAGTGGGTTGTTCCCAATCTAGAACCGCCTTCACCTTACTTGGGTACATGGAGAAGCCTTGAGAGGAAATTATTGTTCTGGATATTATGCCTATTACGGAGTCATATCCTGGATACTCTCATCAGCTGGAATTTGGTGACCTGGCTGTGACTATATCCTCCCCGTCTACCCTATCTGTGTCACACCTGTTAGTCTGCCCTACCCTTTTAGAATGTAAGCTCTTGCGAGCAGGGCCCTCTACCCTTTTGTGATTCTCCCTTCTTTACTTTCATCTACTTCTTACTCCCCACTAGGGAACCTAACACTTGGTTGCTTAAGTTCTGCTGCTTAAGTGGGTGTTATGGTCGCTAATGTGGAAATGTACATTATATTATCGATGTCCTTGTCCTGTATTGTATTGTACTGTAAGTCTTTTGTCACCTATTTGTTTTCATACATTGTAAGGTGCTGCGGAACACTTGTAAATAAATGATAATAATTATAATACCCCAGGAAATATATCTCTTTCACCTCAAACTTGCACTTCTCCAATTTGGCGTAAAAAATGTTGTCCAAGAGTCTTTGCAACACCTGCCTAACGTTTTGTCGATGTTGCTCCAGCATAACACACATCTACAGTCCCCAACATTTCTGTTACTTTCATTACTCGCCACATAGCACCTGCTCATGAAAACACAGACACTCCTGAAAACCAACCATTAACATCACAACATCATCCACAACCAAAAATGTTTAACAGCATAGAACAGCCAAATCGATGTGTTCATGCTCAAATGCATGGATGTGGTAAGTGCTATTTTTACCTGTAAAAAAGTCTGAGGGTGTTTTACTCTTTATTTTCTATGGGCAAAATTTTTAAGGGTTGTAAATTTACTGTAGGTTGGTAACCATGACAGACATCTGGAAGAACAGGAAAAAGTCATTAATTCCAATTGCTTTTTCATAAATATTTTTGCTGTCACAGAACCTTCATGCAGACATGCTAAAAGGTGAATAGGAAGAAGCTATAATGTAGAAAGAAAAAAAAGTAATTGCTAAAATAAAATTTTTATATGTTGTCTGTTGGGGTTGGGTACAGGATTCTGGCAGTTAGGATATCGTAGGTCAGAATACTGACAGCGGCATCTCGACAGTCAGAATCTCAATGCCTGAAGGTAAGTAGCCTAACCCTCCCCCTATACACCTTTCCCGCAGTCTAACCCAACCCTCCCCCTAACACACCTTTCCCGCAGCCTAACCCTAACCCTCCCTCTAACACACCTTTCCCACAGCCTAACCCAACCCTACCTAACACACCTTTCCCACAGCCAGAACCCTAACCCTAACCCTCCCCCTAACACACCTTTCCTGCAGCCTAACCCTCCCGCTAACACACCTGACCCGCAGCCTAGCCCTCCCACTAACACACCTTTTCCGCAGCCTAACCCTAACCCTCCCCCTAACACACCTTTCCCTCAGCCTAACCCTCCCCCTAACACACCTTTCCCGCAGCCTAACCCTAACACTCCCCCCCACAGCCTAACCCTAACTCTCCCTCTAACACACCTTTCCCGCAGCCTAACCCTCCCCCTAACACACCTTTCCTGCAGCCTAACCCACCTCCCCTCAGCCTAACCCTAACCCTCCCCCTAGTGCCCAACCCTAACCCTTCCTCTAACCTTAATACTTACCATTGGGATACCGGTGATCAGGATTCTGGCACCGGTATTGTGCCTGCTGCCAGGACTCCAGTGCCAATATTCTAAACACCGGCTTCCCAACCGCCGGGATTGTGACTACAAACTGCCTGTTGAGATATTGGATTGATGTTCAGTCATCTTTTCCACATTAAGATATTCTCCTCTGCTTTCTCATTGTAGGCTGATCCCAAGATGACCATTCAAGTAAGAGGCCATTGCCTCACAATTGTCTCACTGCTCATCTTCTCCTCCATTTGGCTTTTTACCCATAAAAGGGAATCACCCCAGGAGAAACGTATTCACATCCTTATCCTTTCTTCTTGGCAGTCCGGCTCCTCTTTTTTTAGGGCAAATCTTCAACCATGATCCCAATGTCTTTTTACATCTTTGAGCCAGCAAGGATGGTTTGGGTTAAACTCCCCAATGAAAAACCTAGTCTCCTCCACTATACAATTAGAGATCTCCTCCGCTCATTATTCACCTGCGACATGTCCCCGCTTCACCACTTCCTTCCACGGAGTGGGTGATATATATCTGATCTACCCTTTTGGTCAAAGAGCAGAGCATTATGTTCTCCGCCAGCCTGCAGTGCCATAGACCTGGACGAACAATATGACTGACCCACCTGCTTCCAACGGTGTGGTTATTTTCCCCTGGAGAAGATGGCGCAGGCTTGTAAAGTCCATACCCATGTTGTATTGAAAGTTGTGCGGGTACTGGATCTTAGTATTCTTCTTCCACTTATCCAGGATCCCAAACTTAACCTCAAAGTTATACATCTAGTAAGAGACCCTCGAGCAGTGGCTTTTTCACGGATTAACTTTGACCGTCTGAATCAAGAGGATCGCCAAATGGTCAGGGAAAATGAAAAATGAGAAAATAAAAAGGAGATGCCTAATGTTACACAGGTCATGGACAACATTTGCAGTGCGCAAGTTGCAATTAACGAATATAGAAGTAAAGCTGGTATACCATTGCAAGGACATTATATGATGATAAGGTACGAGGATTTGGCAAAAGAGCTGTTGCCTATCGTTGAGCAGATCTTCAACTTTGCCGGCCTCAGACTAACAGCAGGTTTGCAGAGTTGGTTATACAATATCACCCACCAAAGCAGTCAAAACCAACGAGGCTTCATGACCTTCACCCGAGACTCTATGAAAACTATTCAGAAGTGGAGAGTTGGCCTCAATCATAAGATAGTGCTGGAGATACAAGATAAATGTGGGAAGGCTATGGAACTCTTTGGATATCGACATGTGTGGTCCTTGAAGGAGCAGCATGATCTTAAATAAAATTTAATGACAAAGGTGAAAAATAATTTGTAGTTCCAAAAATAATAATAATAAAAAAAGACAACTTCATCTCTGTAGGTTACAGAACAATTACTGTACATCCCCAAGAGCACACAAGATGGCTGACAAAAGATGGCTGACACAATGGAGGAAACAGACAGCAGATAGTGAGGCCATTTTCTCCAGTGCAGTCGTACTAATAGTAGTGTGTCTATCTCACTCACAAACAATATTGTGTTATTGTTGTTATTAAGATGTTAAACAGTTTTTAAATATAATTTTAAGAAACATATTAATTTATACAAGGCCTTGTATAGATGTTGTTGCACATAGCACACTCATGAGAACATTGTGAGAAGGTGTGTTTTAGATATACTATATTGAGTAAGTCCTTGTTCTGTGGTTAACATTGCTGGTATGGAAGAGGGGGAGGATCTGATCATCTATCATCTCCAAGATGACCAAAGGTCATATGTGATTATTGTTTATTTTTGATGCTATAAATGATTTACCTCTATGGCTGATACAAGATTTAATATCAATTCAGTTTTCAATCTGCACAATATAATACATAGTTTTACATAGTTTTAGGTTTTCTTGTACTTTCAGATCTTGAATATATTCTGTATTATTGTGATATTTTTCGGTGACCAATAGGCAATGCTGACTCATCCTGGTGACCTGTGAAGAATGTGTAGCCCTTTCTGGTGAGCTGTACACAATGCACAGTCTGATCTGAGAACCGCTATGCAATGCATAAACCATTCGGTATCAGTATGATTTACCGTCAGCCGCATGGCCGGTGGATCAAATCCTACAGCGGCTGCCCGGCAGGGGTGAAAATCCCAATCGTTCAAAGTAAGTATTACCTAACCCTATTCTACCCCCAAACCCTAACCCTCCCTTAGGGGTGCCTAACCCTAACCTCCCCCCCAAGTGCCTAGCCCTAATCCCCCCTCTAAGTGCCTAAACCTAACCCCCCCTTCCCTACCGCCTGAACCTAAGTACCCCGGGGGGTGCCTAACCCTAACCCCCCCTTCACCTTGCCTACCCCTAACCTCCCGGGGGGTACCTAACCCTAAGTCCCCACGGGAGCCCTAAACCTAACCCTTTCCCCCCGGCGCGGCTGTCCACGCCCGGCTTACCTTCGATTGGTAAGCCGGGTGTCGGGCTCCCGGCGTAGTTCTAATGACAGGCATCTGCATTTCGACGCCTGTCATTAGACCCCTGCTGGGATTAGATAGTCGGGAAGTCGGCGGTCGGGGTTACGTCCGTCGGCTTCCCGACTGCTACCCGACTGCTACCCAACCATTCTAGTCACTAATATACAATGGCTAACTCATTCTATTGAACCAATATTCTAGTATACCATACAGAACCCATTTTCCTCATTAGTATGCAACACAGAGCCCATTCTCGTGATTAATACACAAACAAGGAAACAAAGAACATAATCAAACTGAGTTTAATTAAACTTTGAAACGGAATGATTCCAAATAGATGTGTTGATTTATTCTGTGTATTCTTTGTAATAACTGACTGTCTATCGAGGTTGGCTGATAAATATTTATAAACGCTCATCCTTGTTGAAACTGTACAAGAGCCCCCCGTCTACACGCTCCACTGATTCCGGTTCCAGCATACCCGATGGAGTTCAGCGTGCACGCTGACCACCGGAGCGCTTCCACACTGCGGCAAGTTTATTCCATCTGCCGACCAACAGCGCAAGCGCGAAAGGAGGAACGGAGAAGAAGGAAGAGACCGGGAGGCCCACTCACCATCACACCACACTTTGGGGGATTCTCATTTGGACACTATGCACAACAACAAGATGAGGTAGGAGGGGCGCGCACCCATTCTTATTCAATACTACATACCTCCAGCTGACGAGCTGTGATTAAGAGACTATTGTGACTAAGGTATTACCTACAAAAATACATTTACATCAAAACAGAACTATTGAACCCCCTTTTCTCTTTTACATTTTTCATATGGTTGCAACATTGTGACCATACTCATATGTTACCATATTTTACATTTTTGTTTTGATTTGTCTCGTTTAGTGTGTATATTTTAATATATCTAATTATTGACATTTTTTTAATAACTTTCTGAACTAATTGATATTATTAAATTATTCTGACATTTTACTGTACTGTGGTTGGTTTCAACTCATCATTTTTCATGTGTTGCGCTATTAAATAGACACTAATTCTTTACTACATATCAAAATAACAATGCCAATCTTAATCCCGATGCCAGAAGACCGACCCCCGCCATCCCGAGCGTCGTGTGCCAGCTAAGTATAACACTTAGCCCGGGGATGGGGGGGGATGGGGGGGTTAGGTTTAGGGACCTCTGGGGAGATGTAGGGATAGGCACCCCCCTGGGGAAGGTTAGTGTTAGGCTAGGGAAGGGGGGGCTAGTGTTAGGCACCACTAGGGGGAGGTTAGGGTTAGACACCCCCCGGGAGGATTAGGTTTAGGCTGCAGGAAGAAGGGTTAGGTTTAGGCACTCCTGGAGGGAGGTTAAGGTTAGGCACTAGGGGGGGAGGTTAGGGTTAGGCACCCCTAAGGGAGGGTTAGGGGGCAAAGAGGGGAGAGGGGAGGGTTAGGATACTTACCACCGGCCATCGGGATCTCCTACTGTCGGCCTTCCACTGTCGGGATTTGAACCGGCGGCTGCTGAGCTGTCGATATTTCAATCCCATTCCGACTGTGACATCTGGGCCTCATTTAATAACGGGTTTTATCACTCACAATGAGTGATAAAACTTGTTGCATATGATAAATGGTGGTCCAGCCAATCAGCTCCTGTCATTTTTCAAACAGATGACAGTTGGGAGCTGATTGGCTGGAGCACCATTTATCATAAGGAGCGAGTTTTATGACTCGTTGTGAGTGATAAAACTTGTTGATAAATGAGGCCCAGAGATGGATATCTGACAATCTGAAGTTATTTTAAAGAAAACAGTTTCCATGAAATGGGTTAATGTATTTTGATGAAGGAAATAGACATACTTCATGGACTGCTATTGGTCACTTTTTGGCCTAAAATGGCCAGGACTGAATCCCGGGATTGGGATTCGGGATTGGCCTCCCTAGTGGTGATTAGGGAGGGAGCTCAGCTACTCTACCTAGTCACCACTGCCCGGCTCCCAGCTCTCCGCTCCCCTGGCTGTGTACAGTACACTGGGAGGGTGGGCAAACGCAGGACTGCACAGCGTGACCTCTGTCCTCACGTCACGCTACGCAGCCCTGTGCCAGCTGGAGCGCCTGACTGCGCCCCTCTATGCGGCGCACGTTGTAAATCCCCGCTGCCAGACGCCCGCCGAAGCCAATCCAGGGTATCCCTGGATTTACGTTTTTTTCAATCCCGAATCCCGGGATTAAAAAGATGGCCCGGGATTGGCCTCCCTGGTCTCAGTGCCCTGATTATTTATTCAGCATGCACTGCTATCACAGAAGATTAATCATCCCTTTGCGATCACCTCATTAAGTCCCAAGGCCCCTAAAAAATTGTCTGGGAACTGATTCATTACAATAAAAGATTCCCATTGGGACTGGACTGGCACCTTCCCAAATGAAACCCTATTTAGCACCAATGTATAAGCAAAACACTTAAGCTGTAATAATGAGGATATTTATATCAGGGGTTGGCAACGTCCTGTGCTCCAGCTGCTGTGAAACTACACACCCCAGCATGCCCTGCCACAGTTTTAGCATGCACTGATAGCCAAACTGTTGTTACACATCCCAGGGTATGCTGGGATGTGTAGTTCCACAGCTGATGGGAGTGCCACGCATTGCCTACCCCTGATTTCTATAATTATATACAGATGTTTGTTGATCACCAAGAGATTGTTTTTTTTAAACATTCTTTTTTAATCACCATTTTCACTTCACTTTTTTAATGCAGCGGGTTTGGAAAGTCCCTCCGTAGTGACAGTGTGTGATAGACACACATTTAGCACACAGTCACTGTGTGGGGACTTTCCGAACTCGCTGTGTTACAATAATACATTGGCACTAAATAAGAGTTTTTGGGTATTGTAATTTTTACATAGCTGCTATAGAATGCCCCGCTCTTCAGAATACTTTTTTCTTTGTAATAAAAACTATAAAATAAGCACTTGAAAATGTAGGTGTATAAATTGGATATTAGCGCAATACCTGTAAGAAAATAAGATTAAATTAATTTGAATGTTTAAGCCTCTTTTGCACATGTGGACAGTCCATAAAAAAAGCAAATATTTTGGTTTCCCAGATATGCCAGTTGAATATAGGGTTAGGTTTGGCTGCAGGTTGGTCTAACTGACTCTCCCTGTCTCTGCCTACCTTTTTCTTGTGTCGTGTTCGCTGCCGCTGGCTGGTCCCCTTGTACTGCTTAAGAGATCCGTCTGTATGTACACTCTCTACTCGGGTGCAGAGGATGGAATTTGCCGCGATGGTGTATTGTCGCTTGTTGGTGGTTCTTAGTGCACTGAAAACACACTCCATTTTCCTGCGCTATGGCGGTGCCGGCGTGCTGAGATAGACGCGCCGTCTTTCTGTGCCGACACAGTGCGACTGAACACAGTGGTGTTCAGTCACACTGTGCAAGCTTTGTAACGGAGCTTCTGTTTATGGAGTCCCAAAAATACTGTTACTTGCCCCTTACGCGTTTCAGGCTATGTTCCCTTTATCAAGGATAGCATACAGTGTCTCTGATCCTTCTTATATAGGAAAAACTTTATTAACCAAAAGGGAAGTGCTGCTTAGCACTTCCTGTTTAAAAAGGCGGGTACCAGGCGACTTAATTCTTACATGGTTCTGCCATAAAAATAATAGGTATTGCACATAACATTAATTAAGATAGTGAGTTTAAAACTTAAAATGAAACTATTAAAGATTAATGTATAAATAAGATACATGTAAAAAGGAAGTTAGAATAAACTATATGTTAAAAGTATGTTACTAATGGTCAAATATATAGTTGGAAAATCTTAGTAGTGTCATAAAAATGCATTAATTTCTATGTCTATATTTAGACCCTTAGGTTGTAATGAATGCATAGCAAAGATACATTCTTTTTCTGTGCTTCGTAGTATTTCTGAATGATTTCCTCCTCTCCAATTATTTGAAACTTTTTGGATTCCTATGAATTTCAAATTCGTGGTGGTCTTTATTGTGGTGGTCACAAAAATGTTTGGATACGCTGTGAGATTGCAATCCTTTCTTTATATTGAAAATATGCTCCGCAATCCTGGTTTTTAATTTGCGTTTAGTCTGTCCTAGATATTGGAGGCCGCAACTACATTCAAGTAAGTATACGATGACTCCTGTTTGACATGTAATTTCCTGTTTTATTTTATATTCCTTTCCTGTGGTTCTACATGGAAGATAGTCCAAGCAGTAGAAAGCATCCCGATTTTTCTGTTAATTTCTGGATGGATTCTTCTGATTGAAGATAGCTCTTTACCAGTTCTTGTTTTACATGTCTTGCTTTTTTGTATATAATTCAGGGTTTTTCCTGAATAAATGGTTTCAATAATTGTCCAAAAGCAAAATGTGCCAGTGCTTTTTGAGAACTTATTCCAATAAAGAATGCTGACTGTTATATTGAGTGATAAAGGCTGTATGGTATTCTTCCTGTGTTGTTTTTCGTTTATATTGGATTCATTCTTTGCTGTCCAAAATGGATACTTTATCAGTTTCTTTCTCCAATTCTGAATTTTAATAGCCTCTTGCTACAAATTTCCCTTTCATGTCTTCGCTTTGAGTCAGAAAAGTTTTTTGTTTTGTGCAGTTTTGCTTAATCCTCCTAAACTGTCCTCCTGGGATGTTCTGGATCCAGAGCCGGCCCTACTCATAGGCATTGTAGCAAATGCCTAGGGCATTTGCAATGCCTTAGGGGCATCTTGCCGCTTGGCAGCAGGGGCCGCAGCCAGCAGTACTAATAATGAGTAACACTGACTCATTATTGCAGAGTCTCTCTGGGCTGCCTGCGGCTGTCTGGGGGCCATACCGATGAAGGAGGAGGAGGGGGGGTATTCTTACCCTCACTGTACATGATCAGCCTGTCACTAGACTCCCTGAGACCCAGCCCCCCCCCCCCGAGATCCCGCCCCCTCCTCTTCATCTATTCTACTTACTCACAGTCCTTTCTGCCTGAGACTCCGCCCCCTAACCCCGGGTCCCCACCTCTTCCTTTCCAGTCTAGCCCTCTCTGTCACAGCCTCTCCTCTCCTGTGACTGTCATCATGTGCCATGGAGCCCAGCCCCAGCAGGGACCACACATCCTTTTCCAGGACAGGTAAGTGCCAGTGTCATCTATGGGGTGGTATCTTTATGCAATGGGGAGGGGGTGTATTGTTTTTTTTTTCTGGGGGAGGGAGGTTGGAGTGTGTTTTACTGTATGTAGTGTATTAATGTAGTAGTGTGTTGGTGGGGGGGTGTATTAATTTAATAGTGTGTAGGAGGTGTTTATTAATGTAGTGTATGTGAGTGGGGGGGTGTATTAATGTAGTGTGTGTGTGTGTGGGGTGGGGGCTGTATTAATGCTATGTGTATGTGAAGGGTTTGTTCATATTAACTGTGCTATAAGTTATGAAGGTCAGTGATGTTGTCTGTGTTATATGGCTCTCACTGCGGGTCTCTGTGCATTGCACTCATTACAACTCTCTACGTTATATGGCGCTCACTGCGACACTCTCTATATTATATGCCGCTCACTGCGACACTATATTATATGCCGCTCACTCTGACACTCTCTGCATTGTATGGCACCTCTGCATTGCACTCTGCATTATATGGCGCTACTGATACCCTATATGCTGTGAGGCCACCACTCAATAGTTCCACCACTGGGCTGCGGCAAGTAAAATGGATTACCGCAGCCACCCCTCACATCTCACGGCTCCGGCTCCATCAATAGCCCAGCACCCACCAAGTCCAGCAGGGACAGGCCAGAAGCTGGAAGAACAAGCAGGGGTGGGCGCGACTGCCTCCCTGGTCCTGAAGAGAGTGAGTCTAAAGCTGGGTACCCATGGGTACTCAGCGCAATATTGCTAGCAGCAGGAGCCGACAGTGGTACCAGTATCAGCAAGTGTGTATGCACGGGTGCATCAGAGCGACAGCGGGGCCACGCTGCATTCCGCAGCATAGCCCCCGCTGACAATATCAGCCGTCGGTCTTGCATGCAGGTCCAACGGATGATGCCGCTGTCTATGTGCAGGAGGGCGCTATCTTCAGAGACGTAGCGGGTACACACTGGCCGTTGTGGACAATATGTCGCCCGATCTGCCAGATCGGATGACATAACGTCTGGTATGTAGCCGGCATAAGGGCCCCATTTATTAACGAAGATAAACACCAGAAGCATTTTTTTATTTAGAGTGGCAGTGACATAAACAAAAATGCCCCTCCGGTGAGTTGCAGCAAAGTCCTCCTTGTCGACCACGTCCTCCGCTTAGCTGCTGACAGGGGTGCTGTGCTGAATGGGTAGTGTATAGATCCCCTTCAATATTTGTACCTGGAAGTGACATGCAGTGAGGGCGGAAGTTCCATGCCCATACCAGGGGCAGAAGTATGGGAGACAATGTAGGCGCCTGCCGCCAGGCACCAGCACTGAAGGGGCACCTCTTCCATCACCCACAATATATTCAACCCACTTAGGGCTGTAAATATGGGGGATAGGGGGGCACGAACTGATAACTTGCCTCCGAGCGTCTTGGATAAACTTACACCACTGGCCCATACATTCCACAAAAAGAAGAAATTTGTCCCCTTGCGGGCTCGTTTCGCTCTCCACACTTCGGGTACAGTGGCTTGCTTTGCTCACCACAGGTTTATATTTCCCCTTTATGCCCAGAGTGGATAGTAGGGAATGACTTTGGACAGTAACTGATGACATCAGGGTACAAATACTGAAAGGGATCTATCCACTACCGTGCTAAGGGGTTCTGACTGCTTGATAAGGGGTACATAATGAGGCCAGGGGTGCTGTTCTGGATTTGGGGTGCTGGATGAGGCCAGGGGTGCTGTTCTGGATTTGGGGTGCTGGATGAAGCCATGGGTGCTGGGAAAGGGGTACTAGATGAGGCCAGGGCTACTGTGTTGAAAGGGCTGCTGTTCTGTGAGGTGGGCAGTGAAGGGGCAGTATGTGGTGTTGTGAGGTGGGCAGCAACTGGATCAGTGTGTGTGCTGTATATATGTGTGGGTGTGTGTACATGTAGCTATATATCTATCTAAATAGAGAGCGAGAGGAAGATGTAATAAATATGCCAAATGGGGAGCAAATTAATCACAATTTTATGTCCTCTGAGAAAGAAAGAAAGAAAGAAAGCAAGAAAGAAAAAAAGAAAAGAAACACCTAAGAGGTAAGTGAAAACTGAGTATCATGTTTGAAGAGGTGGGGGAGAGTGTCTGTAGAGTGTATTATGGTGGGATTATATGCTAGGGGGCACCAGCCAAAATCTTGCCTAGGGCACCAAATTGATTAGGGCCGGCTCTGTCTGGATCCATTGCCTGTGATGATTGCTGGTGTGTGGGAGCATGCTGTTGCCACTGACTTCTTTTGTGTGAGTTCTTGCATGGATCTTGTTGTCTAATATGAAAATTTCTAAGTCTAAATAAATGATGAGTTCTTTGCTCTATGTGTTTGTAAATTCTAGACCAAAGATATTGTTTCCCATTTATATTCCACAAAATGCATTAAGAGCTTGTTCTGGTCCATCCCATATGAAGAACAGGTCATCTATGTAGCGTTTCCAGCAAATGATGTTGTGCGCATAAGGGTTGTTACTCCAAATTTTCTCTTCCTCCCAGCTAGCTGCAAAGAGGTTCGCGTAACTAGGTGCAAAACAACTACCCATCGCTGTCCCCTTGGTCTGGTTAAAAAAATGACCTTTGGTTCCAGAAATAATTCCGATGCAGGATGTATTCAATGCAACTCATTATAAAGTTTATTTGGAGATTGGGTAATGATATTTGATTGGATAAAAACTGTCTTGTTGCTTCGCATCCTTTACGATGGGATATGCAGGTATAAAGTGACCGGACATCACTTGTGCAGAGGATGAGACCATATCTTCTAGAATTTGGAGAATATGTAAGATATCTTTTAGATAAGCTTCTTTGTTCCTGTACCAATCCTTGTAGATATGAATCAATGTATTTAGATAGATTGGAGGATAATGACCCAATGCCCGAGACAATCGGTCGGCCCGGGGGAGGGGATTTATTGGATTTTTATGCAATTTCAGTAATTGTTAAAATGTCGGGATTTGGGGAAATTTGATATAAAGGAAATCAAACTCTTTCTGCGTCAGAATTACTATTTCTAGTCCTTCCTCCAATAACTCCCGTTCTTTTTGGTAGTGAGTGGTGGGATCTCCAGGTAGTGGTTGGTAGGTTTCACTGTTCAAAAGGAGGTTATCTATTTCTCCTCATACATGCTTCTGTCCAGAATAACCAGACCTCCCCCTTTGTCTACAGGTTTTAACACAATAGCGTCATCTTTTTTTAAATTCTTTAAAAGCTTGTTTTTCTCCCTTTGTTAAATTGTATTTCTTTTGCTCTTTACTCGTGATTGATCTAATGTCCTGTTCGACCAGTTTCTGAAAGGTTTCTAAATGCGGCCCTATGACATGTGTAGGGAAGAATGTAGACTTTGGTTTGAACTCGCTGTGTGTGTGAAAGAATTCTCTTCTGACGTTTTTGTAGTATTAATATTTGTGAAAAATTTCTTGAAGCAAAGCCTCCTGACAAACTTATGGGTGTCGATGAACAAGTCAAATTGACTAATGTTAGAGTGGGATGAGAATTTCTGAAGCAAAGATATCTGTTGTTCCGTTAAGGTCTTGGTGCTGGGACTTCCGGCTCTGCCCCTGTGAGAGATGGCTGCAGTCTGAGACAGCTCTCTTATAGCTGCAGCTTTTACACTGCTCCCAGACCTCCTGAGGGTTTGAAAAGTCGGGACTTTGCCACCGCTATTGTAAGGAACATTTGGCTGTGCATGGAGAAGTATTTTACACCTCTCATGCCCCCTAAACAGCAGCGCCAGAAGCAAGAAAAGGTGAGGGGTGAATCAAAGATGGCCACAACTCACACACAGTCACCACACCCAGCCGCCTCTGCCTCTCCCTCACAGACTGCTTCTAAGGCCCTGGAAACCCCCCCTCATGCTTTAGCCACTTATGCTGACATAGTTCAAGCACTCCAGGAAGCTAATCACAATATACTGCAGCTTACACAGAGGGTGCAATCTAATGAAACTAAGGTGGGGGAGGTTTTCCATAATGTTTTTCTACTGAAGCTACAACATGATGCCTTACAGAAAGAACATTATCAAATTCTTAACAAGCTCGATGATTTAGAAAACCGCTCAAGGAGAAACAATTTGCGCATAGTCGGCCCCCCGGAGTCAATTAAAGGTGACGCACTTACTCGTTTTCTTGCCATCTCTCTGTTGGATATGCTTGATATACGGGACTCCTGTGGCGACATTGTGATAGAACGTGCTCACCGTATCAGCCCACTGCGAGACAACCTGGAGGTTCCCCCTCGAGTGACCATCTTTCGCTGTCTGAATTTTCTCCACCGTGAGGCAATATGGCAAGCTTCCAGAAAGCATTGCACACTTACATGGGATGGTCACAAGATCTTCATATTCCAGGACTATTCGGCAGAGGTCACAAGAGCCCGCAAAGCTTTTAATCAGGTGTGTGCTAACCTGGTTAAGGATAACCGCCGCTTTGCCCTGCTGTTCCCGGCTCGTCTACGTATATTTACTGGGGACTCCTCCGTGGACTTTTCTTCTGCAGCGGACGCTACTGCATTTCTTCGTAAGGAGACTGAAACGGCTGCTGACGATTCTTGCTCCCATGTGGACTCTCAGGGCTGACATATAGGTTCTAAAAGTTTCATTATCCTCTACCTTTTTATATTGCCTATTATCGCGGAGGTTTAGATCTCTCTATATAGATTGTTCCCGATTTTTTGATCTATGTATGTGATTATTTTTTGCTGTTTATTGATGTAATTGTTTCAATTACTTGAATTATTTATGCCTTATAATTTGTTGTGTTATATTATTGTCGCTGGCGGTGGCGACTGTCCTGACAATATGTTTGCACATTGTTCCACCCGCATTGTTTATGTTGATGGCTGGTCTATGTTTATGTTGATGGCTGGTCTATGTTTATGTTGGTGGCTGGTCTATGTTTATGTTGATGGCTGGTCTATGTTTATGTTGATGGCTGGTCTATGTTTATGTTGATGGCTGGTCTATGTTTATGTTGATGGCTGGTCTATGTTTATGTTGATGGCTGGTCTATGTTTATGCATATGGATGAACTGCTCAGATTTAGCTGCAGTTTCCTGGAGCCTTATTCACTGCTCTCCTATTTGTGTTTACTGATATATTCCATATATACACCAGGAAGTCCTGATTTCTGGCCTGATGGTTTGCAAGGACTCATGTTCCTTGCCCTGGTTTGTTTTATTTTATTTTATTTATTTTTTTCTCCATGTATGTTTTTTTGTTTCTCTCTTTTTTTTTCTCATTATTACTTTGTACCCAATTTCCCTATCCCAGCAGCGTTGCAGAGTCTCTAGAGCTTTTACTATTTCCAAGTGGTTATCTTATCAGCAATATGTCATGTTTCATAACCTGTAGCTGTTTGAACCTTGGGTACATAGATATTTATATATTTTCATGTATTATTTGCATTGTCCCTGGTCTTTTTCTATGCTTAAAATTGTATTATGACTAATCTCAAATTTTGTTCCTGGAATGTGGGGGTCATTAACTCCCCCATAAAACGTAAACGTCTCTTGGCATATAAAACTTAACAGCATGGGATTTTCTGTATTAGCCTCGGCCTCTTATAACTCTAAGAAACGTGGTGTGGTTACCCTGATTAGGAAACAATTGGCCCCACAAATTCACTTCTCCTACTCACACCCATCGGGGAGATATACAATCACTGATGTTAGTATAGCAGGTGAGAGGTTTGCAACATGTAATTTGTACGCTCCCAATCAGTACTCCAGACAGTTTTTTCAGGTTCTATTGGGTACATTATGCCCTTATATGGACTCCTCACTTATTTTTAGTGGAGACTTTAACATGGTTTTCTCCCCTTACATGGATAGACAGCAGCCTCCTTCCAGACACGTGCTGCCCCATCCCTAGGCCTCCCTTCCGTGGCATCGGAATTACGCCTGATAGACATGTAGCGAGTACTCCACCCTACAGATAGAGAATTCACTTGTTTGTCCGCTGCCAATGCCACACTTGTTTGTCCGCTGCCCACGTCCCGTATAGACTACACATTACTTTCAGACTCTTTGCTTTGCAGAGTGGATGATGCAGGTATAGAGCCCATCGGATTATCTGATCATGCACTGATTTGGTTCACGTTGACTCCTTTGGTAGATACGGGATCCTATCAACCTTGGAGATTTCCCTCTTACCTAGTCAACTCAGTTACATTTCGTAATATGCTGGAAGCAAAATGGTGTGAATATGCAACGAATAATGCCGAACATATAGATAACCTGGCTTTATACTGGCAAACCGCTAAATCTGTTCTTAGGGGAGAAATAATCATCTACATGTCTAAATATAGTAAAGATTATTCCAAATTGTACTTAAAGGCCCAGGCAGAACTGACCGAATCATTCAGAGTATTCAAACTTGATTCTAACCCCTCCACTCGTGAGGCTTACACGCGGGCTAGGGCGCACTTCAGTGGGGTTCTGGATCAGGCTGCTGCTCGCCAGACCTTTCGGAATCGCTGCCACTTTTACAAACATGGCAATAAGTCAGGGAGGCTGCTGTCTAATCTGCTGCGTACCCATTCCACCCCCTCTTCTATTACCTCACTCATGACACCTTCTGGCACTGTGTCGAGAAAGGGGAAGGACATTGTTAATTCCTTTGGGGCATTTTATACTGATTTATATTATGATCCTGTCATAGATCATGCTCAGAAGCAGGACTTCTGGGATAAACTGGTCTTGCCGACCCTCTCTCCTGAGCAAGCAGAATCCCTTACTGTTCCCATCAGCCAGGATGAGGTTTCCAATGGTATTAAGGGTTTAAAGGCACTTAAAGCTCCCGGTCCAGACGGATACTCAGGGGAATTCTTTAAAATGCTTTCCTCCCATGTATGCTCTCCCTTGGTATCATTTTATAATGCTATTCTTTCTGAAGCCTCTATACCTTTACATTTTAACTCTGCTATACTTAGGGTTCTGCCCAAGCCCGGTAGAGATGTCACACTGCCGGCTTCCTATAGGCCTATATCCTTGCTAGATGTGGACTATAAATTAATCATGAAAATGATCTCTAATAGGATGAAAGTTTTATTACCTGATGTTATTGGTTCAGATCAGACCGGATTTATCTGGGGTCGCCACTCCACTGTAAATATTCGCAAAGTGGTTTCTGTTCTGCAGTCGACTGTGGTCTCGTCTTGCCCACAGGTTATAATTTCCATGGATGCGGAGAAAGCATTTGACTTAGTCACCTGGGATCACCTGTACTATACGTTGATGAAATTTGGTTTTCCTCCTAAATTGATTTCCTTATTGAAAGCTTTAAACACTGCCCCTTCCACCCAAGTATCCAGCAATGGCTTCCTATCTGCTCCCTTCTATGTACAAAGAGGCACTCGTCAGGGTTGTCCTATGTCTCCCCTTTTATTTGCGATAGCCCTGGAACCCTTGGCTGTAGCGCTACGTCAGTCACATAGCTTTACAGGTATACGTATTGGTTCGGCCGAGCTTAAATTGTCACTATTTGCAGACGACATGCTCCTGTTTGTTTCCAACCCCGCTTTGTCTATACCAAGTATTATTTCTCTGTTATCCCAGTTTGGATCATTTGCAGGGTATAAAATCAATTTACACAAATCAGAATTGATGCCTCTTAAGAAATATCACGGAAGCGGATTTGAGGGTTCCTTCCTATCAACATTTTTGTGTTACAGCCTCCCATTTCATATACTTAGGTATTAATATTCCTGTGGTTACCTCCTCCCTATATTGTCTTAATTATACTCCTATTATTGCCCAACTGTCTAAATTGCTGGATACCTGGAAGATGCTTCCTCTGTCCCTACTTGGTAGAATCGCATTACTTAAAAGTGCAGCTTTTCCTAAATTATCTTACTCCATACAAAAGCTCCCGATTAGCATGTCACTAGCAGACATAACAACCCGCACCAAGCTATTTACCAACTTTCTGTGGAGAGATGGCAGACCCCGGTTGGCAGTGAACAAGTTACTACCTCCTAGGTCTCATGGAGGGCTGGGGCTCCCTGATATTCTCACATTTACTAGGGCGCTGCATTTTAGGTGTATTGGTGATTGGTTGTTGAACAGGGAAACGTATACCCATGCGCCTACTGAGGTAGCTATGTTTTCACCTTACTCAGCTGCTGCTTTGTTGCATACGCCTAGAAAATCTGCCCAAATCACATATTTCATAATGTCTTATTTCATGATACCTATTTGGCCTGGAGAGCTATCTGCACCAAACTATCTAGACCCTATACCGCCTCGAAGTATATCCCTTTTACTGGTAACCCTATGTTCCCACCAGGACTAGATAACTCTGGCTTTTGCCAGTGGAAACAGGAGGGTATTGCCTTAATTAAGGACATTTTCGACCCAGGTGGAGTTATTCTCCCTTTCTCTACCCTCCATACCGATGCCCATATTCCACACAGACAATTCTGTATGTACCTTCAAGCCACTCATTATGCTCGTTCTCTTCAATTCCCGGTTCATTCCTCTAATTCGCCTGACCCTCTGCACAGTCTCCTATCCTTTCTCGTGGTACACCCCTATAAGACTAAGGACCTCATTCAGAGTCGGTCGTTGCGGCCGCACGGTCGTACGCCACCGATGTTCGCTATACTGCGCATGCGTAAAGTTCGCAATGCGCTTGCGCAAACTAGCCGCTACGATCAGAAGTTTCTCTCTCCTTGAACACAGCCAGGTCGGTAGTTTGAGTGACAGATTGAGGCGTTTGTGGGTGGTAACAGGGGAAGGTGCTTGAAAATGGGGGAGTGGAGATCTGAACGCAGGCGTGCCTCATTATGCGAACGCCGTTTTATGGGAGTGCATACGGTTTATGGGAGTGCATAATTAACAAAGTAGCGTCATGGCACATGTGACATGGGAGGTTTTTACACTGACATGATCGTAGAGCTTAAGAGAGGGTATGGTCAACCTTAAGCTCTACGACCAGTTCCGATGGTTCCCGATGGTTTCGATTAATCCTTATATGCCCGAAAATGACGTGCAATGCGTACGAGAAGGGGGCGTATTTTTTTGTCTTCCGACCGCTTCCTCACCTTGGTCGGCCAACTACCGATCTGAACTTAGGGACACAACTTGCGAGGGAATCATTTGAATATCCGGCCCCTTTTCCTGTACAACCGTGCGGCTGCTTCGATCGACTCTGAATGAGGTCCTAAGTATCTTACTACAGATCTGGTGGGGAGTTCGCATGACAAGGTATGGAAACATACATTTCTATCATGGAGCAGAGACCTGGCTACTGTCACTTCCATGGACTGCTTGTTGCATACTTATGATGCTAATCATACATTTTGCGCTGTTCCTGGCTACAAGAGGTTCACATCAAAACTATTAATAGAGCATATATCTCGCAGGCTCGCAGGAGCTTTATGGTGCAAGGGGAGACGGGTGATTGCTTAAAATGAAGGCGCCCGAATGTTACGTTTTTTCATAATTTCTGGACATGCCCTAAGATCGCAAAGTTCTGGGGTAAGGTAATGATCTTTATTAACTCTATTTTCACCTAAAACTTTTTAGTGATCCGCTGGCCTTATGTGCTGATTTCACAAACTGGGATTTGGGCCCTGATAAATCTCGCATAGTCCCATTACTGACTGTCATTGTCACCGTAGCTAAAAAAGCCATTTTATGTGCTTGGACCTCTCCTTCCCCTCCCTTTTTGGGAACGGTTATGTCTATTATGCTCCAGACCCTGTATTATGATAGACAAGCAGTTTTCCCTGCGCTGGAAGCAGGGGTTACATCCTTTTATAAAAAATGGGGCGCATATATTGAATCACTCGACTCCCCTACACAAGCTCAGATTTTGAAGGTGTTTGAGACTACCTCATGGTATTTACTAAGACAGTTATCTTGAATGAAAAGGAAATTCTTATGTATTGTATTTCCTTTTGATCAATTGTAAACCTGGATGTTCCTATATATAGTATGTATGCTCAGGGGACATGCTCTGTACATCACCCTGATATTGACCACATATTCTCTCTTCATTGATTCTTCTGCAACGCTGCCTTTCTTTCTTCCTCCACCCCTCCCCTCCTTTTTTCTAATATTTTGCTGTTATTTTTGTGTTTTTATCCAGATATCCATATGTATTGTTTTACTTTTCTTTGGATATTATAATAATGTTCATGGGTTATTTTTGTACTGTTATACAATTATTATTCAAACTGGGACTATATTTCTACTTCCCTAATGTATGTTTAGCGTCTGAATCCACACACCAGTTTGCTTTTCCCATGTTACCATTGTATAAGTATTGCACATTGTTATTTCCTGTTATTGATATCTGCCTGTAACATTTTCAATTTTTTCTGTCACTTGATTTTTGAAAATCCAAAATAAACAGATCTTTAAAAAAAAAAAAAAAAAGGTCTTGGTGCTGAGATTGTATATGCTTTCTTTTTTTTGGGTCCAAAGTTGTCTCTCTGATATTGTTACTGGTTTTTTCTTCCAACCTCTGACACCCCTTCTCCTGGGGAAAAAGTGATTTTTTACCTTTTCTATTGTTGAGGAGTGTTTCTTGGCTCCGGGGTCTTCTGCTTCCTCATGAGATACTCTAAAATATTCTCATCCTGTTCATCTTCTTCTTCCAACGAAAATGTGTGTTTCCTTTGTCTAATGGGGTCTTCAGATGTTCTTAGTGCTTCCCTTGCTTCTATGTTCTTCATTACTGTTCGGTATTCCAATTCTTCCCCATTTCTTGCAGTTTGTCTTCCAAGATTGAAGGAATTTTTTATGAGGTTTTGCGGGATATCCTTCTTGCATTGGAAATTCCTTGAATTATATGGTTGATTTTTCTTCTGATTTGTTGGTATGGGAGGACAATTCTTGATAAGTGGTTCTTTATATGATTGTTGTTGTTGAATTTTTCTCCTTTTATTTTTATATTGTTCTTCTCCATCTGCTCTTCCTGAGTTGTGATTATAGGTTATGTGCTTGTTACTCCAATTAGTGTTTCTTTGTTCTTTTTTATTTTCATTTCTTTCTTGAAATTCTATATTTCCTGTCTTCCTTCTTTCGTTTTTGGTAGTAAGATTATTTTCCATGGAATCCCTGTGGAATTTTCTTTGTTTTTGTAGAATGATATCCTTTTCTAAATTTTCTAGTTTATTGTTGGTCATTTTCATTAAGTTAATGTATTCTTTCATGGTATGCAGTGGTTCGAATTTCTTTTCAATGTTCTTGATTTTTTCATTACTTTGTTCCAATGATTGTTTTTTTCTTTGTGCTAGTGAATAGGAAGAGGAGGATTGGCCCTAAAGTGAAAGCTTGTAGCCTCCTAGGTAACACAAAAGCAGTAAATAGATGTGTGATTGTACCCAGGGGAGCAGCAGTGGTTTATCTGCAAGTTTGATATTCTCCCGGAAACGTGGCCTTTGCTAAGTCTTCGCAGATCTCTGTTCAGTGACTTTTAAAACATTTTACTTGTTTACAAAGGTGAAAGTAATTTAAGGATTATCTCTTATATGAAAATATCACCTCTAGATCCTTTGGCACTTCCAAAAGATCAAAGAGGTTTATCCTGCTTTAACCCCACTTTGCAATTGTTGTAAATTGCATCCAAGATTGTGTTTCGGGTATCCCCATTTTAAATTTACAAATCTGTTTAAGATATAACCCTCAACTAATAATTAGTAGCCCATTATCCCTGCCCTGCCTCAATCACTTGGTAACAACAAACACACGGTAACAGTCCCAGTGTTGGTAACACACCTTCAGGTGTTGGTAACACACCTTCATTGTCTCAGAAAGGCCTCCCACAGAGCCAGATTATACACAGCAGCCCAATACTTAGAGGTTACAGCGAGCGCTACCCAAACGGTCATGTAAAATACACACACTCTGCAAGAGCCTCTGCGAAACACAATGTGTTACCTAACCTGCAATGATCAATAATTATTATCATTCATTTATATAGTGCCATTTATATTACGCAATGCTATATAAAGCTTATACTGTACAATTGCTCAAATCAGTCCCTGCACTATTGGAGCTTACAATCTGGAGTCCCTGGAGACACTCGCAGAGTATGTTTTCGAACTGTGGGAGGAAACTATGGAAACATGGAAAGAACATACAAACTCCACACATATTATCCCAGGACTGTGTAACAACGTTAACCACTATGCCACCATATGGGCTGTAGGATAATTTATAGCTTTAGTTAAATAATTAGTATTTTAATAAGGGTATTATATAATTTAGGGAAAGATATAAATTAAAAACAAGTCGGTGTCCCTTTTCATGTTACAAAAAGGGTAAATGAGTGTAAAGAGATGTACTTATAGGTACAGCGGTATTGATGAGCTCTCTCTCAGCTGCCCTGAGCACATTTATGTCATTATGCAGGGAAAGCCCTATAGCAGAAAGCATGTTTATGTATTAATGGCCATTCCCATTATCCTGTGCAGATATCAGTTACAAAGGCCCTCATTCAGAGCCGTACGCTCTGAGCAGAGCGCACGCTCTGAATGAGGGCCGCCCTCCATAATTATGGAGCGTCCTCCTGGACGCTCGGATAGCTGTGGGTCACCACCCACAGCCTATACGAGCGTGCAGTTTGATGGCCGCGATGGTCTTGACCATCGCCACTGCGAGCCGGAGCCTGCGGTTGAGGTTTTCAACCGCAAGGCCCGGAGTGATTTTGACTCTATCAGAGCCAAAATCACTCCCACTCACATCACTAGTGATGTCAGTGGGGCCGGCTTCTGACGGTAGGCGTTCCCTTGGGAAAGCCCCCGTCAGGGAGGCACGCCCCCTTTGATCAGACACAACGAGCGAAGGAAAGTCATTCGCTCGTCGCGTCTGGCGCATGTGCACGACGGAGCTCCCGCCGTCGTGCGCATGCGCAGTGCA
Organism: Taudactylus pleione; assembly: GCA_031769625.1. NCBI lineage: Eukaryota > Metazoa > Chordata > Amphibia > Anura > Myobatrachidae > Taudactylus > Taudactylus pleione. The sequence goes on along the minus strand of JAUIMM010000200.1, from coordinate 1,159,489 downwards.
CAACATCGACCCACTTGCGAGCGGACAGCCGCTCGCGAGTGGGTCTGAATCAGGCCCAAAGTCTGTTTTTTTCCCCTAATGCTGGGTACACACTATACAGCGATGGGACCCGACGGTGCGATGTAACGATACAATAGATTGCATAGTGGACCTGGTTCGGAGATGTACGTAAACAATTTCTGCAGGTCCGGCGCTAGGTCCCTCGGCACCCTGCACCATCCCGTGTACCCTCCGCCCCTTCCCTCACTGCGCACTCCCCCTGTGCTTACATTATTCACCGTAACCGACGGGGTGGAGGGCGGGGCTTTCCTACTGCTGGACCCCGGTGCCACTGTGCGGCCGCACAGCCCAGAACATACCTGGAGCCGGCCCTGCCTTTCTACGTGTGCAGAACGGATCTTGCTAAATTTCTCACAATGTCCCCTCAGCTGCAGCCCGATGGACATTTGGGGCGTGAAGGGGGGCTGCGCTGGGTGGCGTTCCCAAGAACAGGAGCATGTTTTCTAAAGCTGCCGAGGTCAGTGTAGGTGCAGATGAGGTGGGCAATCTGAGTAGCCTTATGCTGGGTACACACCTAACAGATATATCTGCAGAGGATGGTTGTTCATACACACTGATCAACCATCATCTGTCATCTGGCCTTGGGTCCCGCTGCAAGTGTACGGGAGGTCAGCTGACCGCCTGTACACACAGCAGGATCTGCAAATATATCTGCCATTGGCTGTGCAGCACAGCTGACGCGATACGTCTGTGAACGACATCGTTCACAGACATATCACTAGCCGATGGGCACCCGATATATTGGCCGATCAATTTGTGTGTACCCAGCATTAGAGTTAGTCAGATGGCTGACGGTCACGATGTTGATCCGGTCCTTTGGACACAGACATCGGATCGGAGATGCTGGCTGGGGGCGTCATTTTCCTTCATATGCCGGCAGCATTGGCATATACGCGCACAGCACTTGCGTGCCCAGCTTAACTCCAAGGAGTATAAGTGCGGGTATTTAAAAGTGGAGATGTTGCCCATATCAACCAATCAGATTCTAGCTATTGTGTTCTAGTAGGTGCTAGACAAATAATAAGTAGAATCTGGTTGGTTGCGATGGGCAACATCTACACTTCTAAAAACCGGCACTTTAGTAAATATTACCCCCATAGTGTGAGGTAATCTGCCTGGAAACACAAACCAAACACCCTATATATTTCCCCTAAATGTTCAGCCAATCATATTCAGCAGTAAGTATCTCATTTCCCGACACAGGGGATGCTGGCGCTTAGAATACCGGTGCTGGAATCCCGACACCTGTCAGAATCGTGGCACTGGCTTTCTGAAGGTAAGTAGCGGGGTTAGGGGGAGGGATAGGGTTAGGCACTGAGGGGGGAGGGTTATGCACAGGGGAGGGGGAGGTTAGGTTTAGGCACTAGGGGGTAGGTTAGTTTTAGGCACCAGGGGGGAGGTTAGGTTTAGGCACAGGGGAGGGTTAGGGGTAGGGAGAGGGGGAGGGTTATGATACAGAATGACAGGTTTTGGCATCCTAACCCTGTCGGGAAGGCCGGCATCGGGATTGTGACGGCTGGGATCCAGTACCCATCCCCATTTCCCTGCATTCGCCAGGTTTCAGAGATACAGTATATACTAAGAATAAAGTCATGGGACTTGCGGTGGGCAGGGCATCTAGAATGGCCGCTTCTTAACAAGGCTGTCCAGCGTGGCCTCTGAAATCTGTATTAATCCCTCTCCTAAACCTGATTCTCCACTACAAACAGATCGGAGTTGGTCCTATCTCGTGGAGGAGAGAAGAGACCACTACTGAGCCGATCTGTGCTTTTTTTCCATCTGAGTCAGGCCACCGAGACTGATGACCTTGTGAGCATCCAAACTCCCCTAACGTGCCCTCCTGCACAGACGCCGAACTGCCTTGTTCCTTGGGCCGTCTACACTCTATACCTTTCCCTCCTGCCCTCCCTACCCCCCATTGCTGCTCCACAATGATCACAGAGGTTATAGGGTTATGAAATAAAAAGAGTACAGCACATAGAGCGCCTGATGCTGAAACGGCCGTCGCCTGCGACTACATGCAAATGCCGCCACAAAGCCCCTCCCAGGTGTAGATCTGTGCGCCCCAATGTGCAAGGACTGAGCTGTCCTGTAGACGCTGTAATACCGCCTGGTGCATACTTAGACACCACTATCAATCGTCCCATCATAATTTACATCAGTCCTATGGCAGGTGTCGTTTCTCCGTCTGACTACGCCTCCTATGCGAGCGGCCCAGCGTCTGTGCATGCAAACACTTTAGCGAAATGCCCATAAAACAGACCATGTTTGCGCATATTAATAGTCACCGCCCAGCACATTTTCAGTATATTTCTGATACTGTGGGGTATATTTACCAAAGTGCGGGTTTTTAGAAGTGGAGATGTTACCCATAGCAACCAAACACATTCTACTTATTATTTTTTTTAGCGCCCTCTAGAATTCTTTTCTCCGTCATTGTATTGGTCAGGTTTAAGTTGCAAACACACCGATATAGAGGGGGGATTTTATTTTCTGCTATACTCATATTGACAGCCACTAATCTGTGACCAATCATTGGTGATTATATCATGTTATTTTACTATGTACTGAGCATTGAGACAACCCCCATGAAGTCTCGTAAGGAGACAAAATGCGTAGGGTAAAGAGGCTCTGAGATCCACTATGTAAGGATACACAATCGAACTCTGAACCCTAGAATAAGGGTGGAAACGTCTTATACATTTAGAGTGGAACTTCTGCAAATAACGGTGATGTAAAATTTACTGTAAAAAGTGTGTTTTATATAAATAATGTTAAAAAGATTTTTTGTAGTATTGGGTTTGCAGCCCTATGGTATTATCTACTGAGTTTTGGGCATAGCAACATTGATATTCAGGTTTGTTGGGGCAGGTTTGTAATTTCCAGACACTAGATGCCAGCTAGAACAATTTAATCCTTTTCAGTTACCAGAAAACCTTCAGCTAATCAGCTAGGAAACAGGGAACATCAGATTTATTTTGATGTGCCCTCTAGTGGTTAGTTTTTGTACATACAGTATATAATATATATATTAGGGATTTGCGCCGACCCCCGTGTTTTGGTTTTGGATCTGTATCTCCTTCAAGGTTTTGGATATGGATTTGGTTTTGCAAAACCACCCTTGAGTGTTTTTGGTTTTGCATCTGGATTTAAAAAATAAATAAATAGATAAAAAGTTTTAAAAACAGCTAAAATCATGTAATTTATGCAATCCAAAACCCAAAATTCGGATGTAAAATACGAATTTCCGAAACCGCCAAAAGATCAGACCCGCAACCTGGATTTACCCGGATCTTCTCAGAAGATCAGAACCGCAACTCGAATTTACACGGATTCATGAAATTCGAGTGGATTCGGATTTCTGGAGAACCGAACCGCACATCTCTAATATATACCCCGTGTTTCGTTTTGGTTTTGGATGTACAGTATTACTAACCTCAATAACATTTATTTCCACTCATTTTCAGTCAATTTTGACCACCTCACAGCTCACAATATTGATTTATTTCATCTAGTTAAGGGCCAAAAGGTTGCATCGAGCTAGCTGGCTCAAAACTGAGTGATAGAGTTGAGGACTGTGCATAGATGATGTTTGGGGTACCCCTAGAGCATTGAAGAATTGATAGTTGATAATTGATACAATCACTGGCTGAAGTAAGAATTGACAGTTGATAGTTTGTGCAGCCACTGGCTGAAGTAAGAATAGTTGATACTTGTGCAGCCACTGGCTGAAGAATTGATAGTTGGCACAGCCACTGGCTGAAGAATTGATAATTGGTGCAGCCCCTGGCTGAAGAATTAATAATTGGTGCAGCCCCTGGCAGAAGAATTGATAATTGGTGCAGCCCCTGGCAGAAGAATTGATAATTGGTGCAGCCCCTGGCTGAAGAATTAATAATTGGTGCAGCCCCTGGCTGAAGAATTGATAATTGGTGCAGCCCCTGGCAGAAGAATTGATAATTGGTGCAGCACCTGGCTGAAGAATTGATAATTGGTGCAGCCACTGGCTGAAGAATTGATAATTGGTGCAGCCCCTGACTGAAGAATTAATAATTGGTGCAGCCACTGGCTGAAGAATTGATAATTGGTGCAGCCCCTGGCTGAAGAATTGATAATTGGTGCAGCCCCTGGCTGAATAATAATTGGTGTAGCTCCTGGCTTAAAAATTGATAATTGGTGGTGCAGCCCCTGGCTGAAGAATTGATAATTGGTGGTGCAGTCCTTGCTGAAGAATTAATAATTGGTGTAGCCCCTGGCTGAAGAATTGATAATTGGTGCAGCCCCTGGCTGAAGAATAATTGGTGTAGCCCCTGGTTTAAGAATTGATAATTGGTGGTGCAGCCCCTGGCTGAAGAATTGATAATTAGTGCAGCCCCTGGCTGAAGAATTGATAATTGTTGGTGCAGCCCCTGCTGAAGAATTGATAATTGGTTCAGCCCCTGGCTGAATTGATAATTGGTGCAGCCCCTGGCTGAATTGATAATTGGTGCAGCCCCTGGCTGAATTGATAATTGGTGCAGCCCCTGGCTGAAGAATTAATAATTGGTGCAGCCCCTGGCTGAAGAATTGATAATCAGTGGTGCAGCCCCTGACTGAAGAATTGATAATTGGTGGTGCAGCCCCTGGCTGAAGAATTGATAATTGGTGGTGCAGCCCCTGGCTGAATAATTGATAACTGGTGCAGCCCCTGCCTGAATAATTAATAATTGGTGCAGCCACTGGCTGAAGAATTGATAATTGGTGGTGCAGCCCCTGGCTGAAGAATTGATAATTGGTGGTGCAGCCCCTGACTGGATGAGGAATTAATAATTGGTGCAGCCCCTGGCTGGCTGAAGAATTGATAATTGGTGCAGCCCCTGGCTGATTTGATAATTGGTGCAGCCCCTGGCTGAAGAATTGATAATTGGTGCAACTCCTGGCTGAAGAATTGATAATTGGAGCAGCCCTGGCTGAAGAATTGATAGTTGATAGTTAAATTGTTGATGCAGCCTTCGGGCTGAGTAGTCGTGGAATACAGAGCTATGATTAGTCCTGCAACAGCTTTGAGGCCTAGAACTCTTGGCAAACTGTGGCCATTACAGCCTTGGGGGCTGGTGAGGAGTGATGACAGCTGGCCTGTGGGCCATGAAGCAGGATGCGGCCTTTTGGCCGTGTAGCAGCCTTAAGGCCTGAGACCCCAAGTAATGTAACAGGGAGGAGGTTCCAAGATGGTTAAGGTCCTTACCTCTGCTCACTGTTACTTGGCAACGGTCACAAATGGCTTGTCGGATTTGGGTGGAAATAATTCCACACATAAGAAGAGGATTTTTTGATCATTTGCACAGGCATGGCAACTATGGGATTTTTCCCACCATGGGCAACAACAACTGTTGCCTGATTTACAGTTTTTACACAAACATCCTCGCCATCAACATCCTCATCATCCTTGTTGTTATCGCCAACTACATAAATATCCTCCTCATCCTCCTCGTGCAATTCCACAGATGCATCCTCGATTTCTACATCAGAAGAAGGCACACAAATGGTGGAAGGAAGATCCTCTTCAAGTACAGTATTACTAGAAAGGTCAGGCTCACACATGGCAACACAGCTGGTTCCGGTGTCTTACTCATCTTAACAATTTTTTTTGTACCTCTCCTACAAGCAGATGGGCTTAAATCATCACTAGAACCACCAGTCATAAATAATAAAGGCCAAGGCCTTATCCTTTCCTTGCCACTTCGTGTAGTGAATGGCATATTGCCAATGTTTTGTTTCTCTAAAGCTGACTTAGCTTTAAATATTTTTTGCTTTAAAAGGGGAAAAGTTGATTTTTTTGCCTGACTTTTTGGCCTGGCTTAAGCTCTGGTACATCAGCTTTCATAGATGACGTTGCTGGCCTTGCATCATCATCATGACTGCTGCCGGAAGCTACAAGACTGGTATGTGGATCTTGCTCTCCGGTCATGTGACTGTCCTCCATACTCACTACGCACACAACCACACACAAAAAAAATTGTTGGTTTTATTATTTTGGGCAGCAGCCCCTCGACAGACAGGAGCACAGCACCCCTGCGCACCTATGCCGATGGCGGGTGTTACTAACACGTACACAATTTTTTTTTTAATTATTTTGATCAGCAGCCCCTCGACAGATAGGAGCACAGCACCCCTGCACAGCTACGCCGATGACAGTGACAGCCAGGGGTGGCTAACACGCACACAATTTTTTTATTTTTGGGGGGGCCAGTAGCCCCTTGACAGACAGCAGCACAGCACCCCTGCGCACCTACGCCGATGACAGGTGTGGCTAACCCGCCACACAAAAAAAATTGTTTATTTTATTTATTTTTAACACTGGGGTGAACCCTTGAAAAGAGGCAGCAGCCCCTTAACAGACAGCAGCACAGCACCCCTGCACTGATGACAAGTGTGGCTAACACTCATTTTTTTTTTTTTTTTCACACTGGGGGTGGGTGAAGAGCACACCTGAAGGACAGAGCACCCCCTGGACAACACAGCACTACAACCAGCCAGTCCTTATGGACAGGACAACAGCCAGCCCCTATGGACATAACAATGCCAGCCAGCCCCTATGGACATGACAACAGACAGCCAGCCAGCCCCTCTATAGACAACAGCCAGCCCCTATGCACAGCGTCAGTGTGTAATTAACAATAAGAACAGCACCGCACGGTTCACAGCTCCCTCCCATTTCACTCTCCACAGCCGGAATGAAAAATGGCAGCGAATAGCGGGACCTTTATACAACCCAAAACCTGCGAGAATCCGACAGCGGGATGATGACGTTTTGCCTCGTTTTTAGATCCGAGTCAGGCAGGATAACCCGAGCCGACTCGGATCTGCCTCAGATCCCCGTTGTTCCGGTGGATTCAGTTCTCAGAGAGCCGAACCCACCCATATCTAGCTGTGATGGAAGCAATCAGTGGGCCTGATTCACTAGGGAACGCAACTGCGAATGCAATAGCAATTACGCACTCAGTTCTACTATGATAGTATGCTAATTCATTGCGATCGCAATGCCATACGCAGCACAACATAAGGATGCCCGCCTTACACATCAGTAATGTTTAGCAAGACTACAAAACCATCGGTATAATCGAGTACCATCGCAGCCTCACGCGTACAAGTTCTGACCTTACTCAGAAATTGCCACGCACACTATCAGGCCTAAGGCTGCGTATACTATCGCAGTAGATCATTTATGCACGCCCCTGCAATGGCGTTGAAATGCACTGGCACTCTTGCATTCGCCCGACCACCCCCCCATCACCTTCCACAAAGGCACTTCCTGTCAATCACTCTGCGATGGGTCTGCGTAGTCACTGCGATCTCAGTCCCAATCGCAATTTCTCGCACTGCGATGCATACACACACGTAGTATGCAAAAATCGTCAGATTGCGTGCGTAATCGTATTTGTGTACCATAGTGAATCAGGCCCTATGTTTCATGTATTCGATCTAGTGAGATCCAGTTTTAGATATAACAGAATAAGAGGGGTATTCAATATGAAACGTTAACTTTACTGTCGAAGTTAACGGTTCATATCGGAGTTTTTACCAGCGTTAAAGTATCGGGCGCGCTCCCGCTTATACCCGTATTCAATATAAAATTAACGAAAACGGGAAACTCTGAAGTTGGATTTGCGTAAAGTTACGAATTTTTCCTTAAAAAAATTGTAAGACCCCCTAAAGTTGTAAAAACATGGGGGAACACTATGGGTACCCCCGTTTTAGCCTTTAATTGAAAGTCGGGGATTTAAATAGCCGCAGCATGTGTTTTTTTCCGACATTGAAGAAGTGATGCAGAAGAGCACTTAGGTTATTTTTTTCATTTTTTTAAGTTCTTTTTTAAATGTCATTCCCAGGGGTGCAGGCTATTTTTTTTAAGCCTGCACCCCTAAACCCCAATTCTGCACTTTTTTTCGACACCTATTCAATGGTGAAAAGTTATCCCCGTTTTTTATCAAAGACTTTTCAAAACTGCGATAAGTCTTTGAAATTGAATACGGTGTAAAAGTCAAACCTGCGATAATGACGGCAAAAGTGCGATATTGACGTAAAAAGTATGTTATCGCTCCCATATTGAATACCCCTGTTAATGTCCAATAAAATCAACTATTGCTAGATCATCCACAATGAATGAGTCTCAGTAATTACCCGCAGCTGAAGGACAAAATTAGTCTTTTAGGGAAATCTCAGCCAACCAACTCGTTTCTCTGCTCTTGTACACTTTCAACAAGGATGCACATTTTTGTTTGTTTATAAATATGTATCAGCCAACCTCGATAGACAGTCAGTTATTACAAAGAATACACAGAATAAATCAACACATCTATATGGAATCATTCCGTTTCAAAGTTTAATTAAATTCAGTTTGATTATGTTCTTTGTTTCCTTGTTTGTGTACTAATCACGAGAATGGGCTCTGTGTTGCATACTAATGAGGAAAATGGGTTCTGTATGGTATACTAGAATATTGGTTCAATAGAATGAATTAGCCATTGTATATTGGTGACTAGAATGGTTTATGCATTGCATAGCGGTTCTCAGATCAGACTGTGCATTGTGTACAGCTCGCCAGAAAGGGCTACACGTTCTTCACAGGTCACCAGGATGAGTCAGCATTGCCTATTGGTCACCGAAAAATATCACAATAATACAGAATATATTCAAGATCTGAAAATACAAGAAAACCTAAAACTATGTATTATATTGTGCAGATTCAAAACTGAATTGACTTCAGTAGCAAAAATAGATATAAAATCTTGTATCAGCCATAGAGGTAAATTATTTATAGCAGCAAAACTAATCAACAATCACACATGACCTTTGGTCATCTTGGAGATGATAGATGATCAGATCCTCCCCCTCTTCCATACCAGCAATGTTAACCACAGAACAAGGACTTACTCAATATAGTAAATATAAAACACACCTTCTCACAATGTTCTCATGTGTGTGCTATGTGCAACAACATCTATACAAGGCCTTGTATAAATTAATATGTTTCTTAAAATTATATTTAAAAACTGTTTAACATCTTAATAACAACAATAACACAATATTGTTTGTGAGTGAGATAGACACACTACTATTAGCACGACTGCACTGGAGAAAATGGCCTCACTATCTGCTGTCTGCTTCCACCATTGTGTCAGCCATCTTGTGTGCTCTTGGAGATGTAATTGTTCTGTAACCTACAGAGATGAATTTGTCTTCTTTTATTATTATTTTTGAAACTACCTATTCTTTTTCACCTCTGTCATTACATTTGATTTAAGATCATGCTGCTCCTTCAAGGACCACACATGTCGATATCCAAAGAGTTCCATAGCCTTCCCACATTTATCTTGTATCTCCAGCACTATCTCATGATTGAGGCCAACTCTCCACTTCTGAATCGTTTTCATAGAGTCTCGGGTGAAGGTCATGAAGCCTCGTTGGTTTTGACTGCTTTGGTGGGTGATATTGTATAACCAACTCTGAAAACCTGCTGTTAGTCTGAGGCCGGCAAAGTTGAAGATCTGCTCAACAATAAGCAACGGCTCTTTTGCCAAATCCTCGTACCTTATCATCATATACTGTCCTTGCAAAGGTATACCAGCTTTACTTCTATATTCGTTAATTGCAACTTGCGCACTGCAAATGTTGTCCATGACCTGTGTAACATTATGCTCCTCTTTTTTATTTCCCCATTTTTCATTTTCCCTGACTATTTGGTGATCCTCTTGATTCAGAAGGCCAAAGTTAATCCGTGAAAAAGCCACTGCTCGAGGGTCTCTTACTAGATGTATAACTCTGAGGTCAAGTTTGGGATCCTGGAGAAGTGGAAGAAGAACACTGAGATCCAGTACCCGCACAACTTTCAGTACCACGTGGGTATGGACTTTACAAGCCTGCGCCATCTTCTCTAGGGGAAAATAACCACACCGTTGGAAGCAGGTGGGTCGGTCATATTGTTCGTCCAGGTCTATGGCACTGCAGGCTGGCGGGGAACATAATGCTCTGCTCTCCGACCAAAATGGTAGATCAGATATATATCGCCCACTCCGTGGAAGGAAGTGGTGAAGCGGGGACATGTCACAGGTGAATAATGAGCGGAGGAGATCCCTAATTGGATAGTGGAGGAGACTAGGTTTTTCATTGGGGAGCTTAACCCAAACCATCCTTGCTGGCTCATAGATATAAAATACATTGGGATCATGGTTGAAGATCTGCCCCAAGAAAGAGGAGCCGGACCGCCAAGAAGAAAGGATAAGGATATGAATACGTTTCTCCTGGGGTGATTCCCTTTTATGGGAAAAAAGCCAAATGGAGGAGAAGATGAGCAGTGAGACAAGAATGAGGCAATGGCGTCTGACTCGAGGGGTCATCTTGGGATCAGCCTACAATGAGAAAGCAGAGGAGAATATTTTAATGTGGAAAAGATGACTGAACATTAATCCAATATCACAGGTAGGATGTAGTCACAATCCCGGCGGTTCAGAATATTGGCGCTGGAATCCCGACAGCAGGCACAATCCGGGCGCCAGAATCCTGACCACCGGTATCCCGATGGTAAGTATAAAGGTTAGAGGGAGGGTTAGGGTTGGCCACTAGGGGGATGGATAGGGTTAGGCTGCAGGGTGGGGGTTAGGCTGCAGGAGGGGGGGTGGGGTTAGGCTGCTGGTAAGGTGTGTTAGGGGGATGGTTAGGACTAGCCTGTGGGGGGGGGTTAGGCTGCGGGAAAGGTGTGTTAGGGAGAGGGTTAGGATTAAGCTGTGTGGGGAGAGGGTTAGGCTGCAGGAAAGGTGTGTTAGGTGGAGGGTTAGGCTGCGGGAAAGGTGTGTTAGCGGGAGGGTTAGGCTGCAGGAAAAGTGTGTTAGGGGGAGGGTTAGGGTTAGGCTGCGGGAAAGGTGTATTAGGGGGAGGGTTAGGCTGCGGGAAAGGTGTGTTAGGGGGAGGGTTAGGGTTAGGCTGCGGGAAAGGTGTATTAGGGGGAGGGTTAGGGTTAGGCTGCGGGAAAGGTGTATTAGGGGGAGGGTTAGGCTGCGGGAAAGGTGTGTTAGGGGGAGGGTTAGGGTTAGGCTGCGGGAAAGGTGTATTAGGGGGAGGGTTAGGCTACGGGAAAGGTGTGTTAGGGGGAGGTTAGGGTTAGGCTGCGGGAAAGGTGTATTAGGGGGAGGGTTAGGCTGCGGGAAAGGTGTGTTAGGGGGAGGGTTAGGCTGCGGGAAAGGTGTATTAGGGGGAGGGTTAGGGTTAGGCTGCGGGAAAGGTGTATTAGGGGGAGGGTTAGGCTACTTACCTTCAGGCGTTGGGATTCTGACTGTCGTGATGCCGCTGTGAGTATTCTGACCTCCGGTATCCTGACTGCCGGAATCCTGTACACAACTTCAATAGACAACATATACAAAAAATTATTTTCGCAATTACTGTTTTTTTTTTAACATTATAGCTTCTTCCATATTCACCTTTTAGAAGGTTCTGTGACAGCAAACATATTTATGAAAAAACTATTGGAATTAATGACTTTTTCCTGTCCTTCCAACTATACTCTATCATAGTTACCAACCTACAGTAAATTTACAACCCTTAAAAAATGTTGCCCATTAGAAAATAAATAGTAAAACACCCTCAGACTTTATTACAGGTAAAAATAGCACTTACCACATCCATGCATTTGGGCATGAACACATCGATTTGGCTGTTCTATGCTGTTAAACGTTTTTGGCTGTGGATGATGTTGTGATGTTAATGGTTGGTTTTCAGGTGTGTGTGTTTTCATAAGCAGGTGCTATGTGGCGAGTAATGAAAGTAAAGAAATGTTGGGGACTGTAGATGTGTGTTATGCTGGAGCTCTCTGGAAGTGACATCACTGACACTGGGAGGAGTCAGAGTTCAAATTCAAAATTGTCAAATATGGCCAAAAATTACTAAGCCTGCCACCACGTCAAGACAGACTCTTTAGGCAGGTCCCTAACCACCCTTATTAATGCCCAATCTCATCACCTCCCTCCCCGGTTATTAATTCCAGTTTCTGCGCAGCCTTTTTTTCCCCCATCACTCCCCTCCCCCCCTCGTTATTTAATCCAGTCTGTGTGCCGTTTCTTGTATTAATTGTACTATGGAGAACGCCCCTTTTTCACAAAGCATGTAATATACTTTAAAAATCAGGTAATCACCAATGGGTGGAACTGCAAAAATGTCCTACTGTATATTGTATCTATCTCCCTGTTGTGCATCTCAGAATGATCAAATGAACACCCGGCCAAGACCCTACGCGTTTCATTGTGTAGGACTTCATCATGGGAATGTCCTGGCAACATAATGTTGAAAGCTGACCATACCTGCAGTGGCAGAACTAGTGAGTGCTGGGCTGGGGTGCAATAATATGCTTCCCCTCATCCGGTCCCTAAGCCCGCCGTAGGGACTCCTTGCACGTTCCTTAGGTGTGTGTCCAAAAAAAGGGGTGTGGCCTCATGTGGATGGGGGAGTGGCCTTACACACACCCCAGTTGTCATAACTCTTGGGGGCTGCCCAGCACTTCCGGAGAAGCTGGTGCTGCCCCCAGGCTCCTGCACACTGTAGATGCCGTGCACATGCACACGGCATCTAGGTAGAGGCATGTTGAGAGTGCCCCAACCAACTCCCTCCCACCTCCAGAACACTGCAGCCTGCAGGTGGGACAGTCCCCCCAAAAAAGCGAGACTGTCCCACCCAAAGTGGGACAGTTGGGAGTTATGATGACCCCTGACTGTATGCCATATACCTGTCTTCTATATGCATTGTGATGTCATATACCCCCTGTCTGTATAGTAGCGACTAAACAACATACTCTACTCTTTAGTGCCTTTAGAGTCTTTATCTATCTGTAACCCTCAGAGCTGCAGCAAGTGTCTCAGTGGCTGGCTCAGCTGTGACGTCTGGCCGCCAGGGGAATGGCGCCTCCTCCTCTCCTCCCTAGTTTTCAGGGATAGTCACACGAGATTGTGACATCAGTTCCCCAGTGACAAGAGCAGCAATATTGGCAGACACAACGGTGGGAGGGGGCAGTGGTGGTGCAATGGAGGTTGGTTAGTCCCCACTGCAAATTGCTTTACCAGGTGAAGGTTTATAGAAACAGGAACAGGAGAACACAGGGTTAATCACAGGTACATGTCACCTGGATTCTCCAGTTGCTGGTAGTTGTGGTGCGCCGGATGTATGCAGTATATGATCAGTGATTGCAGCACGAATATATATATATTGATAAAAGTGAATGTCACTGAAACGTTGACAACTAGCAACAGTTTTGCTGTAACTCTTTTCAAGTTGTGAAGTCTCATTGAGTGCCTCCCGTTCCCCCTTGGATATCATTTGCTTATTGCATCAGGGGAAGGCACCGGAGCTATATTGTTTTCAGTGCGAGTGCCGGGTCTGTTTGGATACTAATATATATATAAATATATATATATATATATATATATATATATATATTAGGGGTGTGCACCGGCCACTTTTCGTGTTTTGTGTTTTGGTTTTGGATCTGGATCTTTCTTCGTGTTTTGGATCTGGATTGGTTTTGCCAAAACCACCCTTCCGTGTTTTGGGTTCTGGGTTTTGTGTTTTGGATCTGTATTTTTTTTTTAAAAAGCATAAAAACAGCTAAAATCACAGAATTTGTTGGTTTCTCTGCTCCTATGCTATTATTAACCTCAATAACCTTAATTTCCACTCATTTCCAGTCTATTCTGAACACCTCACACCTCACAATAGTGTTTTCATGTCCAAAAGGTTGCACCGAGGTAGCTGGATGACTATGCTAAGCGACACGAGTGGGCGGCACAAACACGTGACCCATCTAGGAGTGACACTGCAGTGGCAGACAGGATGGCAGTTAGAAAAACTAGGCCCCAAACTGTACATAATGCAAAGAAAAAAAAGAAGTGCAAGATGGAATTGTCCTTGGGCCCTCCCACCCACCCTTATGTTGTATAAACAGGACATGCACACTTTAACAAATCAATCATTTCAGCGCCAGGGTCTGCCACACAACTGTGGCTGAAATGATTGGTTCGTTTGGGCCCCCACAAAACAAGCTGGCAATTAATGTGTCCCTGCACAAACTGGCTCTACGGAGGCAAGATGTCATCCTCATCCTCCTCATCCACCGATTCCTCACCCTCTTCAGTGTGTACATCCTCATCCTCACAAAGTATTAACTCGTCCCCACTTGAATCCACCACCACAGGTCCCTCTGTACCTTCTGGAGGCTGGTCTCCCTTGAAGAGCTGATAATTCATTTTGATGAACATCATCTTCTCCACATTCTGTGGAAGCAACCTCCTACGCCTTTCGCTGACAAGGTTCCCGGCTGCACTAAACACTCTTTCGGAGTACACACTGGAGGGGGGGCAACTCAGGTAAAATAGAGCCAGCTTGTACAGGGGCCTCCAAATTGCCTCTTTTTCCTGCCAGTACAGGTATGGACTGTCTGACATGCCTACTTGGATGCTGTCACCGATGTAATCCTCCACCATTCTGTCAATGGTGACAGTATCATATGCAGTGACAGTAGACATGTCAGAAATTGTTGCCAGGTCCTTCAGTCCGGACCAGATGTCCAAACTTGGTCCTGCCTGCCCTGCATCACCGCCAGCGGGTTGCTTAGGATACCTAAGTTTTTTCCTGGCAGCCCCAGTTGCGGGAGAAAATGAAGAAGGAGCCGTTGACGTGTCACGTTCCGCTTCAGCTGACAGTGTGTTCACCAGCAGGTCTTTGCACCTCTGCAGGCTTGTGTCGGCCGGAAAGAGAGACACCACATAGGCTTTAAACCTAGGATCAAGCACGGTGGCCAAAATGTAGTGGTCTGATTTCAACAGATTGACCACCCTGGAATCCTGGCAAAGCGAATGAAGGGCTTCATCCACAAGTCCCACATGCCGAGCGGAATCGCTCCGTCTTAGCTCCTCCTTCACTTTCTCCAGCTGCTTCTGCAAAAGCCTGATGAGGGGAATGACCTGACTCAAGCTGGCTGTGTCTGAACTGACTTCACGTGTGGCAAGTTCGAAGGGCTGGAGAACCTTGCACAACACGGAAATCATTCTCCACTGCGCTTGAGTCAGGTGCATACCCCCTCCTTTGCCTATGTCATAGGTGGATGTATAGGCTTGTATGGCCTTTTGCTGCTCCTCCATCCTCTGAAGCATATAGAGGGTTGAGTTCCACCGCGTCACAACCTCTTGCTTCAGGTGATGGCGGGGCAGGTTCAAGAGTGTTTGCTGGCGCTCCAGTCTTCGGCACGCAGTCGCTGAATGGCGAAAGTGGCCAGAAATTTTTCGGGCCACCCAAAGCGTCTCCTGCACGCCCCTGTCGCTTTTCAGAAAATTCTGCACCACCAAGTTTATTGTGTGAGCAAAACATGGGACGTGCTGGAATTTGCCCAGATGTAATGCCCGCACAATATTGGTGGCGTTGTCAGATATCACAAATCCCCAGGAGAGTCTAAGTGGGGTAAGCCACTGGGCGATGATTTCCCTCAGTTTCTCTAAGAGGTTGTCGGCGGTGTGCCTCTTACTGAAACCGGTGATACACAGCGTAGCCTGCCTTGTAACGAGCTGGCGTTTCTGAGATGCTGCTACTGGTGACGCTGCTGCTGTTGCTGCGTAAGGTGATACATCTACCCAGTGGGCTGTCACAGTCATATAGTCCTTAGTCTGCCCTGTTCCACTTGTCCACATGTCCGTGGTTAAGTGGACATTGTGTACAACGGCATTTTTCAGGACACTGAGGACACTTTTTCTGACGTTTCTGTACAGTCTCGGTATCGCCTGCCTAGTGAAGTGGAATCTAGACGGGATTTGGAACCGGGGACACACTACCTCCATCAATTGTCTAAATCCCACTGCACTAATGGCGGATACCGGACGCACGTCTAACACCAACATAGCAGTCAACATAGCAGTCAAGGCCTCAGTTATAACACCAACATAGCAGTCAAGGCCTCAGTTATACGTTTTGTCGTACTTCATCCTCCTCGCTAAGGACTGTTGGAGGGTCAATTGTTTAGTAAAAGTAGTGGTGTTCCTACTTCCTCTCTGGGATGATGAACGACTCCCAGCAGCAGCAACAGCAGCAGCGGCAGCAGTAGGCGTAGCAATGCAGGATCCTCCAGAGGAATCCCGGATAGGAGAGTCAGTCATGCCAGTGACATGGCCTGCAGGACTACTTCCGATCCTGACTAAGGAGGAAATTGACGAGGAGGGAGTTGACGGTGTGGTTTGCAGGCGCTTGGATACAACAGGACAACGGGATTTAGGTGTCCCTGGACTGCTTACGGTCTTAGCCAAAGTTTCTGAACTTGACAGTAACTTTTTATGAACGCGCTGCAGGTGCCGTATAAGGGAGGATGTCCCTAGGTGGTTGACGTCCCTACCCCTACTTATTTCACCTTTACATATGGTACATATGGCAAGACAGTTGTTGTCCGGATTTGGATAGAAATATTGCCAGACCAAAGAGGTGGAATGTTTGGTCTTCTGCCCAGGCATGACCGTGATGGGCTTTTTCATCCCACGGACAACAACTGTCTCCCCCGGAGCCTGATTTAAACAAACCACATCACCATCAGAATCCTCCTCGCCAACTTCCTCCTCAGCGCCAGCTACACCAGTATCCTCATCCTGTTGTACTTCAACAGTGACATCTTCAATTTGCATATCAGCAAGTGGACTGTGGGTGCTCCTTTCAGCACTTGCAGGGGGCGTGCAAATGGTGGAAAGAGCCACCTCTTCCCGTCCAGTGCTGGGAAGGTCAGGCATCGCAACCACCACCACACTTGGACTCTCCTTGGGGATTTGTGATATCTTCTTAGAAAGCACAGTTCTTTGCTGTGCTTTTGCCAGCTTAACTCTTTTGATTTTTTTAGTGGGAGGAGGGCTTCCATCGTCATGTGAAGCTGAACCACTAGTCATGAACATACTAGGGATCGACCTTAGCCGTTCCTTGCCACTCCGTGTCGTAAATGGCATATTTGCAAGTTTACGTTTCTCTTCAGCTGATTTAAATGTCTTTTTCAAGGTCATTTTCCTGAACTTTGCCATTTGGGATTGTATGTGCCCTCTACTATGACATTGGGCATCGGCCTTGGCAGACGACGTTGATGGCATGTTATCGTCTATGTCATGACTAGTGGCAGCAGCTTCAGCACTAGGAGGAAGTGGTTCTTGATCTTTCTCTATTTTATTTTTATCGGAGAAAGTTTGGTCCTCCATTTAAGTTATATCGATTTGATATATACGTGCGGCTAAACACAGAAAATAATTTTTTTTTTGGTTTGGACTGGAGTGTACTTTGGGGGTTACAGCACCCTTTAACGGTCAAGCCAGCCGGCCCTTATGACACAGGCGCACTCTTGGCACTACTTTGTTGATGCACGTGCGGCTACTGCGCACACAATTCACAAACACAGAAAATAATTTTTTTTTTGGTTTGGACTGGAGTGTACTTTGGGGGTTACAGCACCCTTTAATTGTCAAGCCAGCCGGCCCTTTACTTATGACACAGGCGCACGCTTGGCACTACTTTGTTGATGCACGTGCGGCTACTGCGCACACAATTCACAAACACAGAAAATAATTTTTTTTTTGGTTTGGACTGGAGTGTACTCTCGGGGGTTACAGCACCCTTAACGGTCAAGCCAGCCGGCCCTTTACTTATGACACAGGCGCACGCTTGGCACTACTTTGTTGATGCACGTGCGGCTACTGCGCACACAATTCACAAACACAGAAAATAATTTTTTTTTGGTTTGGACTGGAGTGTACTTTCGGGGGTTACAGCACCCTTTAACGGTCAAGCCAGCCGGCCCTTTACTTATGACACAGGCGCACGCTTGGCACTACTTTGTTGATGCACGTGCGGCTACTGCGCACACAATTCACAAACACAGAAAATAATTTTTTTTTTGGTTTGGACTGGAGTGTACTTTGGGGGTTACAGCACCCTTTAACGGTCAAGCCAGCCGGCCCTTTACTTATGACACAGGCGCACGCTTGGCACTACTTTGTTGATGCACGTGCGGCTACTGCGCACACAATTCACAAACACAGAAAATAATTTTTTTTTGGTTTGGACTGGAGTGTACTTTCGGGGGTTACAGCACCCTTTAACGGTCAAGCCAGCCGGCCCTTTACTTATGACACAGGCGCACGCTTGGCACTACTTTGTTGATGCACGTGCGGCTACTGCGCACACAATTCACAAACACAGAAAATAATTTTTTTTTTGGTTTGGACTGGAGTGTACTTTCGGGGGTTACAGCACCCTTAACGGTCAAGCCAGCCGGCCCTTTACTTATGACACAGGCGCACGCTTGGCACTACTTTGTTGATGCACGTGCGGCTACTGCGCACACAATTCACAAACACAGAAAATAATTTTTTTTTTGGTTTGGACTGGAGTGTACTTTCGGGGGTTACAGCACCCTTAACGGTCAAGCCAGCCGGCCCTTTACTTATGACACAGGCGCACGCTTGGCACTACTTTGTTGATGCACGTGCGGCTACTGCGCACACAATTCACAAACACAGAAAATAATTTTTTTTTGGTTTGGACTGGAGTGTACTTTCGGGGGTTACAGCACCCTTTAACGGTCAAGCCAGCCGGCCCTTTACTTATGACACAGGCGCACGCTTGGCACTACTTTGTTGATGCACGTGCGGCTACTGCGCACACAATTCACAAACACAGAAAATAATTTTTTTTTTGGTTTGGACTGGAGTGTACTTTCGGGGGTTACAGCACCCTTAACGGTCAAGCCAGCCGGCCCTTTACTTATGACACAGGCGCACGCTTGGCACTACTTTGTTGATGCACGTGCGGCTACTGCGCACACAATTCACAAACAAAGAAAATAATTTTTTTTTTGGTTTGGACTGGAGTGTACTTTCGGGGGTTACAGCACCCTTAACGGTCAAGCCAGCCGGCCCTTTACTTATGACACAGGCGCACGCTTGGCACTACTTTGTTGATGCACGTGCGGCTACTGCGCACACAATTCACAAACACAGAAAATAATTTTTTTTTTGGTTTGGACTGGAGTGTACTCTCGGGGGTTACAGCACCCTTAACGGTCAAGCCAGCTGGCCCTTTACTTATGACACAGGCGCACGCTTGGCACTACTTTGTTGATGCACGTGCGGCTACTGAGCACACAATTCACAAACACAGAAAATAATTTTTTTTTGGTTTGGACTGGAGTGTACTTTCGGGGGTTACAGCACCCTTTAACGGTCAAGCCAGCCGGCCCTTTACTTATGACACAGGCGCACGCTTGGCACTACTTTGTTGATGCACGTGCGGCTACTGCGCACACAATTCACAAACACAGAAAATAATTTTTTTTTTGGTTTGGACTGGAGTGTACTTTGGGGGTTACAGCACCCTTTAACGGTCAAGCCAGCCGGCCCTTTACTTATGACACAGGCGCACGCTTGGCACTACTTTGTTGATGCACGTGCGGCTACTGCGCACACAATTCACAAACACAGAAAATAATTTTTTTTTTGGTTTGGACTGGAGTGTACTTTCGGGGGTTACAGCACCCTTAACGGTCAAGCCAGCCGGCCCTTTACTTATGACACAGGTGCACGCTTGGCACTACTTTGTTGATGCACGTGCGGCTACTGCGCACACAATTCACAAACACAGAAAATAATTTTTTTTTTGGTTTGGACTGGAGTGTACTTTCGGGGGTTACAGCACCCTTAACGGTCAAGCCAGCCGGCCCTTTACTTATGACACAGGCGCACGCTTGGCACTACTTTGTTGATGCACGTGCGGCTACTGCGCACACAATTCACAAACACAGAAAATAATTTTTTTTTTGGTTTGGACTGGAGTGTACTTTCGGGGGTTACAGCACCCTTAACGGTCAAGCCAGCCGGCCCTTTACTTATGACACAGGCGCACGCTTGGCACTACTTTGTTGATGCACGTGCGGCTACTGCGCACACAATTCACAAACACAGAAAATAATTTTTTTTTGGTTTGGACTGGAGTGTACTTTCGGGGGTTACAGCACCCTTTAACGGTCAAGCCAGCCGGCCCTTTACTTATGACACAGGCGCACGCTTGGCACTACTTTGTTGATGCACGTGCGGCTACTGCGCACACAATTCACAAACACAGAAAATATATTCTTTTTTTAGCACTTGGGGGGAGCACCCCTGATGGACAGAGCACCCCCTGGACAACACTACAGCACTCCTTTAGGACTGGGACACTGCACAGGACTTTGGAGTGGACACAGCCCCTATGGAGAACTGACTGCACAACACAGTCCAGCCAGCCCCTATGGACTTTGAAGTAGTGGACACAGCCCCTATTAACAACAGCAGCACAGCACAACACAGCCAGCCCCTATGGACTTTGAAGTAGTGGACAACAGCAGCACTACACTACACTACACAGCCCTAACTCCCACCCTCCCTCTTCACTGTCCACAGCCGAGTGAGAAAATGGCGCCGACGCGGGTACCTTATATAGGATCCAAAACCCGCGAGACTCGGAAGGCGGGATGATGACGTTTTGCCTCGATTTCAGATCCGAGTCAGGCGGGAAAAGTCGAGCCTGACTCGGATCGGACTCGGATCGGGGGGGCTCGGGGGGGTTCGGATTTCAGAAATCCGAACCCGCTCACCCCTAATATATATATATATATATTAGGGGTGTGCACCGGCCACTTTTCGTGTTTTGTGTTTTGGTTTTGGATCTGGATCTTCCTTCGTGTTTTGAATCTGGATTGGTTTTGCCAAAACCACACTTCCGTGTTTTGGGTTCTGGGTTTTGTGTTTTGGATCTGTATTTTTTTGAAAAAAAGCATAAAAACAACTAAAATCACAGAATTTGTGGGTTTTTCTGCTGCTATTATTAACCTCAATAACCTTAATTTCCAGTCTATTTTGAACACCTCACACCTCACAATAGTGTTTTTATGTCCAAAAGGTTGCACCGAGGTAGCTGGATGACTATGCTAAGCGACACAAGTGGGCGGCACAAACACGTGGCCCATCTAGAAGTGACACTGCAGTGGCAGACAGGATGGCAGTTTGAAAAACTAGGCCGCAAACAGTACATAATGCAAAGAAAAAAAAGAGGTGCAAGATGGAATTGTCCTTGGGCCCTTCCACCCACCCTTATGTTGTATAAACAGGACATGCACACTTTAACAAACCAATAATTTCAGCAACAGGGTCTGCCACACAACTGTGGCTGAAATGATTGGTTCGTTTGGGCCCCCACAAAACAAGCTGGCAATTAATCTGTCCCTGCACAAACTGGCTCTACGGAGGCAAGATGTCGTCCTCATCTTCCTCATCCACCGATTCCTCACCCTCTTCAGTGTTGTGTACATCCTCATCCTCACAGAGTACTAATTTGTCCCCGCTGGAATCCACCACCACAGGTCCCTCTGTACGTTCTGGAGGCTGGTCTCCCTTGAAGAGTTGATAATTCATCTTTATGAACATCATCTTCTCCACATTTTGTGGAAGCAACCTCCTACGCCTTTCGCTGAAAAGGTTCCCGGCTGCATAAAAACACTCTTTTGGAGTACACACTGGAGGGGGGGCAACTCAGGTAAAATAGAGCCAGTTTGTACAGGGGCCTCCAAATTGCCTCTTTTTCCTGCCAGTACAGGTACGGACTATCTGACATGCCTACTTGGATGCTGTCACCAGGGGCAGATTGGGATGGCAAACCAGCCCAGGAAATTTCTGGAAGCAACTCTAAAGGGGGCGGGTGTGTTGAGAAGGTGGGTCTGTTGAAAGGGCGGAGTCTGTGGAGGAGGGCAGGATACTCCCTCGTCTTAGGGTCTGGAGCTGCTTTTGCAAGCCACTGAGGGGAGCAGGGCCAGCAACAGAAATCTGGGTGAATGATACCCTTTTATTTGGGACCCCTCATCCCTCTGCACTAGGTACAGGCCAGTCAGTTTGAAAGTCTTTTCTTACCTATATGGCGGTTTCTCTGCAACAGGGAACCTCTGAAGAAATTGAGCCTCACTGGGCAGCGTCTTCAGCCGGTATTCATGTAGAAGATCACATTGTCTGGAAGATGCCTGTTTATGTAGAAATATAACTAATGTCATCATCATAACCTACAGTAGCAGAAGTTTTTGTGCAGGGCAAAATTAATTTCCCTGATCAAACAATTTCTGTGTCTCCAGATGCCCGTACGTCTCTCCATCCCCAGGCTCCCCTGTGGTTCTCCAGGCTCCCTCTGTCTCTCAGTCTCCAGGACCCATTGTCTCTCTCCAGAACCCCCTATGTCTCTCCAGGACACCAAGCGTTTCTCCATCCCCAGGACCCCCCATGTCTCTCCAACCCCAGGCCCACCTGTGGCTCTCGGCCTCCTTCCCCCCACCCCAGTGTGTCTCTGCCTCATTGCCCCGGCCCCAGTGTGTCTCTGCCTCATTGCCCCAGTGTGTCTCTGCCTCATTGCCCCTGCCCCAGTGTGTCTCTGCCTCATTGCCCCGGCCCCAGTGTGTCTCTGCCTCATTGCCCCAGCCCCAGTGTGTGTCTGCCTCATTGCCCCTGCCCCAGCGTGTCTCTCATTCCCCCCCAGACCTTGTCTCATTAGCTCTCCCCTGTGCGTTGTCAGCTCCCCCTCCCATCTCCTGTGGCTCTCGGCCTCCTTCCCCCAGCACCAGTGTGTCTCAGCCTCATTCCCAAAGCCCCAAGTTTGTCTCTGCCTCATTGCCCCAGCACCAGTGTCTCTGCCTCATTGCCCCAGCACCAGTGTGTCTCTGCCTCATTGCCCCAGCACCAGTGTGTCTCTGCCTCATTGCCCCGGCACCAGTGTGTCTCTGCCTCATTGCCCCAGCACCAGTGTCTCTGCCTCATTGCCCCAGCACCAGTGTGTCTCTGCCTCATTGCCCCAGCACCAGTGTCTCTGCCTCATTGCCCCAGCACCAGTGTCTCTGCCTCATTGCCCCAGCACCAGTGTATCTCTGCCTCATTGCCCCAGCACCAGTGTGTCTCTGCCTCATTGCCCCAGCACCAGTGTGTCTCTGCCTCATTGCCCCAGCACCAGTGTCTCTGCCTCATTGCCCCAGCACCAGTGTCTCTGCCTCATTGCCCCCGCCCCAGTATGTGTCCTCCTCATTGCCCCAGCACCAGTGTGTCTCTGCCTCATTGCCCCTGCCCCAGTGTGTGTCCTCCTCATTGCCCCTGCCCCAGTGTGTTTCTGCCTCATTGCCCCAGCGTGTCTCTGCCTCATTGCCCCTGCCCCAGTGTGTGTCCTCCTCATTGCCCCAGCCCCAGTGTGTCTCTGCCTCATTGCCCCTGCCCCAGTGTGTCCTCCTCATTACCCCTGCCCCAGTGTGTCTGCCTCATTGCCCCTGCCCCAGTGTGTCTCTGCCTCATTGCCCCTGCCCCAGTGTGTGTCCTCCTCATTGCCCCTGCCCCAGTGTGTCTGCCTCATTGCCCCTGCCCCAGTGTGTCTCTGCCTCATTGCCCCTGCCCCAGTGTGTGTCCTCCTCATTGCCCCAGCCCCAGTGTGTCTCTGCCTCATTGCCTACTGCCCCAGTGTGTGTCCTCCTCATTACCCCTGCCCCAGTGTGTCTGCCTCATTGCCCCTGCCCCAGTGTGTCTCTGCCTCATTGCCCCTGCCCCAGTGTGTGTCCTCCTCATTGCCCCTGCCCCAGTGTGTCTGCCTCATTGCCCCTGCCCCAGCGTGTCTCTCATTCCCCCCCCCCAGACCTTGTCTCATTAGCTCCCCCCCTCCCCCCACGCGTTGTCAGCTCCCCCTCCCATCTCCCCCCGCAGCCAACACTTACCTGATGATGCTGTGCTTGTCCCTGTGGCCAGCCTCTGACATCACCTGCTGCTCCCCTGGCTGCCCGCTGCTGCTTGTGTCTGTGGCCGGCTGATGATGTCACCTTGCAGGCTGCCTGTGTGCATGGCATGCTGCGCACAGAGTGGGGCCGGGCTGCGCGGAGGGGCTGGAGGCGGAGCTGTCAGCATTGACTGACAGACTCCGCAAAGTCTTATAGGGGGAGCTGCTGCCGGGCATGCGCAGCAGCTCCCCCGTCGGCCATTTTTTTTCTTCAGTAGTAAGCTTCTGCGCATGCGCAGCAGCTGTACTACTGTAAAGCTGCCCAATCGGAGCTGAGCTCCGATCGTGACAGCGGGTGGGCAAGTGGAGGGTGGCCGGCCCTAGTAGGGACCGACCCAGCGGGAAACAGCCCGGCATCCCGGCGGCCCAATCCGCCCCTGGCTGTCACCGATGTAATCCTTTAACAGACAGATGCACGCTTGTCGCTGCTGCTTTGAGGATGCAGGTGCGGCTACAGCCCACACAATTCACAAAGACAGAAAAAAAATATTTTTTTATTTTGTGTGGAGCGTACTTTGGGGGTTACAGCACCCTTTAACGGACGAGCCAGCCGGCCCTTTACTTATGACACAGGCGCACGCTTGGCACTACTTTGTTGATGCACGTGCGGCTACTGCGCACACAATTCACAAACACAGAAAATTTATTTATTTTTTTTGCACTTGGGGGCAGCACCCCTGATGGACAGAGCACCCCCTGGACAACACTACAGCACCCCTTTAGGACTGAGACACTGCACAGGACTTTGGAGTGGACACAGCCCCTATGGACAACTGACTGCACAACACAGTCCAGCCAGCCCCTATGGACTTTGGAGGAGTGGACACAGCCCCTATGGACAACAGCAGCACAGCGCAGCACAGCACAACACAACACTACTCTGCACTACACTACACTACACAGCCCAGCCAGCCCTAACTCCCACCCTCCCTCTTCACTGTCCACAGCCGAGTGAGAAAATGGCGCCGACGCGGGTACCTTATATAGGATCCAAAACCTGCGAGACCCGGAAGGCGGGATGATGACGTTTTGCCTCGATTTCAGATCCGAGTCAGGCGGGAAAAGTCGAGCCTGACTCGGATCGGGGGGACTCGGGGGGGGGTTCGGATTTCAGAAATCCGAACCCGCTCACCCCTAATATATATATTGGTTGCAGAGCGCACAGCAGCAGCTGCGTGTCAGTATTGTAATGCTGCCGTAAGTGACTGAAGCAAACAGACACCTCCTGACAGCATCACAGGTCCGAGTACTGCGTCCGATGGTCGCGATGGTGATCCGATGCTGCCATCGTGACCACCGGTGGTTGCAGCTTCAGGCCATCTGAGAATGCCAAAGGCTACTCACGATGGCTGTCTTACCTGCGTTGCCGAGGCCAGTAAATGTGCGTCTTCCGACCCAGAGCCTGGCCTCGGCACTCCCAAAATGAGGGCAACAACACCCCCCAACCCCCCATTTCCGGGAACGCAAACAGCGCCAAACCCCTCCCCGCCCCCAAACGGCAGCAATCTATCAGACAGGCTACGGCTGTCGGGTGCGATGAGGCAATTTTCAGCGAATTGCATCATTAAAATGCAGCATCGCGGACAAACAGAGCACATTACAATTGAAATATTTAATTGAAGAAATATCATAATGTCTGCGATTAAAGGAAACACATAACAGTGCGACATAAGAGAGAAAATATAGAGCACACTACCTAAAACAAAAAAATAGTCACAGTCACATGGACCTTATAAATCAGACTTTAGAAAGTAAAAAGGCATGAAAAACGTATGGGCGATTTACCATGATTGTCCTAAAATACAACAGAAACTGAAGAGAGGCGACATTTCAAAGGAAGGAAACCTCAATCATTAACTCATCACGTTATTTCACAGGTTCTCAAACTCTTAAAGTGTGTCAGAGAGTAATGAATACACCTGTGCGCCCGCTGGGTGACCTGGAAAACGTGACCTGTGTGGGGTCCTGAGGACCGAGGGGGTCATTCAGACCCGTTCGCGACCAAAGGACGCTCGCAAACGGGTCGATGTTGACCCACTGCGCATGCGCACGACGGAGGGAGCTCCGTCGTGCGCATGCGCGAGACACGGACTGCGACAGCCAAGCTGTCGCTCCGGGTCTCGCACCAAAGGGGGCGTGCTGTCGATGTTGATTGACAGCACGCCTCCTTTGGTGGGCGTGGCGGCCAGACGGAGGCGTTCCCATGGGAACTCCTACCGTCTGAAGCCGGCCCCACTGACATCACTAGTGATCACCAGTGATGTCAGTGGGAGTGATTTTGGCTCTGATAGAGCCAAAATCACTCCAGGGCTTGCGGCAGCGAGACCCTAGCGCAGGGTCTCCATCGCAAGCCCGATGGTCGCGTTGGTCTTGACCATCGCGACCATCATCATGGACGCTTGCATAAGCTGTGGGTGGTAACCCACAGCTATGCGAGCGTCCGTGAGGACGCTCCTAAAACAGGTAGGAGGGCCCTGATTCAGAGCGAGCGATCTGGTCAGAGCGTTCAGCTCTGAATCAGGCCCCGAGTTTGAGAACCACTGCGTTATATTATACAGAAGCAAACAAAACGAGGACACTCACCAGATGTTCCAAAATGGAGAAAGTTTCTTTATTCAACATTATTCAATCCAAGGATTGCAGGCAGCATTTTGTATCAGGGCAGACAAAGTGGCTTTTTTTAGAACGGTGAGAAGCTGTGCCTGGACTTAGCACACCTATTTGATTAATGAATAACCTTTATGTGAAATTTTATTACTTTATTATATACATGTATACTTAAGGTCTGCAGCACTTCTTGTGGTTCTGTTCCCGTGTGAGACGGCCGCAGAAAGTGATTGTTTCCCAATTCTTGCCAGCGCTATAGTTTGGGTATGTTAGTGGTCGGTGGGCTGTGGGAGGCTCCATTGGTGTACAAAGGTTTAATGTATACTAAATAAAAATGTAGTATGAAAAATATAGTAGAGTAAAAATGTTTGAAACAAGAATGCACAGGGACCGATTCAGTTAGCCGTGAGTTAGCCGAAAATGGCTTAATGCAGCTAAAAATAGCTGTAACAGTGATGTCAGTAGGGCCGCCCACAAACAGCAGGCATTCCTTCGGGAACGCCTCCGTTTGTGCAGCCAACCCCCCCTCCCGACCCGCCTACAAAACGGGGCGAGCTGTCGATCAACATCGACAGCCGCCCCGTCTTGTAGCGAGCCCCGGAGCGAGTGATTTCTCACTCGCTCCAGGGGCTCGCGCGTGCGCACTGCCCGGCCATCGACCCGCTTGCGAGCGCTATGCGCTCGCGAGCGGGTCTGAATCAGGCCATTTATCTCTCTGCAAGCGTTGATAAACTTAGTTCTAAATAGTACCCTGCTCAGACGACCCTCTTTGTTTGTACCTAGATACAATGATTACGATGAGGGTGGACCGATACAGCCAACACTATTATGCTTGGTACACACTGACCGATATATTGGCTGCACAGCCGATGGTCAGATATGTCTGCAGACATCGGCAAGTGTGTACGGGGGGGTCTGCTGGATAGATGATGGTGGCTCAGTGTGTATGAACGACCATCATCTACAGATATATCTGTCAGGTGTGCACCCACCTTTACTTACGGGAAGGGGTCATTTATGGAATTATACCAAAATTATAATAATTAGATTGATAAAGTCCTGTGCAGGTTTCCTTCACTTTTGTGGCTTTAGTAGCCTGTCAGGGCGATTTTAATAATCAGAGGAAATAGAACCTTTCGGACTGAGCGTTTAGCTTATTTCTGGATGTGTCAGGTACAAGTGATGTCCCTTCTGGTAGCGATCAGCGCTGGCAGGCAGAGGCCGATTGAGACACATTTTTATTGTATATGACAGGGCCATAACAAAGGGTGTGTGAGTGGTGCAGCTGCGCAGAGACCTGTGGGCGTCACCGCTGCTCACCCACGATCCCTGCATCTGGCTAGCAGGGTGCCTGTAACAGCACCCTGCTGCCAGTCCCGCTTGGAGCGTCCATAGGATGCTTCAGGGGTGCCCACCACTGCCCCTACAGCACCCTCCGGGCATTGCTGTGATTACCGTGGCCCTGCCCCCTCCACGTGACATCATGTGGGGGGGGCGTGGCCTGCAGCGGGCACCAGTAAATGTAGTTACGGTGCTGGTATATAATATTACATCACATCACATGGGGTTTCATGCCTGGTTCCTGTACAGTAACCTTCTCATTGCTGCTGACAGAGGTCGTTTACTATGATGTGAGCCTTTTTCTTGTGAGTCTTAGCATTACCCTCCCCCCCGGCCAGCGTTTGCCCGCGGTCAGCGGAGTTTAAATAAACACTGGGAAAATTTTTGTAAAAGTCTGTAGGGTGCTTGCTGGGCCCATGGGCCCCCTACACTACACCACTGTGTCTCACATCTATCTGTCTGTCTCATATCTATCTATCTCATCCGGGAGCAGGACATTTTTGAATTACAACTCACTCTATTTATATAGAGATTAGTCTGTCAGCAAAACCATCAACACTGATTAATGAACATAATTGTTACTCTATTAATTTGTCATTACAAACCTTAACACTGACATTATTGTTATACCACATCCACAGATGTCCGTATGAAGTGCAAGATAATCTGAAATTACGATAGAATTGGTAAATCATGATATGATAGAACGTACACAGCCAAAACCAATATAAGAAGATACATAACTTACAATGTTACACTTCCCAAGGCCATATATAATAGTAAAATATAGAAGCTCTAATGGTACACTAATATTACACCACACAGACTATAACACACAACTGCAACCAATATAATAAGATACATAACTTACAATGTTACACTTCCCAAGGCCATATATAATAGTAAAATACAGAAACTCTCATGTAACACTAATATTACACCACACAAACTATAACAGCATACAACTGCAACCAATATAATAATAAGATACATAATTTACAATGTTGCACTTCCCAAAGCCATATATAATAGTAAAATACAGAAGCTCTAATGGTACACTAATACTACACCACACAAACTATAGCACACGACTGCAACCAATATAATAAGATACATAACTTACAATATTACACTTTCCAAGGCCATATATAATAGTAAAATACAGAAACTAATTGTACACTAATATTACACCACACAGACTATAACACACAACTGCAACCAATATAATAAGATACATAACTTACAATATTACACTTCCCAAGGCCATATATAATAGTAAAATACAGAAACTCTAATGGTACACTAATATTACACCACACAGACTATAACACACAACTGCAACCAATATAATAAGATACATAACTTACAATGTTACACTTTCCAAGGCCATATATAATAGTAAAATACAGAAGCTCTAATGGTACACTAATACTACACCACACAGACTATAACACACAACTGCAACCAATATAATAATAAGATACATAACTTACAATGTTACACTTCCCAAAGCCATATATAATAGTAATATACAGAAGCTCTAATGGTACACTAATACATCATACAAACTATAACACACAACTGCAACCAATATAATAATAAGATACATAACTTACAATGTTACACTTCCCAAGGCCATATATAATAGTAAAATACAGAAGCTCTAATGGTACACTAATACTACACCACACAGACTATAACATACAACCAATATAATAATAAGATACATAACTTACAATGTTACACTTCCCAAGGCCATATATAATAGTAAAATACAGAAGCTCTAATGGTACACTAATATTACACCATACAAACTATAACACACAACTGCAACCAATATAATAAGATACATAACTTACAATGTTACACTTCCCAAGGCCATATATATTAGTAAAATACAGAAGCTCTAATGGTACACTAATACTACACCACACAAACTATAACACACAACTGCAACCAATATAATAATAAGATACATAAATTACAATGTTGCACTTTCCAAAGCCATATATAATAGTAAAATACAGAAACTCTAATGGTACACTAATATTACAACACACAAACTATAACATACAACTGCAACCAATATAATAAGATACATAACTTACAATGTTACACTTTCCAAGGCCATATATAATAGTGAAATACAGAAACTAATTGTACACTAATATTACACCACACAAACTATAACACACAACTGCAACCAATATAATAATAAGATACATAACTTACAATGTTACACTTCCCAAGGCCATATATAATAGTAAAATACAGAAGCTCTAATGGTACACTAATATTACACCACACAAACTATAACACACAACCAATATAATAATAAGATACATAACTTACAATGTTACACTTCCCAAGGCCATATATAATAGTAATATACAGAAGCTCTAATGGTACACTAATACTACACCACACAAACTATAGCACACGACTGCAACCAATATAATAATAAGATACATAACTTATAATGTTGCACTTCCCAAAGCCATATATAATAGTAAAATACAGAAACTCTAATGGAACACTAATATTACACCACACAAACTATAACACACGACTGCAACCAATATAATAATAAGATACATAACTTACAATGTTACACTTCCCAAGGCCATATATAATAGTAAAATACAGAAACTCTAATGGAACACTAATATTACACCACACAAACTATAACACACAACTGCAACCAATATAATAATAAGATACATAACTTACAATGTTACACTTCCCAAGGCCATATATAATAGTAAAATACAGAAGCTCCAATGGTACACTAATATTACACCACACACACTATAACATACAACTGCAACCAATATAATAAGATACATAACTTACAATGTTACACTTTCCAAGGCCATATATAATAGTAAAATATAGAAACTAATTGTACACTAATATTACACCACACAGACTATAACACACAACTGCAACCAATATAATAAGATACATAACTTACAATATTACACTTTCCAAGGCCATATATAATAGTAAAATACAGAAACTTTAATGGAACACTAATACTACACCACACAAACTATAACACACAACTGCAACCAATATAATAATAAGATACATAATTTACAATGTTACACTTCCCAAGGCCATATATAATAGTAAAATACAGAAGCTCTAATGGTACACTAATATTACACCACACAGACTATAACATACAACTGCAACCAATATAATAAGATACATAACTTACAATGTTACACTTTCCAAGGCCATATATAATAGTAAAATATAGAAACTAATTGTACACTAATATTACACCACACAGACTATAACACACAACTGCAACCAATATAATAAGATACATAACTTACAATATTACACTTTCCAAGGCCATATATAATAGTAAAATACAGAAACTTTAATGGTACACTAATACTACACCACACAAACTATAACACACGACTGCAACCAATATAATAATAAGATACATAACTTACAATGTTACACTTCCCAAGGCCATATATAATAGTAAAATACAGAAGCTCCAATGGTACACTAATACTACACCACACAGACTATAACATACGACTCCAACCAACATAATAATAAGATACATAACTTATAATGTTGCACTTCCCAAAGCCATATATAATAGTAAAATACAGAAACTCTAATGGTACACTAATACTACACCACACAAACTATAACACACGACTGCAACCAATATAATAATAAGATACATAATTTACAATGTTACACTTCCCAAAGCCATATATAATAGTAATATACAGAAACTCTAATGGTACACTAATACTACACCACACAAACTATAACACACGACTGCAACCAATATAATAATAAGATACATAACTTATAATGTTACACTTCCCAAGGCCATATATAATAGTAAAATACAGAAACTTTAATGGTACACTAATACTACACCACACAAACTATAACACACAACCAATATAATAATAAGATACATAAATTACAATGTTGTACTTCCCAAAGCCATATATAATAGTAAAATACAGAAACTCTAATGGTACACTAATATTACACCACACAAACTATAACACACGACTGCAACCAATATAATAATAAGATACATAACTTACAAAGTTACACTTCCCAAGGCCATATATAATAGTAAAATACAGAAGCTCTAATGGTACACTAATACTACACCACACAAACTATAACACACGACTGCAACCAATATAATAATAAGATACATAATTTACAATGTTACACTTCCCAAAGCCATATATAATAGTAAAATACAGAAACTTTAATGGTACACTAATACTACACCACACAAACTATAACACACAACTGCAACCAATATAATAATAAGATACATAACTTACAATGTTACACTTCCCAAAGCCATATATAATAGTAAAATACAGAAGCTCCAATGGTACACTAATATTACACCACACAGACTATAACATACAACTGCAACCAATATAATAAGATACATAACTTACAATGTTACACTTTCCAAGGCCATATATAATAGTAAAATACAGAAACTAATTGTACACTAATATTACACCACACAGACTATAACACACAACTGCAACCAATATAATAAGATACATAACTTACAATGTTACACTTCCCAAAGCCATATATAATAGTAAAGTACAGAAGCTCTAATGGTACACTAATACATCATACAAACTATAACACACAACTGCAACCAATATAATAATAAGATACATAACTTACAATGTTACACTTCCCAAAGCCATATATAATAGTAAAATACAGAAGCTCTAATGGTACACTAATATTACACCACACAGACTATAACATACAACTGCAACCAATATAATAAGATACATAACTTACAATGTTACACTTTCCAAGGCCATATATAATAGTAAAATACAGAAACTAATTGTACACTAATATTACACCACACAGACTATAACACACAACTGCAACCAATATAATAAGATACATAACTTACAATGTTACACTTCCCAAAGCCATATATAATAGTAAAGTACAGAAGCTCTAATGGTACACTAATACATCATACAAACTATAACACACAACTGCAACCAATATAATAATAAGATACATAACTTACAATGTTACACTTCCCAAGGCCATATATAATAGTAAAATACAGAAGCTCTAATGGAACACTAATATTACACCACACAAACTATAACACACAACTGCAACCAATATAATAATAAGATACATAACTTATAATGTTGCACTTCCCAAAGCCATATATAATAGTAAAATACAGAAACTCTAATGGAACACTAATATTACACCACACAAACTATAACACACGACTGCAACCAATATAATAATAAGATACATAACTTACAATGTTACACTTCCCAAGGCCATATATAATAGTAATATACAGAAGCTCTAATGGTACACTAATACTACACCACACAAACTATAACACACGACTGCAACCAATATAATAATAAGATACATAACTTATAATGTTACACTTCCCAAAGCCATATATAATAGTAAAATACAGAAGCTCTAATGGTACACTAATATTACACCACACAAACTATAACACACAACTGCAGCCAATATAATAATAAGATACATAACTTACAATGTTACACTTCCCAAAGCCATATATAATAGTAAAATACAGAAACTCTAATGGAACACTAATATTACACCACACAAACTATAACACACAACTGCAGCCAATATAGTAATAAGATACATAACTTACAATGTTACACTTCCCAAGGCCATATATAATAGTAAAATACAGAAACTCTAATGTAACACTAATACTACACCACACAAACTATAACACACAACTGCAACCAATATAATAACAAGATACATAATTTACAATGTTACACTTCCCAAGGCCATATATAATAGTAAAATACAGAAACTAATTGTACACTAATATTACACCACACAGACTATAACACACAACTGCAACCAATATAATAATAAGATACATAACTTACAATGTTACACTTCCCAAAGCCATATATAATAGTAAAATACAGAAGCTCTAATGGTACACTAATATTACACCATACAGACTATAACACACAACTGCAACCAATATAATAATAAGATACATAACTTACAATGTTACACTTCCCAAGGCCATATATAATAGTAAAATACAGAAACTCTAATGTAACACTAATACTACACCACACAAACTATAACACACAACTGCAACCAATATAATAACAAGATACATAATTTACAATGTTACACTTCCCAAGGCCATATATAATAGTAAAATACAGAAACTAATTGTACACTAATATTACACCACACAGACTATAACACACAACTGCAACCAATATAATAATAAGATACATAACTTACAATGTTACACTTCCCAAAGCCATATATAATAGTAAAATACAGAAGCTCTAATGGTACACTAATATTACACCATACAGACTATAACACACAACTGCAACCAATATAATAATAAGATACATAACTTACAATGTTACACTTCCCAAGGCCATATATAATAGTAATATACAGAAACTCTAATGGTACACTAATACTACACCACACAAACTATAACACACGACTGCAACCAATATAATAATAAGATACATAACTTACAATGTTACACTTCCCAAGGCCATATATAATAGTAATATACAGAAGCTCTAATGGTACACTAATACTACACCACACAAACTATAACACACGACTGCAACCAATATAATAATAAGATACATAACTTATAATGTTGCACTTCCCAAAGCCATATATAATAGTAAAATACAGAAACTCTAATGGAACACTAATATTACACCACACAAACTATAACACACGACTGCAACCAATATAATAATAAGATACATAACTTACAATGTTACACTTCCCAAGGCCATATATAATAGTAATATACAGAAGCTCTAATGGTACACTAATACTACACCACACAAACTATAACACACGACTGCAACCAATATAATAATAAGATACATAACTTATAATGTTACACTTCCCAAAGCCATATATAATAGTAAAATACAGAAGCTCTAATGGTACACTAATATTACACCACACAAACTATAACACACAACTGCAGCCAATATAATAATAAGATACATAACTTACAATGTTACACTTCCCAAAGCCATATATAATAGTAAAATACAGAAACTCTAATGGAACACTAATACTACACCACACAAACTATAACACACGACTGCAACCAATATAATAACAAGATACATAATTTACAATGTTACACTTCCCAAGGCCATATATAATAGTAATATACAGAAACTAATTGTACACTAATATTACACCACACAGACTATAACACACAACTGCAACCAATATAATAACAAGATACATAACTTACAATGTTACACTTCCCAAAGCCATATATAATAGTAAAATACAGAAACTAATTGTACACTAATATTACACCACACAGACTATAACACACAACTGCAACCAATATAATAATAAGATACATAACTTACAATGTTACACTTCCCAAAGCCATATATAATAGTAAAATACAGAAGCTCTAATGGTACACTAATATTACACCACACAAACTATAACACACAACCAATATAATAATAAGATACATAACTTACAAAGTTACACTTCCTAAGGCCATATATAATAGTAAAATACAGAAGCTCTAATGGTACACTAATACTACACCACACAAACTATAACACACAACCAATATAATAATAAGATACATAACTTACAAAGTTACACTTCCTAAGGCCATATATAATAGTAAAATACAGAAGCTCTAATGGTACACTAATACTACACCACACAAACTATAACACACGACTGCAACCAATATAATAATAAGATACATAACTTATAATGTTGCACTTCCCAAGGCCATATATAATAGTAAAATACAGAAACTCTAATGGAACACTAATATTACACCACACAGACTATAACACACAACTGCAACCAATATCATAATAAGATACATAACTTACAATGTTACACTTCCCAAAGCCATATATAATAGTAATATACAGAAACTCTAATGGTACACTAATACTACACCACACAGACTATAACACACAACTGCAACCAATATAATAATAAGATACATAACTTATAATGTTACACTTCCCAAGGCCATATATAATAGTAAAATACAGAAGCTCCAATGGTACACTAATACATCATACAAACTATAACACACAACCAATGTAAAGATAAAAACATAAACTATAATGACACACAGTGTAACAATGAAATACATAGCCTAAACCAATATCACAATAAAATACATTTAAATACATTAGTATCATTAGCCCGAGTATGGACACTCACTGCAAACAGTATGATCCACGTTTGCCGGTCACACACCAGTAATACATCCCTCACACAGCTACATACACTGTCACAGGCCCCTGAGCTGTAGGACAAGGTGCTATACTGGTATAACTGGTCTGACAGTGGCCAGACAGGAATGATGTTACCTGGTAACGAGGTTTTACCACATAAACTGTTATTCACATCTAGTAACAGAGTGCTGCATCATATATCAGTAACCGCGCTACTACGACTTATATTTTGGAGAATTCTTTAATAAAAGTTAGTAATATCTGAGTCCTCACTCACCTTCCAGCAGGCTCTGCTGCTTGTCCCACTTGAGTGTCACTCCCTTTCCATCTCCCCACATTCTGAATTAGCACTTCTATAAGTGTGACGTCTGTTATAGGTTACTGAGAGCATATAGTGTTATATCTGTCCTGGGGCTCATTCACTTATGCACACAAATCCCAGATACAATGTCACACTTGTGCTTGGATTTGTTTGTGGATCCGGACTTGGGCTATGAACTGGACTGGGGTCAGAGTGAGTGAAACTGGCTGACTTGAGATGTGATCTGCGCGTGTGCAGGGATCTCTGGGAATAGCTCTGGACCGGATCACTGGAATGGTACCAGATGCTGTACAGCTGGAATGGAACCAGATTGGCTTGATCACCGGAATGGGACCGGATTGGCTTGAACACCAGAATGGATGGAATCGGGTATTGGACTGGAACCGATGGTGCTGGTTATCAAACTGGAGTCGATGGTATCAGGTATCGGACTGGAGTCAATGGTATCAGGTATCGGACAGAAGCCAATGGTGCAGGATATCGTACTCGAACCGATTGTGCAAGATATCGAACTGGAATCGATGGCGCAGGATATCGGATTGCAGGATCACCAGGATGAAACTGGATTGCAGGATCACCGGGATGGAACCAGATTGCAGAATCACCGGGATGGAACCGTATACTGGAGCCAGCAGTGCAGCTAGATGGTAACCTGCATTTAGAGTCTCTGGAGAATAATAAGAATCTGCAGGAGCTCACTGGGAAGCACACACAGCTAGGCTGTGGACAACATTGTACTGGCAAGTGTTGTGTGCAGGCAGAATCCTTATATACCCCTTGCCAGGGGCATTTCTAGAGAGGAGGGAGCCAGTGTGCAGTCTCCGATATGGGTCCCCTACTCTCCTCCCGGCGGCCGGCAGTGCACTGTGCTGTGCGCGGCCAGCACCAGAGTTATAAACTCTAGGCACTAGAATTTGCCCAGTAGTCTATAGTGTGTGCACAGGTCACCAGGAAAATGGCCATGGCAGCCATTTTCCCTGTACTGCCCATGCGCAAACAACAGGAAAATGGCCGCCGTGGCCATCTTCCAGTCGTTTTACAGTGCTGGACCCCCGCGCCGACGTTGGACTCCAGAGAGGTAAGTAATATTATGGGTGCAGGGTGTGCGGTGCGGGGCCCCCTGGACCCAGGGGCCCGTGTTCCCCGCACACCCTGCACCCATTATAGATACGCCCCTGCCCCTAGCTTGTCAGGGATTGGCTGCAGGCTTCATGTGACTGCACACTGGTATCCTGTTGGAGGATGGGCAGTCACCTGACTCAGACTGTCAGGGCTGCACCCAGCAGCCAGCACTGGAGGGAATGCTGAATGTGGGACCCAGGCAGACTGTAGGACAGTGATTTTTAACCTTTTCAGCTCGAGGCGCACTACACAAGATTTAAAAATTGCCAAGGCACACTATCCGGCTATGCGGTGTGTGTGACCAGTGAAAAAACATACACATTGGCTCCCACATAAAAATATAAACACATATTGGTCTCCTCAGGAATAGAACACACTACATTAGTCTCCACAGGAATAGAACACACTACATTGGTCTCCACAGGAATAGAACACACTACATTGGTCTCCACAGGAATAAAACACACTACATTGGTCTCCACAGGAATAAAACACACTACATTGGCCTCCACAGGAATAGAACACACTACATTGGTCTCCACAGGAATAAAACACACTACATTGGCCTCCACAGGAACAAATCACACTACATTGGCCTCCTCAGGAATAAACACACTACATTGGCCTCCACAGGAATAAAACACACTACATTGGCCTCCACAGGAACAAATCACACTACATTGGCCTCCTCAGGAATAAACACACTACATTGGCTTCCACAGGAATAAAACACACTACATTGGCCTCCACAGGAATAGAACACACTACATTGGCCTCCACAGGAATAGAACACACTACATTGGCATCCTCAGGAATAAAACACACTACATTGGCCTCCTCAGAAATAAAACACACTACATTGGCCTCCACAGGAATAGAACACACTACATTGGCCTCCTCAGGAATAAACACACTACATTGGCCTCCACAGGAATAGAACACACTACATTGGCCTCCACAGGAATAGAACACACTACATTGGCCTCCACAGAAATAAACACACTACATTGGCCTCCACAGGAATAGAACACACTACATTGGCCTCCACAGGAATAAAACACACTACATTGGCCTCCACAGGAATAAAACACACTACATTGGCCTCCTCAGGAATAAAACACACTACGTTGGCCTCCACAGGAATAGAACACACTACATTGGCCACCACATGAATAAAACATACTACATTGGCCTCCACAGGCAGGGCCAGATTAACGGGGGGGGCGACAGGGGCGATCGTCCCTGGGCTCCCACACGTTAAGGGCCCCTACACCCATCAGCGTTAAAGTGGCCGCCTCCTCCGGCCAACCTAACCCCGGCACCACAGGGAGGCTCCATTTACCAGGTGCCCGCTGTGACCAGCGGGCGCCTGGCTTCCTCCCCGCAGCGGCAGCCTGAGTCGGAGGATTGAGCTCACGTGAGTACCAGCCTCCGGCTCACGCAGTGCACTATGGCAGAGACGTCATGACGTCTCTGCCATAGTGCAGAGGAGCAGCCGAGCGGACTGCAGCGGACGCGGGGCTTAGCTTAAGGTAAGTATGAGCTTTATTTTTTTATTTTTTTAGTGCAAGCGGCCTACTCTGGGCATTACTGGCGGGGGGCATTACTACAGGGGGCATTACTACAGGGGGGCATTACTACAGGGGGCATTACTCGAGGAGGGGGGAGGCATTACTACTGGGGGCATTACTGGGGGGGGGAATTACTACTGGGGGCATTACTGGGGGGGATTACTACTGTGGGCATTACCCGGGTGGGAGGCATTACTCGGAGGGGGAGGCATTACTACTGGGGGCATTAATCAGGGGGCATTACTATTGGGGGCTCTACTAGAGAGGGAGGATTAGTATTGGGGGCACTAATAGAGGGGCATTACTACTGGGGGTATTTCTACAGAGGGCTCTACTAAAGGGGGAATGACTACTGGAGGCATTACTATTGGGGGCACAACTACATGGGTATTACTACTGTGGGATTTATACAGGGGGCATTACCACTACGGCATTACTATTGCGCACATGCCCAATTACTACTAGGGGGCATTACTATTTGGGGCACAACTACAGGGGTATTACTACTGGGGGCATTTATACAGAGGGCATTACTACAGGGGGCACTACTAATGGGAGTATTGCATAGGGGGCACTGCATAAGGGGCACTACTACTGGGTGCACTGCATACGGGGCACTACCACTGTGGGCACTGACACTACTGGGGGCTCTGCATAAGGTCCCCATTGTGCATACCCCCAGTTTGTCACATTTAATAGGGGGCCCCACATGTTTGTTGCCCAGGGGCCCCCACAGACCTTAATCCAGCCCTGCTAGCGGGACACCCTCCCGCTGCGGCTCCAGAACACAGTGATCAGTAAGATCACTGTTTAGGAGCAGCAGCAGCAGCTCTGGTAGCCACGGCTGCTGCCATGTACACCGGCGCCCCCGCCCACTCTTTTCTGGCCTCAGCTCAGCCTCCCCATCCCCATGTGTCCCGATCACTGCTGGCCACAGTGATCGGGCAATATATGAAGTTATAATATAATAAATAAATATATATATATATATATATATATATGTGTGTGTATGTATATATATATACATATATATATATATATATATTGTGATAGGATCATTGGTAAAGTGGTCTGTGGCAGGTACATTTGTCCCAGATTCCTGTCTTATGTGTTTTAAACCCCCAGGAGAAAGTCTGCAGTGTAGCAGGCTTGAGTTTCGGCTTTTTGAAAAGTCGGTTTGGGACCTGGGGGTTGTGGGTGAGAGGAGAGGGAGGGCTCCACCCACGGCCACTCCAGGTTTTGGTTCTCGCAGCCTGGTAACAGGCTTGTGAGAGTGGCCAATATAAGCCTAGTGTGTTTAGGGCTGAGGGTCTCACCTGGGAGAGCAGGCAGGGAGTTTGCTGAGAGACACTTGGATACCTAACTGTAAGTGTTGTGCTGTGCCCTTGTTGCTGGTGAGGGCATTAGGACCTGCCAGGTTCTGGTAGTGAGGGAACTACCTGTGAAGTTAGTGCCCCGACAGGGCTAGGATTTATGTTTATGTTTTCTTTATGTTTGTTTCTGACATTGTACAATAAAGACTGGCGCCGACCAGTTTGTACTTGCATCCAGTCTGGCGTACTGTTTCCCAGCTGCTGTGTGTGAAAGGAAGGAGTCCTCTACCCAAGAGTGGGACCCCCTAACCTAACTGTGTCACAATATGGTGGAGAATGCGGGCAACCACACACACTGAAGTTGCAGCAAGAGGAAAACTTTCCGTTTAAAAATTAAAGGGACAGACACCCAGTTTGTGAGTGTGGAAATAACACTGTGTCCTTGGAGTCCCATAGAGGAGGCGTCAGCCAATGCTCAGAGAGGCAAGGTTCAGCTTCCAACCTACACCCCAGGACAAAATGGAGGAAATTATTAAGGCCTTGCTCCAAGCTACAGCAGCTCAGCAGGAATCTACCAGAGCTCAGCAGGAGACGAACAAACTTCAGCAGGAATCTACCTGGGCACAGCAGGAATCCACCAGGGTGCAACTGTTGGCCTTGGAGACAGCCCAGAGGCAACAACAGGTCGCCATCGAGGAAACCTGCCAGGCCATAAAAGAGGTGCTACAGCACCTGGTCGCCCGGCCCAGAGATGTTGCTACTGGTCCTCCCACCCCCACTCACTCCGTACGAGCCAGTCACTTCCTTCAAAAGATGACTTCGGCCGAAAGGGAGAGTTGGCCCAAGGAGCAGTGGGCAAGTCTGGTGGCACCTTTTTTGTCTGGGGAGTCACAAAAAGCATATTTCGACTTATGCCTGGCTGATGCCAAGGACTATAAAAAACTAAAACAGGAGATCCTAACTCGCTTGGGAGTCACCACCTTTGTTCGTGCCCAACGGGTCCACCGCTGGGAGTTCCATAGGGACAAGCCTCCACGTTCACAGATGCATGACCTCATCCATCTGTCCTCAAAATGGCTACAGCCCGAGACGCTGACGGGATCACAGATCGTGGAAAGGGTCGTGATGGACCGGTACCTGCGATCATTACCTGTGACTGCGCAAGTTGGTGAGCCATGCAGACACTAAGTCCGCGGACCAGTTGGTTGAGCTAGTGGAGAGGTACGTGGCGGCTGAGGAGCTGATGAGTATGCCCCACCGAGCCCCGATGGCGCACCGGCGAACTCCCACAGACACTGGTAAGACTGTTCCAGGGGAGAAGGGTGCTGGGCGGTGGAATGTACCTAAGACTGAGGGTGTAGAACCTGGAGACGGGCCTGCCAGGCCAGGAAGGTTCTTGCCCCGTAAACGACTAGACATTAATATGACTCAGTGTTTCCGATGTGGTGGCTTCGGCCATATTGCCGCTAATTGTTCACGTACAACTGAACCTATGCAATGTGATACTGCTCATGTCTACCGCAGGGGGTCTTTCTTTGCACAGACAGCCTGTACGACTGACCGGCAGGCTGAGACTGATAAGCACATGTGTGTACTCACTGTAGATGGCAACCGAGTAGAGGCACTGTTAGACTCTGGTAGCTTGGTGACACTTATAAAAGCTGAGCTGGTGAACCCCTTGAGGCATACAGGGAAAACTGTTGGTGTGACCTGCATACATGGGGATACTCGATATTATGTTACGGCCGAGGTGAACATCGAGACACCATGTGGCTCTGCTATAGTTTCTGTGGGTTTGGTGCATGGTCTGGTGTACGATGCAATATTGGGGAGAGACTTTGCTCACTTCTGGAAGTTGTGGGAAAGCCGTTTTGTTCCAGAGGTGAACAACCCCGATCCATTTGAGAAGGTAGTTGATGTAGTGGAGGAGGGAGTTTCTTCTGAGTCAGAGTTATTCCCTTTTTCTACTATGGTTGGCGAATTAGAGAATGCGGAACGTGATGGTGGCCCGCCAACTGATGTGCCTCCCATTGAGGTGGG
The DNA here is from genome assembly GCA_031769625.1 of Taudactylus pleione. NCBI lineage: Eukaryota > Metazoa > Chordata > Amphibia > Anura > Myobatrachidae > Taudactylus > Taudactylus pleione. The sequence goes on along the minus strand of JAUIMM010000200.1, from coordinate 1,116,942 downwards.
AAGTGTTGTTGGGCCAGGTGATCGTCTGCCTGATTTAGAGGTCAGAAGAGAGGTCTTTGCCGTGGAGCAGTTGAATGACCCTACTTTGGTAAAAGCCAGGGAGAATGTAAAAGTAGTTGATGGTAAACCCGTAGACCCTGATAGTCCTTTGTCCTATCCCCACATGGCAATGTGTCAGGATTTGTTATATCAGGTGACTAAGAAGGGGGAAGATATTGTGGAACAACTAATAGTTCCCAAAGCCTACAGAAGAACAGTGTTGGATCTGGCCCATGGTCATATAACGGCAGGCCATCTAGGGGTAGAGAAAACCACTGAGCGAATAATGCAGAGGTTTTTCTGGCCCGGGCTTCATAAAGAGGTGTCTGACTTTTGCGCATCCTGCCCTGAGTGTCAGTATCATGCTCCCAGGCCACATTTTAAGGGTCCACTAGTTCCATTGCCTCTTATAGAGGTGCCGTTTGAAAGAATAGCGATGGATTTGGTTGGATCCTTAATGAAGTCTGCCAGGGGACACCAGTATATTCTGGTCATAATGGATTACGCTACCAGGTATCCGGAAGCGATCCTGTTGCGCAGTACGTCAACCAAGACCATTGCCAGAGAGCTAGTTCATGTCTTTAGCAGGCTGGGTATACCCAAGGAGATACTAACTGACCAGGGTACACGGTTTATGTCAAAAGTCATGAAAGAGTTATGTCGCCTGTTCAAAATTGAACAGTTAAGAACTTCGGTTTATCACCCCCAAACCGATGGGCTGGTCGAGAGGTTTAACAAGACGTTAAAACACATGCTTAGGAAAGTGGTCGACAAGGATGGTAGGGATTGGGATTACTTATTGCCGTATTTATTGTTGGCCATAAGAGAAGTTCCCCAGTCCTCCACCGGGTTTTCACCCTTCGACTTTTTGTATGGGAGACACCCAAGGGGGTTACTAGACATTGCCAAAGAGACATGGGAGGGGCAGTCTAGTCCTTACAAAACCGTGATTGAGTATGTTTCTCAAATGCAGGAGAGAATTGCTGCGGTAGTGCCGATAGTGAGAGAGCACCTGGAACAGGCTCAACAGGCACAGCAGAGGGTATACAATCGCAATGCTCGGTTACGCAGCTTTGCTCCTGGGGACAGAGTGTTAGTATTGGCTCCCACTGTGGAAAATAAACTTTTTGGCTAAATGGCAAGGGCCCTTTGAAATCTTAGAAAGAGTGGGGCAGGTCAATTACAAAGTTTACCAGCCGGGGAAAAGAAAGCCAGAACAGATATACCATATAAATCTGTTAAAGCCCTGGAAAGATAGAACGGCACTGTCGGCCGTCCGAGCCCCTCCAGTAAATCCAGGGCCCTTAGTTCCCGAAGTGACAGTGGCAAAAACCCTGTCGGCAATTCAACAACAAGAGGTCAAGGAGTTTCTGATCAGAAATAGGGTGCTGTTCTCTGACGTACCTGGGAAAACCTCGGTCATTAAACATGACATCATCACTGACCCAGGGGTTAAAGTTAATCTAAAGCCCTATAGGTTGCCAGAAGCACAAAGAGAATCGGTGTCAAAAGAAATTAAAAATATGCTAGAGTTAGGGGTTATTGAAGAATCACATAGTGAATGGACAAGTCCCATTGTGTTGATTCCAAAGCCCGACAGGAGTGTGCGTTTCTGCAATGACTTCCTAAAGTTGAACAGTGTTTCAAAATTCGATGTCTACCCGATGCCAAGAGTGCATGAATTGATTGAGAGACTAGGGACGGCAAGGTATTTAACCACTCTTGACCTAACCAAAGGGTATTGGCAAGTACCGTTAACCGAGAGCACCAAACAAAAGACAGCTTTTTCAGCGCCAGAGGGCTTGTTCCAGTACAAGATGTTGCCCTTCGGGCTACATGGGGCACCTGCTACCTTCCAAAGAATGATGGACAGGATTCTAAGGCCCCATAGACGGTATGCGGCTGCTTATCTGGATGACGTGGTCATTCATAGTCCTGATTGGCAGTCTCACTTACCCAGGGTACAAGCAGTGTTGGACTCCATCTATAAGGCAGGTTTGACAGCCAACCCAAAAAAGTGTTGTCTAGGCATGGAGGAAGTAAAATATCTGGGATACACCATTGGCAGAGGCCTGATAAAGTCTCAGCTCAATAAAGTTGATGCCATACAAAACTTGCCACGGCCTCTGAATAAGAAGCAGGTGAGAGCCTTCTTGGGAATTACGGGGTACTACAGGAGGTTTATACCCAACTTTGCCACCATGGCAGTCCAGCTGACTGACCTGACCAAAGGCAAACAAAAAGTCATGGTAGAATGGAGTCCTGAGGCAGAGAAAGCTTTTCAGGAGTTGAAAGTAGCGTTGTGTTCCCAACCAGTCCTGATGACTCCTAATTTTGAAAGGGAATTCATAGTACAAACCGATGCATCAGAAGTAGGTATAGGAGCGGTCCTGTCCCAGAACAAGGAGGGTGAGGAACACCCTATTTTCTATCTTAGCAGAAAGTTGAATGTACATGAGAGAAACTATGCCACAGTGGAGAAGGAGGCGTTGGCCATAAAATGGGCGTTAGAGGCTCTCAGGTACTACTTGGTTGGAAGAAAGTTCAAATTGATCACTGACCATGCCCCTTTGAAGTGGATGTCCGAAAATAAGGACAGTAATGCGAGAATTACGAGATGGTTCGTGGCGTTACAAACTTTTACATTTTCAGTGGAGCACAGGCCAGGAAGCCAGCTGGCCAATGCTGACGCGTTGTCACGCGTTCATTGTTTGGGGGCTTCAGTTGTTCCGCCCCATAGGTCGAAACAAAGGGGGGGGATATGTGATAGGATCATTGGTAAAGTGGTCTGTGGCAGGTACATTTGTCCCAGATTCCTGTCTTATGTGCACCAGGCATCTATTATAGAAAAACCAATGCTGTTTGGAATTCTCATTTGCTAGGTAATCATATATTTGCACCAGGCATCTATTATAGAAAAACCAATGCTGTTTGGAATTCTCATTTGCTAGGTATACTGTCTTTAATATCTGTAAAATCCAGAGTAACTTTAAATGTAAATATCTAGTCAGATCTTATCTCCTAGCTTCATGGGATGCTGTTTTGGCCTTGCTTGTTTGTATTAGAATTTTATGACTTGTTTCTGGTGTGGGTGAGGGTATTGAGGGTGGGTGTCATCAGTGACTACACATGTTATGCTTAACTATATAATCAGTAGGTTACAAGGCTTTAGGCTTGTACAAGGCTTCTAGGTTTATTTCAAAGTGGGTTTTTTTCTAAGTGGGACTACATGTACAGCATAACTTAAAGAGTTAGTCAGGAGTTAAGCAGGAGGAAGACAGGAGGACAACATTTTAAAAGAACTCTCTATAACTTTGAAAAAGCAAAGGATCTTCTGAGCTTCTGGAAACCCTGCTACTTCCATTATAACCTGGACACACCTTTTGCCAACACCCTGCTTCATCACTGTATGCAACTACCTGCTTACTGAACATTTAATACTTGTATGTTTGCGTTTCTTCTCTACATTGTTTAAATCATTCCAATACCACTGTCAATTTATCTTTATACCACTGTAGTACCTACCATTGTTTCACACGTATACCTTTTTTCTTTATATATATATATGTATATATATATATATTCATGCTTTAGACTAATTCTCAAGTCTTGCTACTTTAGCAGCTCTAAACTCTTTTTTTGGTTATAATATACTATTGTAGTTGTGCCTTTACATCTTCCTGCACTGTTCTTCCTTTTATCTGACTTTGACCTTTGACCTGTACTGCTCCCTCATCTCACACTCATTACTACTACTGACTCCCCCCCCCGACTGCCTCATCTACACGATGTCTCTTTTCTTCTACTCCTCCCTCACTCAGCTGCTACATTATTTTCTCCTCTACCACCAGTTTTCACCTCTTTTCTCCATCCATAGTCCCCTCTACATTCTCCCCCTCCTCTGTCTCTCTTCATCACATATTAGTCTCTCAACTGCATCTCCCACAACTCCAGTATTATTCACTACTCTTCCACCATGGTCCTGCTGCACCACCACTAAACCCTGCACCCTCTCTTTTCTCCAAGATACTTATCCTTCTCCCCCCCCACACCACACTAAACCTCCACCTTACCCATCACCTGCTGTCACCCTTCCTCATTCAGAAGCCAGCAACATAACCCCACACTCCTTATCCCCCTTCTCTAGATCAATATCACCTCCACACTACATCAACCCTAATAATCTCATTCTCCTCTCGCCTCTTAACTCTATCCCTCTCTCCTGTTCCTTCTGGAAAGCCAGTTTTGTCTATAATAAACTGGTCCCTGTTTATGAGCACTTCATCTGTAATGCCTTGATTCTCCTTGCCATCACCAAACCCTGGGTTTACCCCTCTGACACCACTGCTCCTGCAAAATTCCTCCATCACTTGGCTTCCTGGCTTTTAATCTTCAACTGGGCCCTCAAGACCCATTTCTTCCTCAATGCTTTCCAGCGCTCATCCTAACCCACTACTCTATGCTCCTTCCTCACTATCTAGCCCATCTGTGTAACCCCTGTTTGTCTGACCCTCCCCTCAGAATGTAAGCTCTCACGAGCAGGGCCCTCTTTCCTCACGTGCTTCTTCTTGCCTTACTTTTACTTTCATTTACAATGGTGCCTAAAACTGCTTACTGACACCCTGCTGCTTATTTAGGTGTTATGCAGCATTGTTTATAAATCATGTGCTTGTCCTGCATTGTCTGTACTGTTAATAACTGTTGTCTTGTGTGCTCATTTGTTTTTGTACTTTGTAAGGCGCTGCGGAACCCTTGTGGCGCCATATAAATAAAGGATAATAATAATAATAATAATAATAATAATAATGTGTTTAAAACCCCCAGGAGAAAGTCTGCAGTGTAGCAGGCTTGAGTTTCGGCTTCTTGAAAAGTTGGTTTGGGACCTGGGGGTTGTGGGTGAGAGGAGAGGGAGGGCTCCACCCACGGCCACTCCAGGTTTTGGTTCTCGCAGCCTGGTAACAGGCTTGTTAGGGTTTCCACCTGAGAGTGGCCAATATAAGCCTAGTGTGTTTAGGGCTGAGGGTCTCACCTGGGAGAGCAGGCAGGGAGTTTGCTCAGAGACACTTGGATACCTAACTGTAAGTGTTGTGCTGTGCCCTTGTTGCTGGTGAGGGCATTAGGACCTGCCAGGTTCTGGTAGTGAGGGAACTACCTGTGAAGTTAGTGCCCCGACAGGGCTAGGATTTATGTTTATGTTTTCTTTATGTTTGTTTCTGACATTGTACAATAAAGACTGGCGCCGACCAGCTTGTACTTGCATCCAGTCTGGCGTACTGTTTCCCAGCTGCTGTGTGTGAAAGGAAGGAGTCCTCTACCCAGGAGAGGGACCCCCTAACCTAACTGTGTCCCAATATATATATATATATATATATATATATATAGTCAGGTGCATAAATATTGGGACACACCACAATGGCTTTGAAATGAAACAAACAATATGTGATTTAACTGCAGACTTTCAGATTTATTTTGAGGGTAATTACATCCAAATCAGGTGAACGGTGTAGGAATTACAACGGTTTCTATATGTGCCCCCCACTTTTTAAGGGGCCAAAAGTAATGGGACTATCAACTCAAAAGCTATTTCATGGACAGGTGTGGGCTATTCCCTCATTATTTCATTATCAATTAAGCAGGTAAAAGGTCTGGAGTTGATTCTAGGTGTGACATTTGCATTTGGAATCAGTTGCTGTCAACTCTCAATATGAGATCCAAAGAGCTGTCACTATCAGTGAAGCAAGCCATCATTAGGCTGAAAAATCAAAACGGACCCATCAGAGAGATAGCAAAAACATTAGGTGTGGCCAAATCAACTGTTTGGAACATTCTTAAAAGAAAGAACGCATCGGAGAGCTCAGCAACACCAATAGACCCGGAAGACCACGGAAAACAACTGTGGTGGATGACAGAAGAATTATTTCCCTGGTGAAGAAAAACCCCTTCACAACAGTTAGCCAAATCAAGAATACTCTCCAGGAGGTAGGTGTATATGTGTCAAAGTCAACAATCAAGATAAGACTTCACAAGAGTGAATATAGAGGGTTCACCACAAGATGCAAACCATTGGTGAGCCACAAAAATAGGAAGACCAGATTAGAGTTTTCCAAACAGCATCTAATAAAACCATTACAGTTCTGGAATAACATCCTATGGACAGATGAGACAAAGATCAACTTGTACCAGAGTGATGGGAAGAGAAGACTATGGAGAAGGAAAGGAACTGCTCATGATCCAAAACATACCACCTCATCAGTGAAGCATGGTGGTGGTAGTGTCATGGCGTGGGCATGTATGGCTGCCAATGGAACTGGTTCCCTTGTATTTATTGATGATGTGACTGCTGACAAAAGCAGCAGAATGAATTCTGAAGTGTTTAGGGCAATATTATATGGTCATATTCAGTCAAATGCTTCAGAACTCATTGGACGGCGCTTCACAGTGCAGATGGACAATGACCCGAAGCATACTGCAAAAGCAACCAAAGAGTTTTTTAAGGCTAAAAAGTGGAATGTTATGCAATTGCCAAGTCAATCCCCTGACCTGAATCCGATTGAGCATGCATTTCACTTGATGAAGACAAAACTGAAGGGAAAATGCCCCAAGAACAAGCAGGAAATGAAGACATTTGCAGTAGAGGTCTGGCAGAGCATCACCAGGGATGAAACCCAGCGTCTGGTGATGTCTATGCGTTCAAGACTTCAGGCTGTAATTGCCTGCAAAGGATTTGCAACAAAGTATTAAAAAGTGAAAGTTAGATTTAGGGTTGTTTAGTTTGTCCCATTACTTTTGGCCCCTTAAAAAGTGGGAGGTACATATAGAAACCGTTGTAATTCCTACACCGTTCACCTGATTTGGATGTAATTACCCTCAAATTAAATCTGAAAGTCTGCAGGTAAAGCACATCTTGTTTGTTTCATTTCACAGCCATTGTGGTGGTGAATAGAGGCCAAAATATGAAAATTCTGTCAATGTCCCAATATTTATGCACCTGACTGTGTATATATATATATATATATATATATATATGTGTACAGATCCTGGAAAGCCGGCACTCCCCAATCCCAGCAGCAATGGCCGCAGGTGCTCCACTCCAATAAGATATAGAAAAGCAGCACAATGAGTGGCACTCTGGCGGACTTGGCAATAATGCAACACCACACACAGGTCCACTGGACCTGTGTGTTGTGTTGCATTATTGCCAAGTCCGCCAGAGTGCCACTCATTGATCTGCTTTTCTATACATAAGTGTATGTATATATACATATACATATATATATATATATATATATATATACACAGTACATATAGACATGTACACATATATGTATATATATATATATATATATATATGTGTGTGTATATATATATATATATATATATATATATATACACACACGTGTGTGCAAGCAGGAGCAGATATATATATATATATATATATATATATATATATATCTTGATCGATGGATATCGCAGAGCCTCTGATTAGGGATGGCAACCGACCATCGATGGTTTGCAAACCATCGATGGTCTGACTGAAAACAAGTGGCTTTGTTATTGCTGGTGGCCATCAATGTTGCACCATCGATGGCAAACCTCAGTTGTTTAGGAAACATCAGCAGTTGTGGTCTACACAGATCTCTTCGACCAATCGCGAAACAATTGATGGTTCTAACGATGGTTGAACCATCGATGGTACAGCCGTCAATGGCCATCATTACAGTATAACGTAAAAATTGCATATTTTTATGGTATACTGTGCTTTTTTAAAAAAAAATTTAAACTAAAATAGTGATGGATAAGTTTAAAATTATGTTCGTGACCTAATTCAATCATAAAAGAAACCGACAATTTTGGAGCGGTTTTTGGAAAAAGAATTCATCAGTTAAGTGGTTAAAGTCTGCTAACCAGTGTGTTTATCATTCAAGAGGGTAGTGTTTTGCTGCCATCTAGTGTCTGATTACTAGCATTACTAGACAGTTCCTGCTTGATAATTACAAGAAGTGTTTTCAATATTCTCTATTTCCTAATATTCCTCCGTCAGGGCCGGCTCTAGGGGTGTCCGACCTGTGCGGTCGCACAGGGGTGCCACCCATAGAGGGCGCACCCCTCCCCAACATCCCGATTTCAGCGGGACAGTACTGTCCCGCTGTTCCACCTGTGGGCCGAAGTGGCCCGCGGGTGGTTATATCGGGAGGCTGAGGACCCCCACCACCGCGGCGGTGCAGGACTCCGGAGACTCTGTATGGATGCTGCTCGTGACATCCATTCAGTGACGGGAGAGGGGCTGGGAAAAACCCAGCTAGTGAGGCTCCTCCCAGCCTGACGTTATTTGGAGGCAGGTACACCACCTAATAACGTCATGTATGGGGCATGGCCTATGGGAATTGGGCTGCGCCCCCATTTTCGCGCGAAGACCCCTGGAGCCGGCCCTGTCCACGTGTAACTTATTACTGTCTTATATATCCTACCTGAAATTTCTACGTGTACACATTTATTTGAATAAGGTTTTCTTAAAAAAACTGGTGGGGAAGTTTATTACTTACCAAATTGTTATATGATCACATCTCTATGTGAATATAATTCTGTGATTGTATTTATGACTTCTACCACCATTTACTGTTGACGTCTAGTGGCATTCGCTCAATATCACAATAGCTGTTGCCCCACTGTATCTATTTCTTGTATTTACTGGTATTTATTTTCTCCAGACAATACAATGTCATTTGAATCTCTTGACGGGGATTATGCCCATAGGAATTATTTCTATGATTATCTAAGAAACATTCATACCCCTGCCCAGGTACAATTTTCTACTTATTATAAACATACAGGTGGTCTCTTCGTTCTTTTATTTATTTGTGTACAATAAGGTATGGATAAGTATATTGACAAAACCATTCCTCCTAAGCAGCACTTCTCATCAAACAAACAAGGGAAAACTAAGGTACCCTCTCTCAAATCTGCTCCATCCTCCCCAGAACGCTCTGACCCGGGCACTTCCGAGTCTCCTAAAGAACTGACTTCTCCTTTAACTGCTAAAGAAATCTCTGACTTTATGATGCCACTAATGGATAAGAGATTTGATGACCTCCAGACCCGTCTAGACGCAGGTCTTGCTCGAATTGACTCTCACGCCCATGGTTGGACTGGCCCACAGGGGTACAGGGGAAATCCCCGGTGGGCCCCACTCCCTCCTCTAGGGGTCATGTTCCAGACAGTGCAGTGAATTGTACCCTGTTGGAGGGTCATTTACCTTGTGGAGCACTGAAATAACATTGGTTCTTGGTTTCTTTTCTATAGAATCGACACCAATATTTGCCTAATGGTTAGCCAAGCAACTGTGGTGGCTGGCCACACCCCTTCTGGTGGATGACCACACCCCTTAAGCATGGGCCCCTACTCTGGATTCCCCTGGTGGGCCCTTTATGCGCCAGTCTGACACTGCTCATGCCTCTCGCATTACAGCATTAGAATCGAGGGTTAGTGACACAGAAGATCGCCTGCACTCTTGTCAAACAGAGGTGACGGCACATGATCACATGACTCGGGTATTGTAGGGATACCCGAGTCAATCTCAGGGTCTCCTTTATCATCTTTTCTCACCACAGATTTGCCCACGGCATTAGGGATCATGGATGTCATAGAACTTCCCCACATTGAGAGAGCCCATAGGATTGGGGTGGAGCGTGAGGGTGCTCGCCAGAAATCTTGCCCTGTGATTGCACGTTATTTAGACTACAGAACTAAGGAACAGATCTTGACTGCATACCTTAGATACCGGGAGTTAATAGTCAGCGGGCACAAGGTCCTGGTCTTCCAGGATTTTTCTGCTATGGTTACTCAAAAACGAAAAGAATTCACTGAAGTGTGCTCCTTCCTCCATGACAAAAATATTAGATTTGCATTACTGTATCCAGCAAAATTGCGGGTTATGGAGAATGGTTTGCAGGGCCGGCTCTTGGGGTGTTCGACCAGTGCAGTCGAACTGGGGCGTCACCCCACAGAGGGCGCACCCCTCCCCAACATCCCGATTTCAGCGGGACAGTACTGTCCCACTGTTCGACCCGTGGGCCGAAGTGGCCCGCGGGTGGTCAAATCGGGAGGTTGGGGACCCCCACTGCACCACTGCCGCAGCTGTGCGGCGGTGCCGGACCCCGGAGTAGCTGAATGGATGCTGCGCACATGCATGCGGCATCCATTCAGTGCCGGGAGAGGGCTGGGGGAAGCCCAGCTAGTGACGGAGTGCTGGGCTTACCCCCAGCCTGATGTTATTTGGAGGCGTGCCATGCGGGCACGCCTCCAAATAACGTCACTTAGGGGGCATGGCCTATGGTAATCAGATCACGCCCCCATTTTCATTCAAAGCCGTGCACGAGTATTGGGCACTATTAACTGAGCAGGCACAGGGTGCTCCGACCCCTGGAGCCGGCCCTCATGGTTCGCAATTGTTTTTCGCAGACCCCGCCATGGCGAAATCACACTACATGATCCATAGATCACCGCCGCGCTCCCCGAATAGATAAAGCATCTTTACATTTTACTTTAATGTTCACAATTTTGGGGGCTGATTCCCCTGGGCTGGGAATAATTTCTGATGTCTGGGTTGTTTCTCATCATGGGTTCATTACCTATTAACTTCTGAGGTACATTTTATTTCTTTTTTTTTTGTAGATCTATGTGCACATCTCTAACCTAGATGGTGCCCACTACCATATTAGTTGAGAAACTACCACGTTCACCAAGTAGATAAAAAGTCCCCAAGATTCATTCTACTATACAATTTCATTCAGACCTGCTCGCAAACGCTGAGTGCTCGCAAGCGGGTTGATGTTTAGGCCCTGCGCACGCACAGCGGCCTCACTGCACGTGCACAAGCAGAGCCGGCCCTAGGCATAGGCATTATAAGCAAATGCCTAGGGGCGACTGGAATGCCCAGGGACATCCGACGGCTCTGCTGTTGCCCCAGGGTGTAGCTCCCCCTGCCTGCAGCTGCCCCCCCCCCCCGGCGCTGCCGCGATCGGAGCTCAGCTCAGTGTTTGGCCAGGACCTAGGTCTGAATGAGCTTCTGTACAGCAGGTCGTTCTGGCGGGGCTGGAGGTGCACGTGCACCGGGTGCGCCGCTGTACCCGGCGTCAATATCCTCCAGCCCGGCGCCGCATGAGGGGCTCCAAGCCGGACGCCCGTTGAGATGCTATTACCAGCGGGCGCCCGGCTCCTTCCCTGCAGCACCGCATTAGCCGGAGGCTGGAAATCTCTCCTGAACTCCAGCTTCCGGCTCTCACCATGTGCACTATGACGTCTCTCCCATAGTTAAGAGGAGCAGCCGGGCGGACAGGACGGCGGTGGATGCAGGAGCGGGGATTAAGGTATGTGTTGGGTTTTTTTTTGTATAAGCGGCACTACAGGGGCAATACTATGGGGGTATATGGGCCCTACTACAGGAGCAATACTATGGGGGTATATGGGCATTACTACAGGGGCATTACTATGGGGGTATATGGGCACTACATGGGCAATACTATAGGGGTTTTACTGTGGGGGTATATGGGCACTACTTCAGGGGCAATACTATGGGGGTATATGGGCACCACTACAGGGGCACAACTATGGGGGTATTACTATGGGGGTATATGGGCACTACAGAGGTATTACTATGGTTGTATATGGGCACTGCTACAGGGGCATTACTATGGGGGTATTACTACTGTATATGGACACTACTACAGGGTCATTACTATGTACGTGTATATATATATATATATATATATATATATAGTGTGTGGGGGTAGGGGGCACCAGCCAAAATTTTGCCTAGGGTACCAAATTGGCTAGGGCCGGCTCTGTGCGCAAGCCCCGGAGCGAGAGAGAAATTCTCTCGCTCCGGGGCTCGCTACCAACGGGGTAGTTGTCGATGTTGATCGACAGGTCGCCCCGTTTAGTAGGCGGGCCGGGGGGTGGTTTCACAAACGGAGGCGTTCCTTAAGGAATGCTTGCCGTTTTGTGGGCGGCCGCACTGACATCAGTAGTGATGTCAGTGGGGAGCTTCCTGCTCGATCAGAGCAGGAAGCTCCCTGGGGCTTGCGGTTGCCGAGACCCAACCTTAGGGTCTCGTCGCAAGCCCCGATGGTCGCGATGGTCTTGACCATCGTGACCATCAATCTGGTCGGTCGCTAAAGCTGTGGGTGGTAACCCACAGCTTAGCTAGCGACCAGGAGGCCGCACTTGAAAACACAAACGGCCGCCCACATTCAGAGCGACCGCACGCATTTTGCGAGTGCCTCTGAATGAGGGCCTTACTCCCCAGGCAGGAAAACGCTCATTTATTCATTTATGACATTTCGATTATTTTTTTGCTTGTGGGTTAATTCCCCGTTAATTTCTTAATTTGTTTTATTTATTTTTCTGTCGTTTTTTGTGAGCACCGCTAGACTTAGATGGTGCCCAATACACTTTTGTTTAAGACGGGAAAATGTAGAAAATGGTGATAAGAGGCATGGTAGATTATATCGTATGACTGTTCAATGTGGCCGTGATTCTATTCATAATTCTCATGCTCGTTTTTTTAGTCAGCTCGCTATTGTGGTGGATAATTTTACTTTCGGACATGGAGCCTGGTGGGAGACAGCCGACCGTCATTGCGCAATTTTTTCTTTCTTTTTTATTGTTAGAGATTTCTCTGCTCCACACGGGGGGAGTGTTGCGGCAGTAAGGGGGCATGGCCCAGCAGATGACACATCATTAGCGCGATCTTGTCAATGTGGCCCCGCCCCCTCTTCACAATACCGAGATTAATGTCATTGTGAAGCAGGAGGTGGGGCCACGATAAAGCGATTCAGCGCTAATCACGTCACCGCGCCCCCCCCCTGCTGCCGGAGTATATACAGACGGATCGCTGGGCCTTTCCGGGGGGGGGGGCACCCGATTTTCAGGAGGCTCCCGTGCCGAATCGAGAGGGTAAGCAAGTATGATGTTTATGCTTAAGACCTTTTCTTAAGGGTGCTGTACAGGGGAATGAATCAGATATTAATATATGGTGCTATGGAATGCTTGAGGGAGGGGGGCCCAAAACTAGTATCTTGCCTAGGGCCCCATGAGATCTGAATCCGGCTCTGATAGGCACTAGGAGGTTTAGGGTTAGGCCGCAAGAGGGAAGGGTTAGACACTAGGGGGGAGTTAGGGTTAGGCCGCAGGAGGGGAGGGTTAGGTACTAGGGGGGGTTAGGTTTAGGCCGCAGGAGGGGAGAGTTAGGGTTAGACACTAGGGGGGAGTTAGGGTTAGGCCGCAGGAGGGGAGGGTTAGACACTAGGGGGGCTAGGGATAGGCCACAGGAGGGGAGGGTTAGACACTAGGGGGGGTTAGGGTTAGGCTGCAGGATGGGTTAGGTACTAGGGGGGGTTAGGTTTAGGCCGCAGGAGGGGAGAGTTATGGTTAGGCACTAGGGGATTTAGGGTTAGGCTGCAGAAGGGGAGGGTTAGGCACTAAGGGGGGTTAGGGTTAGGCTGCAGGAGGGGAGAGTTAGGGTTAGGCACTGGGGGAGGTTACGGTTAGGCTGTAGGAGGGGAGAGTTAGGCACTGGGGGGGTTAGAGTTAGGCTGTAAGAGGGGATAGTTAGGGTTAGGCACTAGGGGGGTTAGGGTTAGGCACTAGGGGAGTTAGGGTTAGGCTGTAAGAGGGGATAGTTAGGGTTAGGCACTAGGGGGGTTAGGCTGCAGGAGCGGAGAGTTAGTTTTGCTTATTGCCCCAGGCATTACTAGTACGGCTCTGTTTATGTACGTCTCTACGGCTTTCCATAGACAGATCTCTATTCTATGCACAGGTCACTTCTCAGAGGTGGATGACAGAGCAGAGGTGGGGAGAGGAGCCTATTCTGTCACCTGCCTTTGTAATGCCCCAAGTGTGCACTGTATCATGTTCTCTTCATTGAGATCGCCGAGATCTACGTGAGTATCCAGCACTCCTCAATTCATGGGCCCCAGAAAACAGGTCTCCTCGCTATATAGGGCGTAATTCAGAGATGTCCAGATGCCCGATGGTTTACGTACATCTACGATAGTTAGAGATCTGCGCATGTGCAGGTCTCTTTCTGGGGGATGGGTCGGCACTGGGATGCATAGACTAAAACGGAGGAGGGAGGGGGGTCGGCTCAGTTCTCTAGGGCTGCCGAGGCCAGTGTCTGCTTCTTCCGATGCAGATGTACTGGTCCTGTAAACGTGAACAGCCCGGCCATCCTGAGCCAACATGCCGACATTCTGAATGTGTTGACATTTCAAGCATGTGGGCCTAATTGTAGGTCGACCTATTGGTTCTGTGCGCTTTTTTTTATTTTACCGTGGCCATCGGATGCCTACATGGAAGGAAACGGGAGGTTGTAACTTGTGTATTGATTTTATTTTAATTTTAAATAAAATATTACAACAGTCTGTGTCCGAGTCTTGTGGTTATTTTAATATATTCTTTACAGGCGGACTACAGGTGTCAGCAGGTCCTTATTGTCAGGGCATACTAGCACTTGTTGTTTCGCAATTGCCGGGGCGGGCTTCCTGGGACTTGTAGTCTGCCTGTAACAAACATTATTATCTATTTTATTACTATTTACCCCGCATCCACCACCCCCACCAGGGATGCGGAGAATAGCCCTGGGCTTCCAAGCGCATGGCTGCTAGTTCCTCAGGAGCGGTGTCTCCACTTTCCGAGGAATTCCAGCCCTGGGCTGACCGGTTTGAGGCTGGTTAATGTTATGGCAGATGGACCTCACATTGTGTGTGTCCCTGCTATGGCAATATCCCCCCCGGCTGGTTCAGCCTGGTGCTATTTATTGGAGAATAGGGGGAACCCAATGCCATTTTTCAGTGCCAGCCCAGGCAGAGGGGCCTGGGGCTGATTACTGATTTGGGGAAGACCCCACATATTAAAAAAAAAAAATACAAAATAAAGACCTTCATGAAATATAAGATCCACAGTCACGGATGGGAAAACACCAAGACAACGGATGGAAATTGGACCAGGATAATTCCTGCTGCAGGGTAAATCCTGGCTGCTTTTACATGTAGAACAAATTCTGGGCAACACTATCCTTACACTGCTCATTACATCGGAGCTGGGGCAGCCCGCTCCGCCAACTCCAAATCAATCCAGACACCTTAAATCAGTGGTAGCCAACCCTGAGCTACCAACAGTGCATGTTTTGCCGGTCTCCTCACAGAATCACAAGTGATATAATTAGCTCCACCTGTGGATCTTTTCAAATGTGTTGGTTAGTACTGAATACACCTGTGCACCGGCTGGGTGGTCTGGAAAACGTGAACTGTTGGTAGCTCACGAGGACAGAGGTTGGCTACCCCTGCCTTAAATTATAGCCCCTTCAGTGGAAGATGTTTTGACAAGGTACTTGGTCCAGGATTTACCCACAGCTGTAAACATAGCCCAAAGTGAGGCAAGGTGACCACTGAGAGAGACTAATATGTACGTCTCACCTGCACACCTTAGAGGCAGCCATTTTGTGGGCTGAGACAAAATGGAAGGTGCCTCATGTCTCAGTGATGCGACAGCTTCTTTGTGAACGAGTTAGTTGCATTCTGATGGATGTCGGTGCGAGACAGAAAATGGCTGACTCCACTGTGAGGTGACTGCTGCAGTTTAAGCTGCATCTGATTTACATAGACGATAGCATTTTGCTTTTTTTTTTTTTTATACATAGCTAAAGCTCCTGGGTGTTATTGAAGCAGTGTTATCCATTAAATGCAGTTTGTCACGTAATAAGCTTCTACATGCTGCAGTCTACTGCTGGAACAATTACCTAAAAATTCACGTGTGACGTGAAACCCAAACATAAGGATTTGCCTGTTCACCAGATAATGCCACACGTGTACAACGCTAATTAGAGGACCTGCCCGATCAAACCACCTCTGGATTAGCGCCCATCTCTGGAAACTTAGTAGGCAATGACAATAAGAGAATGCACCCAATGTCATCGACTGGCAAAATGAAGTGGCGCATACAGTCACGTGGCTGACCAGGGAGTGGACGACTCGATGTTGGTCTAATGGAGCATACACACGGTCAGATTTG
The DNA here is from genome assembly GCA_031769625.1 of Taudactylus pleione. Classification (NCBI taxonomy): domain Eukaryota; kingdom Metazoa; phylum Chordata; class Amphibia; order Anura; family Myobatrachidae; genus Taudactylus; species Taudactylus pleione. Next base: position 1,100,835 of record JAUIMM010000200.1, on the reverse strand, counting down.
TCATGATTTTACCAAAGATTTGAACGATTTTTGACTGCATTAAAATGAATGGAATCGTCCATGTCTGACTGCAAACACATCATATGTTAGATATCGTTATCTGACCATCGGGAACGCGCATCGTTCAGGCATGTCAGATTTTACTTCAGATATGAACGATTTTTTAAATCGTTATCGTTCAGATCTGAAGAACAATCTGACCGTGTGTATGCTCCATTACAGTGTGTGTGAGTCGCCAAACTGGCCACAGATCTGGTGCTTGGGAGACGGTGCACAGCTTGATGTTTGTGGTGGTAGCTTAAGGCAGACATTTAGAAGTGCAGAGCATGTTTCTGTCCTCTGTCCATAATCAGGTCCTCCTCTGACTCTTAGCCAAGATCTGGAAACCAGGTCTGGTCAGGATAGATAATAAATAGAGTCAACACAGATGTTTTGCTACGGTGACCTCCTCCCCGTGGAGAAGACCTTTCCCTGGGAGGCGTGGAGAAGACCTTTCCCTGGGAGGCGTTCTCTTATCACCTCTGACATTATCAGAGCTTGGCAGGTGCTGTTGGGGTGAGGGGGGGGGGGTCAGGTAAATCTCTAACAGATGCCAAAAGAATCAGGAACCACAACAGCAGCAGGTTTCCCTTTGGAAACGACTGACTTCCTCACCCCAGGCCCAGGGAGAGGATAGGGGGGCTCCCAGCACTAGGCTAGAGACAGGTTACAGAGTAACCAGGAAGTGGTAGTACTGGGGGTTTCATCTACTTCTAAATGTGTAGAAATACACAAGGGATCAGGTGCTGCTATCAAAATCTATAATCCAATGAGTGACCCCACGTGATATAAACCATATAATAATACGCCAATGGGAGCAATACATACTACACAAATATAGATATTAATCATGTCAGGTAAAACCACACAGAGGACTAGCTGAAATCACCAAAAGGTTTTATCAAACACATAAAAAAAAAAAACCATATAATTTGCCTATATAAAATAATAACAAAATGAATAGTGGGACCATAAAGACTATGACAAACTGCAAATAACAAGAGATATGGTAAGAACTTACCTTTGTTATCTCTGTTTCTACGAAGTCCATAGGGTCCACAGGGTTGACCTTGGGGTATAGGTTGGGAACCAAATCCGGGCACCACGCAGTTAAAGCTTTTAGCTCCCAGGATGCACTGGGTCCACTCTCCCTATAACCCCACCCCCAAGCCAGAGGCACCTCAGTTTGTAAGTAGCCAAAGGCCGGAGGAGGAGAGAAAAAGAGAGAGAAAACTGGAACACTCAATAACCATACTCACCGAAATGGGAGACGGAAAACCGGTGACCAGCCACACAGCCCATATGAAGCCAGGTGCGTCAGGGCGGGCGCCCTGTGGACCCTATGGACTTCGTAGAAACAGAGATAACAAAGGTAAGTTCTTACCATATCTCTTGTTTTCTACTTCAGGGTCCATAGGGGGTCCACAGGGTTGACCTTGGGGATGTCCCAAAGCAGTTCAACCAAGGGTGGGGACGCTCCTGTGCTGAGAGGAGAATCCGTCACCAAAAAGGAAGCATCCTGAGAGGCAAAGGAAACCAATGCCTAGAACCTTAAAAAGGTGTGGACAGAAGACCACGTGGCCACCTAGTAAGGCAAAACAGCCGAGGCGCCACAGCGAGCCGCACACGAGGGTCACATGGCCCGAGAAAAAACAAGCATCAACAACAGGAAGGCCTACCCATGGGTAGGCCCCTGAGGAAGACCTACGAGGCCATCCAGCCAACATTTGGTTATAGGCCGGCCATCCTTTCCTGTGAAAACCAGAAATCTCAGACCACCAATAAGGAGTCCGATTTCCGTAAGGAACCTGAACGGATCACATAAATCCAAAGAGGCCAGACCACAGTCAATGAGGCCACACCAGCCGAGAGGACTGGGGACAGAATGGCCGTACCATAAGTTCCAGAATAATATGGAACCTGAAAACCACTAAGAAGAAACACAGGGCGAGAGCAACTCCCACCCTGACATGATGCCCTCCAGAAGAGGGAGCCACATGAGAACGCTCCCAATTCAGACACTCTCCTGGTTGATATAAACACCCTGAGAGAAAGAGAGAGCCTAAGCAATAGACCATGTAATGGCTATCACAACCAGCGGTTCCATTGACTGTCCCCGGAGGTAACGAAGAACCACTACTTACTCCTAAGGAGTCCCTAGGGAGGACAAATGGAGGCATAATCAAGAAAACACTCCAAAGGATGAACTGGATACCAGAGTGGAGCAATTCCATATCTTAACCATACTGACAGTGTAGAGATCCGCACTGTCAGGAAGACCAGGCCAAGTGTGAAACCCAAGCCAGCCGGAAGGAATGCCAGAATATCTGGAAATCCTGGACAGCGGAGGATTGTATCGACAGGTACAATACCATAAGATATATGGCTGCCACAGTTTGTGGTTGGTCCCAGCAAAAGCTGATCCATGTGCTCTAATCATTCCAACGATGACAAAGCCAGGGAAGCCGTAAGACCACTGTAAGGACACAGTCAAAGACAAACGACCCAGGTCCAAGGCAAAACCAAGGACCCTGAGACAACAGGTCCGGGCAGTGAAGCATCAGGGATGGAGTATCGATGTAGAGACTCCGAAGATCCAAGTACCCCTGACATCTGGGGCAATCAGGAGCCACCAGCAGGAAAGCATCTCCGTCTCGATTGAAAACACTTCCAAAGACCTCGAGGAAGAAGGGAGACCGGAGAACACAGGTACACAAAGTGGAAGGACCACTTCACCGACAAAGAGTCGCTGAAGGTTGCTTCAGAATCCCCAGAGCTGAACTGTAACACCATAGTGTGATAAAGTCAGAAGGCCATGAGGGTCACCTCAGGGGGGCCCCCCCTGCTCACCAGGAGATGAAACCTCTCTTGGGGAAGAGACTAGTCCCCGGGATGCACGTCGTGACGGCTGAGGACTCCCGCTTCCCAATGGAGAGCTCCTGAAATGAACGCTGCCGAGATGGTCGGGAGGAGACCCTCGGACTATGTCCGAATATGTGACATACCTGTCATTGCCACCCAACGAACAGTGTTGCTAAAAAGGAAGCCACTGTCCTGACCCTGTCGGACTGAACCTTTTCAGGTTCACCGGGAAACAAGAGTTATGCCAGAGTAAGTTAATTGACAGGGTGGAATCGACAGACGTCCAACTGCACTGAAAAGGATTCGATCCAGACACTGTCCATAGCAAAGAAAACCCTGGACGAGATGGCCATAGCCACCCGGACAGGGACCGACTTGCCTCCGGAGAGAGCATCATCGTTTGAACAGTTATCCGACAGAAAAAACTAATTCCATCTGGAGATGAGCCAATTATGGAAAGGCCTGGAATGGAACTGAGCCCATTCCACCATGCATCCCAGAGTGTAAAGACATCTGTCGACTGCGCAGACAACCATGTACTCCTAATGGAAGAGAGGAGATTCCGTCTTACGCCAGAAGAATTCTCAGATTCTGAGAATCCAGCAGGGATCCTAGATGAAGAATACCCAGAGAGGGATGCAGGGAGGACTTTTTCCCCGTTGATTAAACGTCTGCACCCTGAAGAAGCCACAGTCATCCTGACCTGGCCGTAAAGTACCCCGGTGATCCCGCTAAGAGCAGGAGGCCGTCCAGGTACAGGAGCATTGGGATATACTGAACAGAAGAACTGTCAGAAAATCCAAAACGCTGGTAAACCCCTGTGGGGCTGAGGACAGTCCCAACAGGCAGAGCCCGAAAAATTGTAAGTGTTGCTGTGATACAGCAAACCTCAGCCCATGCTGAGGAAAGGTCTCTGTAAGTACCCGTAGGCACGCGTCCTGTATATCCAGTGATACCATAAAGTCCCCAGGTTCCAAACATCGTATGATGGAGCATAGGGATTTCCTCCTGAGCCCAGGTAGCTTTAGGAACTGGTTCAGGGAATTGAGACAGAGAATAGGCCAAAGAGGACCATTCAGCCACCGCACCAGAAAGAAAACAGAACAACCAGTCCCTCACTGAGATAGTGGGGATGGCCTAATTAGCTCCGCTTACCGCAACAACTGCATAGCTTTCTGGATCTGTAAGGCCCTTGTAAAGAGGGCGTACCCTCCTACCCACGTAGCCGCGGCAACTTGACACTAATACCGGGCGAACTGAGAAAATCGGTATCTCCCAGTTGTAGGCCTGTCCCGTCAGGCTGAAGAGATATCCGTAGGTTCAGAAGCAGGATCGGCTGGCAGTCCAGGCCTGCTCGGTACTGGATATGTCGGCCCTTGTAGATGCCGACAGTCTACGAAGAAACAGACCTTTAGGCTGACCCAGAGGACAAAAAAGACTTAACAGACTTAGTCTGAGGCCTTGTAGTGGGCATAGCTGAAAGCGGTAAACTTGTCGTTAGTAATACTGCCAATGTTACTACAATCTTGTCAAGGTCAGGACCAAACAATATCAACCCTAAAGATGGTATCTGCACCTCTGCATTCCCAGAGCGCAGCCATAGGGTATTACGGAGGATACAGTCGCAGCCGGAACTCTGAAAGTTAGGAGACTGGTATCCAATATAGGCATTTCCACCTATGACAACAGCATATATTACGTGAGCGACCAAATACATTTGAACCCCCGACGTGTTGGAGGGGAAAAAACGTTACAAATGCATCAACCCAATATGCAATAGTATTAACCAACCATGCTATAGCCATGGTAGGATGGGTAACAACTCCTGAAAGCAAGTATACTGATTTCTACTTCAGGGTCCATAGGGTATCCACAGGATACCTTGGGGTATAGGTGTGACGTCAGTCGCAGGGCACCAAAGAGTTAAGCTTTCAGCCTCCCAGGATGCACTAGGTCCCCCTCCTATACCCCGCCCCCGGGCCAAGGCACCTCAGTTTAGTTTGGTGCCCGGCCGGAGTCGGGTGCACCTGTTGGAGTGGGGGCTAGAAGAGCCCCTGAAGCTTTTTCTTCATGCAGCTGTGGCTGCACATCTGGATGAACAGCATGGACAGTCAGTCCTGACGTCCATGCTGTCTTCCCTACACCCCGCCGGTACCAGAACGCCGGTACTGATCCGGGGATGCTGGTGGGCGTCTGGGGTCACAGCTAGCGGTGACCCCAGATGCTCCGGACCATGGCCGGATTCAAGGGGGACAGAGGTAAGCAGCGGGGTCCCGCGGTGGGTCCCCGCTGATCACATGGTCCTAAGTCCCCAGGCAGGGGGCTCCCTGGGGACTGGCTGCAGCGTGGAGCCAGGCAACCAACCTGCGCTTCCACTACCCCCTGGGACAGCGGACCGCAGCAGAGCGGTAGCGCTGCGGCGTCCCAGGGGTTAAATGCATGCCAGGGGAGCGCGCCTTCTCTGTCTCACAGCCGGCGCCTCCCCCGCTGCACACAGCCCTCTCTGCACTGTGCTGACTGGTCCTGTGTCAGCGCTCCTCCCCCAGGCCAGCTTCTCTCTGCTCCTCGGCGGCCATCTTCTCTGCAACGCATGGTGAACGCTGCTGGAAGTCTGGAAGGAAGCATCGTGGTCTGGGTCCCCCCGCATACCTCTCCTCCGCTGTGGCTCAGGTCTGTGTATGCAGCGCTGTGTCCTACCAGGCCCTGTGTCTGTGTAGTTGAGTGATCAGCGCTGTTAGTGCAGGAATTGTTATTTCTCTGCATTGTATGTGACTGTGCTAGCGCTGCCTGTAACTTTTCTTCTCTAAACTGTCAGCTTTATTACTGTCCCTGTTCTTTCTGCTAAAGCCCTTGCGGTGCGGTGCTGCAGGGTGGTCTCTCGCCTATTTAATACTTAATTGGTGAGAGAGGTCACATACGTGGTGCCATAATGTCTGAAAGTGATTTTCCCCTCCGGCTACAGTGTACCACGTGCAAAGTACCGTTAGCGGAGGGGGAGGGTAGCGCGGAGGGCCTTTGCCGGCAGTGTTTGTCCATGGCGCGGCCTATTACGGTTACAGCACCGGTACAGGAGCCGCCCTGGGCTTGTTTCGCTCAGGCGTTAACAGCTTTAGTGGGCCAGTTAGCTCCGCAGCCCGCGTTTACTCCGATGGGTTTGTCCCAGCAGTCTGTGGTGTCGTCACCCATGCAGGGGTTCCCACGACAATTGGTGGTACCCCACAGTCTCCCTATTTCCCCGCTCCCGGGTTCTCAGGAGCCAGCGTGGGTTAACTCCCTGACGAGTTCTGTACAGCACTTGTCGGATGTGTTGCAAGGGGAGTCTGTGATGCGGCCTCATAAAAGGCCGGTGGCGTCTCTGTCCGCTCCTTATGAGGATGACGAAGGGACGTCTGATGATGGGGAGATTCTGGATCCTTACGATCAGGAACCTTTCCATACTAAGGACGCTGATGCTAAGTCCAAAGTATATATTCCTGGACTTATTCGGGCGGTCCGCACAGCCTTGGTGATTGAGGACGAAGTTCCCCCAGCGGCTAAATCTAAGTATGCCTTTTTCAAAGATGTGAAGGGCGATGCCACAGTCTTTCCTCTTTCGGGTCAGTTGGTGGACCATTTAGAGGAGGCGTGGAAACAACCTGGCAAAAGATACCAGCCGCAGAGACGCCTGGCGGTGGCTTATCCGTTCGCGGATAATTATTTTGCTAAGTGTGAATCCCCTCCACAGGTGGATTCTCACGTGACCCGTCTTGTCCGTAGTGCCACATTGCCGATGCCATCCATGTCCTCCCTTAAGGATGCTACGGACCGCAAGGTAGAAATCTGCCTGAAGTCCGCTTATTCCCTTGCAGGGGGGGCAGCACGGCCGGCTATGGCCATTTGCTGGGTTGCCAGAGCGATGGAGCGCTGGGCGGATTCATTAGAGGCTTCTTTTGAATCCGACTGTCCGGCCGAACAGGCGGAGTTGATTGGCAATCTCCGTGATTCGGCCACCTACATCAACGAGGCGGCTCTAGACATTAGTACTCTGGTGTCTAGAATTTCTTCAGCAGCGGTAGCTGCTCGTCGCACCTTGTGGCTGCGATCCTGGAAGGCGGACGCAGATCCAAGAAAGGTCTGGAAGCGTTGCCGTTTACCGGAGAAGTTCTCTTCGGTCCGGATCTGGATAAGATTGTGGCCACGCTGGCGGCAGCCAAATCTGCTTGTCTCCCGCCGGCCGCTGCTCCTTCTGGTTCTGGACCATCGTCCTTTCGGTCATCTAGGGCCCAGGGCAGGCCCAAACCACAGTCGTTTCCTCGACAGGCTGGCCCTAAGAAATCGGTCAAGCCCCGGAAACAGGCATGGAGTACCAGACGTCCGGCCCCCAAGCCAGATGACAAGCCTGCGGCCTGACGGTCCGGGTCTCCCCTTGGGGGATCCCAGGGTGGGAGGCCGCCTGCTGCAGTTCTCCCGGTGTTGGTCGTTCACTACGACAGACACTTGGGTTCTGGAGGTGGTCTCTCACGGGTACGCCCTCTCCTTCCGACACAGACCCCCGGCTCGATTCTTCACCACGGGTCTACCATCAGACCGGAACAAGGCTACGGAGCTGCGGAAGGTATTGCACACTATGCTCCAGGCTGGAGTTATAGTGCCTGTTCCATTCTCCCAGAGGGGCCAGGGTTTCTATTCAAATCTATTTTTGGTACAGAAACCCAATGGGTCATATCGTCCGATTCTCAACCTCAAAGCACTCAACAAGTCTTTGCGGGTCCCGAAGTTTCGGATGGAGACCCTACGGTCCATCATTCTGGCGCTGGAACCTGGGGACTACATGGTGTCATTGGACATACAGGACGCTATGGCGGTCATGGCGGCTTCTCTGCGGCTGCAAGGAGTCCGCATGTTGCCGTACTTGGACGACCTGTTATTGGTGGCAGGATCTCCAGAGCTCCTGTTACACCACTTGGACCTGACCATTGCACTGCTGCAACGGCACGGCTGGCTAATCAACTGGCAGAAGTCCACTCTAATCCCGTCTCGGAGGATTCTGCATCTTGGAGCCTTATTGGACTCGGGACAGCAAAGGATCTTCGTGACGGAGGACAAGATCTCTGCTTTACAGTCAAGGGTGCGCAGTTGTCTGCACAGCCGCCGGGTGTCCTTACACTCGGCGATGAGGTTACTGGGCTCCATGGTGTCGGTGTTCGACATGGTGGAATACGCCCAGTTTCACTCCAGACCTCTGCAGCACCTGATCCTGTCCAAGTGGAACGGGCTGCCTCAGTCTCTGAAGTTCCAGACGATTGTGCTCACCCCGGAGGTTCGCCTGTCCCTTGCGTGGTGGTTAAAGACGACCCACCTCAACAAGGGACGTCCGTTCTGGGTTCCAAATTGGGTCCTGTTGACAACGGACGCCAGTCTTCGGGGCTGGGGAGCAGTTTCGGGTCCACACTTGTTCCAGGGCAGGTGGACACCGACAGAAGCGGAGCTTCCAATAAATATCTTGGAACTCCGTGCGGTCTTCAATGCTCTCCTGCAGGCACAGCGGTTTCTCCAGGGTCACCCGGTGCAGGTCCAGTCGGACAATGCTACCACCGTGGCCTACATAAACAGGCAAGGAGGAACTCGCAGTCGGGCGGCTCTCGTAGAGGTCTCTCGGATCCTGGTTTGGGCGGAGCGCAATCTTCCGGCCATATCAGCGGTCTTCATCCCGGGAGTGCTAAATTGGGAGGCGGACTTTCTAAGTCGCCAGGACGTTCGTCCAGGGGAATGGTCCCTGCACCCGGACGTTTTTCAACTAATGGTGGACAGGTGGGGTCTTCCAGAAATCGACCTCATGGCGTCCCGGCACAACAAGTTGCCGGTGTACGGGTCTCGCACAAGAGACGAAGGGGCGTCTCTGGTGGATGCTCTGTCCGTCCGGTGGACGTTCAGGTTCGCATACCTGTTCCCTCCGGTCTCCCTTCTTCCACGGGTAATCCGGAAATTCAAACAGGAAGGAGGGACGCTCCTGTTGATAGCTCCCGCGTGGCCCAGACGGCACTGGTTCTCAGACCTTCAGGGTCTGTCCGTGGACAGTCCTCTGCGGTTGCCGCTACGACCGGACCTTCTGTCTCAGGGTCCTTGTCTTCACCCGGACCTGACTCGGCTGTCTTTGGCGGCGTGGCTGTTGAGACGGCCATGCTGAGGTCCTGGGGGTTTTCCAGCTCTGTGGTGCGTACCATGTTACGAGCTCGGAAACCGTCTTCCGCGAGGATATACCATCGCGTGTGGCATACGTTCTTCCAGTGGTGTCGACCGAGAGGTTATGCACCGCGGGAGTTTCGTCTGTCTCGGATTCTCGCCTTCCTGCAAGCGGGACTAGATCATGGGCTTCGCCTTGCTTCTTTGAAGGTACAGGTTTCGGCCCTATCTGTCTGGTTTCACCGTAGGATTGCTACAATCCCGGATGTGCGCACCTTTATGCAAGGTGTTCTCCGTATTCAGCCGCCCTTTGTTCCACCTGTGGCGCCTTGGGATTTGGCTGTGGTCCTGAGGGCTCTCCAAGGACCGCCGTTTGAACCACTGGGCTCAGTGGATATTAAATGGCTAACAGCTAAGACTGTTTTCCTTCTGGCCGTTGCTTCAGCCAGACGTGTTTCTGAGTTAGGGGCTCTTTCTTGTAGACCCCCTTTCTTGGTTTTTCATGGGAACAGGGCAGTGCTCCGCACTCGGCCCGAGTTTCTTCCCAAAGTTGTTTCCCAGTTTCATGTTAACGAGGAAATAGTTGTTCCGGCCTTTAACTCACCGGGTCTTTCCGTGGGTGAGGCCTCTTTGGATGTTGTGCGGGCCTTAAGGACTTATGTTGACCGCACTTCTTTGTTTAGGAAGTCGGACGCTTTGTTGTCCTCTATGGCTTCTGTAAAAAGGGTTGGCCTGCTTCAAAGCAAACTTTGGCAGCCTGGATCCGTATGGCTATTTCTGAAGCTTATCTTCATGAAGGCCTACCGGTCCCTCCTTCTCTGAAGGCTCATTCCACTAGGTCTGTGGGTCCTTCGTGGGCAGCTCGACGTGGTGCCTCGGCAGTTCAGATCTGCAAGGCTGCTACGTGGTCTTCTGTCCATACCTTCGTGAGGTATTACAGGTTTGACACCTTCGCCTCTCAGGATGCTTCCTTCGGGCGGCGGATTCTCCTTTCTGCACAGGAGCGTCCCCACCCTTAAAGGATACTGCTTTGGGACATCCCCAAGGTATCCTGTGGATACCCTATGGACCCTGAAGTAGAAAATATGAGATATGGTAAGAACTTACCCTTGTTATCTCTATTTCTACGAAGTCCATAGGGTTCCACAGGACTCCCGCCCTGTCGCACCTGTGCTGCAGATGGGCTTTGCTCTGGTCACCGGTTTTCCGTCTCCCTCTGGTGAGAATGTGATTCTTGTATGTGTCCAGATCTTTGTTCTCTCTCTTCCTTCTCCTCCTCCGGCCTATGGCTTGGTAACTAACTGAGGTGCCTTGGCCCGGGGGCGGGGTATAGGATGGGGACCTAGTGCATCCTGGGAGGCTGAAAGCTTAACTCTTTGGTGCCCTGCGACTGACGTCACACCTATACCCCAAGGTATCCTGTGGAACCCTATGGACTTCGTAGAAATAGAGATAACAAGGGTAAGTTCTTACCATATCTCATATTTTCAGGCAGAGTTACCACCTACGGATCCGAAGAATCCGACCACGCAGGAATGGGAGGCGTAGTAACGTCTGTAATCAGACGAGTAACACGCCCATCCCCCCCAGGAGGGGCTCGTGATGACCCTCAGGGAATTTGGGACAGGAGGCCAAACACTGTTGTAACACCTCCTATCTGGCAACAGCCAGAGTCCCGCTATGCGATCCACCCGCTAGTCAGCAACAGGGAACCCGAAGGCACGCAATACTGAGGGTGTATGATACAGGTGCAGGTCAACATTCACTCTAACCAGAATGGACCTGCTACCAGCCCTAAAGCAGGGATAATAATACCTGAAATAGGCTTCCCCCCGTGTAAGAGGGAAAGAGCCCCGAACAGTACCCAGTTCACGGCAGAGCCAACTGGGAAGTAACCACAGGGCGTCAACCACGCCAATTAGCGTTTCGTAGAAAACGACATCCACCCAGGGTGGCTGTTGTGGTAATCCCTGCAAGGGGAATGACAGACTATTGTGGCACCAGGGGGAATTCATATACTGCGAAAAACCCCTGCAGGGAGCGGTAGTCTGTGTCACAGGGGAAGAGTGCAAGAAGCTGCGAGATACCCTGAGATGAAAAGGGCAGTATGGTGAAGTAACCCCAAGTGAGGTACAACAATGGGGCCCGCCCGGCGATCCGCAATTGAGAGGATCCCGAGAAAACAAACCGCCCAAGGGGGTCGTGAAAGAGGCCAGCACCAGATGACGCCACATACAGAACCCTTTATGAGTCAAATCCTCCGCACTAACACCTGCAGCACATGACTTGCAGGATAGTAAAAATGGGTGCAGTATAACGCTCTATCTCCTGGTCAGACATATCTGACCAATCTTGGCGGAAATATTAAGCAGCACTATACTGGTCCTGACTGATGCCAAAAATTAGCTGCAGGGACCCATTTTCAGCGTATGCAACACACAGTTCCATCTAAAATATGGCAACGTGCAGCACGCAACAGTATGTGACAAACCACACAAATATTAACAAGTATATAAATGTGAGGTCTCAGAACCACCCTAAGTACAGCTGTATTAGGGCAGATAAAGAAAAGGGATAGATATACACTGACAGGTGAGAGAATAAAGTACAGTCAGCACTAGCATAAGTCACATACAATGCAGATATATACATATATACATAAACATGTCATATAATATACTGCACTATTACACTGCATTCAACTGCCCAGATTCAGTGTCTGGGAAGGCTACAGCGCTGTGTACACTGACCTGATGGTGAGGTACGCAGGGGGACTGGACTCACTGCCATCTCCAGAGATTTCTGCTGCACCACAGAGATAAAATGGCCGCTGGAGACCTCAGAAGCGTGGCCCGCGGAGGAAGCAGCTCAGCGACGCCAGACTATGGATACTGAAAGGCGCGCTGAGCTGAGGGGAGGAGCCGCTGTAACAGGGAAGGCTGCCTCCCCTGGCCGGCTATTAACCCCCGGGACGCCGGCTCCCTGCACCGATCGTTAAGTCCCTGGTGGTCTAGTGGACACACGGGGTATGGGGGGCCCGCCGCCACTGCCGGCGCCTCCGGTCTGTCCCCTGAGACCGGAGGCACAGGACTGCATTTGAAATGCGCGGATCACCGCAAGCGGTGATCCGCGACCTTACCTGCTCCCCGTGGATCCGGCAGCAGTCCTGGGCGCCCACAGAGTCCGGCTAGTACAGACTCTGGGGTCCCGCTGAGATCCCCAGATCTGTACTGGCGTCTCAGCGCCAGCGGGGTGACGGAGCGGCAGCTTAGACGTCCTATGGACAGTCCGACGCTGCCGCTCTGAAGAGTCCAAAGTCCATGGAAAAAACTTTGTCCCTAAAAAAATAAAATAAGCTTAGGGGCTGCTAATCAGCTCCCCCTGCGCTAACGGTGACCCGACTCCGGCCGGGCACCAACTTAAACTGAGGTGCCTCTGGCTTGGGGGTGGGGTTATAGGGAGAGTGGACCCAGTGCATCCTGGGAGCTAAAAGCTTTAACTGCGTGGTGCCCGGATTTGGTTCCCAACCTATACCCCAAGGTCAACCCTGTGGACCCCCTATGGACCCTGAAGTAGAAAAAGTTGTATTACGAAGTCAGACCAAATATTATAATATGGCCAGTATGTAATTAGGAATAAAAATATCGGATAGTGCCGTACGTGTTGCCCATTGCCAGAATGATACACATTCAGGTGCTGACCAGTGACGGGCGGTGAGGTAAATGGCTGCGGAGGCACTGGCAGGGACGTGCGGGGAGGTAAATGGCTGGGGAGGCACTGGCAGGGACGTGCTGTTAGGTAAATGGCTGGGGAGGCACTGGCAGGGACGTGCGTTAAGGTAAATGGCTGGGGAGGCACTGGCAGGGACGTGCGTTAAGGTAAATGGCTGGGGAGGCACTGGCAGGGACGTGCGGTGAGGTAAATGGCCGGGGAGGCACTGGCAGGGAAATGCGGGGAGGTAAATGGCTGGGGAGGCACTGGCAGGGACGTGCTGTGAGGTAAATGGCTGGGGAGGCACTGGCAGGGACGTGCGTTAAGGTAAATGGCTGGGGAGGCACTGGCAGGGACGTGTGTTAAGGTAAATGGCTGGGGAGGCACTGGCAGGGACGTGCGGGGAGGTAAATGGCTGGGGAGGCACGGGCAGGGACGTGCGGGGAGGTAAATGGCTGGGGAGGCACTGGCAGGGACGTGCGGGGAGGTAAATGGCTGGGGAGACACTGGCAGGGACGTGCGTTAAGGTAAATGTCTGGGGAGGCACTGGCAGGGACGTGCGTTAAGGTAAATGGCCGGGGAGGCACTGGCAGGGAAATGCGCTGAAGTAAATGGCTGGGGAGGCAAAGCAGGGACGTGCGTGGAGGTAAATGGCCGGGGAGGCACTGGCAGGGACGTGCGTGGAGGTAAATGGCTGGGGAGGCACTGGCAGGGACGTGGGGGGAGGTAAATGGCTGGGGAGGCACTGGCAGGGACGTGCGGGGAGGTAAATGGCTGGGGAGGCACTGCCAGGGACGTGCGGGGAGGTAAATGGCTGGGGAGGCACTGGCAGGGACGTGCGGGGAGGTAAATGGCTGGGGAGGTACTGGCAGGGACGTGCAGTGAGATAAATGGCCGGGGAGGCACTGGCAGGGAAATGCGCTGAAGTAAATGGCTCGGGAGGCAAAGCAGGGACGTGCGTGGAGGTAAATGGCCGGGGAGGCACTGGCAGGGACGTGCGTGGAGGTAAATGGCTGGGGAGGCACTGGCAGGGACGTGGGGGGAGGTAAATGGCTGGGGAGGCACTGGCAGGGACGTGCGGGGAGGTAAATGGCTGGGGAGGCACTGGCAGGGACGTGCGGGGAGGTAAATGGCTGGGGAGGCACTGGCAGGGACGTGCGGTGAGGTAAATGGCTGGGGAGGCACTGGCAGGGACGTGCGGTGAGGTAAATGGCTGGGGAGGTACTGGCAGGGACGTGCAGTGAGATAATGGCTGGGGAGGCACTGGCAGGGAAATGCGGGGAGGTAAATGGCTGGGGAGGCACTGGCAGGGACGTGCTGTGAGGTAAATGGCTGGGGAGGCACTGGCAGGGACGTGCGTTAAGGTAAATGGCTGGGGAGGCACTGGCAGGGACGTGCGGTGAGGTAAATGGCTGGGGAGGCACTGGCAGGGAAGTGCGGGGAGGTAAATGGCTAGGGAGGCACTGGCAGGGACATGCGGGGAGGTAAATGGCTGGGGAGGCACTGGCAGGGACGTGCGGGGAGGTAAATGGCTGGGGAGGCACTGGCAGGGACGTGCGTTAAGGTAAATGGCTGGGGAGGCACTGGCAGGGACGTGCGGTGAGGTAAATGGCCGGGGAGGCACTGGCAGGGAAATGCGCTGAAGTAAATGGCTGGGGAGGCAAAGCAGGGACGTGCGTGGAGGTAAATGGCCGGGGAGGCACTGGCAGGGACGTGCGTGGAGGTAAACGGCCGGGGAGGCACTGGCAGGGACGTGCGGGGAGGTAAATGGCTGGGGAGGCACTGGCAGGGACGTGCGGTGAGGTAAATGGCTGGGGAGGCAAATGGCTGGGGAGGCACTGGCAGGGAAATGCGGTGAGGTAAATGGCTGGGGAGGCACTGGCAGAGACGTGCGGGGAGGTAAATGGCTGGGGAGGCACTGGCAGGGACGTGCGGTGAGGTAAATGGCTGGGGAGGCACTTGCAGGGACGTGCGGTGAGGTAAATGGCTGGGGAGGTACTGGCAGGGACGTGCGGGGAGGTAAATGGCTGGGGAGGCAAATGGCTGGGGAGGCACTGGCAGGGAAATGCGGTGAGGTAAATGGCTGGGGAGGCACTGGAAGGGACGTGCGGTGAGGTAAATGGCTGGGGAGGCACTGGCTAGTATCAGAGCCAGATTTACACATACATATATACACCCGAGGGTACATGTGGACATTATACAATGGTGCAGCAGTATACTGTATAGTGCTGGATATGTGGGGGGGGTTTGATCATGGATGTGCGGAAAAGGTAGACAGGGGAGGCAGTGCCTCACCTGCCACACACTATTACTCCAGAGTTTTGGCTATAAGAATAATACATAGAAGATATTAAGAAAGAGTTTAAGAAAATATTATAATCATTTTTATAGTCAAAACTCGGGACTACTTCCCAGCCGGCGTCTTGATTCTGAAGAGTCGAGCTTCCAGGGTCGGGATTTTTATCCCATTCCTCTAAACTCTGGAGTATACCCAAGTATGACCGGAAAGGCGATGGGTACAGCTCTGCCTACGCTTGGGTATGCACAAAATCTTCCCACGCAGTTTTGTTTTGAGTAACTTGCAGCCATGTTGCTACCAACTCTGCACCAGATCACCAAGACACCTATCTGTATTCAGTACAATAGTCCTCCCGTCACTGCTCCCCGTATTCACTCCTGACAGACGCTGCTGCTGTATACAAGTGGTCCAGTATCTCAGCCGTACGGTGACTATTATAAGGCTACGATATCAGTTGTACATTGTTTTCCTGAGCTCTGACATAACCTGATTTCTATCGGGATCATTTTCTTCCTAATTACTCGGGGGACATAATAAATATTTGGAGCCTCTTATTTGCCTAGAATATATTATATATCCGCTAATACCACTTTATTTGCAGTGTTTGTTCGTCCCCTGGTCATACTGATGCTATTTATTCTTTTATGATTATACATCTGCTGATTTTACATATTTTATTTTACTTTACAGCATTAATGAGCACCTATGATAATTTGAGCCAGGTCTCTGTGTAGTTTTACTTTCCACAACTGAATGACATATACATGTAGTTGGCCTTTGCATACTATTTTGAATACGTAAACAAGATCAGTATACAGTATAAACTCCATTACGAAAAGATATAGCGAGTGGTTAATAGTGTACATTCAAACAACCTTATATACAAACCATATACACGGTATATGTGTAAAGACATCCTTATTCTAGCAAGCCTCCAGGACTCAGACTCATTTGGGTATAAAGGTCACTTTATTGAGGTGAAGTAATAAAACGAGGTGGCTTGAGAAGACAAGCTAACCCCCCCCCCCCACCCCCCCGCCCCGGGCCAGAAACCATGGTTAGCTGAGATGAGTGCATAGGCAAGGTGCAGTGCTGTCTCGCCAAGGTCCAAAGACAACTGGCCATCTCCCCAGCAACTCTTTCTGAAGATCTAGCCATTGCTTCTGCACTGTAATTTGAGGTGTTCAAGCGAGTGGTTTCCGGTGTTCTATCAGGTCCCTGGCAACTGTGCAGGGACCTGGCATCAGATAGCACCTAAAATTGTTGGTCTCTGAACCTCTCATAGAGAAATAAAACTCTCTTACGTATTCTCTTGCTTACATGACACCCATGCTCTCCTTAAGCCTGGAGCAACCAGAACACCTTAAGTCCATGACGGGTCATAACCTGCCCAATCCTTAGGAGGAGCCAAAAACACCCGTCTTCCCCGGTGTGTAAAAGACACTACTCCCATGTAGGCGACCCGGGCCACCCCTGACTTTAGGTCATCCATAACACCAAAAGCCCTGGCCATGGCCTTGAAAGTGTCTCTGGTGGTGTATTCCACCCTCACCGTCCTGCCCCCGGCCACTTGCCCTTGAAGCACCTCTTCTACACGAGCTTGAGATGCCCCATACACCTGCCCCAGAAACCAGGGGTCATAATTTTCTTTCAGAAGATATGAAAGGTCTATTTTAGTAAAGGCCACTGGGTCCTGGTTCAGCTTGATGAATCTCAGATGCTGGTCAAAAAACTGTCCTTGGCTAACCCCTTTCCTTCCAAATGTTCGAGTGCGAGGTAACTCTGGTCTCAGACAAGCCCTGCCGACTCTTTGTTCAGGGCGCCTGACCCAGTCATCCCAAAAGGCTGCAGGCCACTTGGGTTCAAGTTCTTCCCACAGCTCCGAAAGCAGCAGCCAGCCGAGGCCGGGGAAAAAGTCGGAGCGGTGAAGTATGGAGCTGCCCTTGGCTTCCACCAGAGCCTCCTTCCCATTGTCATTCCAGGCAGAGACACACCACAAGCTGGGGTCCTTTTGGAGGAGGGAATGTGTAGCTTGGAAATATTCGTAGAAATCTGGGGCCACTTCCAGATCGTCCTCCACTACGATGGCAGACTTATAACCCATGACTCTGAAGATCTGAGCAGAAAACAAACGCAGGTTGTGGGGAGAGAAGAGAGCCACAGTTATAGGTCGTTCGATAATCCTTCACTCTCACACACTCCTATGAAAAGCAACCCTCACTAGTTCTTCTATTGGTGCGGTAATTCTAACAGGTGACAAGATCATGAGATGCTAAAACAGGTCTACTGAGGTGTGAGAATACACACAGAGATAGTAGGCAGCGCCTATTGACACAAGTCAGGGAGTATGCAATATACTTGATTAAAATATTAAATCTAAATAAAAATATATCCTAACGTTTATAATCAACTCCCGGGAGTATAAAAACACATATGCAGATTGTACTGGGTAAACCACATCCAATCAGTTCATAACTTATAAAAACATACATCCAAATAATTAAATGAAAAATTCTCTCATAATCTTCAACTCGTGACTATACACCCAACTCCAATGACGGCAAGAACCGTGTTTTATGACAGACCAGGAGGGCCCAATATGTTAATGTCTCTAGTCACCGATAATAAATAGCAATTGTAGCAATGCTCCAATGAGAGAAAAATAGACGTCCCAATGTAACTAAATGGCTTGCGATGTTTCCACAGTGCGCTGCGCTACACACTGGCAATGTGTGACTGTGCAGTTCGCTAGTCCACTGTACTCGCACTCCTCCCGAAATTCCCACCGCTCCAGCGGCTATGTGATGCCGTTAGCTCCAGCAGCGTGAAGCTGGTCACCGGCACGCAGCGACTCCGTTCCTCTCCGTGAAAGCTCCGTCCATTGCTACAATTGCTATTTATTATCAGTGACTAGAGACATTGTGAACAAATGGGGCCCTCCTGGTCTGCCATAAAACACGGTTCTTGCCGTCATTGGAGTTGGGTGTATACGCACGAGTTGAAGATTATGAGAGAATTTTTCATTTAATTATTTGCATGTATGTTTACATAAGTTATGAATTGATTTGATGTGGTTTACCCAGTACAATCTGCATATGTGTTTTTATACTCCCGGGAGTTGATTATAAACGTTTGTATAGATTTTTATTTAGATTTAATATTTTAATAAAGTATATTGAATACTCCCTGACTTGTGTCAATAGGCGCCGTCTACTTTCTTTGTGTGTATTCTATTATTGTTGGAAGTCTGGCAATACTTCCTGTAGGTGTGCTGCATTTTACACAAGGAGGGGAGATTTACAGCATTTTGGCGCTTGGGTTATTTCTTCTTCTACTGATGTGTGATCGTGTAAATTAACATAGATTTTGATGGCAGGTTAGAACTTCTTGGCCCATCTAGTCAGCCCTTTAAATTGCTCCATCAATGGCAGAATGAAGACTTGAAGCAAAGCGACCAAGGGCCTGATTCAGCACGGATGGCTATTGCGATCGCAGCTCCGTAATAGCACGGAGGTCTGCTGCGAAAATATGCTAATGAATGTAATCGCAAAGCCGTCGCACAGGCAGCATAGACGCCCACTATCGCTATCTCACATCCGTAATACCTTGCAGTCCTGCGTATACATCGGTAACATCGGCCCATCACGCAGAATTACAGCAGGTCAGACCTGCCGCAGAAACTGCAAGTCTTGTTGAACGCAGTGAGTACACAAGCTGCGTATGCCGACTCAGTGGCTAATTTATGCACGCCCAGGAAACAGCGTTCAAATGGACAGAAACGCCTGCGCTTCTAATTGTTAGCGGGACAAGTTGCAATCCCTAACAATTAGCCTCCTATACATGCTTCCTTCTCTCTTACACTGACTTTTACCTGTGTTATTACATCAGTTCCTACAGAGACGTACAATATATTTCTACACAGCCCAATTCCTCCTCACTGAGGGGTCTAGTTACTAAGCAATGTTAGGAGACAGAGGGCCTGATTCAGAGCTGGACGCTCTGACAGAGCGTTCGCTCTGAATCAGGGCCGTTTTTTGGGGTTTTTTTAGAACGGCCTCCTGGCCGCTCGCATAGCTGTGGGTGACCACCCACAGCTATAGCGAGCGGCCAGGAAGATTGTCGCAATGGTCAAGACCATCGCGACCATAAGGCTTGCGACGAGACCCTTGTGGTAGGGTCTCGTTGCCGCAAGCCCCAGAGAGATTTCGGCTCTAACAGAGCTGAAATCTCTCCCACTGACATCACTCGTGAAATCAGTGGGGCCGATCCCCAAACGGAGGCGTTCACATGGGAACGCCTCCGTTTGGGCAGCCACTCCCCCGGCCCGCCCACCAAAGGGGGCGTGCTGTCACTCAACATCGACAGCAAGCCCCCTTTTGTACGAGACCCGGAGCGACGGAGTCGGCTCCGTCGTGCGCAAGGGCACTGGCCCACCATCGACCCGGTTGCGAGCGCAGAGCGCTTGCGACCGGGTCTGAATCAGGCCCAGAGTGAAAAGTGATAAGGTGCCAGCCAATCAGCTCCCAACTGTCATTTTTCAAACACAGCCTGTGAGATGGCAGTTAGGAGCTGATTGGCTGGCACCTTATCACTTTTCACTCTGTCTCCTAACACTGCTTAGTAAATAGACCCCTGACTTACAGTCTTTCACCATCTTACATGTAGGATGGACATCGGAAGCAAGGCATCAAAACCATTTGATGGTATAACCACGGATGGGTACTATGTGCACAGATGCAGCTGGAGAGTAGCGTATGTGCCCATGAGCTGAGCTGTGGACACTACTTCCGGGTGTCTGCAGCTGCCTACAAAACGATCAGCCATCAGATGGGCATCGGAAAGCAGAATCCAACAGCTGGCAACCACCGAATACCAGCAATTCAAAGGAAAAAGTACTTCCATCGGACCGGGAACATCGATGGTTGCTAACCATCGGCTTCTGATGTCCAACTCTACTTACATGGTGCTCTACAAAACCAGCTCTTTTTTCACAAACCTGGAGGGGGTCTCTATGGATTATTAGCTATAGGACTGCATGGACTACACTAAAACCCTGTGGACTTTCAGAAGCTTTTCTCAGAAGCAGGAATACTTCCTGGAAGTCATAATAGGTTTCTCAGGACAACATGTAGCATGCTCCTGCCAGTATTATTAATGGTCACACACTCGTGTAGCTTTACACCTTCCCAAAAGATGCAGAGATGTCAAAATGACGTTAATACACAGGAGAGATATTAGAACTGTAATTACATATTGGCTGCTCAAAATTGTACCCGTCACCTACACATAGCGGGAGCAGCCATTTTGTGAGCATCAACAGTAGTCAGCTTATTGTTTCACAAAAAGCAATGACATCACAAAAAGCGAGCCTCCTGATTGGCTGGCAGTGACGCATAACTGCTGTTCATCTTAGTAATGCAGCATCTAACTGGCCACAGGTCCTGTCCAATCACGTGTTGCGTTAAGGACACACCCTTAGCCCAAGTAAGTTTAGCTGCTTTAAGGAAAGCAATTTGCTCCACTTCCTGCAAACAGGAAGCAGCATTTGTCCGTGATGAGGGGTCGGGATAAAGAGTTGTAATAAAGAAAAAATATGTAGAGGTCTTTCCAAACACACTTACCTGGTTAAGCGCCCATCTGTAGTGCCTGGAAATCTTGTAGTAACCTTGGAACTTTCTGTGTTCAGGAGGGGCTGGAACCTCGGAGAAATCAGGCTGATTAATGTGGGTGAGAGCGGCACCGTAGGAGTCAATGACTCTCGCCGTCTCTGCATGGCCACAGTCCTGGCTCACTATAATAGGGAACTGCTCCGCCGAGGGGCGATACTTCAGCAAGGAGTCCAGGCACTTCCTGACGGAGGGCCGGTCACACGCCACTACCAGCACTGGAATGACTACGGAGACTGGCTCAGGGGCCACTGGGGTTGGAGATGGAAAGGAGACATTGGGAAGTCGCTGGGGGAGCTCAGGTCCACGTGCAACATTCGATGGAGCAGGCCGGCGTTTAAGCAGGCCACTGTAGTGGTGGATTTGTTGGAGAAGCCCCTTTTGTTTCTCCAGCTCGGCCTCAGCCTCTTCGGCCAGTCGTATTACGTGGTCTGTAAGGTCTACGGCATCGGGACCTTTTGGGCGGCTCATGAGGTAGAGGAGGAGAATGGCATTCCACGAGATAAAGAGGGCCGCCCCCCAGGCCGCCACGCTGAGTTTGCGCGGCATTCCCCTGGGGGGTCCCAATCTGCGTCTAGACGAGGGCTTGGCTCTCAGGACAAACCGGCTTGCGAAAGTTCAAATTGGAGGAAGGCTTAGTGTAGGTTTGCCGATTAGTCCAGGTAAAGTGTAGGGTTACTTGGGTCACATCTGGTAAATAACCTGGAACGAAGCTAAAGCCTTGCTAAATTCATGTTAAATGTAAACTTTCTATAGGCGATGAAAATTTTCTCTACAAATCAAAGACGGCCTTCCAGACTTCACACTTCGTCAAAATGGGTCCATGTCTTGGCAAAAAAAAAGATACGACGGTTTAATTATCCCCGGTCTGGAGTCAGATTAATGGATCTTCTTTAGACAGGACAGTCTTGCCATCCACCCACCTGGAGAGAAGGGAATAATATATATCAGTACCACACACAGATATACATACACACAAATATATCTAGCTACACACACACACTAAACAGCTACCTATTGCGTGTGAAATAGGAGATCCTATAACATTGTACCCAGGACTGTTCACAAATTCCTGTAGTGTCCGCTAAATAAACATGAACTGCCCACACACAGGCGGACTTGCTTGTGTGCGAATCAGATTGCCAGTTTTGATTAACGAGGCTGCATTGTGGCATCACAAGTTATCCACGCAGAGAAATTCAGATTAGATTTGACTGCGACTATTTGGTTGATTGGACATCTAATGGGGCACATCCCCTAGGCGATATTAATGAGCGATTGTACGATTTCGATATCGTAATGATGCAAATCGCTCATTAATCGTGCACTATTATGTCGGAAACGAACAGCGACACCTGCCCCCGCTGGTCGTTTCTGACATCAATCATCGCCCGAACATGCCGGTCAATCTGCCGATAACGACAGATTGGCCATGTTTGGGGATGATGGAGGGTGCCTACACTGAATGACTAATCGTTCAGTGTAAGGCACTGCAGGGGATAGGGAACGATGGTATGATTCCGATGCTGCAATCGTACGGTCTTTCCCTAGTCGGCATGTGGATGTGCGGCTTTCGGTGCATAGCTAGAAAGTGTTTCCTCAGATGTCACAACCTTGCATTAAATATCTCTACGTCTGTTAGATAACCTTAGATAACAGAGCCCTTTTACATCAGCTATTTGTCATTTCAGGTACAGTGTTCATATAAAACGTTTGGGTTTACTACTGTAGAATCACCATAAAGCAGTTCTATGCATGTTGGGCAGCATGCTTAGCGTAGTGGTTAGTATTACTGCCTCACAGCACTGAGGCCATGAGTTTAATTCCAGACCACAACATAATAGGTGTGGATGTACAGTTATTGGTTGGTCCTGCGCTCACTAATATACTGGTGTGTGTGGATCTATAGGGAGTAACCGATCCCTACAAGGATTACAATATGGATACAGGAATGGCTAATGTGTGTGTTCCATATGTCACAACATAACAAAACACAATGTATATATGAATCAGGGTATATGTATTTATTGTTACTCTAATAAAAGAAGATGGAGTCACAGTGCTCCTTCAATGAATGCAGTATCTTAGAATGTGAATGGGAAATGCTGCCATGGAACGGAGATGCTGTTCAGTTGGTTCCTAAATGACAGGGGAGGTGGGGTTGGGGATGGGTGATGGGGGGGGGGGGGGTCAAGAATGTCCAGAGATATGCTGATGGCTGTATATTGGTCGTTTAAAGGGATATTGGTGTGGTTATTGTCTCACCATGAGACGAGTCTCTGAAGTCTTAAAGCAGTCTGGATCTTGTGTCTGGTGGGGCGACGTCCCGTATCCCCCAGGTGCACAACTTACCCTCGGTGGCTTTCTTGACTCTCCTCCTGGAGAGTGGTCAGCTACGATCTTCTCCTCTAGGTTGCAGCGCGTGTAGGGACCCCACCTCCCTTCATATATACATTGTGTTTTATTATGTTGTGACATAATAGGTGTGGAGTTTACATGTCCTCCCCAACGTTTGCACGGGTTTCCTATGGGTGCTCCGGTTTCGTCCTACTTTCCAAAAACAGACTGGTACGGATGTGTCCACATACATCTTACCTCCACGCGCTACAAGTCGCGTTAAACGAAAAGATGCTAGGCGCTACAGAGTCACGCCACAGCCTGGCACAACTAGAGGGGCTGTGTAATGCGCAAGGAGACTAGATGTATGTGGACACATCTGTAGGTTAGTTGTCTTCTGACAAAAAAATAAGCCCTAGTGTGTATGTGTGTACATGGGATTGGGAATAAAGATTGTAAGCTCCACTGTGGCAGGGACTGATGAGAATGGCTGAAATGTTCTCTGTAAAGCGCTGCGGAATATGCGTGCGCTATATTATTTTTATTTATTTATTACCAGTTATTTATATAGCGCACACATTTTTTCCGCAGCGCTTTACAGAGAATATTTGGCCATTCACATCAGTCCCTGCCCCAGTGGAGCTTACACTCTATATTCCTTATCACATGCGCACACACATACACACTAGGGGTAATTTTTGTTAGGAGCCAATTAACCTACCAGTATATTTTTGGAGTGTGGGAGGAAACCGGAGCACCCGGAGGAAACCCACGCAAGCACAGGGAGAATATACAAACTCCACACAGTTAGGGCCGTAGTGGGTATCGAACCAACGACCTCAGTGCTGTGAGGCAGTAACGCTAACCATTACACCATCTGTGCTGCCCCCTATATAAATGATAATAAAGATTAAATAGCAGTCCTCACCAACCTGTGTGATGGCATAATACCAGAGCAGACAGAAAGGTCATTGGTGCCCCCCTTTTATAAAGTGAACGCATCACTGAGACACAGAGGAGGCTTAGGGACCATTTTCACCTCCCAAAAAAAAAACAGGCAAAAAGTTTTCTCCACCTGAGACCAGGAGAAAAAAAAAAATATGTAAAATCCCTATTTTTGACTAAATGTGAGGATTTCTTTCAGGACCCTTTGGACATCCCCCCCCCCTAATGATAAATGAAACAATTTTTATTTAATTTTTTTAAAGTTGCGTAATTTGGCGAAAAACGACCGGTCAAATGGTTTTAACGTATTGGTTCTGGTTTTTCGGGGGGCAGTATGGATGCGTCAAGTGTTTTAAACATCACAGGTGGCCGCAGGAGGCACTTTAACGTTTTTTTTAAATTGCGCTTTTATGACACGAAAATATACTTGCACCCATTTTAACGCACCCCCTATTTACGTGGCGAGAGAGGCCGATTTTGGCGCTAATTGGATCCGGCCCATAGGCCTTCCAATTCTACTAGGAGCATCACTTTTACAGTGCCTCATGCCTCAGTAAGGTCATTAGCATTCCTTAAACTGTCCTGAATTGCAGACATTGAAAGTGACAGGTTTCATGGGAAAGTGGGTGGAGCTGAGTGAGTTTTGCACGGAACTGGGCGGGGTTTTGCATCATGCAAGGTGGGGCTTATTTTGTCCTAATTTGAATGTTAGGAGGTACGTACCATTTCCAAGTGATATAATAGGCTGCATTTCTAGGAATGTTAATTCAGCCCACTTTAGCAGAGTGCTATGGACACATAACGGCCCAATAGTCTAGCATTGCCCTGTAACGTGTTACCCTGCACAGCATCTGCTGCCCAGGGATGTGCCCAGGGGTACAGTACCAGAATGTGACCAGGGTTTGGGATAGATGCACTACTCTCCGGAAACGGAGATGAACAAGAGATAATTGGCTCAGATCCTCTGACCCTTTGGCTTGTAAAGCCTAGTCATGTTACTGAGTGATTAGTGTAGTGATGCAAACAGTGACCGGGGAGGGGAGGGGGGGGTCGCTATAAAACAACCTTAACAAGCGCTTGCTGTAATAATGTCATTTAGGGGACACGGTAGAGACATTAACAAATGCTAGGGTAAAGGCAGCTGTGGTAAAGTTCTCTAAGTCTAACATTTGCTTTCGGGGTTTCTGTAGGAATCCGATTGTTACTGAAACTTCTTTGCACCAATTCTGTAAATGTCCCCATTTATATATCCCTAATTCATAGCAGCTCACGTTACTGCCTGGTACAGCCAAACTAGCATTCTGCAGTCACTGGGACACCAGAGGAATGGCCTGACTGCAGTGATTGGCTGTTATGTCTTTGTACTCTAGGGGGGAAATTTACTAAAGTGAGAGTCTTTAGAAGTGGAGATGTTGCCCGTAGCAACCAGATTCTCTTCTAGAAGGTGCTAGTTAAATGTTAAGTAGAATCTGACTGGTTGCTATGAGCAACATCTCCACTTCTAAAAACGCTCACTTTAGTAAGCACAATGTATGAGAAAATAAGAGGGACTTCTAGGCCTGAATGAAAGCTGCATTAAAATCGTCCCGATTGCCTGCTCAGCAATAACCATGGACCTTTGCATGTACTCGGAGAGTCGCACGTACCTAGGCGGCAGCACCACCTCTATCATCCGCCTGTGAAAGGAGCCGTTACCGTTATCAGTGCTCACTTACACCAACCCTATACCTGGTGCAAGAGATTATTCGCCTGACGTGAGACGGATTCCCACAATTCGGCCAACATGCTCAGAACACGCCGTCAGAATTATATGCCTACATGCGAGCGCCCAGTTGCTGCAGTTACACCCAATCAGCCACAGGGGGGGCATGCAGAGGAGATGCCTACCACTCTGGATAACTCCTAGTTGTGTATGCTCAGCTAGGACGCATGCACAGTGCTGAATACCATGCGTGTAACTCTGCCCTTCTGTGTGCACATTGCTTCACCATGTTTTACCACAGAGGAGGCTACAGCTGGGAGCGCTTATGTCAGCTCGGACGTCTATCCAAGTCACTAAGCTGCCAACCAAATGGCCCAAACTGTTAAGTAATGGTGCTACAGCTTGGGACATTGGCGGCTGTTGCTTCATCGTGACACAGAAGCCGAGGGTTCAATTTGCCGCTTACTCCAAAGTCTGACTCTTTTCCTTCAGGGATACTTACAGTGTAGATCGGAGCTTCAGATAAGGGACCCCACAATTAAGGTAAGGTGTAGAGTGCCCCCTGCCTCAGTGAGGTCACCAGGATCTAGTTGTCAGAACGCAGTGCCTCCTGCTATCAGTGTTTGCAAATACGCGCTATAACGCCTATTTTACCCGATATTGGGCACTGGGGACTCACTTTTTTAAAGTTGCTGGGTCCCCGGGGACGCGCTGTGCTGTGGCCAATCCCTGAGCATAGCGCGTCCCCCTGAGAAAGACACAACGCTGTCTGTTAGAGCAGCCAATGAGAGTCAGATAGACTCTCATTGGCTGCTGCTGTAGAAAGCCGTGCTGGGATCAAGTGTCTGATCCCAGCATCGGCACAGCATCCGTGCCCGGCGCTGGGACAGTGTGTTTGTTCCCAGCGCCGGGTAGGCCACCGTGGCGGGTACCTGATCGCTTCAGAGGCAAGCATTCCCAGTGATGCACTGCGCGGGTGACGTCATAACGTGAGGAGCCTGCCCTGCACGCCTACTGGATCTATTAGCTCCAGTCAGAGCGAGGCAGCGGGAGTGGGAGCGCGAGCATGTTAAGGTAAGTTCTGGGATGGGACCAGTCTGGGGGCACTGCATAAGGGGCACTACTTCAGCCTGGGGGCACTGCATAAGGGCAAAGCAAAACTACAGGGGGCAATGTATAGAGGGGAAAACTACAGGGGACACTGTATAGAGGGGAAAACTACAGGGGACACTGTATAGAGGGGAAAACTACAGGGGACACTGTATAGAGGGGAAAACTACAGGGGACACTGTATAAAGGGCACAAATACAGGGGGCACTGCATAATGGGCACTTTTGACTTAGAGCCAGTGGGGGAGCAGCCTGAGACCTGTCGGGCTGGAATGGTAAGGGAGATACCCCTTTTCCCGGCACGAGCATAATTGCGAAGGCCCCCAACTGGCTACTTCTTGATGCCACCCGGCTGGAAAAAATTTCTGGGGCGAACACTGCACTAGGATATAGTAACGCAGGGGTGGGCAATAAGTGCTGTTGAACTACAAATCCCAGCATGCCTTGCAACAGTTTTAGCATGTCCTAATAGCAAAACTGTTGCAGGGCATGCTGGGATGTGTAGTTCTACAACATATGGGGGGGGGCACTTATTGCCCACCCCTAATCTAGCGCCAGAATAGTGTGCATCCCGCTTTAATGAGGTCACCAGGATCTTGCGCTACAATAGTGTGCCTCCTGCTGTAGTGATGTCACTAGGTCTAGCGCCACAACAAAGTGCCTCCTGCTTTAGCGAGGTCACCAGGATCTAGTACCACAATAGTGTGCCTCAAACTTTAGCAAGGTCACTAAGATCTAGAGCAGGGGTTCCCAACCACGGTCCGCAGGGCACACTAACAGCCCAGGTTTTAAGTATAGCCATACTTGAGCACATGTGTCTTAATTAGTACCTCAGTTATTTTGATTTAAACCATCTGTGCTCAAGCCTGGATATCACTAAACCCTGGACCGTTAGTGTGCATCGAGGACAGAGGCTCAGAAACACTGAACTAGTGCCAAAATAGTGTGCCTCCTCCTTTAGTGAGGTCACTAGGATCCAGTGCCATAAGGAAGTGCCTCGTACCTTTGTGAGGTTACTGGGATCTAGTGCCATAAGGAAGTGCCTCGTACCTTTGTGAGGTTACTGGGATCTAGTGCCATAAGGAAGTGCCTCGTACCTTTGTGAGGTTACTGGGATCTAGTGCCATAAGGAAGTGCCTCGTACCTTTGTGAGGTTACTGGGATCTAGTGAAAGTACAAGCTGCAGTCTCACAAGTACCGATTCAGCCTTAAAATGGCCGACTACATTGTACAGTATACAGAACACTTTATTGTGTCTCTCTGCTTCACTTATAGAAAACAAAAAGCCAAATAAAACTAAAACTAATGAAAATACCTAAATCCCTGACAGCACAAACACGTGATGAAGGTTACACTTTAGCACCTGTGACCCCTGTCCTCTCGCTGATCACCAGTCTCCCTTCCTCACATTGTCTATGGGGACCGTCAGTCACCTCTCTTACTTCCTGGCACCGTCTCACCCCAGCCCGTCTCCAGATTAGCATCGGTCTCTTCTAATAGGGGATTAGGGGGTTTAAAATAGCAAACAAACCAGATTAAAGTGCAGCTGCATTGCTGAACACTGAATAGTACACAGAGAAATGCGGACAGAAAACAAATAAAGGACATTTGGAATGAAAACTGACTCATTTCTACACAGGCGAAAGTAAAAGGAAATGAGGAGGATCTCACTAAGGGGAAGAACTGAGAAGGGATCCACAGGTGTCCTGCCCGTTATATACAGCACAGAGTGACGGGAGGGTATAGCCGTACTACATGGGGGTCTGTCGGAGTGTTAGGGATATAATCTGACCTGTAGGTCTCATCCACTGCTCCGCTGGGACCAATTCTCTCACTCTCACAAGTTTCCAGCAAACTTTTGCTCATATCCCTCCCCCCATACAGGAATCTCCCCTTCCCCAGACACCCCCCAGCACCCCGTGTGCTTACACTCTCTCCCAGTCCCTGGTCCTCTCCCCGACTGCCTGGCTTCCTCCTGCTCCCTTCAGGAAGTCAGCTGAAAGTATTTGATTACAGGGAGAGTCAGAGTGAGAGAGACACCCCCCAGGGGGCGGGCTCTCTAATTACCCACTCCAAGAGAGACACGCAGGGCTACACGGAGACAGTCACATGCAAAACAAACAGCCTGTACATATGTGTAGGAGCCACTGCCTGCACATGTGTGTGTAAAGTACAATATGTTGCAGCATGTACAGGTGTGTAGAAGACAATGTCAGTCTGTACTTAT
This sequence comes from Taudactylus pleione, assembly GCA_031769625.1. NCBI lineage: Eukaryota > Metazoa > Chordata > Amphibia > Anura > Myobatrachidae > Taudactylus > Taudactylus pleione. The sequence continues at coordinate 1,071,776 of JAUIMM010000200.1, read as the reverse complement.
GTGTAAAAGGCAAAATACAGCAGAATGTACATTTGTATAAAATATAATGTTGCAGCATGTACAATAGTGTAATATTATAGAATGTAGACGTGTGTAGGAGGCAATGTACTATAACAGCCTGTACATGTATGCAGGGGGCAATGTACTATAATAGCCTGTACATGTATGCAGGGGGCAATGTACTATAATAGCCTGTACATGTATGCAGGGGGCAATGTACTATAATAGCCTGTACATGTGTGTAGAGGGCAATGTACTGTAATAGCCTGTACATGTATGCAGGGGGCAAATTCACAGCCTGTACATGTGTGTGTAGGGGGCAATGTCACAGCCTGTACATGTGTGTCGGAGCAATGTCACAGCCTGTACATGTGTGTAGGGGGCAATGTCACAGCCTGTACATGTATGTAGGGAGCAATGTCACAGCCTGTACATGTGTGTAGAGAGCAATGTCACAGCCTGTACATGTGTGTGTAGGGGGCAATGTCACAGCCTGTACATGTGTGTAGGGAGCAATGTCACAGCCTGTACATGTGTGTAGGGAGCAATGTCACAGCCTGTACATGTGTGTGTAGGGGGCAATGTTGCAGCCTGTACATGTGTGTGTAGGGGGCAATGTTGCAGCCTGTACATGTGTGTGTAGGGGGCAATGTACTATAATAGCCTGCACATGTGTGTAGGGGGCAATGTACTATAATAGCCTGCACATGTGTGTAGAGGGCAATGTACTGTAATAGCCTGTACATGTATGCAGGGGGCAAGTCACAGCCTGTACATGTGTGTAGGGGCAATGTCACAGGCTGTACATGTGTGTAGGGGGCAATGTCGCAGCCTGTACATGTGTGTAGGGGCAAGTCACAGCCTGTACATGTGTGTGTAGGGGGCAATGTCGCAGCCTGTACATGTGTGTAGGGGGCAATGTCGCAGCCTGTACATGTGTGTAGGGGGCAATGTACTATAATAGCCTGTACATGTATGCAGGGGGCAAGTCACAGCCTGTACATGTGTGTAGGGGCAAGTCACAGCCTGTACATGTGTGTGTAGGGGGCAATGTCGCAGCCTGTACATGTGTGTAGGGGGCAATGTCGCAGCCTGTACATGTGTGTAGGGGGCAATGTACTATAATAGCCTGTACATGTATGCAGGGGGCAAGTCTCCGCCTGTACATGTGTGTAGGGGCAATGTCACAGCCTGTACATGTGTGTAGGGAGCAATGTCACAGCCTGTACATGTGTGTGTAGGGGGCAATGTCACAGCCTGTACATGTGTGTGTAGGGGGCAATGTCACAGCCTGTACATGTGTGTGTAGGGGGCAATGTCACAGCCTGTACATGTGTGTAGTGGGCAATGTGTCAAAGTCTGTACATGTCTATAGGAGGCAATGTGTGACAGCCTATTTATATATGTAGAAGGGCATTGTGTTAAAACCTGTACATGTGTCTTACACACATGTACAGGTTTTAACACAATGTGTGTGTGGTAGCGTGAGCACATGTGTGAGAGAGCATGTCACAGTCTGTATTTGCACGTAGGTGACAATGGGGTAAAGATTAGTGTGAGATGGGGATCGCTGCAGATTGATCGCAGTTGTGAACATTTACTAAAGACTGGTTTGAACTTCTAAAATTAATCCACTGTACCCCAATCGTTTTCTCATCCCATGCCAGGGCATGCTGGTACTTATGGTTCTCCAAGTGCCAGCATGCTCTGGCAGCCTTTACATTTGGGCATGACAGGGCTAGCTGTGGTACACTAGTCATTAAGAATATTGAACCCATTAGTAACATATTATTATGAACCCCTCACCCACTGCACCAGGAGCAGGGCACGTACGTGTTTCCAGACGCGGTCCCCCTAGGGAACCCAGCCCCGATGCCTGGCTGTTTGGAATCACGACGGGAGGAGCTCCACGCCATGGATCTCCCTATCTCTGTTCCACCAATGCTGACTGGTAAAGTCTAGGGCAGGTTATACCCCTTTCAGACATACTGAGATTCCCAGGATTTTGGCCTGCCTCGGCCAAAATTCCTGCTTCTCATGTCTGTGTGAAACGCACCTACCCGGGAACACGTTCCCGGGTAGCCGCCCCAGGAATCGACCAGGGTTTTTCCCGGGACTTAAGTCCCGGGAAATTACCCTGCTTCTGTCTGAATGGTGCTACCCGGGAATTTACTACTCCCGGGCAGCACCAAGCAGCTTTGACATGTAGCTGACAGCGCTGAGCGTCCTATAGGACGCTCAGCGCTGCTGCTTTGTTTGAGCTGACAGGGCAGAGCGTCTTATAGGACGCTCAGCGCTACTGCTCACCACCCCCAGCAACGGCTGGCTGTGCCACAGCGGGCCGCCCGCAGTCCCGCTGGGCAACCAGGGAATTAAAATAAATGTTAAAAAAATTATAATTAAAAAAAAAACTGCATTACGATTGGCCGGCTTTTGGCTGGGAGGAGCAGACTGCAGAGAAGAGGCAGGTAAGCAGAAAAACCCTGCTCTTGTCTGAAAGGGGTCTACCTGGGAATTTCCTGGGTAGACACTGTAGTGTGAAAGGGGGGTCTCGACCAAGGGGGGTCTGAGCAGGAAATTTCCCAGGTTGTATGTCTGAAAGGGGTATTAGTGGAAAATTGGGAGGACCTCACATCGGGGGAGGGGGGTACACCATGGCTTTTATTTTTTATATTGTTTGCTTTTTCCTTTTTAAACATATAGGCCTGCACAGGGGTATATTTACTTAAAGGCGGGTTTACAGAAGTGGAGGTGTTGCCCATAGCAACCAATCAGATTATACTTCTTTATCAAGCAGCTTCTAGAAGATAATAGCTAGAATCTGATTGGTTGCTGTGGGCCATGCCCCCATCAGTCCCCGAGCCCTCTGATGTCTTGGTGGCTACAATCTCAGTCAACACATATACAAAATTCTATGGAACATGAAGTGTGTGTATATAGAGATAATAATTATGGCATGCTATATGCAAATACAAGCAGGGGGAGGGGAGGGGGGCGGATGAGCTGTTTAGCAATATTTGGGCAGCCCTAACAAAATGTAAACAGGACATCCTGTTTAACCCTTACTGCTCAGGTAAACTAACAGGACCCTTTATAAACAAAGTGTGTGTACATAACATATAAGGGAGGACTTGGTCACACTCAGTAATACCCCCCTACACCTCATTTGGGAAAGCCTATTTCCAGCCGCACTTTGATCTTCGTAATAAAATTCTCCAATAACAGAAATGTGACAGAAGTAACAAGACGGCGCCAATCTACCCCCGCACTCATGACGCTGAACCGTGCAGCATTTTAGGCAAAAACAGAGAAGCTTCCATTGATGAAGGGGGAGGTATTACAGCGTACGTATCTTGGGCTTTGATTAAATATTTGTATTGTTTCCATAATGCAATTTTCTCCCAGCATCAGCCAATGTAGGCGCACATTGAGGGGGGGGGGGGGGGGGGGGTAATTCCAAACACTGCGCAGTGGGTGTGCACCTTGGAATGCTCTGGGTGGACAATCGGACCGCACTTAAACATGTGAAGGATCACCATGTGCGCACAGGTTTTGCATTTCCTAAATTATCCTGTTGTATTCAGGATAGTAGTTTAGTAAATGGTTCAGTCACTAAGGCAGGCTAAACTACTATGTGGGTTAGGGAATTTAGATTGTAAGCTCCCCTGGAGCAGGGACTGGTGTGAATAACACATTCTCTGGGGTGCTATATACATAAATGATAATAACGGTAGGGTAATTGGCCTATGACATGGATAGAACCTGTGTGTATGTTGTATTAGGGAATATACGGTAGAGCCCGATTCACTACAGATCGCTACTGAGATCGCAGCTGCGATTACGCACAGAGGTCTGCTGCGAAAATATGCTAATGTCTGCAATTGCAAAAGTCGCACAGCCAGCATAGAGACGCCCACTACCGCTATCTCCCACCCGTAATACCTCGCAGTCCTGTGTATACATAGGTAACACCGGACCCTCACGCAGAATTACGGCAGGTCTAACCTTACTCAGAAATTGCTAACTTCGTCGCACGCAGTGAGTACACAAGCTGCGTATATGCCGTCGCAGTGGCTAATTTATGCACGCCCAGGCAACGGCGTTGAAACGGACAGGCACGCCTGCGTTTCTCCGGCCACTCCCCCGTCACCGCCCCCAAACGCTGACCTCCCGTCACTCACTCTGCGACGGCTTTCTTTCTGCGTGAGTGATCGCAGAGCCATCGCAATGCTAACTCACGCGCACTGCGAAGTATGCACCATCGACCGATCTGTGTAAGCTATTGCGATCCATGATGAATCAGCCCCATAGTTTGTAAACTACACTGGGGCAGGGACTGATGTGAAGTGATTAATCTCTGTACTGGGAAATAGGTCCTTGCTATATAAATACCTGCAAACAAGTAAATATGGCAGAAGCGAGAAGACAAGGATTCAACAGACTAATTAAAGGGCCATTAAGCCTAACAAACTTTTCTTAAACCCCTCATACATCAGCCTAGCTGCCATTAGCATGGCCTGTACGGGTTCTACCACATTAGCTGGGGGGGCATTCTTGTCGCACTCCCCCCAGTGGCGGAACAGGTTTCCACACCTGGTATTGCCAGTCTGGCCAGGCACTCACTCAGCATTCACCAGCTAATGTTCTATAAATCACACTAATAGTAGTAAGAATACGCACTACAAGTGCATTCCTCAGTGCTGGGCCTTCTGTTACTGTATTTGTTATAGTGCCGTGAGAGAGCCAAGTTTCAGTCACATGAATACGTGACCATAGCGACTGTTCACAGCCCCAGCAGCTGTCAGACAGAATGCAAGGGTCCCTTCAAAGCCATCTACGTTATTAATTTATAGACACTTGCATTTCTATGGGAATTTTTAAAAAAAAGGGCAGGATTGTGTCACTATCATAGCAACACCTGGATGGATAACTTCCCAAATTGTCTATGTACTAATGTCCAAGGAAAATGTTTTTGTCTTTTTTTTTCTGCAAGAAAGCTTGCTAGTCAGTACAAAATGTATCTCTAATCACCGTCCGCCGCCCAATTAACTTAACTTACAGTGACAAGAAACTTGATGATTACCATATGTCCTTGGTTTGTTTCTTCTGGCTGCTAGTAATGACGTAGCATTCTGCATATCACAGTGCCAGCCGCAATCACATGACACCTGATGTAGTGGAGCAGAGAGGCTTTGCCTGCTATGTGACATCCTCTCCCTCGCCACCACGACATCTCCATGCAGCAGGCTGACTAGCAGCCAGGCAATGTGATTTGTCTGTGCACTGTGACATCCCTCCCCTCCTTCTCCCCCCTCTGCCATCACATGACACCTGATGTAGTGGAGCAGAGAGGTTTTGCCTGCTATGTGACATCCTCTCCCTCGCCACCACATGACATCTCCATGCAGCAGGCTGACTAGCAGCCAGGCAATGTGATTTGTCTGTGCACTGTGACATCCCTCCCCTCCTTCTCCCCCCTCTGCCATCACATGACACCTGATGTAGTGGAGCAGAGAGGTTTTGCCTGCTATGTGACATCCTCTCCCTCGCCACCACATGACATCTCCATGCAGCAGGCTGACTAGCAGCCAGGCAATGTGATTTGTCTGTGCACTGTGACATCCCTCCCCTCCTTCTCCCCCCTCTGCCATCACATGACACCTGATGTAGTGGAGCAGAGAGGTTTTGCCTGCTATGTGACATCCTCTCCCTCGCCACCACATGACATCTCCATGCAGCAGGCTGACTAGCAGCCAGGCAATGTGATTTGTCTGTGCACTGTGACATCCCCCTCCCCTCCTTCTCCCCTCTCTATCTATCACATGACACGCTGAGAGCCGTGACCCTGTATCAGCCATATTTGGGAGGTATTACAACAAGAGATATGGTAAGAACTTACCTTTGTTATCTCTGTTTCTACGAAGTCCATAGGGTCCACAGGGTTGACCTTGGGGTATAGCTGGATCTGGATCCACGGGCACCACGCAGTTAAAGCTTTGCTGCTCCCAGGATGCACTTGGGTCCGTCCTCCTCTATACCCCGCCCCGGCCACAGGCACTTCAGTTGGTAAGCAGCTAAGGCCGGAGGAGGAGACTAAACAGAGAGAAGGAAGACTGGAACACACAAGAAACCATACTCACAGAAATGGGAGACGGAAAACCGGTGACCAGCCACACAGCCCATTTGAAGCCAGGTGCGTCAGGGCGGGCGCCCTGTGGACCCTATGGACTTCGTAGAAACAGAGATAACAAAGGTAAGTTCTTACCATATCTCTTGTTTTCTACTTCAGGGTCCATAGGGGGTCCACAGGGTTGACCTTGGGGATGTCCCAAAGCAGTTCAACTAAGGGCGGGGACGCTCCTGTGCTGAAAGGAGTACCCGGCGCCCAAAGGATGCATCCTGAGAGGCGAAGGTGTCAAACGCATAAAACCTCAAAAACGTCTGAATTGAAGACCAAGTAGCCGCCTTACACAGCTGAACAGCGGAGGCGCCACGTCTAGCAGCCCAAGAGGGACCCACAGAACGAGTGGAATGAGCCTTAACAGAGGCTGGCACAGGTAAACCCTCCTGCGCATAAGCCTCACAAATAACTGAACGAAGCCAACGGGCTAACGTTTGCTTGTTGGCAGGCCAACCCCTCTTGTGAAAACCGAAGAGGACAAACAAAGAATCCGACTTCCTAACCGAAGCAGTCCGGTCCACATAGATTCTAAGTGCCCGGACCACATCCAAGGAAGCCTCACCAGCAGAAAGATCAGGTGACTGAAAAGCTGGCACAACAAGTTCCTGATTAATGTGGAACTTTGAAACCACTTTGGGCAAAAACTCAGGACGCGTGCGGAGCACTGCCCTGTCCTGGTGAAAAATCAGAAAAGGAGGGCGACAGGAAAGCGCCCCCAATTCTGAAACCCTCCTGGCCGAAGCAATTGCCAGAAGAAAAATGGTCTTAAACGTCAGCCACTTGAGCTCCACCGACTCAAGCGGCTCAAAAGGAGGACCCTGCAAGACCCTCAGTACCACCGTCAAGTCCCACGGAGCCACCGGAGGCACGAAGGGAGGCTGGATCCTGAGAACACCTTGGAAAAAGGTGTAAACATCTGGCAGTGTAGCAATCCGTCGCTGAAACCACACGGACAAAGCAGACACATGAACCTTCAGAGAGGCCAGGCGTAAGCCGAGGTCCAAACCCGATTGAAGAAATTCCAAGATTCTGGAAACCCGGAACACCTGCGGATCATAGTTTCTGGATTCACACCACTGAAAATAAGTGCGCCACACCCTGTGGTAAATCCGCGCGGAAGCAGGCTTGCGTGCCCTAAGCATGGTACCAATCACTGAACTGGAGAAACCCCTAGACCTCAAGACGGCTGTCTCAAGAGCCACGCCGTCAAAGACAGCCGACCCAGATCCGGGTAAAGGCAGGGCCCCTGAGACAACAGGTCCCGACGCTGAGGAAGAAGGTACGGAGCGTCGATGGAGAGGCACCTCAGATCGGAGTACCAAGGACGTCTGGGCCACGCCGGAGCCACCAGCACGAGTGTGCCGCCGTCCTGCTTGAATTTCCGCAGAACCCGAGGAAGTAAGGATATCGGAGGAAACAGATACGCCAGGTGAAACGTCCATTTCACCGACAGAGCGTCTACCAGACAGGCGCCTGCGTCTCTTGTCCTTGACCCGTAAACGGGCAACTTGTGATTGTGACGGGAGGCCATCAAGTCCAGCTCCGGCAGCCCCCACCTGTCCACGAGTAGCTGAAACACCTCTGGGTGAAGCGACCATTCCCCGGGATGCACATCGTGACGGCTGAGGAAGTCCGCCTCCCAATTGAGGACTCCGGGAATGAAGACTGCCGAGATCGCTGGAATGTGACACTCCGCCCAAGCAAGAATGCGAGACACCTCCGACATTGCTGCCCGACTGCGAGTTCCCCCTTGGTGGTTGATGTACGCCACCGTGGTGGCGTTGTCGGACTGCACCTGAACCGCCCTTCCGTGAAGAGCGGGGCCGGTCGACTGCAGGGCCCTGTACACAGCCCGCAGTTCCAGGATGTTGATGGGGAGAAGTGCTTCTTCCGCGGACCAACGACCCTGAAGCGATAATGAGCCGGTCACTGCCCCCCAACCCCGAAGACTGGCATCCGTCGTGAGCAGGACCCAGTCCGGGATCCAAAAGGGGCGCCCCTCGACCAGATGCACCATCTGAAGCCACCAAGCCAAAGACTGCCGAACCTCCGCGGACAACACCAGCATCTGAGAGCGGATCCGGTGAGGTAACCCGTTCCATTCCGATAGAATCAGTCCCTGCAGGGGCCGGGAATGGAACTGGGCAAATTCCACCATGTCGAATGTCGACACCATGGACCCCAGAACTCTCATAGCTGAATGGACCGACAGGCGGCAACTGCTCAGGCAACTGTGTATCCGCAGCTGCAGGGAGGAGACCTTCTCTGGAGTCAGGAAAATCCGCTGCTGACGAGAATCCAGCAGGGCTCCCAAATGAACCATCCGCTGTGATGGAATCAGGGAGGACTTCTTCCAGTTTATCAACCACCCGTGTGCTTGAAGACAAGCAATGGTCAGGTGGAGATGTCGAAGAAGCACCTCCGGGGAGCTCGCCAGCAGCAGAAGATCGTCCAGGTACGGCAACAGACGTAGACCCTGACCCCGAAGGTGGGCAGCCATAACCGCCATCACCTTGGTGAACACCCTCGGAGCCGTGGAAAGGCCAAAAGGCAACGCCCGAAATTGGTAGTGATGGTTCAGGATAGCAAACCTCAGATACCGCTGATGTGCCGGTGCTATGGGCACATGGAGATAGGCGTCCTGGATATCGAGGGAGACCATATAATCCCCGGGTTCCATCGCCAGAATGATGGAACGTAACGTTTCCATCCTGAACCTGGGAACTCTGAGGTATCTGTTCAGAGACTTCAAATTCAGGATAGGGCGATGAGAACCATTGGGTTTCTGTACCAGAAACAGAGTAGAATAGTACCCCGTCCCGCGCTGAGACTGCGGAACGGGAACAATGACCCCTGCTTGTAGCAAGGATTCTATAGCTACCTGAATCTGACCAGCTTTGGTCTTGTCCAGAGAAGGACTCGTACAGAAAAACTGGTGGGGCGGCCTGAACCGAAAAGACAGGGCGTACCCCTGAGAGACTACTTCTCGAACCCAGGCATCCGTGGTGGTATTGTGCCAACACTGGGCGAATTGGAGAAGTCGGCCTCCCACTCTGGGGTCCCCCAGAGAGAGGCCCGTCCCATCAGGCAGCAGGCTTATCCTCCTGCTTGGAAGAAGGGCGCCGAGCACTCCATGCCTGCTTCTTGGGCTTGGGTGCGGCCTTGGTCGCCGAATGTCTCGGGAAGGACTGGCCCTTGGCCTTACCCTGAACCCGAAAGGACCGAAAGGCAGAGCTCCTCACTTTAGCCGGCGCAGAGGCCGAAGGGAGAAAAGCCGACTTGGACTTAGCCAAAGTATCCACTATTCTGTCCAAATCCGGACCAAATAGTAAATCACCATTAAAAGGCAAGGCCTCCAGACCCTTTTTTGAATCTGCATCAGCCCTCCAGGACCTCAGCCACAGGGAGCGCCGAGCAGACACCGCTGCAGCCGACACCCTAGAAGTGAGCAGGCTGGCATCCAAAGACGCTTCCCCAATATAGGAAGCTGCATCCCGCATCTGTCCCACTAACGCTCTCTGGATATCCGGAGCCTCATCAGGAAAGGTATCCTCCAAGGCATTGGCCCATGCCTCAATGGCTTTAGCCACCCAGGAGATAGCCATGGACGGGCGAGCCACCGCCCCGGAAAGAGAATAAATGGACTTTAAACAAGTCTCCACCTTCCTGTCCGTGGGATCCTTCAAAGAGGAGATAGACGGCAATGGCAGCGTCGCGCTTTTGATCAAGCGGGTAACGTGGGAATCCACCGCCGGCGGAGTTTCCCATTTCCTGCAATGAGCTTCAGGAAAAGGATAGTTCGCCGCCAACCTCTTCTGTGGATGGAACCTCTTACTAGGTAATTGCCAGGCCGCCGCCATATGATCCGATAATTGATCAGACAGGGGGAACACAGTTGAGGTCACCTTGGCCTTTTTAAAATTAGGAAACTTCGACCTAGGAGCCGGCGCATCATCCTCAACATGTAGGATAGCCCGCACCGCCCTAACTAAGGCTGGAACATTAATGGAGGACTTAGCTTCCACCTCCTGCCCCATGACATCAGAGTCAGAGTCCTCATGGATTTCTCCATCATCTGAGGACACTTCCGAGTCCGACAACTGCGCAGCTAGTGAACTCACAACCGGACGTTTAGACACCCTTGGTGGCACATCACCTTGCAACATGGACTGAAACGCCGAGGATGAAGCCGCCAGACTCTGTACGGAGCTGGATAGAACATCCACCCAAGGCGGAGGAGTCGTCGGAGCAAAACTCTGCAAAGGCACTACAGACTGACGCGTCCCTGGGGAAGACTGCACATACACAGGCAGTCCCGAGTAAGGACCCACAGTCTGGGCCCCGGGGGAAGACCGCAACATTTGTGGAACCCTCGGGGAATGGGGGATGGTGGGCTGCGGTAACGCCCTAGAAGGGACCGCTGATGGGACCGATAACCGGTCCGCAATAGACGCCAGCACCTGTGAAAACATCGCCCAAGGAGGGTCCTGTGATACAGGGGGGTTGGAGGGGCCCGGTACCAGCTGGCACCGCCCGCACAGACCATCCTGAGATAAGTCCTCCCCATCAACTCCAGCAGCACAGCGTCTGCAGGAAAATAGCACAGGAGCCACAGAGCGCTCAGTCTCCTCATCAGACATGATACCGTAAATCACAAGAAACAGGTATCACCAGAGGAATTACGGTTTTAACACCCGCGCACTCACCAGTATGCGACACAACAGCCCAGATATGGTACTGTGTAGCACACAACAGTATGTGACTGACCCCACAAATACGTGTTTTATATAAGTGAGGGTCTCAGAAAAACGCCCTTCCCCCACACACCTGCCGGGCCGTAGGAGAAGGAAAGGGATAGTTATAAGCTGACAGCAAGGAGAATAAGTCACAGACAGGCAGCACTAGCAATAGTCACATACAATGCAGAACAGTTATACTCACTGCACCTTCCGCTACAATCAACCGCCCAGATTCAGTGTCTGGGAGGGCTATAGCGCTGTGTACACTGTCCTTTAGCAGGGGAGAGGTACACAGGGGGACCGGTCCACTTGACACCGCCTGGGAGTCTGCGATGTGCCAGTAAAGATGGCCGCCGGAGACCTCAGAGGAGGAGTGGCCGAGAGATAAGAGCAGCTCAGCGACGCCAGACTCCTGGTTGAAAGGCGCGCTGAGCTGAGGGGAGGAGCCGCTAGACAGGGAAGGCTGCCTCCCCTGGCTAGCAATTAACCCCCGGGTTGCCGGTCCCGCTACCAGCCTGATACCCTGGTGGTCTAGCGTACACGCGGGGTATTCCTCAATTGAGGGGGAGCCCGCCGCCGCTAGCGCCTCCGGTCTGTCCCCAGAGACCGGAGGCTCCTGACTGCATTGAAGTATCCGCGGGTCGCCGCGCTTACCTGATCCCCGTCGCGTCCGGCAGCAGTCAAGGGAGTCCCCAGAGCCCGGCTAGTACAGGCTCTGGGGTCCCGCCGCGATCCCCAGAGCTGTACTGGCGTCGCGGCGCCAGCGGGGAGAAGGAGCGGCAGCGTGGACGTCCTAAAGGACAGTCTGATGCTGCCGCTCTAACAGTGTAAAAAAAGTAGAAAAAAATAAAAAATTTCTCTTTTAAAATAAAGCTTAGGGGCTGCTCCTGCAGCCCCACTGCGACAGGGTGACCCGACTCCGGCCGGGCACCAACTAAAACTGAGGTGCCTGTGGCCGGGGCGGGGTATAGAGGAGGACGGACCCAAGTGCATCCTGGGAGCAGCAAAGCTTTAACTGCGTGGTGCCCGTGGATCCAGATCCAGCTATACCCCAAGGTCAACCCTGTGGACCCCCTATGGACCCTGAAGTAGAAAAAGGAGATAATGATTTGCAAGAGGACAGCCTAGATAAAAACAACTACTAGATGCATGCATTTGTTATTTAAAAAGGAGAAACCCCCTTTTATGTGGGAATGCTGCTTCCATTTATGCGGTTTCATTCAAGGGCTCATTCATAGAGCTGCGCGGAAGTGCACTGAGCATGTACCAGTGTATGTCTGGGCCGACTATACACACTGCACAATCAGACAACGAGAAAACAAGAAGAACAGAACAGGTCATTGGGATCATTAACCCCAATGCCAGTGACACTTTTCTTTTTAGAAACCAACATGTATTAAGAAGCCCGGAACCTGCTCCATGCAGCCCATCCCACACATCACTGGGTGCACTAACATAGCATCAAGTACCCTCAAATCCTGACCGTTCTCCAATGCACTATTCATTGTAAAAGCGGCAGATTTTTTTCCTATGTAGAGCAGACTTCTTGCCTTTAAGGAAGAACCGGTCTGGAAGTTCCTATAAAAACCTTATCTGCAGCGAATTCTATCTCCATTATCTGGTGCCTCTATATTTACATCATTTAGGCGTTTCTATTGTCCTCATACCTCTACACCCCCCTCCCAGATCTCTACTTGCTGATTTGTACTGCATGCTGGGCTCAGGTTGGTTTCCTCCTAGACTCCAGCAGTGCCGCAATGCCCGATACTGCTGGCATCGAATGTCAAGTATGACCTTTGCTGACTGGGTAGACGAATACATATTTAAGATGCCCACTTATCAAACATATCTGAAAAGATGGCAGCTGAGAGTGGGGGTACAGTGATGCTACTGTACTAATTCAGTGATGGCCAAACTGGTACACTTTGGGGGCTGCATTGGGTACTTCTTCCGTGATCATGGCACCTCTTTCTTCCAGCTGAGCTGTGTTGAATGGGATCGGTATGAAATACCGCCGGATGTTAGCCAGGCAGATGTTATACCGACCCTGGAAAGCAGCATCCCGACTAAGGTAAGTTTCTAACCCTCTCCCCCCCTAACCCTCCCTTAGGGGTGCCTAACCCTAACCTCCCCCAGTAAGTGCCTAAACCTAACCCCCCCCTCCCCACAGCCTACACCTAACCCTCCCGGGGGGGTGCCTAACCCTAACCTCCCCCCTGGGGTGCCTAACCCTAACTCCCCCTTCCCCTGGCCTAACCCTAACCCTCCCGGGGGGGGAGGTGCCTAACCCTAAGTCCCCCCCAGGAGCCCTTAATCTAACCCCCCCGCGGCTGTCCACACCCGGCTTACCTTCGTTCGGTATGCTGGGCGTCGGGCTCCCGGCGTAGGTATAATGGTAGGCGTCGAGATTTCGACGCCTGTCATTAGTACCCTGCCGGCATTTGACAGTCGGGAAGCTGGCGGTCGGCATTTCGACCGCCGGCTTTTTGACTGCATCCCGTGTTGAACAGTTGGTGAGGGCAACGCATCAGCCCCGCATGTAGGGTTCAGTGAAAGTGCTGACAGTATACAGAAGGTACTGGTGGAAGGACACGGTGTTGTAATATTAATAAATCCTAAAAATAATGTTAATAAAGACGCAAAGAACCAGGGTTCTCCATGCAGGATACCTACTCTTGCACTTATGTTTATAATGAATACAATTGCCCTGAGAGGTTCAGCTGGACAATCTATAAACTATACACATCAAATGTTAAGGGTCTTACTTGCGCCAGTCCTCCATCTCCGCAAGCATCGGTGTGACCTCATTCTGACATCACGGTGATGTCATAGCGTTATCTGCACAAAAGCATACAAAAAAAAAATATTTAAATCACTCATGATCCCACTGAGCAACACACGTTACATATAAAGGCGATTACTTTATATTTCCCAAAACAAATCATTTAAACTGGACGGAATTCAAGGTGCTGACTCTCTAACATGCCCCCCTCCGCCTGGAACAGAGTGTTCTGTCCCCGACCTTCCCACCTATCTTACTATAGAGATAATCTGGGCTGAATGTACTGAGGTTAGTATCTATTTAGTTTGTGTTTGTACCTTATTGTAATACTGAGTGATACTATTCTGTAATTTGGGCACAAATGTATGTGATAGAGCCGTGACGTGTGTGTGGAGACTCTCAATTTATTTGATCCTGGTAAAATACTTTATAAATAATCTCTCTCAATTCAATAATGCAGCACATGTTACTCCAGCAGGGCGATACAACATGGGAAACTTGGGAGTAGAGGGTTTTACATCAAGTAAAGGGGGGGTCATGTAACTTCATATACAGACGAAGGGGGTGTCCCATATTCTCCAGAAGCGAGAGTGAGCGAGGGAGTTTCTCGGTATTGGGGGCCCTCCTACTGGCTGTAGATGGGGCTGAAATAGTGATCACTCTAGCACCCTGCACCTGTCACAACCTGTGCAGTTCCTCTTTCCTGCCTGGGGTGTCACTCTCTGATCTGGTGCTTCTAGCACACTCTGGTCTGTAGCTGAGCAGTTTGTTGCATCAGCTGAGTGTGCTAGTAGCACCAGAGCAGAGAACAAGACACCAGGCAGGAAAGAGGAACTGCACGGGTTGTGACAGGAGCAGGGTGCTAGAATGAAGACTGTGAAATATTATTATTATACAATATCCTCCCTCTATGCACATACAGTAGCAGAACTGCAATTGTCCTATGTTGTGGTTTTGTCTGCGGTAGAAACTGACACAGCATTGTATGAACCTCCCTATATAGCAACAACAAGCAGGAAGCATCTGGCCGCAGAGGCTGAGTAATCCCAAATTGTGCGACTCCTACAATCTGGTTGCTGGAGGAGAGAATTGAGGGTTAAAGTGTCGGTTTCACAATAAGCTAGGGTTGCCCATCAATGGTGTTTTCACCATCAATGGGAGGTCACAATAAACATCGATAGCTGATCCCTGATGGTGTATGTCAGCCGCCTGTGCATAAGTCAACCATCGATGGTTCCTTACTGATGATGGAAAACCATCGACCATTGATGACAGGGGTGTTGATGGTCATCCCTACAATAAGTTCAAATAACACAACTTACTATATAAAGTCAGAATAACCTAAAATAAGACAATACACACAGTAACCACTTTATCAGATACACCGGTCTATTTATGCAAATATCTAATCAGCCAACCATGTGGTAGCAACTAAGGCCCTCATTCAGAGCCGTACGCTCTGAGCAGAGCGCACGCTTTGAATGAGGGCCGCCCTCCATAAAAATGGAGCGTCCTCCTGGACGCTCGTATAGCTGTGGGTCACCACCCACAGCCTATACGAGCGTGCATTTTGATGGCCGCGATGGTCGTGACCATCGCGACCATCGAAACTGCGAGCCGGAGCCTGCGGTTGAGGTTTTCAACCGCAAGCTCCGGAGTGATTTTGGCTCTATCAGAGCCAAAATCACTCCCACTGACAGCACTAGTGATGTCAGTGGGCCGGCTTCTGACGGGAGGCGTTCCCGTGGGAACGCCCCCGTCAGGGAGGCACGCCCCCGGCACGCCCACCAAAGGGGGCGTGCTGTCAATCAACATCGACAGCACGTCCCCTTTGATCAGACACAACGAGCGAAGGATTTTCCTTCGCTCGTCGCGTCTGGCGCATGCGCACGACGGAGCTCCCTCCGTCGTGCGCATGCTCAGTGCAGAACATCGACCCACTTGCGAGCGGACAGCCGCTCGCGAGTGGGTCTGAATCAGGGCCTAAATTCATAATTGTATGCAGACAAGGTCAAGAGGTTCAGTTGTTGCCCGGACCTAACAGCAGAATTGGGAAGAAATGTGATCTGAGTGACTGAGGACTGTTTGCACCAGACGGTATTGTAGAAAGTGTTGATTTCATGGGATTTTACCAACAACAGTCTCTAGAGCACAGTGAATGGTGGACAAGACAAAGACATCCAGTGAGTGGCAGTATTGTGGGTGAAATAGTCGTGTTAATAAGAGAGGTCAGAGGAGAATTGTCAGACTGGTTCAAGCTGACCACGAGCATCCCTTTATGGCTAACGCTTACCCATCCTCTCCCAGCAGGATCACGCGCCATGTCACAGAGCAGACGCCATCTCACACTGATATCAGTGTACTCCAATGGCCGCCAGGGTCACCAGATCTCAGCACCGCAGAGCACCTTTAGGGTATGGTGGAAGATTTGCAGCATGAATGTGCAGCCGATAGATCTGCAGCAACTATCAAGTCACTATGGGCCAGAATCTCTAAGTAGTGTTTCCAGCACCCTGTTGTACCCATGCCATAGAGACTTCAGGTTGTCCTGGGGGCAAAGGGCCAGGGTGTGCGGATTTAAATCACATGATTTATTATATTTTTTTTTAAATAAAATAATCAAGGAGCTTAATGTATTGTTAAAACTAACTTTAATAACGAAATTTTTGACAGTCGTGTTTCAAGAATTCAATATATATTATATTTGTTTTACCATGGATGTAGAGTTGAGGTGTGTACACACGGTACGACTAAACAGGACACAATGAACGTTAACGATATCGATCATGTCGTTATCGTTCATATCGTCCTGTTTTTGGGCCCTTCCAACCCCCAAACGACGGTCGATGAGCGGGCACGGATGGTCGATATCGATTTCGACCATTGCCCGTGCATGCAGGCCAACCTGGTCGATATTGACCAGGTTACACGATCGCGGGTCGTTATAGTTGTTTGGGGGTTGGTGCACGAGCTGGATGTTCGACATCGAACATCCAGCACATGCAGGACGATCAGATGATATCTTTACCGTTGTCTGATCGCTCTGTGTGTACGGAGCTATAGAGTCTACATCCACGTTTTTACTGGTAATTGGCAGACTGTGCAGTATGGACCATAGTCCTTTCACCTTTGATTAGCTGCTCTACTAATAAAAGGTCTCTATCTATGGCTATTGCTTGCTGACCGAATATAATTATGACTCATGTGATACAAAGACAAGTCCAGACAAATCCAAGAAATATCCACATTCAAATACCCTTCTACCAACACTAGTCAAGTTCCAAGCAAAAGCAACCCCGTTTAATGACCTCATTTGACCACGATGCTGTGTCATCAGTGGCACCGATAGATTGGTGGAAAACGCACATTGGTTCAGAAACTGTAGCTGGTGATGAATATATCACGGTAGCAGCTGCAGCATCACAAATTCAGTAGAAAGAATATTTTCAACATTTAGTTTGGTGCAGTCAAACCTGAGAAACCGTTTGGGTACTGACAAAGCTGCAAAACTTGTTTTTCTTTTTAAGGGGTTCAATTAACCCAAGGTGTAGGCTTATACCCCTTTTACACCAGAGCTAAAACCCGGGTTATTGCAGGGTTAACCCGGGTAGCTCCTTGGGTCAAGTGACCGGGCAATCTAACCGTGAAACCCTGCAGTGTAAACGGCGTGATCCGTGTAACGGTGACCTGGAGCACGCCGATTGGCTGGGTTCAGTGGCACTTGGAGATGACATCTCCAAGCGTCCACTTCCACGCCGGAAGAGCCGGGTCATTGCAGACCCGGCTCCGGTGTCAACGGCACCGACTCGGGAATATACTGGGTCGGCGCCGGCTAAATTCCGGGTCTGATCCGGTTTGGAACCGAGGCCCTGATTCAGAGCCGGACGCTCTGACAGAGCGCTCGCTGTGAATCAGGGCTGGTCTTTTTTTTTTTTTTTTTTTTTTTTAGAACGGCCTCCTGGCCGCTCAGATAGATGTGCATGACTATCGCGACCATCGGGCTTGCCACAAGACCCTTGTGGTAGGGTCTCATGGCCGCAAGCCCCAGAGAGATTTCGACTCTACCAGAGCCGAAATCTCTCCCACTGACATCACTTGTGATGTCAGTGGGACCGCCCCCAAACGGAGGCGTTCACATGGGAACGCCGCCGTTTGGGCAGTCACTCCCCCAGCCCACCTACCAAAGGGGGCGTGCTGCCACTCAACATCGACAGCACGCCCCCTTTGGAGCGAGACCCGGAGCGACTGTTTGCCCGTCGCTATCTTTGTCTCGCGCATGTGTACGACAGAGCCGGCTCCGTCGTGCGCATGCGCACTGGGCCACCATCGACCCGCTTGCGAGCGGGTCTGAATCAGGCCCCCTGTTCCAACCTCTGGGTCAGGCCTGGAATTTAGGAATAAAAGCGGTATTATTCAGATTTACAAATCAGGCAAGGCTAATGTAAACTATTGGAACTTTTAACATCATTGCTGTTTCTTTCCTTTTGCAGTTGTGTGTAGTTCGCTGTGCCATGCCATAATTCATAGTGACACTGTCAAGTCATTTAAATTAAATATATTAAAGTTACAGTAATTTAAATAAACTTTGTATTATTGTTTTTACTTGGTTTATTTGTTTATTTGATGATTTTTATAAAAAATCTATTTAAATAAAAAAATCCAATTTAAATTTAAAAAAAAAAAAAATAAAAAATAATTTTTTAATTTTAAACATCCAGATTTTTTTCACACCCTGCAAAGGGCTGTCCGACCAGAACTGAAACCTAATAAAGAACATAATAACCTAATAACAGAACCTAATAAAGTGATCATTCAAAAAGCAGAGAAAAAAAAAGTCTATGGGCCAAATGTTTCTGACACTTTTTAAACTTTGCCAATGTAATAGAGTCCAAAAACAAAGTAACAGAGTGAACTTGCATGTTTATTTAGACTTAAAAAACTCTCACGATTTAAAATCTCATTCAGATGTTTTCCCATTTTGAAGGTAAAACTCAACCAATGTGAGAGATTCCTGCTAAACTCTCACATTTTCTAAACTCTCACCCGATTACATTTGGCCCTGTATATGGCTCAGAACCTTTAACGGACTCTTTTTTCTAAACTTATCAAATTATCCGTTTTTAGTCTGTGGTAGAAAACCTGCTTTGTAATTGACAACACAATGGGCCTGATTCAGACCTGCTCGGTAGATGCGGCCGCTCGCTCCCAGCGTATGAAAATTCAGCTAAGTGACGTCAAGGCAGCTGCTCGCACAGCAAGACAAAAGCACGCCCACTATATCTTGGCGAGCGATCACTTTGTATTCATAGACGCCCACCTGCGTACGTCATCTCCAGAAAGTATATACAAGTATCGGAACATCGGGAACCATCGGATCTGACCGCAGCACTTGCGGTTGACTGTACCCTACCGCAAGCACTGCGAGCAGTTCAGTGTAATAATCAACCAGGTGACGTGTACTAAGAAGCTGGCTGTTAATTATGCACACCTCTGAAACGGCATTAAAACACTCAGGCATGCCTGCGTTCGCAACTCCACTCCCTTGTTACTACTGCCCTGCCCCTGTTACCACCCACAAACGGCCTCGCCTGTCACTCATTCCACTGGGCTGTCTTTTGCAGGGCGAGCGAGCACATTCCGATCGCTCGTACTAGTTTGCGCATGTGCACATTAGCGAACATCGTCTGCAACGAGCGGCCGCTTGCTAGCGAGTGGGTCTGAATCAGGTCCAATATACACAGTAAAATACAGTATATAGGGGTCAATAGACATTATTTGTAAAGAGATTTATTGGTCGATGGTTGTGCATTGGGCATGCGCGGCGTGCGCAAGCCCCGTAGCGAGTGAGAAATTCACTTGCTCCGGGGCTCGCTACAAACGGGGCGACTGCCGATGTTGATTGACAGCTCGCCCCGTTTTGTAGACGGGGTGGGGGGGTGGCTGGCCAAACGGAGGCGTTCATGTAGGAATGCCTGCCGTTTGTGGGCGGCCCCACTGACATCACCAGTGATGTCAGTAGTGAGCTTCCGGCTCTATTAGAGCCGGAAGCTCACTGGGGCTTGCGGCAGACGAGACCCTACCACAAGGGTCTCGTCGCAAGCCCGATGACGCGACCATCACCTGGCCGCTCGCAAAAGCTGTGGGTGGTCACCCACAGCTTAGCGAGCGGTCAGGTTTTTTTTTTTTTTTTTTTTTTAAAAGCGGCCGCCCTGATTCAGAGTGAGCGCTCGCTTCTTGCAAGTCCGGCCCTCAGTGTATTAAAATAGAAATATATAAAAGAAAAAAAAAACACACACATATATGTGTACGAGTGGTAAGACGCCCACGTCCAGGCTGTGTGGTCTGTGCATTTTTGCGATGGAGATGCAACATCAGTCGCACCATTGACATTTGCAGTAGCCTAGGGTCAACTATGGCCACTCTCCACTAATGCAACTAAACATGGCCTCTGAAGCTGTGGGTGTGAGATTGGGAATGCAGTAACACTCCTGTAACACGCAGGTAATAAACAACCTTTGCTGAGGGTTAATTACCAACTTTGCACTAAAACTAAAGCAACCAATCAAACATTTACAGGGGTATTCCATATGGAACGTAAACCTCTCTGTCGAAGTTTACGTTGCATATCGGAGATTTTCCTGGGATAAAGTATCGGGCGCGCGCCCACTTTATCCCCGTATTCAATGTGAAAGCTACGAAAACGGGACCCGGCGAAGTAGGATCGTCGAAAAAAAATGAAATTTACCTGGAATAAATTATAGGACCCCCCTAAAACTGTAAAAACATGGGGGATCACTATGGGTACCCCCGTTTTAGCCTGCAAATGAAAGTCGGGGTTTTAAATAGCTGCGGCAGGTGTTTTTCCCGACATTGAAGAAGTGATGCAGAAGAGCACTTAGGTTATTTTTTTCGTTTTTTTAAGTGGTCCCATCAAATTTGAGGTACATGAAAATGGGTACTAGCATATTTCTAAGTCCCTAAAGTCTTTTTTTTTTAAATTCTGCAAATATGCACCTGCCGCTATTAATCTATTCTAGAATACACCTGCCGCATACTTACAGAATAGCCCTGAACCTATTTCCCTAGTTTTAAACAATTTTTTCAAATTTTTTTTTTTCACCCCAATTTTTAAATAAATGTTTTGGGGTGTCCCTATTTTTTTTTTTTTTACTTTTTTTGACAGTTATTTTTAAAATGTCATTCCCAGGGGTGCAGGCTATTTTTTTTTTTAAGCCTGCACCCCTAAACCCCAATTCTGCACTTTTTTTAGCCACCTATTCAGTGGTGAAAAGTTATCCCCGTTTTTTTTCAAAGACTTTTCGAACCTGCGAAAAGTCTTTGAAATTGAATACGGTGTAAAACTAAAACCTGCGAAAATGACGTCATCGGTGCGAACACATCGCAAAAACTGAGTTTTCGCTCCATATTGAATACCCCTGTTAGGGGTAAAGTTACTAAGCAGTGGCTTTTACAAGGGGCACGAGTATCGCTTGGTAATGCATCACTTGACGGCTAAATACCACTGCAATAATAGGTGATGCTTATTACACTGGACATGGGTAGGCAATATATAAGAAATCAGTTACTTTAATAAATAAATATATAAACATATTTTGGCGAGCCGGATTGGGGGCACACCGGGCAATATCCCTTCTTCCGTGGCACCCTGTCCCCATCACTGGAATTCTGTCAATCCTGGGTTCATGTGCTTTGCCACCCTGTCCTCTCCCCCGGTCCCCTGGCACCTTTTCATCCTCTCTCACCCAGAATACTGGCACCATGCCTTGTCCCTTGGGATCACGTCCTCTGACAAACTGTCTCCTCCCCGAGAAATCTTCTGGAACCCTGTCACCTCCTCTAGGTCAATGTCCTCTGGCACCCTGTCATCCCCTGCATACTGGCACTATATCCTGCCCCACGGTATCATGCCCTCTGGCACCCTGTCATCCCCTGCATACTGGCACTATATCCTGCCCCACGGTATCATGCCCTCTGGCACCCTGTCACCCCCTGTATACTGGCACTATATCCTGCCCCACGGTATCATGTCCTCTGGCACCCCCTGTATACTGGCACTATATCCTGCCCCACGGTATCATGCCCTCTGGCACCCCCTGCATACTGGCACTATATCCTGCCCCACGGTATCATGTCCTCTGGCACCCTGTCACCCCCTGGATACTGGCACTATATCCTGCCCCACGGTATCATGCCCTCTGGCACCCTGTCACCCCCTGGATACTGGCACTATATCCTGCCCCACGGTATCATGCCCTCTGGCACCCTGTCACCCCCTGGATACTGGCACTATATCCTGCCCCACTGTATCATGCCCTCTGGCACCCTGTCACCCCCTGGATACTGGCACTATATCCTGCCCCACGGTATCATGCCCTCTGGCACCCTGTCACCCCCTGGATACTGGCACTATATCCTGCCCCACGGTATCATGCCCTCTGGCACCCTGTCACCCCCTGGATACTGGCACTATATCCTGCCCCACGGTATCATGTCCTCTGGCACCCTGTCACCCCCTGGATACTGGCACTATATCCTGCCCCACTGTATCATGTCCTCTGGTACCCTGTCACCCCCTGGATACTGGCACTATATCCTGCCCCACGGTATCATGCCCTCTGGCACCCCCTGCATACTGGCACTATATCCTGCCCCACGGTATCATGTCCTCTGGCATCCTGTCACCCCCTGGATACTGGCACTATGTCCTGCCCCACAGTATCATGCCCTCTGGCACCCTGTCACCCCCTGGATACTGGCACTATATCCTGCCCCACGGCGTCATTACCTCTGGCACCCTGTCACCCCTTGGATACTGGCACTATATCCTGCCCCACGGTATCATGCCCTCTGGCACCCTTTCACCCCCTGCATACTGGCACTATATCCTGCCCCACGGTATCATTCCCTCTGGCACCCTGTCATCCCCTGCATACTGGCACTATATCCTGCTCCACGGTATCATGCCCTCTGGCACCCTGTCATCCCCTGCATACTGGCACTATATCCTGCCCCACGGTATCATGCCCCCTGGCACCCCCTGGATACTGGCACTATGTCCTGCCCACGGTATCATGTCCTCTGGCACCCTGTCACCCCCTGCATACTGGCACTATATCCTGCCCCACTGTATCATGCCCTCTGGCACCCTGTCACCCCCAGGATACTGGCACTATGTCCTGCCCCATGGTATCATGCCCTCTGGCACCCCTGGATACTGGCACTATGTCCTGCCCCATGGTATCATGCCCTCTGGCACCCCTGGATACTGGCACTATGTCCTGCCCCATGGTATCATGCCCCCTGGCACCCCCTGGATACTGGCACTATGGCCTGCCCACGGTATCATGTCCTCTGGCACCCTGTCACCCCCAGGATACTGGCACTATGTCCTGCCCCATGGTATCATGCCCTCTGGCACCCCTGGATACTGGCACTATGTCCTGCCCCACTGTATCATGCCCTCTGGCACCCTGTCACCCCCTGGATACTGGCACTATGTCCTGCCCCATGGTATCATGTCCCCTGTCACCCTCTGAATACTGGCACTATGTCCTGCCTCACAGTATCATGTCCTCTGGCACCCTGTCACCCCCAGGATACTGGCACTATGTCCTGCCCCACGGTATCATGTCCTCTGGCACTTGTAGTTTCCTTGCAGTTGGAAAGCCCCAGGTTCCCGCCCCTGCAGATGATAAGTGCCCCCATGGGGGTGCTGCTGCCAGGGACCAGGCTGCAGGCGAGTACAGGGGTTATGGGACCAGACACAGAGACACAAATGGGTTGATGACGTCAAGACACACAGTGGAGGGATAACGTCACGGGGAAGTGAGGGTGAGGGCAAGCCATGACGTCACGGGCTCGCCGGTGACGTCAGGGGCACCTACCACGAGGTCACGTGATCTCATCCCCTGCCACAGGTCTCTGGTGCCTCTCTCTTCCCAGCTTTCTGCCCCCCACCCCGCGGTCGTTTCCATTTCCGCCGGAAGCTTTTACTGGGACGCTGTCACTATGGCAACGGGCTCCTCTCTCGCCCCTCTGCCAGGACGCACGGACAGAGCCGCCGATGATGATAAATAATGCACATGTGGAACGCAGCGGTCTCCGAGGCGCTAATTGGCCGCTCCGAAACGCCGATAGAGGCTGTGATTGGATATTTCGACAACTGACGCCTGGGTTCCCAGTCCTGTCTGCAATGCGGCGACATTTTATGTGCGCCCAGAGCTATATACGCGAACGTTATTGTCTCCGCAAAAATGGCCGCCACCGCCAATCAACGGGAAGGTGGGTGGAGACACAGAGCCCAAGCCCTACTTGTACAGACCAGCGTCGGCCATGTTGCTTCCTGGCAGCAGGGATACACTACACGAGTAAACAGGACGTGGGTAGGGTGACTTACAGCGATGTACGGAGCATAGGGCCCGTCCCCTCACACCAGCGAGACGGAACGGCGGGGAACAGGAGCGGCTCCCACCCCTATCAGCGAGAGGACCGGAAGCTGAGGGACAGAGCGCCGGAACAAAGCGGATACGGACTGTGTCTGCGGGCTGATCCCGATTTCTTGCGGCTGGGACTTTTCCAGCTTTTCCCCTGACATGGCGGAATCCTCCGGGATGGCGGTGGGGGGAGGAGCCGCCTCCAGCACCGTGACCACCGAGAGCGAGGCGCAGCCGGTGAGTGACGTCATAGAACGGGGGCTATGGGGGATACCCCTCTCCCTCTCCAAAGTCCTGCATGTCTGGGGCTTATAGTGTGTGGTGAGAGGGAATTCTCATGCCCAGGGTTTGGGTCAGTATTTACCCGTAGTGGTGTTAGCCATACTGGGCGGTGGTCCATAGTGACAGCTCTGTATATGTAGATATTTGGTCACTATATATATATATATATATATATATATATATATATATATATGCCCCACGTAGATCCCACAATGATCAGTGATTAGACCCCTTTCCTATTGTGACACGGTGAAGTGCGGTGTCTCTCGGCCCCCTGCGCAGATAACGGACTTGCGGGTTGTTTTGCAGGAACCCCGCTCCCTGACGTTAAAGCTGCGGAAGAGGAAACCTGACAAGAAAGTGGAGTGGACTTGTGACACCGTGGACAACGAGCACCTGGGAAGACGCTCGTCCAAATGTGAGCGCCGTCTGTGTGACTGTTCCCTCTGTCGCTGTGCAGACCCCATTCTAAATCCTAGACACCTACAGAAACGCAGTAGTCTAAATCCGCAGTGAGTGTACACCCCGAGTGCCGTAGGTCCGCACGGAGTGTACGCCCCGAGTGCCGTAGGTCCGCACGGAGTGTGCGCTCCGAGTGCCGTGGGTCCCCACGGAGTGTACGCCCCGAGTGCCGTAGGTCCCCACGGAGTGTACCTTTTTGTTGCCATAAGCAGAAAGGGGTGTGCATTGGGGGTGTGGTTGGACACATGACTGGCGTTGCTATGTGATATAAATTTCTATATGACAGTCAGTGAAGCTGTACGGTGTCATCATTGACCTTTTATTGCATCTTGTCTTCTAATTACAGTTTATACTTGTAGTCTGTACAGTTCTAGAATTTCAGGATAAGGTTTTGCTGCCTGTAATCTGTATTGCTCCACTTATTGTCAGACTACATGTATTATAATCCTCAGCTGTGAAAGGAATATAAACCATCTGGTGTGTACAGCAGGGCTACACCACAAACGCCTCTCCTCGTCCTGCAGAGTGAAGTTTTTACTGTCACTAGTATGCTTATGTCATGATCTTGTTAGTGTACAGCGCTACTTAACATGTCAGTGCTCTATAAATAATAAGGTGATGATAACCTAAGCGCCCTTTCTCTTGTCACCATGGTAACTAACAATTCTCTTGTCTCCTTTAAATATAGCTGAGTGGGTACCAATAACGTCCACCAGCTTCTCAGCGAGGGCTGTGCACTCCGTGATTCATTGTGCTTGGCTACATTTAGATGCAAATGTCTTTAGAGATACTTGGTGACATCTGACAGTGGGTGTTGGTGCGATGGATTCCGTCATATAGTCACCATGGAAACTGTTATTCCTCTCATCCGCAGCATAGAAATCCTGCATCTCCAACTCCTATTTACCCGTGTGTCGTTGTAGAGATGGATATGCACCCATCGGCCATAACATTAAAACCCCCTGCCTAATATTGTATAGGTCACTTTCATGCCACCAAAATAGCTCTGACCCGTCGAGGCACGGACCCCACAAGACCTCTGAAGGTATCTGGCACCAAGACGTTAGCAGCAGATGCTTTATGTCCTGTAAGTAGCGAGGTTGGGGCCTCCATAGCTCGGGCTTGCTATCACAGCAAATCCCAGAGATGCTCGATCGCATTGAGATCTGGAAAATTTGGAGGCCAAGTCAACACCTTGACTTTTTGTCATGTTCCTCAAGCCATTCCTGAACAATGTTTGCAATGTACAGGGCGCATTATCCTGCTGAAATAGGCCACTGCCATCAGGGAATAACGGTTGCCATGCAGGGGTGTACTTGGTTTGCAACAATGTTTCGGTAGGTGGTACGTGTCTTATGTTGGGCATACACTGCCAGACGAAATGCCTGTCAGACTGACAGACATTTTATCTGGCACCCTGACTCCCAGCAGATATCATGGGCATACACTATGAGATGTCTCACAGCTATCTGTGCTCCGCCCCTGGGGAGGAGACATTTCCCCGTCCTTCCCTGTGGGGAAATGTCTGTCGGGCGGCCGACATTTACCAACAAAATATCGCTTTGGCAGGACATGCTGGACAATTTGGCATAACAGACCGATCAATATTTTACCATCGGTCACCCACACACATAGTGCAATTATCGGGGCGATCCGCTGATATCGGGCGGATTGCCCCGATAATTGTATAGTGTATGCCCAGCATAACTAATTTCCACATGAATGCCAGGACCCAAGGTTTTACCAGCAGAACATTGCCCAGAGCATCACTCTGGCTCCTATAGTGCGTCCTGGTGCCATCTCTCCCCCAGGTAAACAATGTACACGTACCTGGCCGTCTACATAATGTAAAAGAAAACCTGATTCATTAGATCATGCCACCTTCTTCCATGATCCAGGTCTGACACTCACATACCCATTGTAGGAGCTTTCAGCACTGGACAGGGGACAGCATGGGCATTCTGAGTGGTCAGCTGCTACTCAGAGCTATACGCAGCAAGCTGCAATACACTGTGTCCTGACACCTTTCTATCATAGCCAGCAATGACTTGTTCTGCAATATGTGCTACAGTAGCTGTCCTGTGGGATAGAACCAGACGGGCAAACCTTCGCCCACCAAGCACATCAATGAGCCTTAGGTGACCATGACCCTGTCGCTAGTTTACCGATGTCCTTTTTTGGACAACTTTTGGTAGGTACTAACCACTGCATGCTGGGAGCACCTCACCAGGCCTGACGTTTTGGAGATGCTCTGACCCAGTCGTATAACCATCATAAATTGTCCCTTGTCAAATTCGCTCAGATTCTTAAGCTGGGCATCCACTATACAATTATCTGTCCAATCTGGCTGGTTAGAATGAAAACCTGGTAATGTAAGGGAGCGAATGACAGTCGATCATATGGTTTTAAACACTGAAAAAAGGACAAAAAAATTGTTCAAATTTGGTTAAATTGGTGTGTTTTTACTAATTTGTCTGAACGACCATTTTTGGCTATTTTTCAGTGTTTGTGAGCAAATGGACGATTGTCATTTGCTCCCATACATTACCAGGTTTTCATTCCAACCAGCCAGACTGGACAGATATCTGACAGATCATTGTATAATGGATGCCCAGCTTTACACTTGCCCATTTTTCCTGCTTCCAATGCATCAACCTCAAGAACTGACTGACCACTCGCTGCCTATTATACCCCACCCCTTGTCAGGTGTCGCTGTAGTGAGCTAATCATTGTTATTCACTTCACCTGTCAGTGGTTTTAATGTGATGGGTGTAATGGGCCCCATACATCAGAGATGGATTGCCGCGATGTTGGATTTCGGCGATTTGACGATCGCGATCAAAAAATGATCGCAATCGTCAAATCGGGGACATTTGATATGTCAAATGTCCGCGATCCGACGACGGAACATCGATGGTGGGCGATCGGAAATATCCAATCGCAGCCCTGCATCGTGGCGATCCGTCACAGATGTATGGGCACCTTAATTCACTCTAGGATTTTTTTAGGACAAGGAACTAAAGCTACACGTGCTGGGTAACGTACGATGCAAAGAACATATATGTGCCCCTCTTAGGGGGAGGTGTAACATGACGCATACCAGACTGTAGCTCGTAGAAGGGAGTCACAGACAGGAGGATACTTCTTATACTAAGCTTAGCAGGACACTGTTACCTTCCGATAGATTACATGTTATTCTGTGTGCAGAAAAACAATAGTTACAATGTAAACCCATCCCCCTGTCGGCTCTGCTGACGGTCTCGTGCCCTCTGAGAATGTCTCTTTCCTCCCGCAGGCTGTTGTATCTACGAGAAGCCCAGAGCGTTTGGTGAAAGCTCAACTGAAAGCGAAGACGAGGACGACTGCTGCAACAGCGCTCACTGTATCCGGGGCCACAAAAAGGGGACGCCCGGGGCCAGAGAGACACCGCCACCAAGCCACGAGAACGCTGGCAACATGCAGCACTGAGACAGCCGGGAGAGAGCGACACAGTGCATCTTACATATCCACCGCTATTCATGAGAGCTGCCGCCTTGCGTCCTGTAACTGTCTCTTTTCCTGATTGTGAGAGTCACAGCAGCAGAGTGCTGGTTCTGTATCCATGTCTTCATGCTGGGTAACACAGTGTCTGAGAGACGGGAAGATGGATAGAGAGAGGTTGTTCAGATGTCTCAAAAGAACGTTGAGATACGGTTATATTACATTTCCAACCAGTCTAACAGTACGCTTGGTTAGCTCGGGGTTCCTCTCTTCCGCACTGGCGTAATGTCTCTTCTGCAGGGAGTTGCTTCTCATTGAATGTATGTGCATGACCCCCCCCCAATCTCATCCTTTGCTGGTCTTTATTTGGTCTAGTCACTGGCTACCCTTTGTTTGCATTCGGAGCCCCCCGCTACCCCCTTGTGCTTGCCATCGTTGCTTCAAATCCTCCCAGTATTATATGATGTAATCTATTGAATGTATTTATGAATGAGATTGTCTCAGGCGAGACGCATTAGCCAAATGACAGTGACAAAGCCCCATGACGTTGTAACTGCCTGGCTTTATTATAATAAAGTCCTTTTGTGGGAGGTCTGCTTATAACGCCTGCGTCACAATCACAGATGGGTGTGACTCCATCCATAGCGACCAATCAGATAATGGCTCTCAATGTATATGTTCCTGCAGACTGAAAACTAATATCTGATTGGTTGCAATGGGCTGCAGTTCATTTACCCTGTTTCCATTAAATAACCCTTATACTGCGCCGTGTATCGTGTGACATTATAACTGCTGTGAATCGGCTGATGCCCCATAACCATTCGCCTCCATTTTCATCTGTTTCGTTAAACTCTTGATTTCTATCCATGCATTTGTCTTTGCACACGAGCTTACGCAGGATTGCTGAGATGTATAGTACTTGTGGAGTTGGGCTTTAATGATTCCATTACCATGGGTCCCCTGAATATTATTATTATTATTTTATAGAATCTGTATATTGTGGCTTTTGTTTTTTCATTTAGATCGCCTCCCCCCCTTCCCTTTCTGGGTATTAAAAAAGATATTTTTGTTTGAAATCCTTGTCTTGACCTTTGAAACAAAGTTCAATTGTGGTAAAAAAAAAAAATCATTGTTAAGGTGGAAACCGCCTCAGATCATGGAGGACTGAGAGCCACATGGTGCAAACGTGCGTCTATTAGAGGGAATACGTACGCGAGACCGGCAGTCAGGACAGAGGCATCCCGATGCACAGGATCCCAACAGGGGCTAGGTAAGTACCCTAACCCCCCCCCCCCCCCCCCCCCTTCCCCGCAGCCTATCCCTCTCCGATGGTGCTGAAACCTAACCTTCCCCCTTGGTGCCTAACTCTCCCGTAGCCTCAGCCTAACGGGTTTTTTGCGTCCTTTGGAATTAAATACAGCGAATAGCGGGGGCGCGCACGATAAATTTCCACGGCTAAAACACGTGAAGTCGGTGAAAAGTGCGGCATGCGAAAAAGTATCGCTGTAATTGGATGCACCCCTAAAAGTTTGCTAGGGCAGCTGAGCAATGCAATGGTTAGTAAATCCCGGGTTTCTGTTGTTGTGTAATATAATCAATGTTTGGGCCGATGGTCTATTGCAGTCTAAAGTCTATTTTTTTTTTTCCGGATTTGCCTTTAGTAAATCACCGTTGCAAAATCGATGCTTAGTAAATGTACCCCTGGCATTCTCTGTATGGGAATGTTTAGCAACGCTCCTTACCAGGAGAGACTTGGGGGTTAGGCCCCTGTACACAGCTGCAGTAGGAATGCACTATTTTGCCTTTCTGCTTATCTGAATCTTGGAGACAATGGCCCTCATTCAGAGCCGTTCGCTATTTGTGGTCGCTCGTTTAAAAACAAGGGGTGGCTATTCAAATGATCCGTACGCACATTGCAGTCTGTTCACACCTCTAAGTCTGAACGAGCGAGCAAAACATACGCTCGTTTATTTGTTAAAAACGCCCCCTGGCCGCTCGCATCCTACGTCATGTCCGCTATTTATTAGATTAATCGAGTACATCGACCAGCGTATGAACTGCTCGCTATTCTTGTGGTTGGTGTTTGCTACCACAAATTTGCGAGCAGTTCTGGCTATAAAATAACCCAGTGACGTGGTCAATGACGCTGCTGTTTTAAATATGCACACCCATAAAACGCCCGTTTTGACCTTTAAGCACGCCTGCGTTCGGATCTCCACTCCCCATTTTCAAGCACCTTCCCCTGTTACCACCCACATACGCCTCATTCTGTCACTCAAAATAGCAGGCCCTCGCTATATTGCGTACCAACGATTTTCGGCCGCACTGACTGGTTCGCGCATGCGTACTAAAAACCGTACGCATGCGCAGATGTGCAAACATCGCTCGGAACGAGCGTACTGCCGCTAACGAGTGGCTCTGAATGAGGGCCAATGTGCTCTGGATGAGAGATCCCACATGTGAAGCAGGAGTCATGTATGTGATTCTAGCAGAGTGCCAGGATTCCTGCTCTGACATCCGCTGGGATTACAGACAGGAAATGTGACGTGCAGCTGTCACAGCCCTATCTCTGGGACATTTTGTTCTGTACAAGTTCAAAACGGCTCTAATTTTAGAATTAATAATCTTGCAATTGCTTTTGTGTAGTATTGGACATCTGCCAACCGGCCATTTAGGAATGGTGTTTAGGGAGACCGCAATAATAACATTCAATAAGTCAGATGTGTAGAGCAGAGGTTCCCAAACTCGGTCCTCAAGGCACCCTAACAGTACAGGTTTTAAGGATTGCCCTGCTTGACCACAGGTGATTTAATTAGTACCTCAGTCAATTTGATGTAACCATCTGTGCTCAAACATGGATATATCTAAAACCTAAACTGCTGGGGTGGGAACATCTGGTGTAGAGGTAAAATCAGTTCCTGCCCGTGTCGCACGCAGTGATTGCTGCCATTTTGTTGGCTGCAGCAATACTTAGATTTTCTAGGCACTTCTGTAATGTCGCTGGTTCCTGCAGAACTGGCAGGCAGCAATCTCCCTGAAACAGGGGTCTTCAACTCCATTCCTAACAGGTCCTGTTTTCTGGATTTCTTTAATCATGCACAGGTGAGTTAATTTGTTTTTCTGGGTCAATATCTATCCCACCTGTTTCCACAGGTAGAAATTCTACATCAGCAATTGATTTCAGCAATCGTGCAATTTGCAATCGATTGTGTATAAAAATCTTTCCATTTTTCAATCGATTGCAGCAATTTGCAATCGATTGAAAAAGGGAAAGATTTTTATCTTCAGCAATCAGCAATCGATTGTGGTAAATCTGCAATTTGCAGATGATTGTATAAAAATCTGCTATGTATGAGGCTTCACAGATCGCAGATTGTGACCAAAAAGTGAATGGAATTGTTAAATCAGATGAATTTCCAACATGTTGCATGTCACAGATGGATTGGGGCTGTAGATTGCTAGTGTATGGAGATGATCAGCAGATTTGCAGACCGTTAAGGGGGGTATCCACTAGATGATAAAGTTGAACGATAACATCGTTTGAACATCGTTTGAACATCGTTTGAACATCGTTTGAAAATTTGGTCTTTTAGACATCTATCATTGTTCAAACATGCTGGTCAACCTGACGATATTGTCAGTTTCAGCATGTTTGCAGATGATTAATTGTGCCTGCACTGAACTATATATCGTTCAGTGTGGGCACCCTGCAGTGTAGTGAACGATAATATCGTTATCGTTCAGTCTTTTCACTGTCGGGTAGTGGATACCCTCCTTTACTAGTAAAATGATGGGACTTTCAAGATTGGCAGATCTGTGTTTGCTGCAATCGATCTGCAAATTACTGAGATCTGTAATGTATGGGCACAGATTGCTAGATTGCGAAATCCTAAATCGGCCAACAAATCTTCAAATTGTTCAATTGTGGTTTTTAGATAGCTGATGTACGGGGGGCCTTTACTTTAGGACAGGAGTTGAGAACCATCGACGTAGTGCACAGATTCTCAAACGCGACCTTCAGGGCACCCAACAGTTCAGGTTTTAGTGATATCCATGGTTGAGCACAGGTGGTTAAATCAAATTGGCCGAGGTACTAAGTCACCTGTGGTGAAGCATGGATATTCTTAAACTCTGCACTGCTATGGTGCCTTGGGGACTGAGGGCCTGATTCAGACTCGCTCGCTAGGAAGCGTTCGCACGCAGGATGCCGAGGTTTGCATTGCGTGCATGCACCGCAGTGCGTGTGCGCAAATCAGTGCGAGTGATCGGGAAGCGTTCACTCACTGCACATAGACAGTCCGGCTAAATGAGTGACAGGAGAAGGCGTTTGTGGGTGGCGACGGGCTGGCCATTAAAAGCGGGGGAGTGGAGGTGCGAACACAGGCCTGCCTGAGCGTCTCAGCACCATTTCAGAGGCGTCCATCATTAAGAGGCAGCGTCATAGTACTCGTCACCTGGCTGAATTGTACACTGAAGTGCTTGCGGCAGGGTATGGTCAACCTCAAGAGCGGCATATGCATCGAAGGTACCGATGGTTGCATACACTTCCAGGAGATGACGTGCGTAAGTGGGCGCATTTAGACAGGCTGGTGGGCATCTGCATACACAAAGCGATCTCATGCCAAGACATAGTGGGCGTGCTAATGCCTTGCCGTGCGATCGCCTGCCGTCCCGGAATTGCCTACGCATCGAGCGAGCGGGTCTGAATCAGAGAACCTCTGGTACAGGGGAGGGTGGTTTGCAGCACTAATTTGGTTTTTCTTCCCCACACTAGTACTTCTGTGATACTCTGCCACCAGGCCCCCCTGTATTGCTCAGGTGGATCCCAGTACTTGTGGTTTGTGGTGACCAGTGAGGGCCAGCCTCTGTAATGGTCACGGAACACTGGCATTAAGGAGGAATGTGATACAGCTCTTGAGCATCACGTATCCGAGCTGCGTTGTGCAACGCAGCATCGGATACTCTGCGGACCATCGGCCGGCTAAGGTGACCCATGGGGTCATGCAGCCGGCCACCGCAGCTGCGAGGCAAAGGGCAGGAAAACTCTGACAGCCGACATAGATCCTGGCCCTTTCAGGAAACTGAGGTCATCGCCACCCCTTCCCCACCCCCAAACGGCAGCAGACTGTCAATCACTGACAATCTGCTGCCAGTTTACGTGCGGCCTCACATACAGACCCGTTCTGTACGCGCACAGACCCGTTCTGTACGCGCGCAGACCCGTTCTGTACGCGCGCAGAACAGGTCTGGCGCCTGCGCAGATTCCCGAACATCGAATGAATTGGGCCCATAATGAGTAAAAAGCAGCAGTAAGCAGTAAATGGTAGATTTCTTCCCTGTCATATGGAACGTTATACAGCGTTTTGTGGATAACTGGGGTAATGTCACACTCCTCTCCTATACACCCGTCCCTGATGCCAGATGTAATGATCGGAGGCTTTATTTGCCCAGTGACAGATACTCAGGGCCTGATGTATAGAGAGAGGGACACAAAGTGGATATTTCTACATCAGGGTCCATAGGGTATCCACAGGATACCTTGGGGTATAGGTGTGACGTCAGTCGCTGGGCACCATAGAGTTAAGCTTTTCAGCCTCCCAGGATGCACTAGGGTCCCCCTCCTATACCCCGCCCCCGAGCCAAGGCACCTCAGTTTAGTTTGGTGCCCGGCCGGCGTCGGGTGCACCTGTCGGAGTGGGGGCTAGAAGAGCCCCTGAAGCTTTCTTCAGTGCAGCTGTGGCTGCACATCTTGATGTACAGCATGGACAGTCAGTCCTGACGTCCATGCTGTCTTCCCTACACCCCTGCCGGTACCAGAACGCCGGTACCGATACGGGGATGCTGGTGAGCATCTGGGGGCACAGCTAGCGGTGACCCCAGATGTTCCGGACCATGGCCGGATCCAAGGGGGACAAAGGTAAGCAGCGGGGTCCCGCGGTGGGTCCCCGCTGGTCACCTGGTCCTAAGTCCCCAGGCAGGGGGCTCCCTGGGGACTGGCTGCAGCGTGGAGCCAGGCGACCAACCTGCGCTTTCCACTACCCCCTGGGACAGCGGACCGCAGCAGAGCGGTAGCGCTGCGGCGTCCCAGGGGTTAAATGCATGCCAGGGGAGCGCGCCTTCCCTGTCTCACAGCCGGCGCCTCCCCCGCTGCACACAGCCCTCTCTGCATGCTGCCGACTGGTCCTGTGGCAGCGCTCCTCCCCCAGGCCAGCCTCCTCTCTGCTCCTCGGCGGCCATCTTCTCCAGAACGCATGGTGAACGCTGCTGGAAGCGCTGGACGGAAGCATCGTGGTCTGGGTCCCCCCGCATACCTCTCCTCCGCTGTGGCTGAGGTCTGTGTATGCAGCGCTGTGTCCTACCAGGCCCTGTGTCTGTGTAGTTGAGTGATCAGCGCTGTTAGTGCAGGAATTGTTATTTCTCTGCATTGTATGTGACTGTGCTAGCGCTGCCTGTAACTTTTCTTCTCTAAACTGTCAGCTTTATTACTGTCCCTGTTCTTTCTGCTAAAGCCCTTGCGGTGCGGTGCTGCAGGGTGGTCTCTCGCCTATTTAATACTTAATTGGTGAGAGAGGTCACATACGTGGTGCCATCATGTCTGAAAGTGATTTTCCCCTCCGGCTACAGTGTACCACGTGCAAAGTACCGTTAGTGGAGGGGGAGGGTAGCGCGGAGGGCCTTTGCCGGCAGTGTTTGTCCATGGCGCGGCCTATTACGGTTACAGCACCGGTACAGGAGCCGCCCTGGGCTTGTTTCGCTCAGGCGTTAACAGCTTTAGTGGGCCAGTTAGCTCCGCAGCCCGCGTTTACTCCGATGGGTTTGTCCCAGCAGTCTGTGGTGTCGTCACCCATGCAGGGGTTCCCACGACAATTGGTGGTACCCCACGGTCTCCCTATTTCCCCGCTCCCGGGTTCTCAGGAGCCTCCTTATGAGGATGACGAAGGGACGTCTGATGATGGGGAGATTCTGGATCCTTACGATCAGGAACCTCTCCATACTAAGGACGCTGATGCTAAGTCCAAAGTATATATTCCTGGACTTATTCGGGCGGTCCGCATAGCCTTGGTGATTGAGGACGAAGTTCCCCCAGCGGCTAAATCTAAGTATGCCTTTTTCAAAGATGTGAAGGGCGATGCCACTGTCTTTCCTCTTTCGGATCAGTTGGTGGACCATTTAGAGGAGGCGTGGAAACAGCCTGGCAAGCGATACCAGCCGCAGAGACGCCTGGCGGTGGCTTATCCGTTCGCGGATAATTATTTTGCTAAGTGGGAATCCCCTCCACAGGTGGATTCTCACGTGACCCGTCTTGTCCGTAGTGCCACATTGCCGATGCCATCCATGTCCTCCCTTAAGGATGCTACGGACCGCAAGGTAGAAATCTGCCTGAAGTCCGCTTATTCCCTTGCAGGGGGGGCAGCACGGCCGGCTATGGCCATTTGCTGGGTTGCCAGAGCGATGGAGCGCTGGGCGGATTCATTAGAGGCTTCTTTTGAATCCGACTGTCCGGCCGAACAGGCGGAGTTGATTGGCAATCTCCGTGATTCGGCCACCTACATCAACGAGGCGGCTCTAGACATTAGTACTCTGGTGTCTAGAATTTCTTCAGCAGCGATAGCTGCTCGTCGCACCTTGTGGCTGCGATCCTGGAAGGCGGACGCAGATTCCAAGAAAGGTCTGGAAGCGTTGCCGTTTACCGGAGAAGTTCTCTTCGGTCCGGATCTGGATAAGATTGTGGCCACGCTGGCGGCAGCCAAATCTGCTTGTCTCCCGTCGGCCGCTGCTCCTTCTGGTTCTGGACCATCGTCCTTTCGGTCATCTAGGGCCCAGGGCAGGCCCAAACCACAGTCGTTTCCTCGACAGGCTGGCCCTAAGAAATCGGTCAAGCCCCGGAAGCAGGCATGGAGTACCAGACGTCCGGCCCCCAAGCCAGATGACAAGCCTGCGGCCTGACAGTCCGGGCCTCCCTTTGGGGGATCCCAGGGTGGGAGGCCGCCTGCTACAGTTCGCCCAGTGTTGGTCGACCACTACGACAGACACTTGGGTTCTGGAGGTGGTTTCCCACGGATACGCCCTCTCCTTCCGGCACAGACCCCCGGCTCGCTTCTTCACCACGGGTCTACCATCAGACCGGAACAAGGCTACGGAGCTGCGGAAGGTATTGCACACTATGCTCCAGGCTGGAGTTATAGTGCCTGTTCCATTCTCCCAGAGGGGCCAGGGTTTCTATTCAAATCTATTTTTGGTACAGAAACCCAATGGGTCATATCGTCCGATTCTCAACCTCAAAGCACTCAACAAGTCTTTGCGGGTACCAAAGTTTCGGATGGAGACCCTACGGTCCATCATTCTGGCGCTGGAACCTGGGGACTACATGGTGTCATTGGACATACAGGACGCTTACCTGCATGTCCCTATTCTTTTGCGCCATCAACAGTTCCTCAGGTTTGCAATCCGCAGCGACCACTTCCAGTTTCGGGCGTTACCTTTTGGCCTGGCAACAGCACCACGTGTTTTCACCAAGGTGATGGCGGTCATGGCGGCTTCTCTGCGGCTGCAGGGAGTCCGCATGTTGCCGTATTTGGACGACCTGTTATTGGTGGCAGGATCTCCAGAGCTCCTGTTACGCCACTTGGACCTGACCATTGCACTGCTGCAACGGCACGGCTGGCTAATCAACTGGCAGAAGTCCACTCTAATCCCGTCTCGGAGGATTCTGCTTCTTGGAGCCTTATTGGACTCAGGACAGCAAAGGATCTTCGTGACTGAGGACAAGATCTCTGCTTTACAGTCAAGGGTGCGCAGTTGCCTGCACAGCCGCCGGGTGTCCTTACACTCAGCGATGAGGTTACTGGGCTCCATGGTGTCGGTGTTCGACATGGTGGAATACGCCCAGTTTCACTCCAGACCTCTGCAGCACCTGATCCTGTCCAAGTGGAACGGGCTGCCTCAGTCTCTGAAGTCCCAGACGATTGTGCTCACCCCGGAGGTTCGCCTGTCCCTTGCGTGGTGGTTACAGACGACCCACCTCAACAAGGGACGTCCGTTCTGGGTTCCAAATTGGGTCCTGTTGACAACGGACGCCAGTCTTCGGGGCTGGGGAGCAGTTTCGGGTCCACACTTGTTCCAGGGCAGGTGGACGCCGACAGAAGCGGAGCTTCCAATAAATATCTTGGAACTCCGTGCGGTCTTCAATGCTCTCCAGCAGGCACAGCGGTTTCTCCAGGGTCGCCCGGTGCAGGTCCAGTCGGACAACGCTACCACCGTGGCCTACATAAACAGGCAAGGAGGAACTCGCAGTCGGGCGGCTCTCGTAGAGGTCTCTCGGATCCTGGTTTGGGCGGAGCGCAATCTTCCGGCCATATCAGCGGTCTACATCCCGGGAGTGCTAAATTGGGAGGCGGACTTTCTAAGTCGCCAAGACGTTCATCCGGGGGAATGGTCCCTGCACCCGGACGTTTTTCAACTACTGGTGGACAGGTGGGGTCTTCCAGAAATCTACCTCATGGCGTCCCGGCACAACAACAAGTTGCCGGTGTACGGGTCTCGCACAAGAGACGAAGGGGCTTCTCTGGTGGATGCTCTATCCGTCCGGTGGACGTTCCGGTTCGCATACCTGTTCCCTCCGGTCTCCCTTCTTCCACGGGTAATCCGGAAATTCAAACAGGAAGGAGGGACGCTCCTGTTGATAGCTCCCGCGTGGCCCAGACGGCACTGGTTCTCAGACCTTCAGGGTCTGTCCGTGGACAGTCCTCTGCGGTTGCCGCTACGACCGGACCTTCTGTCTCAGGGTCCTTGCCTTCACCCGGACCTGACTCTGCTGTCTTTGACGGCGTGGCTGTTGTGACGGCCATGCTGAGGTCCCGGGGGTTTTCCAGCTCTGTGGTGCGTACCATGTTACGAGCTCGGAAACCGTCTTCCGCGAGGATATACCATCGCGTGTGGCATACGTTCTTCCAGTGGTGTCGACCGAGAGGTTATGCACCGCGGGAGTTTCGTCTGTCTCGGATTCTCGCCTTCCTGCAAGCGGGACTAGATCATGGGCTTCGCCTTGCTTCTTTGAAGGTACAGGTTTCGGCCCTATCTGTCTGGTTTCACCGTAGGATTGCTACAATCCCGGATGTGCGCACCTTTATGCAGGGTGTTCTCCGCATTCAGCCGCCCTTTGTTCCACCTGTGGCACCTTGGGATTTGGCTGTGGTCCTGAGGGCTCTCCAAGGACCGCCGTTTGAACCACTGGGCTCAGTGGATCTTAAATGGCTAACAGCTAAGACTGTTTTCCTTCTGGCCATTGCTTCGGCCAGACGTGTTTCTGAGTTAGGGGCACTTTCTTGTAGACCCCCTTTCTTGGTTTTTCATGGGAACAGGGCAGTGCTCCGCACTCGGCCCGAGTTTCTTCCCAAAGTTGTTTCCCAGTTTCATGTTAACGAGGAAATAGTTGTTCCGGCCTTTAACTCACCGGGTCTTTCCGTGGGTGAGGCCTCTTTGGATGTTGTGCGGGCCTTAAGGACTTATGTTGACCGCACTTCTTCGTTTAGGAAGTCGGACGCTTTGTTTGTCCTCTATGGCTTCCGTAAAAAGGGTTGGCCTGCTTCAAAGCAAACTTTGGCAGCCTGGATCCGTATGGCTATTTCTGAAGCTTATCTTCATGAAGGCCTACCGGTCCCACCTTCTCTGAAGGCTCATTCCACTAGGTCTGTGGGTCCTTCGTGGGCAGCTCGACGTGGTGCCTCGGCAGTTCAGATCTGCAAGGCTGCTACGTGGTCCTCTGTCCATACCTTCGTGAGGTATTACAGGTTTGACACCTTCGCCTCTCAGGATGCTTCCTTCGGGCGGCGGATTCTCCTTTCTGCACAGGAGCGTCCCCACCCTTAAAGGATACTGCTTTGGGACATCCCCAAGGTATCCTGTGGATACCCTATGGACCCTGATGTAGAAAATATGAGATATGGTAAGAACTTACCCTTGTTATCTCTATTTCTACGAAGTCCATAGGGTTCCACAGGACTCCCGCCCTGTCGTACCTGTGCTGCAGATGGGCTTTGCTCTGGTCACCGGTTTTCCGTCTCCCTCTGGTGAGAATGTGATTCTTGTATGTGTCCAGATCTTTTTTCTCTCTCTTCCTTCTCCTCCTCCGGCCTATGGCTTGATAACTAACTGAGGTGCCTTTGCTCGGGGGCGGGGTATAGGAGGGGGACCCTAGTGCATCCTGGGAGGCTGAAAAGCTTAACTCTATGGTGCCCAGCGACTGACGTCACACCTATACCCCAAGGTATCCTGTGGAACCCTATGGACTTCGTAGAAATAGAGATAACAAGGGTAAGTTCTTACCATATCTCATATTTTGTGCAGTTCAGTGATTATCATTAGACTGTACATGCGTCGCTCGCAGAGATAGGAGTGGTGGCAATAACCACAGACGTGACCGTTTTCAGGGCAGCCTGGGTCTGATCCCGTATGCCATATAAAATGGCTCCGGCGTCTCTGCTCGCGCGGACATTCTGCGCGATGCTGCGTCTGTACGCAGGTGCTTAGATTGGCATAGCCGCAGGTGGGCATCTCGATACATCTCACAGCAGCTGCGCCATTCGCATATTTTGGCGCAGCGGTTGTGTACAGGATGGCTGCTGCTGCGGCGCATTAGTGTATATCTCTGAATCCAGCCCTCTGCCATTATTAAATAGTCTCTATATGATTACACCTGGGATATGCGTACAGGTATTAGGAATTACTTCCTTATTAATTGCGCTTGAGTCGGGTTTTCATAGACTAATGTGTATTGGCTTGTTCCAAGTGGTGTCTGGAAGGGATGTAGTTATGAGACTGTCTCAATCCGATAGCGGAATTCCGGCAAGGGATTTAACATAGGTGTCGAAATAGCGACGCCGGAACGCTGAGGACGCCAGCCCAAACGAAGGTAAGTCTGGGACGCCCTTAGCGTTAGTCGTGGGAAGGCAGGGTTAGAGTTGGGTTTTGGGGGGAGACTAGGGTAAGGCACCCCTAGGGGGGAGGGTTAGGGTTAGGCACCCCAGGCTGAGATTAGGGTTAGGCACCCCCTCGGGAGAGTTAGGTTTAGGGAGCGGTAAGAGGGGGTTAAGGTTAGGAACCACTAAGTGAGGGTTAGGGTACTTACTCCTGTCGGGCTTCCACTGTTGGGATTGAACCAGCCGCCAGTATTTCAACAGGCTTGAGGATTGCAGGAGAAACGTCAGATGGAACATAGTAGTTTAGCACCACACTCCCGTCTCTTCATTTGAATAGATAATGTATACCTGCCTACATAGATTTAGACGTAGTGTCATGGACCAAACAGCCCTTGATAGGATCAAAAAGTCTTAAGACCTACAGTAGGTGTAATGTAATAGCCTAAGACCTTCAGGCAACACTGAGCTCCCAACGAGTCTGCCCGATGTTTTGAACTGACAATCATTTAAAAAGCAAAACCAACCTGGTTTTGCCTAATGCGGGCAGACTCATTGGGATCTTGCCGGTGCCCACCTAGGTAGAAAGGGCCAGGACTTTCCAGTTTCGATCTGTGGACCGATAATCGGATTGTGCATTGTATTCTCCTGAGGTCATACTGCCTTGTATAAGTTAGTGCCAGTTTGACGAGTGACTCTCTCCATATTATCATACATGAGCACTAACACTGCGAGCAGTAGATCTACAGATGGGAAGGATGGAGTCTGAGCATCGGGGATGGATTATTATCAAATTTGGGTTCCTGGCAAAAATGGCCCAACTCCCACCCTTTGTTCCTCCTAACGATATTGAAATT
Organism: Taudactylus pleione; assembly: GCA_031769625.1. Taxonomy (NCBI): domain Eukaryota; kingdom Metazoa; phylum Chordata; class Amphibia; order Anura; family Myobatrachidae; genus Taudactylus; species Taudactylus pleione. The sequence continues at coordinate 1,030,624 of JAUIMM010000200.1, read as the reverse complement.
GAACCTCTATATACCCCTGTCTATACCTTCTAATATCCTACCTATAAACCTCTAAGGATGATGCTATTTTGCGTACGCAGTCATACAGTAAGTAAAGACTTCAGACCTAGAATCTGTGGTTGCAAAGCACAAAGTATTATTCAAGTAAAAGTACAGCAGTTACACGCTATGATCCTCATATAATCTAAGCGCAAAGAGATTATACAGACCCAAGTACAATTATACATACGCAGCACTCCCTGGTCCAGATGTTAGGCATCAGCAAGAAACCCCTCGTCAGTCAGCATTCAGCAAGAAGACTAAGACCCAGTGTTGGAGCACACATATTTATACCCCCCAGAAATAGACAACACAATAGAGAAGTTTGTTGCTGATGCCATTGGTCCTCAAGGGGGATGCATCTGTTACAGAGCATTTAGCAGGCTGATTCAAATAGACACAACCCAGCCTCCAACAACTGAGGGTCTCTGGTTTCCCGCCCCATGCAACATCCTAACAGTTGTTCATATAATATACATTTTGTTGCTTGAAGTCTCTGCGGTCCATAAGTTGAGAATGCATGATGCGATCTCCACACCGATAATACCGGAATTCTGTTGAAAGAGTACGCATCAGTACAAAACCAAACACTGCTTACTTAGCATGTATAAAACCTTAATTACCAAATAATCTTTATTCCACAGCATTTATACTAACTGAACAAACTTAAATCTTACACCTTAAAGCTTATTAAACCTTTTATGTGAATATGTAATGTGTAAGTATGCGGGGTGTGATGTAAAGACTCTAGTTAACTTGGCAGATGCGTGCGGATGAAGCTAACAAACAGCGATTTCATACAGGATCTTATGCATTCGCTAATATGCGATTAGTTACCAGCGCAATTGTGCGTATTAATGTGAGTATGAGAAATGGTGCACTTAAATCTCACTTAAACTAAGTGAACACCTAGCAGTGTGGAATGCTGAGCCTTATAGTTCCACACGCCCCCCTCTCTCAGCAGCCCCCACCCTTCCCAGGCTCAAAAGTAAAGTCCTTTGCTCTCCCAGGCTCTTGTGTAAATGCATATTAGCACAGCTACAAGACCCAAACCTAAGATAACAATCTTGGCTTTGAAGGTATTTTATTGCAGGAAGCCTGCTAATGTAAGGTGTGTATTCGAGCAGGGCCACCTGGAGTGAGAGCAGACGTTATATCCAGGAAGCTTGTCTACACAGGCTAGTTGTCACGTGGCCATTTGCTCTGTTTAGCTAATGCAATCCAATTTTGAAAATATATCCTTTAAGGGAATTATAATAATATACACTTTATCCAGAGCACCCAAACTACGTAAAGTCATGAAACGGGCTTTTGGTGAATCGCCGTAACTTATGGCGATGGTCACAGATGCAATCGCATGATGCTAATAGTAATATCGCCACATATACTGAAGTGTGAGTTTATCTAAAATGGCGCTTAGGCGGCCATTTGCAAAATGGCGTCTTGCGGCCAGTCGCAAGATGGTCGGACGTTGTAGCGGTATTTGCATAAAGTCGCAGATGGGTGGTAACCAAAACATGCCACTGTGACTCCATCTGCGTCCCTCTGAATAAGGCCCAAAGTGCGGCGGCGTCCTGTCTGGCAATATTAGGAGGAAGTTATTGGACCATCTGTGTTACAGCTCAGAATGAATGGGCTGTCTTGTCTCCAGTGTAGTTTGGGCATGACACCATATACTGTTAGTTGTGGAGAGATGATGTGTTGTGTTTCAGGTTGCAATATATTTTGACACCACAAGATGATGCTTGTATAGGTATACACAGTAATTCTACTTTTACATCATACGTCATTCATTGTGATCTGGGAAGCCAGGTATCTTCTCTGTGGATGCACAGATTATCGTGAATAAAGCAGTAGTTACACTGAAACAGTGAGCGCTGTGGTCACTGACGTATTCTATCACAAGTGCATAAAAAGACGCTATATACAATACACGTTTCTGCGTTTATTATTAGTATGCACGGTTTTATTCATTACAGGACAGTATGCAGACCAAATGGCGAAAGCCATTGAGTGTCGGCTATCAAGCATATTAGACAGTTGTTACTGCCTATATACTGGCACAGACCCCCCACCAGCCGTCACATTGGGAGGAATCCATGTTACCTCTATGCTAGCGTATGGGCATCAATGGCTCAGCTAAAGTACACAGGGAACAGTGTTACAAGGAAGCACCATTGTGTTGTCAGGCTGTTGTCCATTTACCTGTTAGCCCCCTGTATGCAGTCTCATAGTACGATTGTATCAGACCTCTCTACGTCATATAATTCACCATTTCTACAGAGCGAGAGGAACTTATTATTTATAATGGGCACACTGATGGCACAGGCGTAAGTGCAGATTCTGTTCTGTATGGGGAAATTGTGCATACTGCCTGGATTTATTGTATACTAGCTGGAGTACCCAGCGTTGCCCGGGATTTTTAAGAATGTTTGTTTACACATCATCCTCCAACCAACCTCTCCTTAGGCAGGCCTCACGAAAAGTGTGACAAACGTCCCCATCCACAGCCCTAAGGTCTTTGAAGTAAGTAGTGTCTGTAATGGTGTAAAGCAAACTTCGGAGATAGAAGCATTCAAAATGTGTCGGATGTACAGTGTAAATAGGGCCAAGAGCTTCTGTTGTTCTGATACCAGGATGACTGTGTACTTCCTGGTTGCTGGATTGCACTATGAAATGCACAGCAACTACTTCCAGTTCCTTGTGCAGCTGTTTCCGGCATTCAGGGTCTCCACGGTGTATAAGATTCATCCAATCGGTTTTACCCTTCAGGGGCAGACAAAGGAATGAACCGGAAGTAGCCTCTGTGTGTTCCATAGTGCGGTCCAGCAACCAAGGATGTAGGCAAAAAAGTTTGGTCGCCACTGTTGACACGATCTAGTTGTGTAAGCTCATGCATGAGCAAGTATAAATAAAAAGTTGTGCTGCAGAGCTGCGTTTTTGCATCCCAGTTTAGTTGCCATCTTTATGGGCCTGATTGTAAATCAGATGGATCTCTCCTCATGGATGCAGATAGCAATTTTTACCATATTCCAACTCATAATAAGCCTTTTTTTATTTAGTTAAGGCCAAAAGGTTGCATCCAGCTGGCTGGCTGACTAAGCTAAGTGACACAGTGGGCGGCACTAACGTGGCAGTTCAGCTTCCAATTTCCAACACGGATACAGTGTGTCATACAGTGTGGGTTGGATACACCAATAGTGCACTTACTGTGACAGCAGTGTCGGCAGAGCGGGGTTGCTGGCGGTGTCCGCAGTACATGGCGGTGCTGGCAGTGTCTTCAGTGAAGGGTATTGGTGATGTCTTTAGTGGAGGTTTGTTGGCTGTGTCGGCAGTGCGGGGGTTGCAGACGGTGTCCTCAGTACATTGAATGGCAGTGTCCTCAGTGAAGGGTACCGGCGGTGTCTTTAGTGCAGGTTTGCTGGCTGTGTCGGCAGTGCGGGGGTTGCTGGCGGTGTCCTCAGTACATGAATGGCAGTGCTCCGGTGCTGGCAGTGTCCTCAGTGAAGGGTACCAGTGATGTCAGCAGAGTGGGGGTGCCAGCGGTGTCCTCAGTGCATGTGTGCAGACAGTGTCGGCAGTGCAGCGGTGCTGGTGGTATCTTCAGTGTGGGAGTGCCGGAAGTGTGGGGGTCGCTAACGGTGTCCTCAGTACGTGGGGCAGCAGTGCAGGGGTGCCAGCAGTGTCGGCAGCGGTGGTGTTGGCAGCGGGGGATGCTGCCAGTGGAGGTGTCGGCAGCGGGGGGTGCCGGTGGTGTCAGGTAGCGAGGGATGGCGGGCGCCATCTTCTTTTGCTTCCTGTGTTCATATTAAATGGGCTTAACGCTGATTGGCTGAGAGCCGCGACAGACGGATCTCTCAGCCAATCGGTGTTAAGCCCGCTCAATACAAAACCTCGCGACCCGACAGCGGCATCGCAAGGGTTTGCCTCGTGTGAGGGATCCGGGGCAGGCAGGGAGATCAGAACTTTGCTCGGATCGCCCCGGATCCCCGAAATTCAGGTGCGTTCGGTTCTCTGAGAACCGAGCCCGCTCATCCCTAATAAATTCATACAGCATTTAGAAGGTACTGTAAACTCCACGCGAGAGCCATAGTAAATGATGATCAGGGACTTAGATTATATGCTACAGAATAAAATTCCATAATTCCTTAGTATGGAGCAAAATGCATGTTATAAAATCAAATTATGAGATGAAACAAAAATAACATTTTAATATTTTTATTATTGACCTTGCAGATGGGCCAAGAAGAATGGTGTCCAAATCTGCGTCTAACAATAAACCAAACCGGACAATGCTTTTATTCTTCTATAGTGTTTTAGGTGTAGAACCATGAGGGATGTTGGCTTGTAAACTGTGGGCTAAATCCTTTTCTAATTCCGGACCTGACCTGTAATACGCTCGTATGTCAAATTTCACTATCTTGGCTTGTAAACTGTGGATTTGTATAGAAAGACAGAAGGACACATTTTCATTTATATAGATAGATAGACACTAATTTCAAACTATTTGATTTTCTGACTCTGGTTCAGGCGTCTTCTTCCCTGGGAAAACAGAAAGGGCATCAGTGGTTTTGCTGTTTGTTCCATGTCATTTGGATACACGTAAGATTAAAGTTTGTCTAACGGGGTCTCCTAACCTGGACCCTCATTATCCTAGAGAGTCTCTGCTGGCGCCAGTAATAGCCATGTCTCCTGGACTGGCACCTTATTGAAGTCTGAATGAATATACCACTCAGTACAGAGCATAAACCAACCGGACTATACTAGCCCTAGCAACCATCCAATCAGGTTTATCCACACATCGTAACATGTATTCGTATAACCTCTTCAGAGTATAAGTCCTGTAAGTGTTGTGGCAGTAGGGGAACCCCAGCCCTGTAAGTGTTGTGGCAGTAGGGGGAATCCCAGCCCTGTAAGTGCTGTGGCAGTAGGGGGAACCCCAGCCCTGTAAGTGTTGTGGCAGTAGGGGGAACCCCAGCCCTGTAAGTGCTGTGGCAGTAGGGGGAACCCCAGCCCTGTAAGTGCTGTGGCAGTAGGGGGAACCCCAGCCCTGTAAGTGCTGTGGCAGTAGGGGGAACCCCAGCCCTGTAAGTGTTGTGGCAGTAGGGGGAACCCCAGCCCTGTAAGTGTTGTGGCAGTAGGGGAACCCCAGCCCTGTAAGTGTTGTGGCAGTAGGGGAACCCCAGCCCTGTAAGTGTTGTGGCAGTAGGGGGAACCCCAGCCCTGTAAGTGCTGTGGCAGTAGGGGGAACCCCAGCCCTGTAAGTGTTGTGGCAGTAGGGGGAACCCCAGCCCTGTAAGTGCTGTGGCAGTAGGGGGAACCCCAGCCCTGTAAGTGCTGTGGCAGTAGGGGGAACCCCAGCCCTGTAAGTGCTGTGGCAGTAGGGGGAGCCCCAGCCCTGTAAGTGTTGTGGCAGTAGGGGGAGCCCCAGCCCTGTAAGTGTTGTGGCAGTAGGGGGAACCCCAGCCCTGTAAGTGTTGTGGCAGTAGGGGGAACCCCAGCCCTGTAAGTGTTGTGGCAGTAGGGGGAACCCCAGCCCTGTAAGTGTTGTGGCAGTAGGGGGAACCCCAGCCCTGTAAGTTGTGGCAGTAGGCAGGGGTGTATCTAGGGATCCAAGCGCCCCTGGCAATGTAATGTATTGGCGCCCCGCCACCCCCCTTATGCAGTGCCCCCAGTAGTAATCCCCCCTATGCTGCATTGCCCCCAGTAGTAGCCCCCGTATACAGTGCCCGCAGTAGTAATCCCCCCTATGCTGCATTGCCCCCAGTAGTAGCCCCTCCTATACAGTGCCAACAGTAATAGACCCCAGTAATAGTCCCCTATACATTGCCCCCAGTAATTGTACCCAGTAGTAGTCCCCCCTATACAGTGCCCCCAGTAGTAGTCCCCCCTATACATTGCCCCAGTAGTAGCCCCCTAAACAGTGCCCCCAGTAGGTCCCCTATACAGTGCCCCCAGTTGTAGACCCCCTATACAGTGCCCCCAGTAGTGGTCACCCCTATACAGTGCTCCTAGTAATGCCCCCCCATAAATTGCCCCCAGTAGTGGCCACCCCCTATTTCAGTGCCCCCCCTGTAATGCCAGGCTTACACACACAAAGAACGGAAAAAAAATTCTACTTTCCTGATTCCCGCTCCTGACGCGACTGCCGCTGTCCGAGTCCCGGCCCGCTCTTCTGCTGCAGGGAGAGACATCATGACGTATGACGTCTCTTCCGTCACATGCTGCGGGGGGAGCCGGAACACGGAGCTCATTAGTGAGCTCCAGCCGGCTCCCTCTGCGGACGACGCAGCAGCTAATGAGAGTCTGTATGACTCTCATTAGCTGGCTGCTACTAAAAACACACAGCCACCGCAGGCGGCTGTCTGTTTGTAAACTGTGTAGGGCAGAACGCTCTCACTGCGGTCTGCCCTACACTTGTGGGGCCGAAGGACTTGTCCACCCCTTGGCTACTGGTGGCACTGTCGGGCGGCGCCCTCCCTTTGGTCGGCGCCCCTGGCGAGTGCCATCCTGGCCAATGGGTAGATACGCCCCTGGCAGTAGGGGGAGCCCCAGCCCTGTAAGTGTTGTGGCAGTAGGGGGAGCCCCAGCCCTGTAAGTGTTGTGGCAGTAGGGGGAACCCCAGCCCTGTAAGTGTTGTGGCGGTAGGGGGAGCCCCAGCCCTGTAAGTGTTGTGGCAGTAGGGGGAGCCCCAGCCCTGTAAGTGTTGTGGCAGTAGGGGAACCCCAGCCCTGTAAGTGTTGTGGCAGTAGGGGAACCCCAGCCCTGTAAGTGTTGTGGCAGTAGGGGGAATCCCAGCCCTGTAAGTGCTGTGGCAGTAGGGGGAACCCCAGCCCTGTAAGTGTTGTGGCAGTAGGGGGAACCCCAGCCCTGTAAGTGCTGTGGCAGTAGGGGGAACCCCAGCCCTGTAAGTGCTGTGGCAGTAGGGGGAACCCCAGCCCTGTAAGTGCTGTGGCAGTAGGGGGAACCCCAGCCCTGTAAGTGCTGTGGCAGTAGGGGGAACCCCAGCCCTGTAAGTGTTGTGGCAGTAGGGGGAACCCCAGCCCTGTAAGTGTTGTGGCAGTAGGGGGAATCCCAGCCCTGTAAGTGCTGTGGCAGTAGGGGGAACCCCAGCCCTGTAAGTGTTGTGGCAGTAGGGGGAGCCCCAGCCCTGTAAGTGTTGTGGCAGTAGGGGGAACCCCAGCCCTGTAAGTGTTGTGGCGGTAGGGGGAGCCCCAGCCCTGTAAGTGTTGTGGCAGTAGGGGGAACCCCAGCCCTGTAAGTGTTGTGGCGGTAAGGGGAACCCCAGCCCTGTAAATGTTGTGGCGGTAAGGGGAACCCCAGCCCTGTAAGTGTTGTGGCGGTAGGGGGAACCCCAGCCCTGTAAGTGTTGTGGCGGTAGGGGGAACCCCAGCCCTGTAAGTGTTGTGGCGGTAGGGGGAACCCCAGCCCTGTAAGTGTTGTGGCGGTAGGGGGAACCCCAGCCCTGTAAGTGTTGTGGCGGTAGGGGGAGCCCCAGCCCTGTAAGTGTTGTGGCGGTAGGGGGAGCCCCAGCCCTGTAAGTGTTGTGGCGGTAGGGGGAGCCCCAGCCCTGTAAGTGTTGTGGCAGTAGGGGGAACCCCAGCCCTGTAAATGTTGTGGCGGTAAGGGGAACCCCAGCCCTGTAAGTGTTGTGGCGGTAGGGGGAACCCCAGCCCTGTAAGTGTTGTGGCGGTAGGGGGAACCCCAGCCCTGTAAGTGCTGTGGCAGTAATTTCCTATACTGCAGACTTGTACTGACAATATTGGGATAATATTTATTATGTTTGTATCTATATATGGAGGTTCTTTCTCACCTTTATTTCTTAGTATATATTACTGGGAGATTGGCACAGGAGGCCACTTTCTTAAATCTTTCAATCTGTGTAGCATCTGCATTTCCCGATTTAGCTAGAAAAATAGATGTAATTATCCAGTTACCAATCAATAATAAACAGAGGTTCTGTGACTAAATATATATCTCAGCTGAACCATTGCCAGCATGGTACATATTGTATATACAGGCTTTCTCACTGGTTAGTGTTCTAATGTCCCTGACTGATCTCCGTTACCCGTGGTACAAGTTACTGCCGCTGTGAGAGGCAAAGCGACCAACGTTCACACATAATTATAACTTACTGAGCGGGGCACTAAAGGAAGCCAATACAGCACTGTACTCTTATCTGTGAGACCAGATGCCGCGTCCTAACTAAATCATCATTATAATCTGACCGGGACACAGGGAGGTAATGGTTGGTGCCTGGACTTGGCAATCTGTCTAACCTGGCACCTGCCAGAGGAGCCGGTGTGTTGGAGAGTATCAGGGTGGATCCGGGCTGTGGCTAGGCTGGGCGTCACAGTCTAAGGCAAGCCCCCTCACCTAGGGGTATATTTACTAAAGTGCAGGTTTATAGAAGAGTTGTTGCCCATAGCAACCAATCACATTCTACTTATGTATCTAGCACCTTCTAGAAGATAATCGCTAGAATCTGTTTGGTTACTATGGGCAACTTCTCCACTTCTATAAACCCACACTTTAGTAAATATATCCCCTACTGTTAATAGGACACCCATGGTGAATAATAGTTAGCCCCCACTCCTGTAACAGGTTGGCAGGGGCACCAATAGATAGACCTAATTGCTTGATGCCCAGTAATTGATCTGTTTACCAAGAGTGGGTGTAGCAAAACATTCTAATGGGACTATAGGCATATGCCTAACTTTGGCTGCTGGCCTTATATCACTTTAGCTTGTATATTAGTGATAGTCTGTAGGGGAAATTTAATAGCCTGCAATTCCGGCGCCTATGCCTGTTCTTTGAAAGCGGCAGGTCATTTAAAAGGCAAAACCAGGTTGTTTTTGCTTTTTAAATGATTTCTGCTTTAAGAAAATAAAATAAAATCAGGCGGCCTTTCTGGAATTGCTCCTGTTCCTATCTCGCAGGCTGTTATATTCCCTGCGCCCTACGTATTTATACATATTTTTACAATGGAAGTGGAGTTACATATTTGTATTTTTCTTTAAGCATAGTCACATATTAGGATTATTTATGTTTTTGAATTAAAAATGTATAATTAAGATAGAACTTGCTCAACACTTGTGTAAATTTCAGTATGATCTCTTCAATTTTGCGCATCCTTAGAAACCAATCACTCTTGTGACATTGTTCCATATTCCATAACAATTTGTAGCACTGCAGCTTGCCATAGGGTCATTTAACCATAGATGGTGTAATGGTTAGCGTTACTGCCTCACAACAATGAGGTCATGGGTTCAATTCCCATCATGGCCCTAACTGTGTGGAGTTTGTATATTCTCCCTGTGCTTGCGTGGGTTTCCTCCGGGTACTCCGGTTTCCTCCCGCACTCCAAAAATATACTGGTAGGTTAATTGGTTCCCCATAAAAATGAACACGTGTGTGCGCATGTGGTAGGGATTATAGAGTGTAAGCTCCACTGGGGCAGGGACTGATGTGAATGAACAAATATTCTCTCTGTAAAGCGCTGCGGAATATGTGTACACTATATAAATAACTGGTAATAATAATATGGCAGTATGCAAAAGTCCACTAAAGCTTAATGTTACATTATACAGTATACCTGTAGCAGCACAAATGTGCAGGGCAAGATAGTACCTTTTGTGTAAGGACTAATTTAGTTTATGATGTTGCCCAGATCTTAGGGCTTCCTGCTGCCCTCATTTCCCGCCGTATATTATGTTACTGCCCCTGTCCTCACTAAAAAAATATAAAGTTCACTCCTGAAATACTCTGTGCTGCAGAAGACCCTGCTCTTCCCACTATATAACTCTCGGGGGTCTAGTTACTAATACCTCTTTTCCACCAAAAACCCAGGTACGACCTGGGTTTTTGGACATGGTTCCAACCCTGGTCAGACCCATTTACACTACACCTTCGATCTGGGTCAGCCCTGCTAAACCTGTGATGTCATAAAAAGTGGGAGGTGAATGCCCCACAACCACCAATCAGCTCATTTTAGGCATGATCCAGGTCAGATAATCCGGGTTGCACCGTTTACACTGCACCATTACCCGGGTCCATCCTGGGTCCAACCCTGGTAGCTACCTGGGTTGGATTGCTGGGTCACTTGACCTGGGTTATTTTTCAGGGACCCTTTTACACTGAGCTGCGACCTGGGTAGACCCAGCAAAAACCCAAGTTTTTGCTCTGGTGTAAAAGGGGTATTAGTAAGCAGGAGACAGAGTGAAAAGTGATGAGGTGCCAGCCAATCAGCTCCCACCTGTCATTTTTCAAACACAGCCTGTGACATGGCAGTTAAGAAAGTGATAAGGTACCAGCCAATCAGCTCCTAACTGCCATGTCACAGGCTGTGTTTGAAAAACGACAGTTGGGAGCTGATTGGCTGGCACCTTATCACTTTCTTATCATTTTTCACCCTGTCTCCTAACACTGCTTAGTAAATAGACCCCCTTGTCTGTGGCTGCCTGCTGCCTCCTTTCCCCCGCTCACATCATGTCATTGTCCCTGTCACATACAGCCCTGTCCTCACTAATGGTGGGTACTCACTATACAGATATACAGTGCCTTGCAAAAGTATTCAGCCCCCTTGGCTTTGTACCTTTTTTGTTACATTACAACCTGTCATTTATTTTTTTAATCTGCATTTTATGTGATGGATCTGCACAAAATAGTCTAATTTGGTGAAGTGAAATGAGAAAAAAATATATAAAAAAAGAATCTTTATAAATAAAATTCTGAAAATTGGCATGTGCATATGTAATCACCCCCTTTGCTATGAAGACCCTCAAAAGTTCTGGTGCAACCAATTACCTTCAGAAGTCACGATTAGTGATATGACGTCCACCTGTGTGAGATCTGAGTGTCACATCATCTGTCAGTATAAACACAACTTTTCTGAAAGGCCCCAGAGGCTGCAGCACCACTAAGCAAGAGGCATCGCACCATGAAGACCAAGGAGCTCTCCAAACAAGTCAGGGACAAAGTTGTTGAGAAGTACAATTCTGAGTGGGGTTATAAAAAAATATCCAAATCTTTGATGATTCCCCGGAGCACCATCAAATCCATCATCATCAAATGGAAAGAACATGGTACCACAACAAACCTGCCAAGAGAGGGCCGTCCACCAAAACTCACAGACCGGGAAAGGAGGGCATTAATCAGAGAGGCAGCACAGAGACCAAAGGTAACCCTGAAGGAGCTGCAGAGTTCCACAGCAGAGACTGGTGTATCTATGCATGTGATCACAATAAGCCGTACACTCCATAGAGCTGGGCTTTATGGAAGAGTGGCCAGAAAAAAGCCATCACTTAGTGATAAAAATAAGAAGATACGATTTGAGTTTGCTAAAAGGCATGTGGGTGACTCTCCAAATGTATGGAGGAAGGTGCTCTGGTCAGATGAGACTAAAATCAAACTTTTCGGCCACCAAGGAAAACGCTATGTCTGGTGCAAACCCAACACATCCCATCACCCCAAGAACACCATCCCCACAGTGACACATGGTGGTGGCAGCATCATGCTGTGGGGATGTTTTTCAGCAGCAGGGACTGGGAAACTGATTCAAGTCGAGGGAAAGATGGATGGTGCTAAATACAGGGATATTCTTGAGCAAAACCTGTTTCAGCCTGCCTGTGATTTGAGACTGGGACGGAGGTTCACCTTCCAGCAGGACAATGACCCGAAGCATACTGCTCAAACAACACTCGAGTGGTTTAAGGGGAAACATGTAAATGTGTTGGAATGGCCCAGCCCAGATCTCAATCCAATTGAGAATCTGTGGTCAGACTTGGAAGGTTGCTGTTCACAAGCGGAAACCATCCAACTTGAAGGAGCTGGAGCAGTTTTGCCTTGAGGATTGGGCAAAAATCCCAGGGGCAAGATATGGCAAGCTCATAGAGACGTATCCAAAGCGACTTGCAGCTGTAATTGCCGCAAAAGGTGGCTCCACAAAGTACTGACTTTAGAGGGGTGAATAGTTATGCACGCTGAAGTTTTCTGTTATGTTGTCCTAAATGTTGTTTGATTAAAAAAAAACACAACGTCACAGTTGTAGGCATGTTCTGTGAATGAAATGATGCACACCTTCACACAATCCATTTTAACTCCAGGTTGTGAGGCAACAAAACATGAAAAATGCAAAGGGGGGTGAATACTATTGCAAGGCACGGTATCTGCAGATGATGGTTGTTTGTACAGACTGAACAACCATCATCTGTGTCTGCACGCAGGTCCTGGCGACCAGGGGGCGTGTCCCGCCCCCCTCCTCGCGGCTGCCGCTGTGTGTATGGGCGGTGGACAGATAGGTCTGCAGACATATCTGTCCATCGGCTGTGCAGCACAGACAATGTGATATGTCGGTGAACGCCGGGTACACACTGCCCGACGGGCAGCAGATACATTGGCCGATCAATTGATCGGCCAATGTATGTGTCAGTGTGTACCCAGCTTAACGGTATGCAGTCGGGACGCCGGCGGACCTAATCCCGACAGCCGGCTTCCCGACTGTCATATCCCGGCGATGGTTACATGACCGGCGTCTACATCTAGACGCCTGTCATTTTACCAACGCTAGGAGACCGGCGCCTGGCATCCCGATCGAAGTGATGCCGGGGCGCCGCTGCGGGGGGGGGAGGGTTAGGTTTAGGGCTCCTGGGGGGACTTAGGGTTAGGCGCCCCCCCCCCCCGGGAGGTTAGAGTTAGGCTAGGGTGAGGGTTAGGAAACCCCGGGGGCGACTTAGGTTTAGGTGGTGGGGACGGGGGGATTAGGTTTAGGCGCTTAGAGGGGGGATTAGGGTTAGGCTAGGGGGGAAGGTTAGGGTTAGGCCCCCTAAAGGAGGGTTAGGGGGTTAGAAATAGGTTAGTGAATACTTACCTTCGACGATCGGGATTTCCTCCTCTGCCGGCCTCCTGGTGTCGGGATTCCAACTGCCAGGCAGGGGCCTGGCGGGAAACCATACTGATTCCAGCTTAACACATCACTCATCTCCTGATATACTCTGTGCTGCTGGGAACCCTGCTCCTCCTATATAACTCTATGGCTTCCTGCTGCCTCCATTCCCCTCCTCACATCATGGTGCTGCAGTAAACTTACACAGTGACATGAGTAAACGGGAAGGGCACAGCCTCCCACAAGTCCAGTACACTCACTGAAATACTTTGTGCCGCTGTGGACATTCCACTGATCTACTCTGGAAAGTATTAATGAAGCGAGATGATAACAGATCCTGCACAGTGCATTACATGAGGCTTATTGGAACATGCGGCATTCCCACTATTTGCTCTACTTCCCACATCACCTCCAATGTCACCGCAGTGCCCCTCACCCTACATATACCAGGTGTTATTCTACTTACAGAATAGGTTGAGCGAGTAATATTTTCCCCAGCTGCACTCGATGTGGATGTTAACCAACACGACTTCCTCGCCCACTTCATAAAACGTGACTGTCACTTTATCTGCCAGGTCTGGGGAGGGAACAAATGTTGAATCTGGTGTCTGATTGTGTTCCCGATTAGCACCAGGGAAGGACATGGGGGCCTCATACACATAGGTGACTTCATACCTGTGAGGACACTCAATGTATTTCCCGATAGTTTCACTGGGATTTCTGTACGAAACCTGATGGGAGAAGGAGCAAGATTGAGGAAGGAATAGTGGTTGGTGAAATAGGGTGACAACTAAACAAATCCTGGTATCGCCGCCCTAGTGGGTAATGCTGGGTATACACTGTGAGATCAAATGGAAACTTTTCCCCAATCCTCCCCTGTGGAGGAATGGGTAATGTCAGCGCGTTCTCTGCCAGATGCGGCCGACCAATTATCGGTTCTATCGGACATGTTGGACGATTTCAGCATGTCCGACAGATCGATAACTACTGATCGGTCGCGGTGATACGCTGTTGACTCATCGGCCCGATTGGATGATTATCGGTTGTCGGAACGATAACTGGACAGTGTATGCCCAGCATAAAGAACGCACAATGAAAAGGGGGGTATTCAATTAGCCCTGGGGTTACCCCGCAACTAATTGCTGGTAAAAAGAATTGCGGCGTGGGGATAGGCTAATCAATTAAATAGCCCGTTTCCTGTACAGAAAAATCGGGAATCATTGGGTTTCCGTGTAAACGACTGAATTAATAGGTTTTTTTTTACCCCGTGCGTGAACCTGATTTTGTGGTTTTTCCATGGACTTTAGCTTGCATGGGGTAATCTCCGCTTATTAAATAGCTCCGGCGTGGCAATTAGCCTCGGGGTTTGAATACTCCCCAAAGTGCTGTTTCTAATTTCTGTGTGAACACAATCTCCACAAACTGGCAAAAAGTGAAACAATATGAACCTGTAACTGCGTTGCCACCACTTCCGATATTGCGCCCCTTTCTGTTCCATAATTATGCACAACTAAGATAGGTTGCTCTTTGCATTGTCCCACCCATATAGGGGTATTTTATATATACTTCCTGGGATTGGAGCATTTTATTTATGCGCTTATTAAAGCCCTCCCAGTACATGGCCAGCGTGCGTACAGACGCAGCCGGTAATCTCAGACGTGTCTTTATTAGAACCTGCTCGGGGCTATTTATGGTTCCTCAGCAGCAGGTTGTGCTTGTGTATTATCCTGTCTTGTACCTTACCCCGATTGTCTCTGTGTTACCCAGACTTCAAACTTTTATATTGTTAGTAAAGACCTTCCTGCCTTACCCGTCCTTGTCCTATATATGGACTACGATTCCTGCCTTACCCGTCCTTGTCCTATATATGGACTACGATTCCTGCCTTACCCGTCCTTGTCCTATATATGGACTACGATCCCTGCCTTACCCGACCTTGTCCTATATATGGACTACGATCCCTGCTTTACCCGACCTTGTCCTATATATGGACTACGATCCCTGCTTTACCCGACCTTGTCCTATATATGGACTACGATCCCTGCTTTACCCGACCTTGTCCTATATATGGACTACGATTCCTGCTTTACCCGACCTTGTCCTATATATGGACTACGATCCCTGCTTTACCCGACCTTGTCCTATATATGGACTACGATTCCTGCCTTACCCGTCCTTGTCCTATATATGGACTACGATTCCTGCCTTACCCGTCCTTGTCCTATATATGGACTACGATCCCTGCTTTACCCGACCTTGTCCTATATATGGACTACGATTCCTGCCTTACCCGTCCTTGTCCTATATATGGACTACGATCCCTGCTTTACCCGACCTTGTCCTATATATGGACTACGATCCCTGCCTTACCCGACCTTGTCCTATATATGGACTACGATCCCTGCCTTACCCGTCCTTGTCCTATATATGGACTACGATTCCTGCCTTACCCGCCCTTGTCCTATATATGGACTACGATTCCTGCCTTACCCGACCTTATCCTATATATGGACTACGATTCCTGCCTTACCTGACCCTGTACTATATATGGACTACGATTCCTGCCTTACCCGTCCTTGTCCTATATATGGACTACGATTCCTGCCTTACCCGTCCTTGTCCTATATATGGACTACGATCCCTGCCTTACCCGTCCTTGTCCTATATATGGACTACGATCCCTGCTTTACCCGACCTTGTCCTATATATGGACTACGATCCCTGCTTTACCCGACCTTGTCCTATATATGGACTACGATCCCTGCTTTACCCGACCTTGTCCTATATATGGACTACGATCCCTGCTTTACCCGACCTTGTCCTATATATGGACTACGATCCCTGCTTTACCCGACCTTGTCCTATATATGGACTACGATTCCTGCTTTACCCGACCTTGTCCTATATATGGACTACGATCCCTGCTTTACCCGACCTTGTCCTATATATGGACTACGATTCCTGCCTTACCCGTCCTTGTCCTATATATGGACTACGATTCCTGCCTTACCCGTCCTTGTCCTATATATGGACTACGATCCCTGCTTTACCCGACCTTGTCCTATATATGGACTACGATTCCTGCCTTACCCGTCCTTGTCCTATATATGGACTACGATCCCTGCTTTACCCGACCTTGTCCTATATATGGACTACGATCCCTGCCTTACCCGACCTTGTCCTATATATGGACTACGATTCCTGCCTTACCCGACCTTGTCCTATATATGGACTACGATTCCTGCCTTACCCGACCTTATCCTATATATGGACTACGATTCCTGCCTTACCCGACCTTGTCCTATATATGGACTACGATTCCTGCCTTACCCGACCTTGTCCTATATATGGACTACGATTCCTGCCTTACCCAACCTTGTCCTATATATGGACTACGATTCCTGCCTTACCCGTCCCTGTCCTATATAAGGACTACGATTCCTGCCTTACCCGTCCCTGTCCTATATATGGACTACGATTCCTGCCTTACCCGACCTTGTCCTATATATGGACTACGATTCCTGCCTTACCCGACCTTATCCTATATATGGACTACGATTCCTGCCTTACCCGACCCTGTACTATATATGGACTACGATCCCTGCCTTACCCGACCTTGTCCTATATATGGACTACGATTCCGGCGTTGTCATTGCATTTTAGCTTTAATGCGTCACCTGAATGAATCTGTGAGATTGAGTTCTCCGTCTTGAACCTCAAATTGCACCCACTGTCCTTCCGATTCCTTACGAACGTCAAAATCAGTGGCAGATGCAACATAGTGCCAGCGACCAGCCAACTGGGGAGAGAGAAAGAGAATGGAAACCGTGTGAGATTCACACAGTGAGGGAAATAACAGAGAAACTGTTTGCCCTGATTTCCTACCCGCCACCATCTTTACTATCTATACCCCCCTATGCGGAATCCCTCAGGCTGCGGTTAAACATTTAGAATAAGGGTCACTCCATGTTAAGTGGACCAGGGGCCCCCACTAGACCATCTCTGATTTTGTTGAAATTTTGTATGAAGGTTGGTACATAAGTAGGACTAGCTTTGATAAAGCTTCAGGTCACAGTAGTGGAGATTTAGCCCTGGTAGTGGAGGTAGGTGAAATGGTCACTGACTTTGCGGTGCACAATCGGCAATGTTCAAGTCATTGCGTTGGCAGATCTATGAGGGCAAACGTTGTGAAAGTACTTTTTTTTGACAGTATGAGGCCAAAACATCCATCGTGTACATTTTTTTCTGGAATTCAGCTGCCCATCTCTCCAAAGGAAAACATTATATTAGTATGACATTTAGTATAGCTAACTATCCAAGTTGACACCGTCACATTCATAAAATAACAGACTTTGGCCCTGATTCAGACCCACTCGCGAGCGGCTGTCCGCTCGCAAGTGGGTCGATGTTCTGCACTAAGCATGCACACGACGGAGGGAGCTCCATCGTGCGCATGCGCCAGACGCGACGAGCGAAGGAAAGTCCTTCGCTCGTTGTGTCTGATCAAAGGGGGCGTGCTGTCGATGTTGATTGACAGCACGCCCCCTTTGGTGGGCATGCCGGGGGCGTGCCTCCCTGACGGGGGCGTTCCCACGGGAACGCCTCCCGTCAGAAGCTGGCCCACTGACATCACTAGTGATGTCAGTGGGAGTGATTTTGGATCTGATAGAGCCAAAATCACTCCGGAGCTTGCGGTTGAAAACCTCAACCGCAGGCTCCAGCTCGCAGTTTCGATGGTCACGACCATCGCGGCCATCAAAATGCACGCTCGTATAGGCTGTGGGTGGTGACCCACAGCTATACGAGCGTCCAGGAGGACGCTCCATTTTCATGGAGGGCAGCCCTCATTCAGAGCGTGCGCTCTGCTCAGAGCGTACGGCTCTGAATGAGGGCCTTTATCGTTAGTTAGTTCCTGTCATAATGTAATTTACAATTGCTCCATTACTAGTGCATACTGTGAGCTGAAACTTTACCAAAGCTAGTTCTACATACTGTATATACACAACCTTTCTGCAAAATTTCCACAAAATCGGAGATGGTCAAGTGGAGACGATTTTCAAAATTGGTCCACCAGACACAGTGACCCATAATGCTAGCTACACACTATACAATTATTGGGCCCATTTGCCAATAGTCATGTGATCGGCCTCATTTATAGTGTACGATCGTTTCAGCATTTCACCGGTCAAGACCAATCTCTGCCTCCATTTCCCGATATCGAGCATTCTTGATAATCTGCCCGTATTTCCTATGTTCTCCTGCATTTATGTCATCCTCCGTGTGGGCAGACATATGCAAAACGTGCAAAAAGTGTGGAGTGGTGGAAAACCGTTCGCTCCTAATAAACAATTGCATAACGTGTAGCACAGATATTGGGGCTTTCACTTTGCCGAAACTTTGCCCCATTTGTCGTCCCTAACAAAAAAATCGGGCCTGATTCAGACCCGGACGCTAAGCCGCGAACGAACGTAGCCAAAAGGGGCTGTATATGCAAATGCCACGATCACGCTATCTGGTGTAAGGATGCCAGTATAAAGACGCCCACCTTTCTCTCTTAGCACACGTTATCTCCAGGAAGTGCGTGATTAATCGGTGACCTCGAGAGCCATCGGAGCTGCTCGCAGCGCTTGAGGTAGACCCTACCCCACCTCAAGCACTGCGATCAGTGCTCTCTAAAATCCAACCAAGTGACGTGTACAATGACGCTTCCATGCTAATTATGCACATGCCTAAAACGCCGTTTAGACGCCCAGATACACCTGCGTTTGCACATCCACTCCTCCGTTCACAAGCACCTTCCCCTGTTACCACTCACAAACGGCGCTATCTGTCACTCATAGTAGTGTCCACTCTGTGTACTACAGGTGCACAATTCCCGTCCCGAGCACAGTGAGTGACTCGCACATATTGACGCATACGCAAACATGCGATTATCGGCCATAGTGTTCGTTCACGGCCTAGCGTCCGGGTCTGACTCAGGTCCAGTGTGTAACTAGCTTATGGTCACCCTGTCGCGCTTTTACTCTAGTTTGCAGCTGTACTACAGCCATCAGCGTGAACAGCAGGAAACTGATAAGGAAGAAGCAAAGCCCAGCAGTTTATAAACTGACTCCATAAATCCCTTTTCTGTGCCTAATGCTGACTACGCAGGCTGCAGGCCCTCGGCTGGTGTCAGGCAATTGGCAGCGATCGCTGATAACGAAACCACTGATTTAGGTCACATCGGTATCGGGCCTGCTGGTATAGTCTGCCAGGACGTGAATGCACATTATCATCATCATCCTGTGAGTGCCGTCGTCCCTGCCACCCTAACAGCCCCTCGTCATGCCAGATCTCATCAACTGCAGCCAGGGCAATGCTTGACGGTGCCAAAGTGGTTGGTCAAACCAACTCTAAGGTGGGTACTCACTAGCCGACCGCCTGATGCGAACGCTGATGGAGCCAACGATTGGTATATCAGGAGGTCAGTACACACTGTTGTCGTTCACCGGCACAATTGACCTTACCTGCATCGTTCTTCGTGTGTCGACCAGCGGGGCGGGCATAGCGAGTACAGACTAGACGATGTGCTCGATATGTCGGTCCGGTTCGCGAGATCGGACAACATATCGTCCGGTGTGTAACCAGCATTGGACGTACAAATGTTAAATTCATTTGAGTAAGACAAACAGGTGACAGTTATTCTGTCGGTTTGAGCAGCTAAATGGCGACATTGTATAGTATCTATAATCTTTTCCATGTGAATAGTGAATCTGAAAATGTCGCCATCAAACATAGCGTATGTCCCTTATGCAGAGCTCGATGTGCGTTATGGTCGGCAACAGCAGCTTTTTGCATTTAAGAATTAAATGATCGTGTCCCTTTCATAATATCAGCCATTTGTACCTTCCCCGCCCTCATAGCGCGCCCTGGCGTCTTCCTTACCTGTTCTACAGTCACATGTTCAACAGGATGAATGACGTCCTCACAGGGGAAAGCTGCAGAGATGCATAGAAAGGGTTATGGTCAGTGACTGTTACCCCCTTATACATCTCTAACCCACACCTCCCATCACATTAAGCTGAGGAAACGGGACAGGTATATTGGGACATGCTGCTTCCCCCAGGGTGTTGCTTACACTTTTTGGAGCAATAAGCCGCAGGGTGCATGGCCGGCTCGGGGAGGAGCCACCCCCTGTGCAGAGAGGGACTCCGCCTGTGTCCGAAAAGGGGGTGTGGCCCAATTACCATAAGCCACATCCCCTAAATGATGCTAATTGGGGCCGTACGCCTCCCATTTAACTTCAGGCTGGGGGCAAGCCCAGCACTCCTTCAGTAGCTGGGCTGCCCCCAGCCTTCTCCCTGCACTGAATGGATGCCATTCCTCTTCTCCAGCGGTGGGGGCTCATGGGTAGAACAGCGGGACAGTGCCACGAAAAACAGGACGGTCCCGTTGAAAATCGGGATGGTTGGGAGGGTACACAGCCATTTCTAATCTGCAGACTGGTTTGAATGTTGCACCAGGTTTTGGATGGCAGAGATTAGGGCTCATCCTGCCATTGGGACTTATACTGTGTCTTCCGGTTGCACTGCGGAAGAGAAGGAGTTTTCTAGGCTCTCTCTGCCCAAAGTAGAACAGAGTCTGAGACATGCAGAAGAGCCACAGGTAATAAAGTCTTCCCAATGTCAGAATACCAATACAATTATTTAAGTGTCCTAACCCCTAAGCCTCCTTTCCTGCAGCTTAACCACAACCCACTGGCGTAACTACCGTAGGTGCAGGTGGTGCGGCTGCTATGGGACCCGGCCCACACCCTGCACCTAGCGTGCCAGGCCAGCAGTGGTTGCGTCCTCCAGCAGGGCAGCCACACCTGACCTCCTGGTTGGCTTCCGGCTCTTCTCATTGACATACTGGGAGGAGGCATGGCCGCCTCCTCCCAGCATCAGCCAGCGAGGTGAGATGGAGCCGACTGGGAGAGGGTGTGTGCCTGCCCTGCGCAGCACACGCTGAAGGAGGTAAGTCGAGGAGAGGGGTAATGCAGGGGGTAGTGAGGACCGAGGGGGGAGGGGCGTTGTCCTAGGGGCATGTGAACATTTTGCTATGGGGCCCCCTAGGTCTAGTTACACCCCTACCCTAACCTTTTCCTCCATCAGCCTAATCCTAACTCCCTCATAGCCAAAACCTAACCCTCCCTTTCCTACCGTAGCCTAAGCCTCCCCCTAGTGCCTAACCCCTAACGTCTACACCTGCCGTTAATCCTAATACTTACCGGCACTCGCTGTCTTGTCACTTATCCTAGGTGCGAACGCCCCATTATCACCCAGTTGCGCCATTTCAGCAGCAAGTGGATATGCAACTGGGACGGCTATGACTCGGGAATCTCCGGCAGATGCGTGCGCTTAGTGTCGACGCAGACGCAGTGTGAAAAAAAAAAAAACACAAGATCCGTCGACAACAGACTTACATCCGCCTAGTAATGAGCCCCTAAGTACACTTCATATTTGAGGTCCAGCTCATTCACCGCTCCATGACAATACCCACCTTAGACGCATGGAACGTCTCCGCATGTACGAGGCCTTATTCGGGTATCCTGCGTTATACTTATACCTATCTTTGTAGAATACTTTCGGAGGATGGTGTACGGGAATTTCTGACATTTGGCGTGTTGTTCAACTTTATGGATATCCTCCCAGGAGATGTTTGACCCACCTAGGGCAGATAGTTACATTTTAGGGAATATATAATTCATCAAGGTTACCACATAATCGCAATGACAAGTGATAAACTACCAGAAATAATGCCCATCGGCTGACAGGTGGCTGCCCTGTGTTGTGGTGCTGTCACCATTGGAAGTGTTACCGCATGTTACATGAGATTGATCCTCAGAGTATTCATTTCAGATCATTAGCACCAGACCCAGTCTATCGCCTGCATACAGCTATGGAGTCCCGTGTTCTCCTCATGCAGCGGCTGTCACTGTGACCGTATAGGACCTATTTCTCCTTCATCCACTAGGGGACTGAAGGCTCCAAGACAGTGGGGTTTTGACGGTGCTAAGTGGGAGCTGGCACTTTAAATTTTTTTGAAGTGTGACTAGCTCCTCCCCCTCTATACCCCCCCTAAAAGCCCAGTCTTAGTTGGTGTCCGAGGGGAGCTGGACGTGTATTACATTCCTCCTCAGGGTTTAGTATTTCAAGAGCGCTGCTGCGCTGAAGACATTAAGGACAGATAGGCAGCAGCTGCACTTCCTGTCTGCATCGCGGGAGCTGCCGGGGGGACCCGCTCGCAAAGACACGCACTTTGCCTGGGTTCCCTGACTACAGAGACCTCCATCTCCTTATAAGGGGTGCCGCATGCCGCTGCTTGCAGCACGCATAGTGGACCCCCAGCAGTCATTACCGCCACCGGCAGCTCTGTGAGTACTGCCTGGCTCCCCAACTAGCGTGGTAGCCAGGTTAACCCTACATAGGCGGTATGTGACGCAGCAGAGCTGCTCCGATTAGTGGAGCAGCCAAGTGTATAAGCGTGCATATTTTTAAAATAGGCGCCATAGCAGGGGGGGCGGAGCTTAAAGCCAGAGCCCTGCTCCTCCCAGCGGCCCCAGCGCTTCTCTGGAAGTGTGCTGGCGGCCATTACAGGGAGAATCAGTGTCTGCTGCATATCAGATACACTGCTGCACGGAACTGGTAGCCTAACCTGGACTGTAAGTGAACAGTGGGGTTTAGGCTGGTCAGGAGAGCTTTTAAGGCAGGTCAGTAACTACTTAATTATCAGTGGTTATTTCCTACTATGCCAAGCGATTTCTGGCACTGCTAGGAGCGCTATTAGGGCAGGTGTGGCTCTCTCCTGCCTCTTTCTTTCACTACAATTTTATGTTGTTTGTGTGGGGTCTGTATCTGACTGGCAGATCTAAAGCATCTCAGAAAGTATTTCTCCTTCATCCACCAGGGAACTGTGCTGGCTGACCTATGGGCCTGATTCAGAGCCGCTCGCAAAAAGCGAGCGCTCGCTCTGAATCAGGGCGTGTGTTTTGGGGTTTTTTTGCTGGCTCTTGGCCGCTCGCATAGCTGTGGGTTACCACCCACAGCTTATGCGAGCGGCAATGATGATGGTCGCGATGGTCAAGACCATCGCGACCATCGGGCTTGCGACGAGACCCTTGCGGTAGGGTCTCGTGGCCGCAAGCCCCAGTGGACTTCCTGCACTATTAGAGCAGGAAGTCCACCTACTGACATCACTAGTGATGTCAGTAGGGCCGCCCACAAACGGCAGGCGTTCGCATGGGAACGCCTCCGTTTGTGAAGCCACCCCCCCGCCACACCTACAAAATGGGGCGAGCTGTCGATCAACATCGACAGCCGCCCCTTTTGTAGTGAGTCCCGAAGAGAGTGCTTTTAGCGCTCGCTCCGGGGCTCGCGCGTGCGCACTGGGCCACCATCGACCCGCTTGCAAGCGCGGAAGCTCTCTGGGGCTTGCAGCCACAAGTCCCTACCACAAGGGTCTCGTCGCAAGCCCGATGGTCGCGATGGTCTTGACCATCGCGACCATCTACCTGGCCGCTCGCAATAGCTGTGGGTGGTCACCCGCAGCTATGCGAGCGGCCAGGAGGCCGCACTAAAAAAAAAAAAAAGATGCCCTGATGCAGAGCGAGCGCTCTTTCAGGGCGTCCGTCTCTGAATCAGGCCCAGTATCCCATCTTTTCCTTTACCAACAGGTAAAGTTAAGTCCCAGAACTCGGATACCCCTTCTCTGGTGGTTGACCTCGATACTCCTACTGGAGGGAAAGAGATTCGGAGTGTTAGATGGGACTCTTCACCACAGACGCTGTGGTGTGATGGGGGTCTGAGAGGATGGGGGGCTGCGTTTCAGGAACATCACTTCCAAGGTCGCTTGACATTGTCTCCCTAATGCCTGGTCCGGTAGCAGCTGCTTGGATTACGGTGAGTGTTTCTTCTGGGCTTTGCCAAACTCCTCCTAGGGTGAGATCTGCCATGGGCAACTTTTTGAGCAAAAAAATTAAAAACATCCTGTGTATATTTGTGCATAGGGTAAAGTCAGGTTGACAGCTAGCACCGGGTCCAGGTAACATTTGCAGGGGGTGTGCTCCATGCCTCACATGATGCCACAATGATACCCCTGCGTCCAATCCTCTCACTGACATAATGGGGGAGAGTCATTTAGTGACGAGTTTCTTACTGGCACCTCACGTGCTAATATAATGCAGGTTATCTATAATTTCCTGCTATGTGCGCTTGCATTATACTCCCCAATAAGTAAGGTGCGGGGCTGTTAGAAATGTAAGGGGGTAAAACTGAAAGCTTTCCATCAGTATATCTTGCGATTTGGGGCTGAAAAACACATTGTGAGGGTATCTGGATGAATGATCTACAATTAAAAAGGTCGACAGTCATATGGTCGACATGGAAGAAGGTCAACAGTACATAAGGTCGACATGTTCAAAATGCCGACATGGAAACGGTTGGCACATCCTTTTTTATTAGTCAGGGATAGGCATTTCCCAGAGGGTTAAGTTTAGGCACTTAATGTATGGTTAGGTTTAGGCACGAAGGGGAACGATCAGGTTTAGGCACCAAGAGGAGGGTGAGGTTTAGGGTTAGAGTGAAGATTAGAGTTAGAAAAAAAAAAAACACGTCGGCCATTTATGTGTTGACCTTTTGAAACTGTCAACCTTCTGTACTGTCACAATTTATTCATGTTGACCAAATGACTGTTGACCTGTTTTACTGCAGATCTATTGATCCACACCCCGTTGTGAGGCGGTTTCAAAAGGCACATTATTAAAGTTCCCTCTAGAATCTTGGTCCTTAGATAACGGCCTGTTCACTGTTTTCCGGACTCAACAGTGGCCTGATACAACCTCTGGACTAGACAGTCACTTTGCCATTTTCTAGATTGGCTGGGCTGCTTGAAAGTATCCACGGTCTGAACTGGGGTCCCAAAGATTTTCCCTAAACAGCTGCTCACCCATAGACCTGCATCATCTCCACAGTCTGAACTCACGGTCACTACTGGTGTATTGGGTCAGTGTTGGTGCCCAGTACAGGATGAAGCCCTGTGTGATGTTATTATGTTTAGCAAAACTGCTTCTACATTCCTGGCATACACCCGGATAAAGGCCGGTGTGCTCCTATCTCAGGGTCTAAGGGGCATATTCAATTATATTCGTTTCGCCTCCCAGACTTTCCGCCTACATCGCATGTTTTTGGAGAAAAGTCATTTCGAGAGCGCGACCACTTTACGCCCAATTCAATTCCAAAGGATGTGAAAACGGGACCCGGCGAAACTCAAACAGGCGAAAAGTGCTGTCAGATTTGGGGAAATCAGCCTGACACCCCCCAAAAGATACACTGACATTGGGGATCACTATAGATACCCCCGAATAGCCCTGCTGATGGTATTTGGGGTACTTAAATTATCTCAATAGCTGCTATTTAGCGTCTTTACAAAAGTGGTGAAGAATAGCATTTTGCATTTTTTGGTGAAAATAAGTAGTCCCAGCAAAATTGGGGTACATGAAAATGGGTGTTAGCATATTTTAAAGTGGCTAAAGTGAAGTTTTATAAAATGTCAAAAATCCACCTGCTGCAAGCACCTGCAATCAAAAAAACAGGAAGATATGGTAAGAACTTACCTTTGTTATCTCTGTTTCTACGAAGTCCATAGGGTCCACAGGGTTGACCTTGGGGTATAGGTTGGGAACCAAATCCGGGCACCACGCAGTTAAAGCTTTTAGCTCCCAGGATGCACTTGGGTCCACTCTCCCTATAACCCCACCCCCAAGCCAGAGGCTCCTCAGTTTGTAAGTAGCCAAAGGCCGGAGGAGGAGAGAAAAAGAGAGAAGGAAGACTGGAACACACAAGAAACCATACTCACAGAAATGGGAGATGGAAAACCGGTGACCAGCCACACAGCCCATATGAAGCCAGGTGCGTCAGGGCGGGCGCCCTGTGGACCCTATGGACTTCGTAGAAACAGAGATAACAAAGATAAGTTCTTACCATATCTCCTGTTTTCTACTTCAGGGTCCATAGGGAGTCCACAGGGTTGACCTTGGGGATGTCCCAAAGCAGTTCAACCAGGGAGAAGACATACGAGGCCATCCAGCCAACATTTGGCCATAGGCCGGCCATCCTTTCCTGTTAAAACCAGAAATCTCAGACCACCAATAAGGAGTCCGATTTCCGTAAGGAACTTGAACGGATCACATAAATCCACAGAGGCCGGACCACAGTCAATGAGGCCACACCAGCCGAGAGGACTGGGGACTGAATGGCCGTACCATAAGTTCCAGAATAATATGGAACCTAAAAATCACTAAGAAGAAACACATGGTGAGAGCAACTCACACCCTGACATGATGCCCTCCAGAAGAGGGAGCCACATGAGAATGCTCCCAATTCCGACACTCACCTGGTTGATATAAACACCCTGAGAGAAAGAGAGAGAGCCAAAGCAATAGACCATGTAATGGCTATCACAACCAGCGGTTCCATTGACTGTCCCCGGAGGGAACGAAGAACCACTACTAACTCCCAAGGAGTCCCTAGGGAGGACAAATGGAGGCATAATCCAGAAAACACACCAAAAGGATGAACTGGATACCAGAGTGGAGCAATTCCATATCTTAATCATACTGACAGTGTAGAGATTGCACTGTCAGGAAGGCCAGGCCGAAGGTGAAACCCAAGCCAGCCGGAAGGAATGCCAGAATATCTGGAAATCCTGGACACCGGAGGATCGTATCGACAGGTATAATACCATAAGAATTATGGCTGCCACAGTTTGTGGTAGGTCCCAGCAAAAGCTGATCCATGTGCTCTAATCATTCCAACGATGACAAAGCCAGGGAAGCCGTAAGAGCACTGTAGGGACGCAGTCAAAGACAAACGACCCAGGTCGAATGCAAACCCCAGGACCCTGAGACAACAGGTCTGGGCAGTGAAGCATCAGGAATGGAGTATCGATGGAGAGACTCTGAAAAACCAAGTACCCCTGACATCTGGGACAATCAGGAGCCACCAGCAGGAAAGCATCTCCGTCTCGATTGAAACACTTCCCTCGAGGAAGAATGGAGACCGGAGAACACAGGTACGCAAATTGGAAGGACCACTTCGCCGACAAAGAGTCACTGAAGGTTGCTTCAGAATCCCCAGAGTTGGACTGTAACACCATAGTGATAGAGTCAGAAGGCCATGAGGGTCACCTCAGGAGGGCCCCCCCTGCTCACCAGGAGATGAAACCTCTCTTGGGGAAGAGACTAGTCCCCGGGATGCACGTCAACCACGCCAATTAGCTTTTCGTAGAAAATGACATCCACCCAGGGTGGCTGTTGTGGTAATCCCTGCGAGGGTAATGACAGACTATTGTGGTACCAGGGAGAATTCATATACTCGAAAAACCCTGCAGGGAGCGGTAGTCTGTGTCACAGGGGAAGAGTGCAAGAAACTGCGAGATACCCCGAGATGAAAAGGGCAGTATGGTGAAGTAACCCCAAGTGAGGTACAACAATGGGGCCCACCCGGCGATCCGCAATTGAGAGGATCCCGAGAAAACAAACCGCCCAAGGGGGTCGTGAAAGGGGCCGGCACCCGATGACGCCACATACAGAACCCTTTAAGAGTCAAATCCTCCGCACTAACATCTGCAGCACATGGCTTGCAGGATAGTAAAAATGGGTGCAGTATAACGCTCTATCTCCTGGTCAGACATATCTGACCAAACATTGCGATCAAGCAGCGCTATACTGGTCCTGACTGATACTAAAAATTAGCTGCAGGAACCCATTTTCAGCGTATGCAACACACAGTTCCACTCAAAATATGGCAACGTGCAGCACGCAACAGTATGTGACAAACCTCACAAATATTAACAAGTATATAAATGTGAGGTCTCAGAACCACCCTAAGTACAGCTGTATTAGGGCAGATAAGGAAAAGGGATAGATATACACTGACAGGTGAGAGAATAAAGTACAGACAGTCAACACTAGCATAAGTCACATACCATGCATATACATATATACATAAACATGTCATAATATACTGCACTATGTCACTGCATGCAACTTACCCAGATTCAGTGTCTGGGAAGGCTACAGCGCTGTGTACACTGACCTGATGGTGAGGTACGCAGGGGGACTGGACCAACTGCCATCTCCGGAGATCTCTGCTGCACCACAGAGAAAATGGCCGCTGGAGACCTCAGAAAAAGCGTGGCCCGCGGAGGAAGCAGCTCAGCGACGCCAGACTATGGATACTGAGAGGCGCGCTGAGCTGAGGGGAGGAGCCGCTGTAACAGGGAAGGCTGCCTCCCCTGGCCGGCTATTAACCCCCGGGACGCCGGCTCCCTGCACCGTCCCTGGTGGTCTAGTGGACACACGGGGTATTGGGGGGCCCGCTGCCACTGCCGGTGCCTCCGGTCTGTCCCCAGAGACCGGAGGCACAGGACTGCATTTCAAATGCGTGGATCACCGCAACCTTACCTGCTCCCCGTGTATCTGGCAGCAGTCCTGGGCACCTGCAGAGTCCGGCTAGTACAGACTCTGGGGTCCCGCTGAGATCCCCAGATCTGTACTGGCGTCTCAGCGCCAGCGGGGTGACGGAGTGGCAGCTTAGACGTTCTATGGACAGTCTGACGCTGCCACTCTGAACAATCCAAAGTAAAAATAAAAAACTTTGTCCTTTAGAAAAAATAAAGCTTAGGGGCTGCTAATCAGCTCCCCACTGCACTAAACGGTGACCCGACTCCGGCCGGGCACCAACTTAAACTGAGGAGCCTCTGGCTTGGGGGTGGGGTTATAGGGAGAGTGGACCCAAGTGCATCCTGGGAGCTAAAAACTTTAACTGCGTGCTGCCCGGATTTGGTTCCCAACCTATACCCCAAGGTCAACCCTGTGGACCCCCTATGGACCCTGAAGTAGAAAAACATCTGGGCCATACTTGGGGACCCTTCTGGGGTATATTTCGCTAATTTTTAGCTTAGGAATACGGGGATAACTTCTCGTCTGGCGAAATGACGTCACCGGCAAGAACTTTTCGCCGAAAACGGCTTATCGCGGCTAATTGAATATGCCCCTAGATGTCCTATTAGTGCGTCCTCTGGTAAATGATTATTAAACAATGGGGAAAGAGTCCATCACTCAGACGCACACAGAGGTAGGGTAGAGAAATTGAAGAGATTACATATTAAGGGCAGCACGATGCCTGGGTTACGGCGATTCCACAAAGTCACGTGTCATGACTATGCATTCTGTGTGCCCTGGCTAAAGTGTGCTCACGGTACTATGAGTAATAATCTGGCCGTGACCATGGATTATTATAGTTCTCACCAAATCTTATATTTCATGAATGTCTGTTTAGTATAAATTGCTAGTTTAAAAACTGTCTGCATTGCTGGACCAAGTGGCCAGGTGCTATGTTTGGAGGCAAAGCTTCCTTGGAAATAGTGTTTGCTTCTCAAAGTAGTGGGCCCTTGTTCAGGCCCTGCACACAGACAGGCTGGCTGATAGTGTCATTTTATCAGCTTAGTTACTTCAGCTTTCCTGCCATAAAATACTTTTCAAACCAGGTAGTTATATGACGTTTAAGTTCCTGGAGACGTCCTAATTTGCATCTACACAGATCTTGCTGTGGGAGACGGTAGTTGTGGAACTATAAGCATCAGCCACCCACTCTACTTAAGGGGCCTATCCATTAGCAGATGTTTTTCTGAACGATGAAAGACAAAAGATATCTACTGAAAATTCCGGTGGCTGTGCTGAAAGATATCGGTCATGTACATGACAGATTTTTGCAAAAGACGAATGATGAACGATATCGCCAGACATCATTCAGGGAATGGATTTTTTTCTCTCCGGTGCTTTGTAGCTGCTGTTAATATCGTTCGTCGTTTGTAATATCTGTCAGCGATATGCGATAAATGACCAACATGTTGGAGAGAAGAAAGATAAAAATTATCGGCCGGGGGCGTGGCCTGGATGAGCTGGTAGTAGGCAGCTGATAGCGCAGCTCCTAGGCCCTGAATATCCGCTACAGCATCCTGACCCCTCTACCCGGTCCCTGGCACTTACCTTCTCCTTTGGTACCTACCACTGCCTGCTGCAGGAGTCCTTGGGTCAGTCTGGGTGCGCTGGCTGCTGTGCTGTGGGAGTTGAAGATCTCTCCCTGCAGCGTCTCCTCGTCGCGGGCGCCATCTTGGATCCGGTCCCTGGTCTCTGAGGCTGTTCCTGGCTCCGGCGCCTGTCTCCTCTTTACACCGGAGGGTGGCCTGGAGTGCTGGGGAGGTGGGGATCCCTTCCCCATAGAAATTGCTGCATTGTGCCTGCCGTCGCGGACCCGCGATTCCCGATCGCGGCCGCCATTTTGGATCCGGATCAAGCTGCTTTGGGGCTCCTGCCTTCAGTGCTGGGTGCAGCGCTCTGCTGGTTAGTGTCCTGGACAGATAGGAGAGGTGGCTCATCTTCTTCCTGAATCTCTGGGGTCACTTGGGACATTATAAACCCTCCTCCTCCTGTACCTAGCTGCTGATCATTATCCTGTATTGATTCTGGTTGCCTGCTGTTCCCTGCAACTGTCCTTGGGGTCCAGTGATTATGGGGAAAAATTCCCAACAGTCTGCTGCTGCGCGGCTGGAGAGGTTCTCCCGTTCTGGAACCAGCGGGGCTACGGGATCTAGCTCTTCAGGGACCCCGTCTCATTCTCAGCCCTCCTCTCCGCCTGCTCTTGAAGATTCTCCCTCGGAGCCGGAAATCACTATGCAAAATTTAATGCAGGCTATTACATCTTCAGAGAAAACGCTGTCTGGCAAGATTTCTGAAGTACATGTGGAGCTTTCCCTTATCCGTCATGATATGCAGACGATGCGAGAGCGTGTTGGTGAGGCTGAGACCCGCATTTCTACGTTAGAGGATATTACTGCTCCAGTTGCGGGATGGCTTACAACCTTGGAGTCCCAGATGGTGGCCTGTCGTACCAAAATCTCTGATATAGAGGGCCGACTTCGTAGAAATAACATCCGTTTTGTGGGTCTGCCCGAGAAGTCGGAGGGGTCTCAACCAGAGGCGTTCCTGGAAAAATGGTTGGTAGACACCTTTGACAGAGATGATTTTACTGCCCACTTTGCCGTAGAAAGAGCGCACCGTATCCCTGGCAGGGCTCTGCCTCCTGGTGCTCCCCCCCGCACATTCATTGCCAAGATCTTGCATTTCAAGGACACAGATTCGATTCTTCGTATGGCTCGTCTACGTGGTCCTTTGGAATATAATGGAAATCGGGTAGCAGTGTTCCCGGACTTTTCTATGGAGGTCCAGAAGTCTAGGTCCCAATTTATACAGATTAAACGTCGCTTACGTGATCTGGGCTTCTCCTACACCATGTTGTTTCCTGCCCGTCTGCGTGTGGTGGCCGATGGTCGATCTCATTTCTTTGATTCACCACGTGAAGCTTCGTCGTGGTTGGATCTTAGGGGCCGTGCTGAAGGCGCTCCTCCGGACTGACCTGGACTTATTATATCGTGAGCTGTGTTTGCTTTTTTAGATAATCTGATAATCTAATGATTACTAGCTTTGGCAAGCTCTTTAACTGGTATTAGTGTTGTGGTACCCGTTTATATAGTTATTTTAGGTGCAGGGTGCCGGGGAGGGCAATGCTTTACTGGGCCTGGCTGTTACTCCACCTTACGGCTGAGGTAAGAATTGCTCCCTCCTTTCTATTTTACTCCATGTTTTAATTAAATAAAATAAGGGGTTTATCGGGTATTTTGGTTTGGGGTTAGTAGTTGGTCGGTTAGGGATCTAGGTATATCTGGTTGGGGTGGATATACAGCGTGGGATGTGGGATTTTCCTCAGGGTTATTGTATGGGAATTTATTTTTTGCCTTTACTTTATGTCATTGTAATGTCATTTTCTAAAATAATATGCTGGTATTTACTTAATTCTCAGTCTTTACTGTTTTTTTTATTATGCAGTGTTGCCATGTCTCGCTGGTCGCCTCATGCTGTGATGTCTCAGTTGATTGTATCTCCTCTTCACTCTGATCTGAGGCTAACTCCATGATGTCTACTAGTTTAGGTTCCCCTCTCCAAATTCTCTCTTGGAATGTCCGGGGCCTCAATGATAGAGTTAAGCGCTCCTTAGTATTGACGCAGGTTAAAAAGGCTCAGGCTGATATTATTTGTTTGATGGAAACACACTTGGTGGGTGAGAAAGTCTTGGCACTGCGTAAACCCTGGATAGGCTGGGCCTATCACTCCACACACTCCTCTCATTCCAGAGGTGTGTCAGTCCTTGTTCGCAGATCTCTAAATTTTGTGCTGGATGATGTTAGAGTGGACCCCTTGGGTAGATATGTCTTTATACGGGCTTCTATTCATTCCTCCCCATTCCATATTCTCGCAGTTTATGTTCCCCCTCCTTATACTAGTGAGGTTCTGAAAAAGTCTGCCGAATTTATTTCTTTATCTCCGGATACCCCGGTTATTTGTGTCGGGGATTTTAATAATGTGTTAAATCCTGCCCTAGATAGGTGGCGTGAAAGTTCGAATGTGTCTGGCCCCTCCCCTCATTCTTTTGCCAATTTGGTGGACGAGCTTGGGCTGGTGGATATTTGGCGGGTTCGGCATCCTCGCTTGGCTCGGTACTCTTGCTTTTCAGCCTCTCATCATTCCTTTTCTAGGATTGACCTTGCCCTGATATCCGGGAGGCTTGTCCCGCAGGTTGTGGAGGTGGAGTACCGATCCCGGGGTGTGTCGGATCATGCCCCTTTAGCATTGACTATTGATGTTACTGCCCCACGAGGCCATTCTTTTTGGAAATGTAATCCTTTCTGGCTTACATTAATGGGTGTGGGCTCGGAATTGGAATCCCAATGGATTAATTTTTTTGCTGAGAATACTGGCTCTGTTACTTACGACATTTTGTGGGATGCCTTTAAGGCTGTCTTGAGAGGCTCTTTAATTGGTAGGGTGATAAGCATTAAAACTTTTCATTAAAAAAAAGAGACTGAGCTGGAAAATAGTTGTGCTTTGTTGGAACAGAGTTATCTGTCTTCGGGTTCCATTACTGCTAGATCCTTATATATGGAGGCTGCTAAACTTTTATCTGATTTCCTCTTAGATAAGTCCAGAAGGCGTCTGCTATTTGCTAGGCATAGTCAATATTCAGACTCGGATAAATCGGGGGCTTTTCTGGCGTATCTTTCTAGAGAGGTCCGACCCACCACAGTTGTAGCTCAAATTCGGGATTCTCTAGGTAATCTACACTCCTCTACACCAGCTATTACGAAGGTATTTTATGAATATTTTGCTAGTCTTTATTGCTCTCAGGCCCACTATACTTTAGATTAATTATTTGAATATTTGGGACATATATCCCTCCCATCTATTTCCCAGGATAGCAGAGCATTTCTTGACTCCCCATTCACTGTAGAGGAGGTTGAGATAGCTGTTTCCTCATTTCCGGGAGGTAAGGCCCCAGGAGTAGATGGGATTCCCATTGAAATTTATAAGAAACATGCCCTTTTCTTTTTTCCCAGACTTCTTAACCTTTTTAATGAGCTGTGTGACCTGGGTGCTCTTCCATGCTCTATGTCAGAGGCCATTATTGTTATGATTCCTAAAACTGGCAAAGACCCCTTTGATCCTGGCTCCTATCGCCCGATCTCCCTCCTCTCTACGGATATTAAAACATTGGCTAAAATGCTTGCACTTAGGCTTAGTAAGGTAATTGATGAGGTGGTGCATCCCGACCAAACTGGCTTTATGCCCGGGAAGTCTACCTCACAGAACCTTAGGAGATTATATTCGATTTTACAGTTGGCGGATTCTTTGGATGACGGGGCTGTGGTGGTGTCCTTGGATGCCGCCAGAGTCTTTGACTCTGTAGAGTGGCACTATCTTTGGGAAATCCTGTTTCGTTTTGGGATGGGACGTAGATTTATAGCCTGTGTTAAATTACTGTATTCCTCCCCTTTAGGA
Source organism: Taudactylus pleione (assembly GCA_031769625.1). NCBI lineage: Eukaryota > Metazoa > Chordata > Amphibia > Anura > Myobatrachidae > Taudactylus > Taudactylus pleione. The sequence goes on along the minus strand of JAUIMM010000200.1, from coordinate 996,731 downwards.
CGGATTTGTATTAATGGATATGTTTCTCCTTCTTTTCGTCTCTCTAGGGGTACTAGACAGGGGTGTCCTCTTTCCCCAACTCTATTTGCCCTGGCCATTGAGCCTTTGGCGTGTCTTATCAGAAATCATCCTAGAATACGGGGAATTCAAATACAGCAAAGGATCGATAAGGTGGCTCTTTATGCAGATGACATGCTGCTATTTTTGTCTGATGCATCAGAGTCTTTAATCGCACTTCTCTCTGTTGTAGATGCTTTTGGACGATTTTCTGGGCTGCGCATTAATTGGGACAAATCTTGCATTCTTCCTGTTCATGGTCCTTCTACTCCTGTTAGTGCTGTGAGTACTCCTTTGGAGTGGACCTCCAGGTTTAAATATTTGGGAATTTGGGTAACGTCATCCATGTCGGACTTTGTCCCACTTAATGTTCAGCCACAAATTGACTTCTTGAAATCTAAGTTGCATGTTTGGAATAAACTTCCCTTGACTGTCACGGGTCCGGTGAATTTGGTAAAAATGGTTGTTCTCCCTAAATTTTTGTACGTTTTTCAGCAGGCCCCTGTTTATATTTCTCCTCGTATATTTAGATTGATAGATAGTTATATCTCTTCCCTAGTTTGGGCAGAGAAACGTCCTCGAATTAAACTTAAAACTCTATGTAGATCCAGAGAGTTAGGTGGCCTGGCATTACCGAATTTCCGCCTTTATTATTTGGCTTCACAATTGGCTCATTTACAGGGGTGGGTGGTGGTGGGGGGGAGCCGGGATCTATCTACTTTCTTGGTACATACTGTTTCTAGAAAGTGTTCCCCTTTGCAATTATTACTCGATGACAGGTGCCCTACGGGGGGAGCTCCATTGGTCACACAGGCTCATAGATTGTGGAAACAGGCCCGTACATTAGTGGGGGCAGAGGGTACTGATCCTGATTTGTCTTTATGGCATTCTTCGACTCTTAGAGAGCTGGCCCTATTAGATTGTAGCTCTTTGTGGTCTAGGAGGGGGGTTCTTTCCATCGGACAGTTGTATAGTGATGGGGTTTTAAAAACTTTTGATAATATTAGGACTGAATTTGGGGTCCCGAATACTATGTTTTTCCGCTACTTACAGCTCCGACATGCTTTAGCCGGTCAGTTTTCTTCTGGCCCGCCGCAACTTACACCTGATCCTGTTAAAGTTATGCTGCAAGCGACCAGTGGTAGAAGGTTAATTTCTCGACTTTATTCCTACCTCCTTACTACTAAGTCTGATGATACCCTAGCGCCACTTAGACTCAAGTGGGTGGATGATTTGGTTCCTTTAGATGACGATGAGTGGTCTCTAATGTTGAATAGTCATGTGACTGCCACATCTGCAGTGCGATTTCAACAGATACAATTTTTCTTATTACACAGGGTGTATCTTACTCCCCTATTGTTGAATAGATTTGGATCTAGAGCGTCTGATAGGTGTCCTAAATGCTCTATTCCTCAGTGCTCATTTTGGCATCTCCTCTGGGAGTGTTCTGTTGTCCAGCGGTTTTGGTCCCAGGTCAATGACTGTGTCACCAACACAGTACGTGGTATCCCCATGTTGTCCCCTAAAATGTGTATTTTTGGATAGGGTCTTGTGGACAGGGTTAATCGTTCAACGGGCCAGTATGTGATTAATGCGATGACTTTGGCAAAGGTCTGTAGTGCCTGTTCTTGGATGGCAGCTAGAAGCCCCACTTTTGCTGAATGGTGTGGGTTGATGAATGAAGTGGTGGGGCACGAACATTTTATATACACTAAGCGTAACTGTATTCTGAAATATGAGCGTATTTGGGGCCCATGGATTTCATCTTCCCATTATGTCAGTGGAGGTGGGGAGATCTCAGATGCTGATAGATTAGTGACCAGCGAGACGGCACAATAATGTCTTGATATTTTGAATTATTTGAAATGATCTTTCTACTTCAGGGTCCATAGGGTATCCACAGGATACCTTGGGGTATAGGTGTGACGTCAGTCGCAGGGCACCAAAGAGTTAAGCTTTCAGCCTCCCAGGATGCACTAGGTCCCCCTCCTATACCCCGCCCCCGAGCCAAGGCACCTCAGTTTAGTTTGGTGCCCGGCCGGAGTCGGGTGCACCTGTTGGAGTGGGGGCTAGAAGAACCCCTGAAGCTTTTTCTTCATGCAGCTGTGGCTGCACATCTGGATGAACAGCATGGACAGTCAGTCCTGACGTCCATGCTGTCTTCCCTACACTCCGCCGGTACCAGAACGCCGGTACTGATCCGGGGATGCTGGTGGGCATCTGGGGTCACAGCTAGCGGTGACCCCAGATGTTCCGGACCATGGCCGGATTCAAGGGGGACAGAGGTAAGCAGCGGGGTCCCGCGGTGGGTCCCCGCTGATCACATGGTCCTAAGTCCCCAGGCAGGGGGCTCCCTGGGGACTGGCTGCAGCGTGGAGCCAGGCGACCAACCTGCGCTTCCACTACCCCCTGGGACAGCGGACCGCAGCAGAGCGGTAGCGCTGCGGCGTCCCAGGGGTTAAATGCATGCCAGGGGAGCGCGCCTTCCCTGTCTCACAGCCGGCGCCTCCCCCGCTTAACACAGCCCTCTCTGCACTGTGCTGACTGGCCCTGTGTCAGCGCTCCTCCCCCAGGCCAGCCTTCTCTCTGCTCCTCGGCGGCCATCTTTTCAGAAGCATGGTGAACGCTGCTGGAAGCCTGCATTGGAAGCATCGTGGTCTGGGTCCCCCCGCATACCTCTCCTCCGCTGTGGTCAGGTCTGTGTATGCAGCGCTGTGTCCTACCAGGCCCTGTGTCTGTGTAGTTGAGTGATCAGCGCTGTTAGTGCAGGAATTGATTTTCTTTGCATTGTATGTGACTGTGCTAGCGCTGCCTGTAACTTTTCTTCTCAAGACTGTCAGCTTTATTACTGTCCCTGTTCTTTCTGTTAAGCCCTTGCGGTGCGGTGCTGCAGGGTGGTCTCTCGCCTATTTAATATATAATTGGTGAGAGGGGTCACATACGTGGTGCCATCATGTCTGAAAGTGATTTTCCCCTCTGGCTACAGTGTACCACGTGTAAAGTACCGTTAGCGGAGGGGGAGGGTAGCGCGGAGGGCCTTTGCCGGCAGTGTTTGTCCATGGCGCGGCCTCTTACGGTTACAGCACCGGTACAGGAGCCACCCTGGGCTTGTTTCGCTCAGGCGCTAACAGCTTTAGTGGGCCAGTTAGCTCCGCAGCCCGCGTTTACTCAGATGGTTTTGTCCCAGCAGTCTGTGGTGTCGTCACCCATGCAGGGTTTCCCACGACAATTGGTGGTACCCCACAGTCTCCCTATTTCCCCGCTCCCGGTTTCTCAGGAGCCAGCGTGGGTTAACTCCCTGACGAGTTCTGTACAGCACTTGTCAGATGTGTTGCAAGGGGAGTCTGTGATGCGGCCTCATAAACGGCCGGTGGCGTCTCTGTCCGTTCCTTATGAGGATGATGAAGGGACGTCTGATGATGGGGAGATTCTGGATCCTTACGATCAGGAACCTCTCCATACTAAGGACGCTGATGCTAAGTCCAAAGTATATATTCCTGGACTTATTCGGGCGGTCCGCACAGCCTTGGTGATTGAGGACGAAGTTCCCCCAGCGGCTAAGTCTAAGTATGCCTTTTTCAAAGACGTGAAGGGCGATGCCACAGTCTTTCCTCTTTCGGGTCAGTTGGTGGACCATTTAGAGGAGGCGTGGAAACAGCCTGGCAAAAGATACCAGCCGCAGAGACGTCTGGCGGTGGCTTATCCGTTCGCGGATAATTATTTTGCTAAGTGGGAATCCCCTCCACAGGTGGATTCTCACGTGACCCGTCTTGTCCGTAGTGCCACATTGCCGATGCCATCCATGTCCTCCCTTAAGGATGCTACGGACCGCAAGGTGGAAATCTGCCTGAAGTCCGCTTATTCCCTTGCGGGGGGGGCAGCACGGCCGGCTATGGCCATTTGCTGGGTTGCCAGAGCGATGGAGCGCTGGGCGGATTCATTAGAGGCTTCTTTTGATTCCGACTGTCCGGCCGAACAGGCGGAGTTGATTGGCAATCTCCGTGATTCGGCCACCTACATCAACGAGGCAGCTCTAGACATTAGTACTCTGGTGTCTAGAATTTCTTCAGCAGCGGTAGCTCCTCGTCGCACCTTGTGGCTGCGATCCTGGAAGGCGGACGCAGATTCCAAGAAGGGTCTGGAAGCGTTGCCATTTACCGGAGAAGTTCTCTTCGGTCCGGATCTGGATAAGATTGTAGCCACGCTGGCGGCAGCCAAATCGGCTTGTCTCCCGTCGGCCGCTGCTCCTTCTGGTTCTGGACCATCGTCCTTTCGGTCATCTAGGGCCCAGGGCAGGCCCAAACCACAGTCGTTTCCTCATCAGGCTGGCCCTAGGAAATCGGTCAAGCCCCGGAAGCAAGCATGGAGTACCAGACGTCCGGCCCCCAAGCCAGATGACAAGCCTGCGGCCTGACGGTCCGGGCCTCCCTTTGGGGGATCCCAGGGTGGGAGGCCGCCTGCTGCAGTTCGCCCAGTGTTGGTCGGTCACTACGACAGACACTTGGGTTCTGGAGGTGGTCTCCCACGGGTACGCCCTCTCCTTCCGGCACAGACCCCCGGCTCGATTCTTCACCACGGGTCTACCATCAGACCGGAACAAGGCTACGGAGCTGCGGAAGGTATTGCACACTATGCTCCAGGCTGGAGTTATAGTGCCTGTTCCATTCTCCCAGAGGGGCCAGGGTTTCTACTCAAATCTTTTTTTGGTACAGAAACCCAATGGGTCCTTTCGTCCGATTCTCAACCTCAAAGCACTCAACAAGTCTTTGCGGGTACCAAAGTTTCGGATGGAGACCCTACGGTCCATCATTCTGGCGCTGGAACCTGGGGACTACATGGTGTCATTGGACATACAGGACGCTTACCTGCATGTCCCTATTCTTTTGCGCCATCAACAGTTCCTCAGGTTTGCAATCCGCAGCGACCACTTCCAGTTACGGGCATTACCTTTTGGCCTGGCGACAGCACCACGTGTTTTCACCAAGGTGATGGCGGTCATGGCGGCTTCTCTGTGGCTGCAGGGAGTCCGCATGTTGCCGTACTTGGACGACCTGTTATTGGTGGCGGGATCTCCAGAGCTCCTGTTACGCCACTTGGACCTGACCATTGCCCTGCTGCAACGGCACGGCTGGCTAATCAACTGGCAGAAGTCCACTCTAATCCCGTCTCGGAGGATTCTGCATCTTGGAGCCTTATTGGACTCGGGACAGCAAAAGATCTTCGTGACGGAGGAAAAGATCTCTGCTTTACAGTCAAGGGTGCGCAGTTGTCTGCACAGCCGCCGGGTGTCTCTACACTCGGCGATGAGGTTACTGGGCTCCATGGTGTCGGTGTTCGACATGGTGGAATATGCCCAGTTTCACTCCAGACCTCTGCAGCACCTGATCCTGTCAAAGTGGAACGGGCTGCCTCAGTCTCTGAAGTCCCAGACGATTGTGTTCACCCCGGAGGTTCGTCTGTCCCTTGCTTGGTGGTTACAGACGTCCCACCTCAGCGAGGGACGTCCGTTCGATTTTCCAAATTGGGTCCTGTTGACAACGGACGCCAGTCTTCGGGGCTGGGGAGCAGTTTCGGGTCCACATCTGTTCCAGGGCAGGTGGACGCCGACAGAAGCGGAGCTTCCAATCAATATCTTGGAACTCCGTGCGGTCTTCAATGCTCTCCAGCAGGCACATCGGTTTCTCCAGGGTCACCGGTACAGGTCCAGTCGGACAACGCTACCACCGTGGCCTACATAAACAGGCAAGGAGGAACCCGAAGCCGGGCGGCTCTCATAGAGGTGTCTCGGATCCTGGTTTGGGCGGAGCGCAATCTTCCGGCCATATCAGCGGTCTTCATCCCGGGAGTGCTCAATTGGGAGGCAGACTTTCTAAGACGCCAGGACGTTCATCCGGGGGAATGGTCCCTGCACCCGGACGTTTTTCAACTACTGGTGGACAGATGGGGTCTTCCAGAGATCGACCTCATGGCGTCCCGGCACAACAACAAGTTGCCGGTGTACGGGTCTCGCACAAGAGAGGAAGGGGCGTCTCTGGTGGATGCTCTGTCCGTCCGGTGGACGTTCCGGTTCGCATACCTGTTCCCTCCGGTCTCCCTTCTTCCACGGGTAATCCGGAAATTCAAACAGGAAGGAGGGACGCTCCTGTTGATAGCTCCCGCGTGGCCCAGACGGCACTGGTTCTCAGACCTTCAGGGTCTGTCCGTGGACAGTCCTCTGCGGTTGCCGCTACGACCGGACCTCCTGTCTCAGGGTCCTTGTCGTCACCCGGACCTGACTCGGCTGTCTTTGACGGCGTGGCTGTTGAGACGGCCATGCTGAGGTCCCGGGGGTTTTCCAGCTCTGTGGTGCGTACCATGTTGCGAGCTCGGAAACCGTCTTCCGCGAGGATATACCATCGCGTGTGGCATACGTTCTTCCAGTGGTGTCGACCGAGAGGTTATGCACTGCGAGAGTTTCGTCTGTCTCGGATTCTCGCCTTCCTGCAAGCGGGACTAGATCATGGGCTTCGCCTTGCTTCTTTGAAGGTACAGGTTTCGGCCCTATCTGTCTGGTTTCACCGTAGGATTGCTACAATCCCGGATGTGCGCACCTTTATGCAAGGTGTTGTCCGCATTCAGCCGCCCTTTGTTCCACCTGTGGCGCCTTGGGATTTGGCTGTGGTCCTGAGGGCTCTCCAAGGACCGCCGTTTGAACCACTGGGATCAGTGGATCTTAAATGGCTAACAGCTAAGACTGTTTTCCTTCCGGCTATTGCTTCGGCCAGACGTGTTTCTGAGTTAGGGGCTCTTTCTTGTAGATCCCCTTTCTTGGTTTTTCATGGGAACAGGGCAGTACTCCGCACTCGGCCCCAGTTTCTTCCCAAAGTTGTTTCCCAGTTTCATGTTAACGAGGAAATCGTTGTTCCGGCCTTTAACTCACCGGGTCTTTCCGTGGGTGAGGCCTGTTTGGATGTTGTGCGGGCCTTAAGGACTTATGTTGACCGCACTTCTTCGTTTAGGAAGTCGGACGCTTTGTTTGTCCTCTATGGCTTCCGTAAAAAGGGTTGGCCTGCTTCAAAGCAAACTTTGGCAGCCTGGATCCGTATGGCTATTTCTGAAGCTTATCTTCATGTAGGCCTACCGGTTCCTCCTTCTCTGAAGGCTCATTCAACTAGGTCTGTGGGTCCTTCGTGTGCAGCTCGATGTGGTGCCTCTGCAGTCCAGATCTGCAAGGCTGCTACGTGGTCCTCTGTCCATACCTTCGTGAGGTATTACAGGTTTGACACCTTCGCCTCTCAGGATGCTTCCTTCGGGCGGCGGATTCTCCTTTCTGCACAGGAGCGTCCCCACCCTTAAAGGATACTGCTTTGGGACATCCCCAAGGTATCCTGTGGATACCCTATGGACCCTGAAGTAGAAAATATGAGATATGGTAAGAACTTACCCTTGTTATCTCTATTTCTACGAAGTCCATAGGGTTCCACAGGACTCCCGCCCTGTCACACCTGTGCTGCAGATGGGCTTTGCTCTGGTCACCGGTTTTCCGTCTCCCTCTGGTGAGAATGTGATTCTTGTATGTGTCCAGATCTTTGTTCTCTCTCTTCCTTCTCCTCCTCCGGCCTATGGCTTGGTAACTAACTGAGGTGCCTTGGCTCGGGGGTGGGGTATAGGAGGGGGACCTAGTGCATCCTGGGAGGCTGAAAGCTTAACTCTTTGGTGCCCTGCGACTGACGTCACACCTATACCCCAAGGTATCCTGTGGAACCCTATGGACTTCGTAGAAATAGAGATAACAAGGGTAAGTTCTTAACATATCTCATATTTTCTGTATCTTTGAATAGCTGAGATTTCTTCTTCTGTGATAATATTTTGCTCTATATTGTTTATGTATTGATGTCAGTGGTGAATTGATATTAATGTATTAACGACATTATATGTAAATGGCTGTTTATTAAGTGTGTGGTTTTCTTTTTTTTTGTTTTTTTTTTTAAGGGGTTTTATAGGGGTGGGGGGTTTTTATTTTTTTTCTTGTGTTAGAATTTGATATGTGTTGTTAAAAAATACAAAAGTTTTATAAATAAACTCAATTTAAAAAAAAAAATTATCGGGCGCGGGAGTGCGCATCTATCACCGTTCAGGGCCTATCCATTAGCAGATAAATTGAACGACTGAACGATATATCGTTCACTCTACAAGGGATTAGCTTTGTGCGAGGAGTGCTCCGATCTTCTACCTCACGTGGTCTCCCTCCACGCAGATCACCTAAACCTCAGGGTAAGACAATTTAGGGTTCTGACTTTTTATCCTTTTCTTTTATTTGAAATCAATCTGTGCATTTATATCTGTATGTCTTGTTTATTTACCTTTTGTTCTTTTTAACTTAACCCTGGAGATGTTTTCTCAATAAATCCTCAACATGTATCAGCGTTACCTCTGTGTTCTATGAATTCACGTGTCTGGCGATCGCAAAAGCGCTATACTTAATACTCTTCATGGTGGCAGCTCGATAAAAGCCTTGTCACAACCTCCCACCTCCGTCAGTGCTGTGACAGGTGGCATAGTGGTTAGTCTTACTGCCTCTCACAGCACCCAGATCATGACTTCAATTACTGGCCATGGCCTGCTCCATCTGTGTGGAGTTTGTATAGTCTCTCCGTGTTTGTGTGGGTTTCCTGGGAGTGCTACGGTTTCCTCCCACACTCCAAAAACCTATTGATGGGTTAATTGGCTGCTGACAAAAATTAACCCCAGGGTGTTTGTGTGTTTATGTGATGGGGAATATAGAGTGTGAGCCCCACTAGGGCAGGGACTGATGTGAGTGACTGAAATATTCTCTGTAAAGCGCCACAGAAAACGCGTGCACTATATAATTAACGGGTAATAAATACAAAGAACCCACAGTATGAGCTATACTTACAGTATATCGCAAAGAATCCGGTGTAATTATTCTCAGTTTGGGGAGAGGCTGTGTACGCCACGCAGTTATTATCCATGCTGTACGCATTCATCGTTGTGTTGGTTAAGAAGTCTGCGAGGAGAGACATAGAAGATAGCAATGGGGACACTTGCTCACTGCACCCAGCCAGGAAGTCATGTGACTCACATCTGGATCTAAAGGCACACATCCACTAGACGGTTAAATTCAGCGATTGAACGATAACGAAATTGTTCATTAATCGTTCGCAAGTCGTTTATAAAAATGTCTAAAACGACCAGCGATACGCGCTCACGCTGCTTGTTTAGACATCTATCATCTGACAAACATGCTGGACAACCTGACGATAAAATCGATGATTTGCACTCAATGCCCACCACTGCTGGGAGCACCGCGAGCTGTGGACCAATAAATAAAATGGGGACGGGGCTGCGCAGCTGCTGAGGGCAGGGTTAAGCTACATCCGGCCTACACTTCCCACCCCTAATCAACTCAACTCCTGCACCCTTCTTACCTAAATAACAAAAGTAACAGCGTAGAGCCACATAAACATTTATAGAAAAAGGTTGATCCATCTGAGGTAAAATGTATATGAATTAATTTAACATAAGGGTCATAAAAACACATATAAACTGAAGCACATGCTAAACCACATAATTTCATATAAGTATTGATGTAGACATAATAATCACTTATGTGTATAAAAGTCCCATATGAGCTGGAATGCTGTGTATTGTAAGCAGTCACTGTTGTTTTGCAGACAATGGAAACAGCAACATCTAAATAATATGGGCAGAGCCTTATGGGCAAAATGTGGTCATGTGACTTCTTTTGATTAGCAGAATAATCTTCGTTTAATACATATATATATATATTGTGACACAGTCAGGTTAGGGGGTCCCTCTCCTGGGTAGAGGTCTCCTTCCTTACACACACAGCAGCTGGGAAACAGTACGCCAGACTGGATTCGAGTACAAGCTGGTCGGCGCCAGTCTTTATTGTACAATGTCAGAAATAACATAAAGAAAACAAAATATAAATCCTAGCCCTGTCGGGGCACTAACTTCACAGGTAGTTCCCTCACTATCAGAACCTGGCAGGGCCTAATGCCCTCACCAGCAACAAAGCACAGCACAGTACTCACAAATAGGTTTTCAAGTGTCTCTGAGCAAACTCCCTGCCTGCTCTCCCAGGTGAGACAATCAGCCCTCAACACACTAGGCTTATATTGGCCACTCTCAGGTGGAAACCCTAACAAGCCTGTTACCAGGCTGCGAAACCAAAACCTGGAGTGGCCGTGGGTGGAGCCCTCCCTCTCCTCTCACCCACAACCCCCAGGTCCCAAACCGGCTTTTCAAAAAGTCGAGACTCAAGCCTGCTACACTGCAGACTTTCTCCTGGGGATTTAAAACACATAAGACAGGAATCTGGGATAAATGTCCCTGTCACAAACCACTTTACCAGTGATCCTATCACATATCCCCCCCCTTTGTTTCGACCTGTAGGGCGGAACAACTGAAGCCCCCAAACAATGAACGCGTGACAACGCGTCTGGACTGGCCAGCTGGCTTCCTGGCCTATGTTCCACTGAAAATTTAAAAGTTTGTAATGCCAAGAACCATCTCGTAATTCTCGCATTACTGTCCTTATTTTCGGACATCCACTTCAAAGGGGCATGATCAGTGATCAATTTAAACTTTCTTCCAACCAAGTAGTACCTGAGAGCCTCTAACGCCCACTTTATGGCCAACGCCTCCTTCTCCACTGTGGCATCGGGTAGGCATCGAATTTTGAAACACTGTTCAACTTTCAGAAGTCATTGCAGAAACGCACACTCCCGTCGGGCTTTGGAATCAACACAATGGGACTTGACCATTCACTATGTGATTCTTCAATAACCCCTAACTCTAGCATATTTTTAATTTCTTTCGACACCGATTCTCTTTGTGCTACTGGTAACCTATAGGGCTTTAGATTAACTTTAACCCCTGGGTCAGTGATGATGTCATGTTTAACGACCGAGGTTTTCCCAGGTACGTCAGAGAACTGCACCCTATTTCTGATCAGAAACTCCTTGACCTCTTGTTGTTGAATTGCCGACAGGGTTTTTGCCACTGTCACTTCGGGAACTAAGGCCCTGGTTTTACTGGAGGGGCTCGGACGGCCGACAGTACCGTTCTATCTTTCCAGGGCTTTAACAGATTTATATGGTATATCTGTTCCGGCTTTCTTTTCCCCGGCTGGTAAACTTTGTAATTGACCTGTCCCACTCTTTCTAAGATTTCAAAGGGCCCTTGCCATTTAGCCAAAAGTTTATTTTCCACCGTGGGAACCAACACTAACACTCTGTCTCCAGGAGCAAAGCTGCGTAACCGAGCATTGCTGTTGTATACCCTCTGCTGTGCCTGTTGAGCCTGTTCCAGGTGCTCTCTCACTATCAGCACCTCTATAATAGGCAATGGAACTAGTGGACCCTTAAAATGTGGTCTGCGAGCATGATACTGACACTCAGGGCAGGATGCGCAAAAGTCAGATACCTCTTTATGAAGCCCGGGCCAGAAAAACCTCTGCATTATTCGCTCAGTGGTTTTCTCTACCCCTAGATGGCCTGCCGTTATATGACCATGGGCCAGATCCAACACTGTTCTTCTGTAGGCTCTGGGAACTATTAGTTGTTCCACAACATCTTCCCCCTTCTTAGTCACCTGATATAACAAATCCTGACACATTGCCATGTGGGGATAGGACAAAGGACTATCAGGGTCTATGGGTTTACCATCAACTACTTTTACATTCTCCCTGGCTTTTACCAAAGTAGGGTCATTCAACTGCTCCACGGCAAAGACCTCTCTTCTGACCTCTAAATCAGGCAGACGATCAACTGGCCCAACAACACTTCCCACCTCAATGGGAGGCACATCAGTTGGCGGGCCACCGTCACGCTCCGCATTCTCTAGTTCGCCAATCATAGTAGAAAAAGGGAATAACTCTGACTCAGAAGAAACTCCCTCCTCCACTACATTCGACAACCTTCTCAAATGGATCGGGGTTGTTCACTTCTGGAACAAAAAGGCTTTCCAACAACTTCAAGAAGTGAGCAAAGTCTCTCCCCAATATTGCATCGCACATCAGTCCATGCACCAAACCCACAGAAACTATAGCAGAGCCACAGGGTGTCTCGATGTTCACCTCGGCAGTAACATAATATCGAGTATCCCCATGTATGCAGGTCACACCAACCGTTTTCCCTTTACGCCTCAAGGGGTTCACCAGCTCAGCTTTCATAAGTGTCACCAAGCTACCAGAGTCTAACAGTGCCTCTACTCGGTTGCCATCTACAGTGAGTACACACATGTGCTTATCAGTCTCAGCCTGCCGGTCAGCCGTACAGGCTGTCTGTGCAAAGAAAGACGCCCTGCGGTAGACATGAGCAGTATCACATTGCATAGGTTCAGTTGTAAGTGAACAATTAGCGGAAATATGGCCGAAGTCACCACACCGGAAACACTGAATCATATTAATGTCTAGTCGTTTACGGGGCAAGAACCTTCCTGGCCTGGCAGGCCTGTCTCCAGGTTCTACACCCTCAGTCTTAGGTACATTCTACCGCCGTGCACCCTTCTCCCCTGGAACAGTCTTACCAGTGTCTGTGGGAGTTCGCCGGTGCGCCATCGGGGCTCGGTGGGGCATACTCATCAGCTCCTCAGCTGCCACGTACCTCTCCACCAGCTCGACCAACTGGTCCGCGGACTTAGGGTCTGCATGGCTCACCAACTTGCGCAGAGTCACAGGTAATGATCGCAGGTACCGGTCCATCACGACCCTTTCCACGATCTGTGGTCCCGTCAGCGTCTCGGGCTGTAGCCATTTTGAGGACAGATGGACGAGGTCATGCATCTGTGAACGTGGAGGCTTGTCCATATGGAACTCCCAGCGGTGGACCCGTTTGGCACGAACCACCAGACTTGCCCACTGCTCCTTGGGCCAACTCTCCCTTTCGGCCGTTCTTTCAAATGCGGCGAGATAGGCCTCCACATCATCGCCCGAAGTCATCTTTTGATCTTTTGGAGGAAGTGACTGGCTCGTACGTAGTGAGTGGTGGTGGGAGGACCAGTATTAACATCTCTGGGCCGGGCGACCAGGTGCTATACCACCTCTTTTATGGCCTGGCTGTTTTCCGCGATGGCGACCTGTTGTTGCCTCTGGGCTGTCTCCAAGGCCAACAGTTACACCCTGGTGGATTCCTGCTGAGCCCTGGTAGATTCCTGCTGAAGTTGGTTCATCTCCTGCTGAAGTTTGTTCGTCTCCTGCTGAGCTGCTGTAGCTTGGAGCAAGGCCTTAATAATTTCCTCCATTTTGTCCTGGGGTGTAGGTTGGAAGCTGAACCTTGCCTCTCTGAGCATTGGCTGACGCCTCCTCTATGGGACTCCAAGGACACAGCGTTATTTCCACACTCACAAATTGGGTGTCTGTCCCTTTAATTTTTAAACGGAAAGTTTTCCTCTCGCTGCAACTTCAGTGTGTGTGGGTGCACGCATTCTCCACCATATTGTGACACAGTCAGGTTAGGGGGTCCCTCTCCTGGGTAGAGGACTCCTTCCTTACACACACAGCAGCTGGGAAACAGTACGCCAGACTGGATTCGAGTACAAGCTGGTCGGCGCCAGTCTTTATTGCACAATGTCAGAAATAACATAAAGAAAACAAAACATAAATCCTAGCCCTGTCGGGGCACTAACTTCACAGGTGGTTCCCTTACTACCAGAACCTGGCAGGGCCTAATGCCCTCACCAGCAACAAAGGCACAGCACAACACTCACAGTTAGGTTTTCAAGTGTCTCTGAGCAAACTCCCTGCCTGCTCTCCCAGGTGAGACAATCAGCCCTCAACACACTAGGCTTATATTGGCCACTCTCAGGTGGAAACCCTAACAAGCCTGTTACCAGGCTGCGAAACCAAAACCTGGAGTGGCCGTGGGTGGAGCCCTCCCTCTCCTCTCACCCACAACCCCCAGGTCCCAAACCGGCTTTTCAAAAAGCCGAGACTCAAGCCTGCTACACTGCAGACTTTCTCCTGGGGATTTAAAACACATAAGACAGGAATCTGGGATAAATGTCCCTGTCACAGACCACTTTACCAGTGATCCTATCACAATATATATATATATATATATATATCACGTTTTTAATTAAGAATCTTGTGAGATATGGTTATAATAACATTACTAACCCACCCACTACTCTCCAGGTGGACGTAATTGCTATAATTAAGCAAGGTATTTAGATGTGCATGGGTGTTAGTTCTAAATATGCTTCTGATGAAGCTGTGTTACACAGAGAAACATGTTTGCCTGATGTATAACACAGAGAAATGCATTAGCCTGATGTGTAACAGAGAAATGCGTTAGCATGATGTGTAACACAGAGAAATGCATTAGCCTGATGTGTAACAGAGAAATGCGTTAGTCTGATGTGTAACACAGAGAAACACGTTAGTTGATGTGTAACAGAAATGTGTTAGCCTGATGTGTAACACAGAGAAATGCTTTGGGTAATAGAGAGACACGTTAGTCTGATGTGTGAGACAGAGAAACACATTAGAATGATGTGTAACATAGAAAAACATGTTAGGATGATGTGTAACACAGAGAAACTCGTTAGGAAGATGTGTAACACAAAGAAACGCGTTAGCCTGATGTGTAACAGAGAGATACGTTAGTCTGATGTGTAACAGAGAGACACGTTAGTCTGATGTGTAACAGAGAGACACGTTAGTCTGATGTGTAACAGAGAGACACGTTAGTCTGATGTGTAAGACATAGAAACGCATTAGAATGATGTGTAACACAGAGAAATGCATTAGCCTGATGTGTAACAGAGAAATGCATTAGCATGATGTGTAACACAGAGAAATGCATTAGCCTGATGTGTAACACAGAGAAATGCATTAGCCTGATGTGTAACAGAGAAATGCGTTAGTCTGATGTGTAACACAGAGAAACACGTTAGTTGATGTGTAACAGAAATGTGTTAGCCTGATGTGTAACACAGAGAAATGCTTTGGGTAATAGAGAGACACGTTAGTCTGATGTGTGAGACAGAGAAACACATTAGAAAGATGTGTAACATAGAAAAACATGTTAGGATGATGTGTAACACAGAGAAACTCGTTAGGAAGATGTGTAACACAAAGAAACGCGTTAGCCTGATGTGTAACAGAGAGATACGTTAGTCTGATGTGTAACAGAGAGACACGTTAGTCTGATGTGTAACAGAGAGACACGTTAGTCTGATGTGTAACAGAGAGACACGTTAGTCTGATGTGTAAGACATAGAAACGCATTAGAATGATGTGTAACAGAAAACCATGTTAGGACGATGTGTAACACAGAGAAACTCGTTAGGATGATGTGTAACACAGAGAAACTCGTTAGGATGATGTGTAACACAGAGAAACGCGTTGTTGTTTTTTTCAGAGAAGTCTGCAATACAGATTGTATATTATATGTTAAGGGATCTACCAAACACACAAAAGGGACTGCACACAGCTGTAGGGAAATTATCCACCCCTCGTGGTATCTGAGCAGCTCCATCGCGTTTGGATTACATATGTGGAAACAATAAATGCTCTTTATCCAGGTTGGATATGGGATCCCGACGGTCAGAATCCCAACAGATTTTGGTAGGTATTTTAACCCTTGCCCTAACTCTCCCCCTAACCCTAACTTAGCCCTCCAGCATCCTGATCCTAAGGCTGCGTACACACCTATAGATATATCTGTCCGATATGTCTGGTGGGAAGGAAAATCCTGTCCGTCTTTCAGTGTTTGGGAGAAAATTTCTAGTTTTATTTGTTCCAATACATTACCAGATGTTCCTTCCCAGCAGACAGATATATCTATAGGTGTGTACGCAGTCTAACCCACCCCTCCCGCATCCTAACCCACCCCTTCCGCATCCTAACCCACCCCTCCCGCAGCCTAACCCACCCCTTCCGCATCCTTACTCTACCCGTCCAGTCCCACAGTCTATCCCTAACCCTCCCCCTAGTGGCTAATTTTAATACCATCAGGATCTGTCGGGTTTGTGACCGTCGGGATGCTGCTGCAGTCGGGTTTGTGACCGTCGGGATGCTGCTGCAGTCGGTAATGTGACCGTCGGGATGCTGCTGCAGTCGGTAATGTGACCGTCGGGATGCTGCTGCAGTCGGTAATGTGACCATTGGGATGCTGCTGCAGTCGGTATTGTGACCGTCGGGATGCTGCTGCAGTCGGTAATGTGACCGTCGGGATGCTGCTGCAGTCGGTAATGTGACCATTGGGATGCTGCTGCAGTCGGTATTGTGACCGTGGGGATGCTGCTGCAGTCGGTAATGTGACCGTCGGGATGCTGCTGCAGTCGGTAATGTGACCGTGGGGATGCTGCTGCAGTCGGTAATGTGACCGTCGGGATGCTGCTGCAGTCGGTAATGTGACCGTGGGGATGCTGCTGCAGTCGGTAATGTGACCGTCGGGATTCTGCTGCAGTCGGTAATGTGACCGTCGGGATGCTGCTGCAGTCGGTAATGTGACCGTCGGGATGCTGCTGCAGTCGGTAATGTGACCATTGGGATGCTGCTGCAGTCGGTATTGTGACCGTCGGGATGCTGCTGCAGTCGGTAATGTGACCGTCAGGATGCTGCTGCAGTCGGTAATGTGACCGTCGGGATGCTGCTGCAGTCGGTATTCTGACTGTCGGGATGCTGCTGCAGTCGGTATTCTGACTGTCGGGATGCTGCTGCAGTCTGTATTGTGACCGTCGGGATGCTGCTGCAGTCGGTATTGTGACCGTCGGGATGCTGCTGCAGTCGGTAATGTGACCGTCGGGATGCTGCTGCAGTCGGTAATGTGACCATCGGGATGCTGCTGCAGTCGGTAATGTGACCGTCGGGATGCTGCTGCAGTCGGTAATGTGACCATTGGGATGCTGCTGCAGTCGGTATTGTGACCGTTGGGATGCTGCTGCAGTCGGTATTGTGACCGTCGGGATGCTGCTGCAGTCAGTATTGTGACCGTCGGGATGCTGCTGCAGTCGGTATTGTGACCGTTGGCTTTCTGGCGGTCGAGATCCTGACTACATCCCCTTTATTCTGCAACAAAGAATTTGCACAGCAGAACAACAGTGACTGTTTACACAATGCAGCTTATTTGGGACTTATATATATTATACATATGTGATTTTTGCGTCTGCAGTAATATTTATATGAGATGATGTTTAGGACCTCATTCAGAGTCTCTCGCTAGGGCGCGATCGCTCGCTCCGAGCAATTTTGTTTCACATCTGCGCATGCGTATAATTCGCAGTGCGCGTACGCAAGCCATTCGTTGTGATCTGATTTTGGTTGCTCGTATGCCACTATCAGGTCGCTGCTTTGAGTGACAGATAGCGCCGTTTGTGGGTGGTAACAGGGGAAGGTGCTTGTGAACGGGAGAATGGATGTGCGAACGCAGGCGTGTCTGACCGCCCAAACGCCGTTTAAAGGGCGTGCATAATTAGCAAAGTGGCGTCATTGTACACGTCACCTGCATGTATTTCAGCCCGCACTGATCGCAGTGCTTGTGGTAGGGCAAGGCAACCCCAAGGGTAGCGAGCAGCTCCGATGCCTCTCCATGGTCCCGATTAATCCTTCATTTCCCGGAGATGACGTGTGTTGCGAATGGCAAAGGGGGCGTCTTTAGACACTTGCGAGCGCACTTTGCCGTAGCTCGCTAACACATAGTGGGCGTCCTTACGAGACACAGTGCGAGCGCTTCATTTAAATAGCCGGCCCCTTTTAGCCAGCGAGCGATCGCGCCCTAGCGAGAGACTCTGAATGAGGTCCTTAGTGCGTGCATCAATTTTTGTGTTTTTATGACCCTTATGGCAAATTTATTCATATACATTTTATCTCACACGGCTCAGCCCTTTCTATACATGTTTATATTGCTCACATCTGTGCTGTTACTTTTGTTATTTATATGTGAACTTCTGCAACGGTTTAGGGGACCACCCTGTTTTTACCAGCAGCACCATTGTTTTGTATATAAATATTTTGTTGGATATTATATATGATTTGATTTACCTGTGCATGTTACACTTATGTTATATACATTTTTCACCTAGGTGGTCTCTTTGGCAGTGTCAGGCCCCCCCCTCCCCTTTTTTTTACATTTTAATCTGCACATCTTACCTACCTTATCTTCATTTCTTCCCCTAGCCTCATCCCATAATGCACTGCTTCACTACTCACAGTGGTAGCAGCCATCTTGTTCGCCAAACCAATATTAGTAAGAAAGCAGTTCATCCATTTACTAGGAACAAAGTGCCTCAGTGATGTCACTAGCATCTATCAGTGATGTCACTAGCATCTATCAGTGATGTCACTAGCATCTATCAGTGATGTCACTAGCATCTATCAGTGATGTCACTAGCATCTATCAGTGATGTCACTAGCATCTAATGGGTGAACTTTAATTTCCTAAAAGTGATCTGTCTGCCCATACATAGACTTTGTAGTGGAAATCAGCCCAGGCCATAGCATGAGTGCGTCTATTGAGTGACCCAGCTGCATTTGTTATGTATACCGGTTCAGGCCAATAGTCCCATCTCTTACCGCGTAAAGTAATCACTCCATTCTCTTCTTTCATGTCTGCAGGTGAATGCTGACTTTGTAATGACCCCTTCCTAAAAAACATACAAGGATGAGAGGTTATAGGAAGTTTGAGAACTAACTATCAATCTATCTCATATCTATCTAATATTGTCAGGACTGCGACTATTTCAGTACATAAAGACAGACTACTTCTGCCAAAGTTCCTTTGTGGTCGTTGGAAGAGCTATCCTGCTTGCTGGCGTTCTTCACATACAGGGGATAGATGGTTAGAGGGATATAGGCCTGATTCAGAAATGGTCGCAATGCCAGTATTTTCGCAAATTGACGTGTTTTTTCGTACTGCGCATGCTGTTAAGCTGGTTACACTACACACTAGACGATATGTTGCCTCAGGCTGACATATCGTCCACATCGGCCAGTGTGTACCCACTATGTCCCTGACGATGCGCGCTCCCGCACGTCATTAGTAACATCCTCCGTCGGACCTGCATACAGGTCTGACAGGCGGTATCGTTATCGGGGACCATGGTGCAGAATGCCTCTGCCGTCATTCCATTGCTGCCAGCATCGACAAGTGTGTATACACTTCCTGAATCCGGCAAACCCACCGGGTCCAGGCGCTGCCGATATTGTACACAGTAGACACCGTCTAGTGTGTACCCGGCATGTCACACTGTGTCGTAATGGTCCTGTCACAGTGGGGATTCATTTGGAAGGTGATTGTCAGGCAGGGACCATTTGTGAGCGTCAATGGGGGGGTGGCGGCTCAAACTCAGGTATGTTGCAACTTGTTTCGGGGCATACCTCAGCCTGCGACTGCGATCTTATAAGCAGTAGAGAACGCTCCGGCAGCTCCTGATGAAGTCCTAGCTGATATAGATGGGCAAAACACGTAGAGGCTGTGCTCCTGTTTTGGGGAACTGTATCCTGGTGATGTTCCTTGGGCTCAGAAAAGCTTTATTTGCACTGATATACTCTGTGCAATAGTTTAATGTACTCCTAATATATTTTGTTTTGTTGGAATAAATTCATGTTTTTACAAATATACTACACTATATATTATTCACTTTCTTTTACTATATGGATTACTTCTGGCGTAGTATGAGAAGCCAGAGGAGCTGAGATGTGTTCCTGGTATTCATGTAACATGAGCGCTATATACCCAAGGAAGACCTTTGGGTTATTTAATAGCACATGTGCTCTTTAGCGGCGGGGTGCAGTAAGGGGAGCAATAGCCACCAAACCCCAAAAATGCAGGTTTGATCGCATTTCTCATATGCCCCAAGCCTCGGAATGCGTTTCAGGGCTTGGTTGAGATGGGTAATGCCATCTCCTGATGGCGTTACCCTATAAAAGCCTATGGGCTTCTATCGGGAGAGTGCCGTGAGAGGGATCCAATCGGATCCCTCCCAGCACCCCCTGCATGCGCAGAAGGATGCCAGAGGGGTTTCTGGGTCATAGACCCAGGAGTCCCACCATTACAAAGGACAGCTCTTACTGAGAGAGCTGTCCTTTGTGGTATTCTCCATGCAAACTGGAGTTGCTAACGCCGGCACGCATCCCGAATGCGATGCGTGATGTATCCCGCTGTAAATATTTCTCTAAATAGGAAGAATTTACTAAATTGAATGCACCAGGAGGCACCTCTATCTATCTATGTGTATGTGTGAGTGTAGTGCCAACGTATTACTCAGCGCTATACAAAGAATATTTCATCATCTGCACGCTAACGCCAAACAGATAGGGCACTGGTGGTAAATAAACCCATGACACCAGCTCTTTCAGGCAGCAATTCACCATTCGTTTTTATCCATCCTTCCATTGATCCATCTTTCCATCCATCCTTTCTATACTTACGCGCCAAATAAATATTTTCCCTTCAGTTTGTCGCCTTCAAGCTCAAGATTCTGTAAGATAAACTGCAGCGACTGATCCCGCTTGGCGTATTCTTTCCTCGTATAGGCGCTTAGGAGCAAAGCCTTTTTCCCTAATATCTGATTTTTTTAAAAAAAGAGCCATGTTATTGGGACACGAAGCCTGAGGACATTTGGTGTAAGCTATACAATGGCTTTTACCATGGAATAACTGATGGGCGCAGGGGGAGGGGTTTACTGCTGAAAGTAGGGCCATGTTTATGGATCTTAGTGCATTGATGGGCAAATGTGTTTCATTAAATAAGTAGATGATAAAGAAACATATGATGGCACTTTGGGCAATTCTGCTGAAAAACCTCCTGCCCAGGGCTGGCCTAGGACAACATGGAAGCCCTGGCGTAGAAGCCTACATTAAAAAAAAAAAAAAAGTGAACGTTTTTCATAGCTCAGTCTAATGATGTCCCAGAATGCACCATCAGTCGCAGGGTAGGTGGCTTTGGTGTCTATTTATGCCATCAACAAACTAATAAACTAGTGGGGTCCAAGTTTGGCGCTGCAGCTATCAGCCCGCAACTATTTCATTAACATTATTGTAATTCTGTATCGTTTTTGTGGTCACCCATATCATTGTAATTAGCCTAATCCTGCTACTTGGTGCCTAACCCTAACCTCCCCCCCAAAGCCTAACCCTAACCCCCCAGTGGTGCCTAAACCTAAGCGGTTAACGTCTAAGTCGCCCCGCAATACTTACGATCAGGATAGTGGCTGTCGAGATTCCTGCCGGCATCCCAGGATGTCATCAGCCGGCATCCCCGCCCACCGGCAAACTAACTACATCCCCTTTTGTACATGCAAGTAGTTCTATCAGTCTCGTTAACGATTGGCCACAAATGGTGCACTACCGAACGACCAGGTGATATGGTTACATTATATAGTTAGCAAACTAACCAGTGTCCTCACTAGAGGGCTGCGGTCCGCACCCGGGTGTCACCCTTCAAGGAGTGACACCAAAAAGAGCCGCACTCACACCCACACCCCCCATCCACAGACGCGTCTGCTCCCACCTTCACAATCTCCGACCCGGCACCAAGCGCCGCGGCTGCAATCAATCACCACTGCACCCCCGCCGACTCCATGAGCTGGAGTCCGCTCTTCCCAAACTCAATGACAAGCCCACACTGGTTGCCTTTGCATGGCGCCGGCTGGTCATTCTGGGAGGGAGAAAGAGGAGGAGAGGAGACTGAGGGCCTGAATCAGACGCGCTCGCAAGCGGGTCGATGGTGGCCCAGTGCACATACGCACGACAGAGCCGGCTCCGACGTGCACATGCGCGAGACCCGAAGCGACGGGGAAACCGTCGCTCTGGGTCTTGTACCAAAGGGGGCGTGCTGTCGATGTTGAGTGACAGCACGCCCCCTTTGGTGGGTGGGCCGGGGGAGTGGCTGCCCAAATGGAGGCGTTACCATGTGAACACCTCCGTTTGGGGGCGGCCCCACTGGCATCACGAGTGATGTCAGTGGGAGAGATTTCGGCTCTGTGAGAGTTGAAATCTCTCTGGGGCTTGCGGCAACAAGACCCTACCACAAGGGTCTCGTCGCAAGCCCGATGGTCACGATGGTTTTAACCATTGCGACCATCTTCCTGGCCGCTCGCATAAGCTGTGGGTGGCCACCCACAGCTATGCGGGGGGCCGCTCTAAAAAGCGTCCGGCTCTGAATCAGGCCCTGAGTGCTATTCCAAGATGGAGGAAGCCATGACCTGAATTCAAGTGCGCTTCCACCCAGTGTAGGCTTAGTCATGGCTGGTTCAGCTGTCAGCCGTTACAGCTGCCTGCCAGTGCCAGTGCCAGTGTGCATTGAAAGTTATTAATAGTATGTATTTTACAGACTTGTTTATTTACCAATTGCCATATATACTGTGTATGTATATATATATATATATATATATATATATATATATATATATATACTTTACTGTCTGTCTTTTAATTGAATATATGTATTTAATATTTATTCTTATTTTTTTTCGCTGAAGTAAATTGGATTGCACTGAAATTACCATTTATTTGTAACAAACAAATAGTTCATTTAAATATGAATCCAATATTATTTCAGAAAAAAAATATATGTGACAAAAGCTATACGACTGACTAGAGCTGTGTACACCCTAGATGATGTAACCAACCCGTCATCCCTGGCGATGGTGATCGTGCATTGGCACGTGCATACACACTTAGCGATGCCGAATGCCATGCTGCCATGCGGAAACATGGCATCGCTAGCATTATTTGCTGGTCGTTCCTGCATCAGGGCCGACCAGAAGACATTGCTGACGATGGCAGGGTCGGGCATATCGGGCATACACACTGCCCGATATACGCTGAGGTGAACAATATGTTGGTCCAGTATGCTGGATAGGACAACATCATCCAGTGTGTACCCAATTATATATATATATATTTACCTCAGTTACTGTAGGGGAGTGCGAGTCTGCAAATGCATTTTTGTTACGACACTCGCATGCTTCGCAGTAATGTGCATACCTAAGAAATGCCAGATCCAATTAAAAATGGCAAATTGAGGTTCTCAGGGTGACGGTTTGCAAATTTCAGTGATCGCATTGTTAGGTGATACAGGTGAGGGACCTGGATTTTATAAATGACCAGGTCCCTCAGGACACACTGTGTGCGCTGCAATCTATAGGTTAGGGAGATGCTGCCGGCTGGGGGAGCGGTCAGCCCTGGTTGAGGAAGCGCTCGGCGCTGGATTGGTTTAGGCCGGTTGCTCTGGTGTTGGCTCCGGTCTACTCTTATCCTGGGTAACCGGTGGCTGAGATGGTGGAGTGCAGTGACCTGTGCTGGTGCCCGAAGAGGATCGGGGAGAGACCAGAACCGGCTACTGCTGCCGGAGGGGGAGGAGGTGAGGTGCCCCCATTCCACAGCACCCTGACAGTACCTGGTATCCTGTTATACTGATGATGGGGCGGCTGTGGTGTAATGTTATTATACAGCTAGCACATGTTTATTACCAACTGCTGCAAATTATATTACATATATTGTATTCTCACCTTGTGCCCCCTGTGCCCCTCTCCCCATGTCTGTACCCCTTCTGCTCTCCTGTGTACCCTGCCCACCCCCTGTGCCCCCTGTTCCCCTCTGCCCATGTCTGTACCCCTTCTGCTCTCCTGTGTACCCTCTCCCCATGTCTGTACCCCTTCTGCTCTCCTGTGTACTCTGCCCTCCCCCTGTGCCCCCTGTTCCCTCTCACCATGTCTGTACCCCTTCTGCTCTCCTGTGTACTCTGCCCTCCCCCTGTGCCCCCTGTTCCCTCTCACCATGTCTGTACCCCTTCTGCTCTCCTGTGTACCCTGCCCTCCCCCTGTGCCCCCTGTTCCCCTCTCCCCATGTCTGTACCCCTACTGCTCTCCTGTGTACCCTGCCCTCCCCCTCTGTCCCCTGTTCCCCTCTACCCATGTCTGTACCCCATCTGCTCTCCTGTGTTCAAATTCAGCTTTATTGGCCAAGTATACATACATACATATATAAACAAGGAATTAGTTCCGGATTAACACACTCCCATAATAACTCACAAAAACAATGCCAATCAATCATACCACAATGCCAGCCCCTACCACCCCTGTACCCTCATCTATTTAGCATAGTAATAGCCTGTGGAAAAATACTCTTCAAATGTCTAGAAGTTCTCACCCTTTGTGACCTATACCGCCTACCAGAAGGTAACATTTGGAACAGATGACAGCCTGGATGTGCATGATCTGCCACAATGTTACCAGCTCGCCTACTAATCTTGGTTATATATACTTCTTGAAGTGGGGGAGATCAATACCAATAATTTTTCCCGCAGCCCTAACCATTCCTCTGTAGTCTGTTCTTCTCCAGATCTGTAATAGAACTGAACCAAACAATAATTGATGTACAAAGAACAGACTGGATTATTGTTGAATAAAAAAGAACTAACAATTCTTGTGGCAGATTAAACTTCCTAAACTGATGCAAAAAATACAATCTCTGCTGAGCCTTCTTCACAATGGCGTCCACATTATTTCCCCATTTTAGGTCCCGTGAAATCACTGAACCGAAAAAAATAAAGGAATCCACCACAGACACCACCGTATCACTAATGACAACAGGAGACATCACAGGCGGTTGTCCCCTAAAGTCCACTATCATTTCCACTGTTTTCTGTGGATTTAGCTCCAAATTATTCTGACCACACCAAAAGGCCAGCCGTTCAACCTCTCTCCTATAAGCGGACTCATCACCGTCCTTGATAAGGCCTACGATGTAGTATTATCTGCAAATTTCAGGAGTTGCACAGATGGCTCACTAGAAGTGCAGTCATTTGTGTACAAAGAAAAAAGCAGAAGCGAAATTACACACCCTTGAGGGGTCCCTGTACTAATTATTCGACCACTAGAAGTAAACCTCCCCCACCTCACCTGCTGCTTCCTGTTCATCAAAATTAATAATCCAGTAACAAATTGGGTCTAGAACCCCCAAGATGACTAGCTTAGGGTAAAGTTTTCCTGGAACAATTGTGTTGAACGCCGAGCTGAAGTCAACAAATAGGACCCTTACATATATGCCCGGCAAGTCGAGATGTTGCAGGATGTAATGCAGCCCTAAGTTGACTGCATCCTCCACCTACCTATTTGCCCGATAAGCAAATTGCATAGGGTCCAAAAGGGAGCCTACAGTATCCTTCAAGTGGGTCAACACTAGTCGTTAAAATGTTTTCATGACCACAGAAGTCAGAACGACTGGTCTGTAGTCATTAAAACCCTTAACAGGGGATTTCTTAGGCACCGGAATAATAGTGGCACACTTAAAAACGGATGGAACTTCACACAGTTCCAAAGATGCATTAAAAATCCCTGTAACAACAGGGGCCAACTGTTCAGCACAGATCTATAGGCTAGTTGGTGACACACCATCCGGGCCAGGTGCTTTCCTGGTCCTCAGCCTCCTGAACTGTTTGGCCACTTCAATCTCCTCCACCTTTAGAACAGGTAAAATACCTGTACCACATGGAGGAGGAATACCAGAGATTCCACCTAATTGGACATAGTCAGAGGTAGAGAGAGGCATTAAATCCGACTTTTCAAACCTACAATAAAAATTGTTTAATTTATCTGCCAATATCTGGCTCATGCCAAAGTGGAGAGATATCTTCCTGTAGTTGGTAATATCTTGCAGGCCTCTCCACACCGACACAGGATCATTAGCTGAAAATTTAATTTTCAGCTTTTCGGCAAAACAATTTTTGGCCGCCCTGATCTCTCTAGTCAGAGTGTTCCTGGCCTGTTTATACAGGATTCTATCCCCACCTCTGTAGGCCTCCTCCTTGGCACGACTAAGCTGCCTAAGCTTTACAGTAACCCACGGTTTATCATTGTTAAAATAGGGAAAGTTTTCGTTGGGTCCCTCCCCTTGAGAATGTAAGCTCTTACGAGCAGGACCCTCTACCCTCTTGTGCTTCTCCTTACTTTATGTTCATCTACTTCTTTCTCACCACTAGGGCACCTAACACTTGGTGCTTATGCTCTGTTGCTTAAGTGGGTGTTATGGTCACTAATGTAGCAATGTATATTATCCATGTCCTTGTCCTTCATTGTATTGTATTTTACTGTAGTCACTTTTTTGGTTATGTACTATGTAAGGCGCTGCGGAACACTTGTGGCGCCATATAAATAAACGATATTAATAATAATAATAGTTTGGACACACAAATCCTCACAAAACCTGATATATGATGTTACAGTATCTGTTAAATCATCTACATCAACAGCTGCAGCCTCAAATACAGTCCAATCAGTGCAGTCAGAGCACATCTGGAGCTTCCACGTCGTTCATCAGTCTATTTCCTCACTGTCCTGGCTACAGGCTTTAATGATCTAAATTTCTGCCTGTATAAAGGTAACATTTGTACCACACAATGATCCGAAAGACCAAGGGCAGCACGAGGAATGGAACGATAAGCTTCCTTTACGTACTTATTGACGCTCCATATCAGTTATAGAAGCCGCCAAGTGCTGCAATGCTTCACTCACACAATTATAATAATATAAAAACAAATCCCACCCCCCTTTGCTTGCCCTGCCCTCCCCCTGTGCCCCCTGTTCCCCTCTCCCCATGTCTGTACCCCTTCTGATCTCCTGTGTACTCTGCCCTTCCACCTCCGTACCCTCTGTGCCCCGATGCTCTCCTGTGTATTCTGCCCTCCCACCCCTGTCCCCCTTTCTCCATGTCTGTACCCCTTCTGCTCTCCTGTGTAGTCTCCTCTCCCACCTTTGTGCCCTCTGTTCCCTTCTCCCCTTTGCACTATGCCCTCCCACCCCCATTCTCCATGTCTGTACCCCTTCTGTTCTCCTGTGTAGTCTCCTCTCCCACCTTTGTGCCCCCTGTTCCCCCATCCCCTTTGCACTATGCCCTCCCACCCCCATTCTCCATGTCTGTACCCCTTCTGCTCTCCTGTGTAGTCTCTCCCACCCCTGTGCCTCCAGTTCCTCTCTCCCTTTCTGCTCTCCTGTGTAGTCTCCTCTCCCACCCCTGTGCCCCTTCTACCCATTTCAAAAAAATATGCCCTATAGTGCGTTTTACGTCTAGTAGGAGCGAAGGGTCCCTGGGACCCAATTTTTTTTTCGCTCAGCACGATCATTTAATTTTATGCAAAATGTGACCTGCGAGAAGTGAATTAAAAAGTGAGGAAACCTTCCTTGGGCCTGATTAAGCACGGAACGCTAATGCGGTAGCAATCGCTCACGCAGTTCTGTGAAATGATGCAAATGTGTGCGATCGAAATGCTGCCGCTGCACAATATAATGGCGCCCACTTACCTTTACTCACATCCGTAATACCTGGCAAGGGTGCAAAAATAATTTAGCGTTGAGTTTAATTTGCATAACTCTTATGTAAATGTTATTTCATGTTACCTGTGCATATGATATTGTCATTTAAAGGTATAATGTTCATTTTGTTAGCTCTTTATCTCACTACTATTGCCATTGCGTTTAGTGATACTATACGGGAATTATGATTTACATGTGAAACTAGTACAAAACATGAAGGATTGCATGTGGTGTGATACAGGAGGTCGGGGGGGGGTCACACCGGGTGACACCAACCCTAGTGACCAGGGGCATTTCTAGATAGGAGGGGGCCCGTGTGCAGTCTCCGACACAGGCCCCCTCCTCTCTGTCCGGCGGCCGGCAGTGCGCTGAGCTGTGCGTGGCCAGTGCCGGAGTTGTAGACTCTGAGCACTAGAGTGCACCTAAAGTCTATAGAGTATGCGCAGGTCACCGGGAAAATGGCTGCGGCGGACATTTTCCAGTAGTTTTTACAGCGACGGACCCCCGCTCCGACGCGGGACTCCGGAGAGGTAAGTAATACTATGGGTGCAGGGTGTGCGGTGCAGGGCCCGTGTGCCCCGCACACCCTGCACCCATTATAGATACACCCCTGCTAGTGATGCCTCTGGAACTAACCACCAAACGATGCAAGATATATCGATCGCACAGCGTGAATGCACTATATCGTTTGTCCGGGAAATCGTTAATGACATTGCATCGTTTGCAAGTCATCTAGTGTGTACCTAGCATAACTGTCACAGGGCCGGCTCCAGGGGTAGCTGCGCCCTGTGCCGGAGACGACTGAAAATGAAAAATAATTACCATAGGCCACGCCCCACTAAGTGACGTTATTTGGGAGTGTGCCCACATGGCACGCCTCCTGTGTAACGTCAGGCTTGGGGCGAGCCCAGCACTCCCTCACTAACTAGGCTTGGAATGGATGCGCGCTAAAATTATAATGTTGGGAGGCGTGCGCCCTCTATGGGGTGAGGAGGTGGTGGAGAGATCCGCATCCCCGGAACTCATTCCCATAGGAAGGAGTGGGGATCTGAGAACAAGCGCTGTCTGAAGATGGCACATGTTCACGGCAGTTTGCTGAATACCAAAGGATACCATCGGACTCCTCATGATGAATGGCCCGGTAACTTAACTATGCAGAAACGAGCGTTTCCACGTGGTTACCGGCCCCTGTATTTGTCAAGAGTGAGAGGAGAAAGGAGAGGGTTTAGCACGTTAAGATAAGGAATCCTTCCAGGCCAAACCTGATATGTGAGGGATCAGTGGCATCATTAGGGATGTGTGGACCGTGCCAAGTGTCATCCTCTAAGGAGGTGACGTATCAATGCCGGGCAGCCCAGTATCTCCGGGAGTGCTGAGTCGCCACCAGAGTGATGAAACCAGGGGGATGTCACAAGGCTGCAGCCCTTCCAGCAAGACCACCCTCCCTTTTTGAGCATGTGTGACTTCGACGCATACAGGGGGTTTACTTGCCGCACTGGGTATCACCGGCCCCACTGCTAAGGACAACTGTAGAATGTATAGTTGAGACACGCATGGTTCTAACATAAACCTAACGCACATCTGAAGTCAGAAACACTAACCGTAGCCTAACACTAAAGAACACTGTTATGTAAATGGTGTTTATTTATATAAAGCAGCACAAGCCTTTTACTGTAACTACAGTTATTCTAAGATGATCAGACCACTAATAAGATCGGGATTGGTAAGAATGACCGCCGGACGTGAGCCCAGGGTTCAAATCCCAACGCCGGCAGCCCGAACAGCGCAGATCCCGATGGAGGTAAGTAAACTACCTAACCCTCCCCTCTCGCTCCTTTAAGGGTGCCTAACCCTAACCTCCCCCCTAGTGTCTAACCCTAACCTCCCCCCCAGTGTCTAACCCTAACCTCCCCCCTAGTGTCTAACTCTAACCTCCCCCCTAGTGTCTAACCCTAACCTCCCCCCTAGTGTCTAACCCTAACCTCCCCCCTAGTGTCTAACCCTAACCTCCCCCCTAGTGCCTAACCCTAACCTCCCCCCTAGTGTCTAACCCTAACCTCCCCGCTAGTGCCTAACCCTAACCTCCCCCCTAGTGTCTAACCCTAACCTCCCCCCTAGTGTCTAGCCCTAACCTCCCCCCTAGTGTCTAACTCTAACCTCCCCCCTAGTGTCTAACCCTAACCTCCCCCCTAGTGCCTAAACCTAACCTTCCCCCTAGTGTCTAACCCTAACCTCCCCCCTAGTGTCTAACCCTAACCTCCCCCCTAGTGTCTAACCCTAACCTCCCCCCTAGTGTCTAATCCTAACCTCCCCCCCCTAGTGTCTAACCCTAACCTCCCCCCTAGTGTCTAACCCTAACCTCCCCCCTAGTGCCTAACCCTAACCTCCCCCCTAGTGTCTAACCCTAACCTCCCCCCTAGTGTCTAACCCTAACCTCTCCCCTAGTGTCTAACCCTAACCTCCCCCCTAGTGCCTAACCCTAACCTCCCCCCTAGTGTCTAACCCTAACCTCCCCCCTAGTGTCTAACCCTAACCTCCCCCCTAGTGCCTAACCCTAACCTCCCCCCCCCAGTGTCTAACCCTAACCTCCCCCCTAGTGTCTAATCCTAACCTCCCCCCTGGGGTGCCTAAACATAACCCCGCCTCTCCGTACCCTAAATCTAACCCTCTCGGGGGGTGTCTAACCCTTACCTGACCCCGGGGGTGCCTAACCCTAACCCCTCCTTCCCCTAGCCTGACCTTAACCCTCCCGGGGGGGTGCCTAATCCTAAATCCCCCCCGGGAGCCCCTAAACCTAAAAGCGGCTGTCCGCTGACGACGCCAGGCTTACCTTCGTTCTGTATGCCAGGCGCCAGGATTTCGGCGGGTGGATAATGATAGGTGTTGGGATTTCACAGTCTGGAAGCCGGCGGTCTTCATTTCGACTGCCGGCTTCTTGACTACATCCCATAATATCAAATGTCATGTACCTGGCCCTTTGTAACCTAGCCCTGTGCAACAGCCTTGTATCCATCTTACCAGCCCCGAGTCCTTTTGGTGACAGACCCACGGCCTGATTCAGAGATGGACGTTAATACGATCGCGGCTGATCATATGGAACGCAGCTGCGAAAATATGCTAATGGTTGCAAAGATCACCTGAGCATAGGGACGCCCACCGCTGCCTCCTCGTCTGCGCACGACGTCATTTACATGCCTAAATATCTGTAACATTGACGCACATCATGCGGCCATCTTGCCCTTGCGGAAAACACTGACCAACCGCAAACACTGCATCTCTCCTCGCACGCTCAAAGCTCTCTTGCTGCCAATGCAATCGCAATGGCTACTTTATGCGCGCCCATGAAAACAAGAGATATGGTAAGAACTTACCTTTGTTATCTCTGTTTCTACGAAGTCCATAGGGTCCACAGGGTTGACCTTGGGGTTATAGCTGGAACAGGATCCATGGGCACCACACAGTTAAGCTTTTAGCTCCCAGGATGCACTTGGGTCCTCCTCTATACCCCGCCCCCGAGCCACAGGCACCTCAGTTGGTAAGCAGCCTAGGCCGGAGGAGAATATGGAACAGAGAGAAGGAAGACTGGAACACACAAGAAACCATACTCACAGCAATAGGAGACGGAAAACCGGTGACCAGCCACACAGCCCATTTGAAGCCAGGTGCGTCAGGGCGGGCGCCCTGTGGACCCTATGGACTTCGTAGAAACAGAGATAACAAAGGTAAGTTCTTACCATATCTCTTGTTTTCTACTTCAGGGTCCATAGGGGGTCCACAGGGTTGACCTTGGGGATGTCCCAAAGCAGTTCAACTAAAGGCGGGGACGCTCCTGTGCTGAAAGGAGCACCCGGCGCCCAAAGGAAGCATCCTGAGAGGCGAAGGTGTCAAACGCATAGAACCTCAAAAACATTTGAATAGAAGACCAAGTGGCCGCCTTACACAGCTGAACAGCAGAAGCGCCACGTCTAGCAGCCCAAGAGGGAACCACAGAACGAGTGGAATGAGCCTTAACAGAGGCTGGCACAGGTAAACCCTCTTGTGCATAAGCCTCACAAATAACGGAACGAAGCCAACGGGCTAATGTTTGTTTGTTGGCAGGCCAACCCCTCTTGTGAAAACCAAAGAGGATAAACAAGGAATCAGACTTCCTAACCGAAGCCGTCCGGTCTACATAAATTCTAAGCGCCCGGACCACATCTAAGGAAGTCTCACCAGCTGAAAGACCAGGGGACTGAAAAGCTGGCACAACAAGTTCCTGATTAATGTGGAACTTCGAGACCACTTTGGGCAAAAACTCAGGACGAGTGCGGAGCACCACTCTGTCCTGGTGAAAAATCAGGAAAGGAGGGCGACAGGAAAGCGCCCCCAATTCAGACACCCTCCTGGCCGAAGCAATTGCCAGGAGAAAAACCGTCTTAAATGTCAGCCACTTGAGCTCCACCGCCTCAAGAGGCTCAAACGGAGGACCCTGCAGGACCCGTAGCACCACCGCCAAGTCCCAAGGAGCCACAGGAGGCACAAAGGGAGGCTGGATCCTGAGAACACCCTGGAAAAAGGTGTGAACGTCTGGTAGTATTGCAATCCGCCGTTGAAACCACACGGACAAGGCGGACACATGAACCTTCAGAGATGCAAGGCGTAAGCCGAGATCCAATCCTGACTGAAGAAATTCCAAGATCCTAGAAACTCGGAACACCTGAGGATTATAATGTCTGGACTCACACCACTGACAGTAAGTGTGCCACACTCTGTGATAAATCCGTGCTGAAGCAGGCTTGCGTGCCCGGAGCATGGTACCAATAACCGAACTGGAGAAGCCCCGAGACCTCAAGACGGCTGTCTCAAGAGCCACGCCGTCAAAGACAGCCGACCCAGATCCGGGTAAAGGCAGGGCCCCTGAGACAACAGGTCCCGACGCTGAGGAAGAAGGTACGGAGCGTCGATGGAGAGGCTCCTGAGATCGGAGTACCAAGGACGTCTGGGCCACGCCGGAGCTACCAGCACGAGCATGTCGCCGTCCTGCTTGAATTTCCGCAGAACCCGAGGAAGCAGGGATAGCGGAGGAAACAGATACGCCAGGTGAAACGTCCATTTCACCGACAGCGCGTCCACCAGACTTGCGCCTGCGTCTCTTGTCCTTGACCCGTAAACGGGCAACTTGTGATTGTGACGGGAGGCCATCAAGTCCAGCTCCGGCAGTCCCCACCTGTCCACGAGTAGCTGAAACACCTCTGGGTGAAGCGACCATTCCCCGGGATGCACGTCGTGACGGCTGAGGAAGTCCGCCTCCCAATTGAGGACTCCGGGGATGAAGACCGCTGAGATCGCCGGAA
Organism: Taudactylus pleione; assembly: GCA_031769625.1. Lineage (NCBI taxonomy): Eukaryota > Metazoa > Chordata > Amphibia > Anura > Myobatrachidae > Taudactylus > Taudactylus pleione. Next base: position 964,056 of record JAUIMM010000200.1, on the reverse strand, counting down.
TGTGACCCTCCGCCCAAGTCAGGATACGAGACACCTCCGACATCGCTGCCTGACTACGAGTTCCGCCTTGGTGGTTGATATACGCCACCGTGGTGGCGTTGTCGGACTGCACCTTCCGTGAAGAGTGGGGCCGGACGACTGCAGGGCCCTGTATACTGCCCGCAGTTCCAGGATGTTGATGGGGAGAAGTGCTTCTTCCGCTGACCAACGACCCTGAAGCGACAAAGAGCCGGTCACTGCCCCCCAACCCCGGAGACTGGCATCCGTCGTGAGCAGGACCCAGTCCGGGATCCAAAATGGGCGCCCCTCGACCAGATGAGCTGTCTGAAGCCACCAAGCCAAAGATTGCCGAACGTCCGGAGACAACACCAGCACCTGAGAGCGGATCCGGTGAGGTAACCCGTTCCATTCTGATAGAATCAGCCCCTGCAGGGGCCGGGAATGAAACTGGGCAAATTCCACCATGTCGAATGTCGACACCATGGACCCCAGAACTCTCATAGCCGAATGGACCGACAGGCGGCAACGGCTCAGGCAACTGTGTATCCGCAGCTGTAGGGAGGCGACCTTCTCTGGAGTCAGGAAGATCCTTTGCTGACGCGAATCCAGCAGGGCTCCCAAATGAACCATCCGCTGAGATGGAATCAGGGAGGACTTTTTCCAATTTATCAACCACCCGTGTGCTTGCAGGCAAGCGATCGTCAGGTGGAGATGTTGAAGCAGTACCTCCGGGGAGCTCGCCAGCAACAGGACGTCGTCCAGATACGGCAGCAGCCGTACATTCTGGTTCAGAAGATGTGCGGCCATGACCGCCATAATCTTTGTGAACACCCTCGGTGCCGTGGAGAGACCAAAGGGTAGCGCCCGGAACTGATAGTGGTGTTGAAGGATAGCGAACCTCAGATACCGCTGGTGTGAAGATGCTATCGGAACATGGAGGTAGGCGTCCTGGATGTCCAGGGACACCATGTAATCCCCCGGTTCCATCGCCAGAATGATGGAACGTAACGTTTCCATCCTGAACTTGGGAACTCTGAGGAATCTGTTCAGAGACTTCAAGTTGAGGATAGGGCGATGAGAACCATTGGGTTTCTGCACCAGAAACAGAGACGAATAATACCCCGTCCCTCGTTGTGATAGAGGAACGGGAACAATGACCCCTGCTTTCAGCAAGGACTCTATAGCCTCCTGAACCTGTAACGCCTTGGTCCTGTCCTGAGAAGGACTTGTGCAGAAAAAATGGTGGGGTGGTCTGTGCCGAAAAGACAGGGCGTACCCCTGGGAGACCACTTCTCGAACCCAGGCATCCGTTGTGGTATTGTGCCAGCACTGGGCAAATAGAAGTCGGCCTCCCACTCTGAGGTCCCCCAGAGGGAGGCCCGTCCCATCAGGCCGCAGGTTTATCTTCCTGCTTGGAAGAAGGGCGCCGAGCACTCCAGACTTGCTTCTTGGGTTTAGAGGCAGTCTTACTCGCAGACTGTCTCGGGAAGGACTGACCCTTCGCCTTACCCTGAACCCGAAAGGAACGAAAAGCCGAACTCCGAACCTTAGCAGGCAGTGCCGCCGAAGGGAGGAAGGCTGACTTGGATTTAGCCAGGGTGTCCACTATTTTGTCCAAGTCCGGACCAAATAGTAATTCCCCATTGAAAGGTAAGGCCTCCAGACCCTTCTTTGAATCAGAGTCCGCTCTCCAGGACCGCAACCACAAGAATCGGCGGCCAGACACCGCTGCAGCCGATACCCGCGAGGTCAGCAGACTAGCATCTAAAGAAGCTTCACCAATGTAAGAAGCAGCGTCCCTCATTTGTCCCAACAACGCCCGCTGGACATCCGGAGCGTCGTCCGGGAAGGTATCTTCCAATGCATTGGCCCACCCCTCAATGGCCTTGGCCACCCAGGAGATGGCCATGGACGGTCGGGCCACCGCCCCGGAGAGGGAGTAAATAGACTTAAAGCAAGTCTCAACTTTCCTGTCCGTGGGATCCTTCAGCGAGGATATCGACGGTAATGGTAAGGTGGCACCCCGAGTTAAACGGGTGACATGGGAATCCACCGCCGGTGGAGTTTCCCATTTTTTACAATGTGCCTCAGGGAAGGGGTAATTAGAAGCCAACCGCTTCTGAGGAAGGAATCTCTTACTGGGCGCCTGCCAAGCTACCGCCATATGATCCGTCAACTGATCCGACAGGGGAAACACCGCAGAAGCCACCTTAGTCTTTTTGAAACTAGGAAACTTCTGAGTGGGCGTTTAGAAATCCTAGAAGGCATGTCAGTCTGCAACATTGACTGAAAAGCCGAGGAAGCGGCTGCCAAATTTTGCACGGAGTTGGAGAGCACATCCACCCATGGTGGAGGCGTCGCCATAGGGGCCTGAAAAGGTACCACAGGCTGCTGCGGCACAGGGGAAGCCTGTATATACAACCCCGCATAGGGACCAACTGATTGAGACCCAGGAGGACTCCGCAATAACTGCGGGACACCCGGGGAATGGGGGATGGTCGGCTGGGGCACCGCCCTAGTAGGGAGAGCAGTCGGGACCGACAGACGGTCCGCAATAGACACCAGCACTTGAGAAAACATCGCCCACGGTGGTTCCTGCGCCAGAGAAGGTCTGGATGGGCCAGGAGCCACCTGGCATCGACTACACAGGCCATCCTGTGACAAATCCTCCCTATCTACTCCTGCAGAACAGCGTCCGCAGGAGGCCAACACCGGAGCCACTGAGCGCTCAACCTCCTCGTCTGACATGACAGAATATATTATATATCTGGCACCAGGGTAGAAGTAAAACGCACTCACCGGTGTGCTGAACAACAGCCCACAATATGGCACTGAGTAGCACACAACTGTATGTGACGGACCTCACAAATACGTGATCTATATAAGTGAGGTCAGTAGAAACGCCCCTCCCCCACACACCTGTAGGGCTTGTAGGAGAAGTAAAGGGATAGGTATAAGCTGACAGTAAGCGGAAAATAAGCACAGACAGGCAGCACTAGCAAAAGTCACATACCATGCAGGAAGATATACTCACTGCACCTTTACACTACAATCAACCTGCCCAGATTCAGTGTCTGGGAGGGCTATAGTGCTGTGTACGCTGTCCTTAATCAGGGGAGAGGTACACAGGGGGACCGGTCCGCGTGCTCCCTGAGATCTGCGCTGCCACTGGGAAAATGGCCGCTGGAGACCTCAGAGGAGGAGTGGCCGAGTGAACTGCAGCTCAGGGACGCTAGACATGCAGGCTGAAAAGCGCGCTGAGCTGAGGGGAGGAGCCGCTGAACAGGGAAGGCTTCCTCCCCTGGCTGGCCATTAACCCCAGGGATGCTGGCTTCCCGCTTGCCGGTTATCCCTGGTGGTCTAGTGGTCCCACGGGTTATGGGGGGGCCCGCCGCCACTGCCAGCAGCCTCCGGTCTGTCCCCAGGACCGGAGGCTAAAGGACTGCATTTAAGGTATTCCGCGCGCCGCTGCTAGCCAGCGACGCGCGGCTTACCTGAATCCCCGGCGACTCCGGCAGCAGTCCTGGGAGGTAGACAGAGTCCGGCTAGTACGGACTCTGTCCTCCCGTCGCGATCCCCAGATCAATACTGGCGTCGCGGCGCCAGTCGGGGATCAGAGCGGCAGCGTGGGCGTCTGTACAGACAGCCCTTCGCTGCCGTCTGTAGTAAAAAGAGAAACTAAAATAAATAAAATCTATTAGAAAATAAAAAGCTTCTGGGGGCTGCTCCTGCGCGGTGACCGAGTCCGGCCGGGCACCAGCTTACACTGAGGTGCCTGTGGCTCGGGGGCGGGGTATAGAGGAGGACCCAAGTGCATCCTGGGAGCTAAAAGCTTAACTGTGTGGTGCCCATGGATCCTGTTCCAGCTATAACCCCAAGGTCAACCCTGTGGACCCCCTATGGACCCTGAAGTAGAAACGACGTTTACACGGTCAGACACGTCTGCATTTTTCTAACCACCTCCCCATTACCACCCCCAAACTACCTGTCACTTGCACATGACTCCTCTGTGTGAATGTAATCGCAAAGCAATCGCAGCTCGTGTGCATTGCGGCTTACACGCATGGGCACTGGCAAACAATCGCTCGATCTGCGTAAATATCGCCATTGCGTCCGTCTCTGAATCAGACCCTCAGGTATTATTCATTTTTAACCGAGAGATATCACTCGTACCTCATTCACTGTGGCTCCTTTGGAGACTGGCTGATAGTCTTGGCAGTCCTTGTCGGAATGTTTCGGATCTAAAAGTAATCAAACAATATTAGTGACATATGAGTGTAACGTCCTGCAAAAAATGTATCCGAGAGTCCCGCATAGGAGTGAGTGCTGGGGGAGGGGGAGTCTAGTACCTGATTTGTGCTGCTGTGTGTTTAATGGACACTTACTGAAACTGTAAAGGAATAAATCTATATAATTTATTAATACAACCTAATTGCCGGCCTGGTGCCCATCCTATTCATCAGTGATAAGTGTGCACTGCACCGCCTGCTGCATCTACAGGGTAGAAACTAATGGTGCGTACACACTGGGCGATTAAAGTGGACGACTGAACGATATCGTTATCATTCAGTCGTCCACTTTATCGTCCATTTTTTACACCAAAACGATGAACGATAACGACGACGCGCGTTCCCGCGGGTCGTTCGTCATTATCGTTCATCGTCGTCAGGTTGCTGCATGTTGGGGAATGGGGGAGAGAGCCCGGCGCTGAACGATATCATTAATGATATCGTTCAGCGGCTGCGCTCAATGTCATGAACGACATTGAGCACAGCCTGCCGGGGACACACTACACGATATCGCTCAGGGAGCATGTCGTCTAGTGTGTACGCACCATATGGGCCCTGATTCAGCACAGATGGAAGGCTGCGTTTGCACGCACCTGGCCGCTGCCAAAATATGCTAATGAAGGCAATCTCAGTGCCGCCACACCACAAATTGCAGACATCCAGCACTACATAATGCCGCCCCTTTCTCTGTACTTACATCCATAATACCACGCAAGACAGCGAAAAACATCTGTAACATCGAGCGCCATCGGACCCATACGCACAATAGTGGCACTTCCTGTCATTCAATTATGGATGGGTCTGCGTATAGCCTGCAATCCCGTACCCGATCGCAGTGGCTAGTTCGTGCGCACGCAGTGCGATGCATATGCGTGTGCACAACGCAAACATCAGCCGGGTGCGTGCGAATTCTCGCCTGCGTTCCTTGCTGAATCAGGCCCTAAGCTACAGATGGGTGGATAATATAAAGTAATAATAATCATTTTATTTATTGTTTTTCTCCAATAGGACTCAAGGTGCTTAACGGTTAGTATGAACATAGGGCCTGATTCAGAGCCGCTCGCTATTTGCGGTCGTTCATTTTATAAAAAGGGGTGGCTATTCAAATGAACCGTTCGCACTTTGCGGTCTGTTCACGCCTCTAAGTCTGAACGAGCGAGCAAAACTTGCGGTTGTAATTTTGACAAAAACGCCCCCTTGCCGCTCGCACCATACGTCATGTCCGCTATTTATTTGATTAATCGAGTACATCGTACAGCGTATGAACTGCTCGCTATTCTTGTGGTTGGTTTTTTCAACCGCTATTTTGCGAGCAGTTCTGAGTAAAAAAAAACCAAGTGACGTGGTCAATGACGCTCCAGTTTTAATTATGCACTCCCATAAAACGCCCGTTTTGACCTTTAAGCACGCCTGCTATCTGATCTCCACTCCCCGTTTTCAAGCACCTTCCCCTGTTACCACCCACATACGCCTCCTCCTGTCACTCAAAATAGCAGGCATTCGCTATATAGCAAACAAACGATTTTCGCCCGCACTGACTGGTTCGCGCATGCGTATTACAAACCGTACGCATGCGCAGATGTGCGAACATCGGTCAGAACGAACGAGCGGCTCTGAATCAGGGCCATAATACGGAGGTTTAGATTTGCAGGAAATACAGAAACTAGAACATAATACAGAGGTGTGGCAGCCATTTTGGGTCATCAGTTACAAGCATTATTCATCCTACCCACAAAGGATCCAGGTGAGGCAGCCATTTTAGGACGCACTACATAGGATTACACTGGACAGAATAAGGAATGTCTGGAACCGATGACACATAAAAACGGGTGCCAACATCAATGGTGCGGCATCTGTGTCATGCCATCAATGACAAAACCACTAGCCATTGGCCGTACAGCATCGATGATTGCAAAACCATCAATGGTCGGTGGCCATCCCTAGTCAGTATTCCAACAAAATATTACTTTATGGAAATAATAAAATAGGACAACAGACCTGGCGCAAAAATAGACATTCCAAGCTGCCAGTTTCTAGTCAGGGTTAACACCTTTTAACCCAAAGCACTATGGGGTCTATTTACTAAGCAGTGATAAGAGACAGAGTGAAAAGTGATAAGGAAGTGATAAGGTTTCAGCCAATCAGCTCCCAATTGTCATTTTTCAAACACAGCCTGTGAGATGACAGTTGGGAGCTGATTGGCTGGCACCTTATCACTGACTTATCACTTTTCACTCTGTCTCCTAACACTGCTTAGTAAATAGACCCCTATATGACAAAGGTGACAAGAATTCTGGCGCTAATCCCTTCTCAATCTATAGAGCATATGGTATACACAAAAAGAAAACACATTTCGGGGTATAGTTACTAAGGTGCGGGTTTTTAGAAGTGGTTTTGTTGCCCATAGCAACCAATCAGATTCTAGCTATTACCTTCTAGAAGGTGCTAGATAAATGTTAAGTAGAATCTGATTGGTTGCTATGGGCAACAAAACCACTTCTAAAAAACCGCACCTTAGTAAATATACCCCTTCCCTGTTTATGATGATCTTCTCTTCCTAACCCTTTATAAGAAGTTTTCAAGGTTTATAGGTTTACATTTTTCATATATGAAAAATATAAAGTATAAAACCACAACATAGTACAATAAAACAATTTATTATAAACAATGAAGTATAAAATCGATGCATTTCCAAGCAAATATCATTCAAATTCCTGACAAACTGTCTGTGACAGAAGAAGAACCTTTTACTAGGTGAATGCAGGAGGCACAACCAGGGACTTGGGATAAAGGCATTTGATAGGGACGCATTTGGAGGTTCCGGAGCCTGCAACTCTCTCTTTCCATCTATATGCCTGAATATCTGGTAAACGTCTCCATTCATTACCTGTGTGATTATAGCAGTTTGTCAGGAATTTGCATGATATTTGCTTGGAAATTCATCGATTTTTATACATCATTGTTTATAATAAATTGTTTTATTGCACTATGTTGCGGTTTTATACTTTATATTTTTCATATATGAAACACGTCAAAATATTACTTTGGCCAGACCATACTTGTTTGCTTGTAGGACGTCCCTTCTGGGAAACAAAAGTGTGGTGTTGTGCAGCGGGGCGGATTAGGGGCAGGGCCGTGATAATGTCATTTGCATGATATAGCCTTGTCCACTGCTAAACGATAACACAGTCGGCATCCTTGTACGACAGAGACTGGGCTTGAAAAGGCAAATTTTAAATAAATATTATTTATAAGTTGTATTTTAGGCCTAGTGGCCCTTATTGCTTACATAAAGAATAACGTAAATGTCTTTGTCTCATGCCTCTGATGTTAGGGGAAGGTATGACAAGAAGAGGTGGGTGTGACTTCATAATGACACGTTCTCGTCCGTCATACAGACAGGCCCCCCCTGCGGTAGACTTGTCACCTCTCTCAGGGGTCCCAAAATTACCACCACATACCTCACAGCTGTCCCACTTTTCGGGGACTCTCCCACCGAAGGAAGGTGGGGTGGTGGGAAGCACTGTCACCGCTGATCTATACAGTAAGGCAGAGGTTCTCAAAGTCCGCCATTACAGTCCACGTTTTAGGGATATCCATGCTTGAGCACAGGTGACTGTGACAATCCATTTGATTTAACCATCTGGGCTCAACCTTGGATATCCCTAAAACGTGGACTGTAATGGCAGACTTTGGGAACCTCTGCAGTAAGGGGAAAAGTCTGGGGGCAGCACAGCATCTTCCGGAGTGCTGGTCACACTCCTAGAGTTACGTAAATGGGAGCATGCTGCGATATCACACCCTTCCATGCAAAGCCACGTCCTGTTTGCGGGCAAGCACACCAGTGTCCCGTCTTCTAACTTCCAGATGTAGGGAGGTATGCCTGCAAAAGTCAGGAGTCTCCAAGAGACTCAGAGAGAGTAGGTAACTAAGAAGTGGAGACAGACATCTTATGGCTGAACCAGTAACATCACTGAGACATGAGGCACAAAGCTCCGTCTATAGGGAAAGATGATGACTTCTCATGGCTGCATGAAACTAGTGGAATCGGGAACAAAGTTGGCGGCTGCATCCTCATGAATATAGGGTAAGTCCACACTATCGCTGCCTCCTCAGTGTGTAGGTGAGGTATACACAGAACTACAAAATGGGTTCTGTAACGCGATGCCGCAGGAGGCCTTAACCTCGAGCACGTGCCGCGGCCAGTTGTGAAGTGTGTCGCGGCAGTCAGAGCCGCCGGGTACACTATACAGTTCTTCGGCCCGGGCTGCCACTGAAATCCTCCTGGGAGGCTCAGGCGTGCCCGGGATGTGACCTGCCTAGACGCGGTGGCGTGACATCACAGGTCACACACACCGCATTGCTTGTCCGCCCGCCCCGCCAGTGACCCAGCCAGCTCTTCCTACCCGCCCTGCTAGTGACCCAGCCAGCTCTTCCTACCCGCCCTGCCAGTGACCCAGCCAGCTCTTCCTACCCGCCCTGCCAGTGACCCAGCCAGCTCTTCCTACCCGCCCTGCTAGTGACCCAGTCAGCTCTTCCCACCCACTACTGCGCCTGTGGGGTGAGCCAATCTGCTTCTTTTTTTTTTTGTGGAGAGCTAAGTGGCTTTATTTCTGTGGGGGGCAGCAAATGTGATTGTTTTGTTCTTGCGGGGGCCAATATAGTGTGTTTTGTTCCTGCGGGCAGGGGCGCCGAGGGGGGGGTGGAGCGGGTACAGATTACCCAGGCCCGGGCTTCCTGAGGGGCCCGGCGCCGCTCCCCCCCTCCCAGCAGCCCAGCACACAGCGTGTGCTGAGCTGCAGGTGGAGACTGCTGTGGCTGCTGAGCAGCAGCCACAGCGGTCTCCTATGCCTGTGCGGGGGAGCGATCACACTGATCGCGCCCCCCCTGGCTTTGCGCCGGGCTGAGGGGGCTCAGAGCGCCCCCCCTCCCCAGCGCGCGGCGCTGCAAATCTTTTTTTTTTCTCGGCAAGGGGGCATGGCCACGCCTCCCACGATTAGGCCACGCCCCCTATTACCGGGGCCCGCCACGGCTCTTGGCGGGTCTGCCTGCGGGGGCCAATGTAGTGTGTTTTTTCATAGGTCGCGCACGCCGTATCGCCAGATGGTGTGTCTTGGTAATTATAAAATCTTGTGTAGCGTGCCTTGAAAAAGGTTGAAAATCACTGATCTAGCAGAACAGTCCTCGTCCTGGCACAAGTTGAAACCTCATATTTTCATCTAGTCTATAAAACATAGCTCTGCAAGCTTACCGGGCGGATTGAACCCAAGTATTAAGATAATTTCAGACTGCAGACATTTAGTGAGGTGTCTAAAGCCTTCGCCAGAGTAAAAAGCTTTTCCACTGCTTTCAGCTGAAATAAAGAAAAATAGTAAATTACACATAAAGGACCATATTTAGAAGCGATTAGCATCCAAGCGCAAATGTAAGATGCGCGTGGGAAAAAGATACTAAAAAAACACAATACAACCAGTCATACATATTATAGTAAATGGCTGGAAAATGTAGATAATAAGTACCCAGCCGCATAGAGCACACTTATATAAAAATATTAGCAGAATAGGGATCATGTTTTATTTTTTTAAATGAATGTAGTCAGACAACTCGATCGCAGCGGAAGCAGTTATACTATATTTGCATAGCTGGGTGTGTCTTATACACGTCCAACTAAATAAACACAGCCAGCGGCCGTCATCATCATCACCACACAAACTGCGCCAGGGGGCGAGTGCCCGCAAGTCATCCCCCACCAAACAGGTCGCCATCTTGGGACGCATTTCGAATTGACAAATCCTTTATGTACTTTTATACACTCCCTTCAGTCACCGTCTCAGCCTCCTTGGCACAGGGAACCTTAAGGATATAATGGGGCAGGGTCACCAGGGCAAAATACCCACATTGCAAAAAAGACGTGCCTGCATAATAAATGAGGAACAAGTGTATGTACAGTCAGCTGTCCAGGCCTCAGAGGTGTCAGGGAAATGACGTCCTTTTATGGGATAGTCATGTGCCCCCACCTGATCCACAGTTAGGAAGGAGCGTCCCTATGCCACCCAATTCCTCACCACAGTGCTGTGCACATTGTCACTGCCCTCATTTCCCACAATGCCATGCACTAGGCTTTGCCATAGCATCCCTTTAATTTGGGACACATATGAATTATACAGGTTACATACATCCCAACTGTCCCGCTTCCAGCGGGACAGTCCCGTTTCTCTGGGACTGTCCCGCTGTCCCGCCCGTGGGCCGCAGTGTCCCTCGGTGGGGGGGAAGTTGGGGAAAGCACAAACTGCCGCCCTGCATAGCAGAGCAGCGGGTGTGCTGGAGGAGAACAGATGCCGTGCGCATGCGCTCGGCATCTGTTCTCTCGTGTAGGGAGAGCCTGGGGGCTGCCCAGCATCTCGGAGAGTTGCCAAAGTGACAAAAACGGGGGAAGCCGTGAGGCTCCGCTCCGTTTTCCATAAGCCCCACCCCTTTTTCTTAAGCCACACCCCCTTTTCGGGCGCGCAACCTGTCCCTACTTTGCAACTTCAAATGTTGGGAGGTATGAGGTTCTGTAGCTGGCTGACTTCAAGGCTCCATTTCACCTGGTTTCAATCAGTCACAGAACCACATTTACACATGTGTCCGGAATTAAAGGGATGATCTGGCCAGCCTACGTATAGGGGACATCACCAAATAAACAGCTGTTCTCTGGATTCCTCACTTGGACTTTGGTGATTTATTTTACAAATCATTACGTTACATTCTTCCTATTTAGCAACTAGAGCAACAGATTGTTATGTAACAACTCTCTGGGAAACAATGGCTGGCAGTGAGCCCCTCAGCTGGTTTGATGCTATTTATTATCTCATCTGAATATTTATTACTGAATGCGCCAAACAGCAGAATCCATTTCATGTCACATAATTGGCTGCACATCAATGTGCTCCATCCAATCATCGGTTCCCTTGTGTTTTGTTTCTTCACAGCTTTATTCAGTGTCGCTAATTACACTCATTCATTCATTCTCTTCCCACAATAAGTGTAGGGCCACCTGTAAGTCAGCGATGCCCCCCCCCTTGTTTCTCTCCACTATGTCACTATAAGCTGCATATATTGTGTTTCTCCACTATTTTCCCACAGTTGGGTGACAACCTTTAAAGCTAAGTACATGTGGGTTCATTTGAGGTTAAACTATGGGAAAATCCGTAGTATGAGCTTTAGAATGTGGGTGGAAAAGTCACATGTACGTAATTCTTCTGTCCTTGAGCCCTATGTTTAACAGTCCTGATTCATACGCTGCCAACCCAGATAACTGCCAACATGTGTACCAACATTTCACCACAATGTCCAAGAACACGCTGCCTTTGGGTACTTAATAATGCGTAAAAAAACCCCAGCAATTTAGTACAGAAACAGAGAAATAAGAAATAAGAGATTATATTGTTCAGTTATTCAGTACTGGGAATTATTCCCATAATGTGTGGATTTTTCCCATAATAAGGGTTTTATATAGGAAAAATGATTATTCAAATGGAGTAGTGCTTTTTTAACTTGATCTCTCTCCAAGACTTGTTACATCTCCCCCTTATAAATAAATTGTAAGGACTGAGCTGGCAGCGACTATGACACTGTGGGGTAGATGTATGAAGCCCAGAAGCGGTATCAGCGCCATGCGCCCCTGTCATTATCGGCGCTGCTATCTACAACTCAATGTTCAGTGTAGGCACATCACAGGCGGAGAAACGACAGCACGATTGCAATGTCGTAGTCGTGCTCTCGTTTCTCCGTCTATTAGCGGATACGCACCTTTACAGAACAGTCTGACGCCATCTTCGTCTTTGTACAGTACCACATGGTCCTTCAAAGGGTAAATTGTGAACGTATGGTCATCATCCTTTGCTGTGGAATAAAAGAAAGAATATATAATTATGACTATAGCAGTGTGATAACATCAGGAGTGTCACAAAGTCATGTCCGCGTTTTGGCGCCAACAAGTCTATAACGCAGGTGTAGCAAATGATATGGTTTGTGCTATGTGTATATTAAAACACTGCTTACTTTTATTGGAATACAGAAAAGCGTGTCTTACAATAATGTGCGCCCATGAAAATTTCTTACAATCAGGAAACATTTCTCAAAGTTATTCTTACTGACATGATTTTGTCATTTGTACATTTTTTGCATTATAATTGTACAAGTGGCTCAGTACATAAGGCTGACACTGTGGCTACCGGCACATAACATATTGGGCATAGACACAAACAAAAGTGTCAGTTTTTATAATCCGACACTTCATAAATCAACCCGAGTCCTTACAATTTGTTTCTAAGGGCTCTATTTATTAACATTATTTTTTCTAAAATAAAGTGAAAAAGGGTGTTTTCACACCCTTTTCACATTATTTTAGTATCACCTATAGTTATTACAGGGCAATTGGAGTAGAATTCGTAAAATTCTACTCCAACCCCTAATTATCACTTATTTTTAGTAAGCAGATCGCATTTTCCATAATTGTAATGGGAAATGTGATCCGACCATAGTTACTAAAAATAAATGTGAAAAAATACTGGGGAAAGCCCCCTGCAGGTGGCGTTATCCAGGGTCTCCCCCGGTTACCGGACTCCTGCTCCGCTATAACGGGCAGAGCCTAGAGCCGGCCCCAGTGATCAGCTGTGTGGTCTAAACAGACCACACGCTGATACACTGTAAAATAAAAAGTAAAAAAAACAAACTTACCTGAGTAGAGGGACCGGAGTTCGGGGCTCTGGTGATGTCCTCCGGTCAGCTGGTCTCCCATGCTGCACTGCGGCCCGGCCGTCACCTGACAGGGTCTCAGTGCAGTATGGGATGTCAGCTGACAGGAGCAACAGAGGACATCACCGGAGGACCGATAACTGCAGGTAAGTGTAATTAAGGGAGGAGGGGGGGGTCCATGACCGCGCGGGGCTTAGCGATTGGCGGGGCTTGGCGACGGCGGGTAGCAGCGTAGGCTGGGTGGCGTATGCGCGGGGCACTCTGTCACTGGATTTTTTGTGAAAATACCATGATATGGCTGCGGAGGGGATTCACAGGGACAGAGCTTTATCGCAAGCTCTGTCCCTGCAAGGGATTTGTAGTAAATCCCTGTGATATTGCCTGAATTTGCAATGCGAATTCAGGGCCTGATTCAGAGCCGCTCGTAAGCGGCCGCTCGTTCGCTCCGAGCGATGTTCGCACATCTGCGCATGCGTATGGGTTGTAATGCGCATACGCCAACTAGTCAGTGCAGTCGGAAATCGTGCACTCGCAAAATAGCGAATGCCTGCTAATTTGAGTGACAGGATGAAGCGTTTGTGGGTGGTAACAGGGGAAGGTGCTTGAAAACGGGGAGTGGAGATCCAAACACAGGCGTGCCAAACAGTGAAAACGGGCGGTTAATGGGAGTGCATAATTAACAAAGCGGCGTCATCGACCACGTCAGTTGGTTGTCTTTTAGCCTGAACTGCTTGCATGATTGCGGTAGGAAAATGCTACCACAAGAATAGCGAGCAGTTTATACGCCTTTCGATGTACTCGATTAATCTAATAAATAGCGGAGATGATGTATGATGCGAGCAGCCAAGGGGCGTCTTTACAAAATAGCGAGCGCATGTTTCGTTCGCTCGCTCAGACATAGATGCGTCAACAGACCGCAAAGAGCGAGCGCTCAATTTAAATAGCCAGACCCTTTTTCTGAACGAGCGTCCGCAAATAACGTCCGGGTCTGAATCAGGCCCTCAGTTGGTAATATCACACTACAATCTGCATTACAAATGCGGACTGTAGTAAATAGAGCCCTTAGGGAGAGATGTATGAGCCTTGGAAAAAGTTAATAGTATAACTCACTAGAAATAATTTTTTTCCTATTTAAAACCCGTATGGAGGGACCACGAATGACTTGAATAATTCCCAGTAACTGAACAATATAGGTGTTATTAAACCCTTATCCATTCTGTCATTATTTCCCATCTCTCCCCGATACAATGCATCCTAAACACTGCACCATGGGCCTGATTCAGACCCTCTCGCAAGCGGCCACTCGCTCGTAAGCGGCCGATGTTATGCAATTGCGCATGCGTATTCATCGCAATGCATGTGTGCGCAAACTAGTCCGAGCGATCGGGAAGCGCTCGCTCGCCCAGCAAAGACAGCCCAGTGGAATGAGTGACAGGAGAGGCCGTTTGTGGGTGGTAACAGGCAGGGCAGTAGCGAACACAGGCATGCGCGTAGGTATACTGTACTGCGCATAGGTATACTGTACTGCGTGTAGGTACACTGTACTGCGTGTAGGTACACTGTGCATGCCAGAGTGTTTCAACGTCATTTCAGAAACGTGCATAAGTAACAGGCAGCGTCATAGTACACGTCATCTGGTTGACTTATACACTGAAGTGCTCGCAGTGCTTGCGGTAGGGTACAGTCAACCGTAAGTGCTGCGGTCAGATCCGATGGAACCCGATGTACCAATGGTTGTATATACTTCCTGGAGATGACGTTCGCTAGTGGGCGGCTAAAGACAGGCTGGTGGGCATCTGTAAACCCAAAGTGATCGCTCGCCAAGACATAGTGGGCGTGCTTATGCCTTGCCGTGCGATCGCCTGCCTTGACGTCACTTAGCTGAATTTGCATACGCTGGGAGCGAGCGGCCGCATCTAGCGACCGGGTCTGAATCAGGTCCTATATCTCCTGCAGAATGATAGATACGTACCTGTCAGTGTGTAGCTGTTGTTCTCTTTGGTAATTTCCATATCATATTCCTCTGTTCTCAGAACATAGTAACTACTTAAAAAGAGACAAAATAAATAAATTTAAAAAAGCTTTATTGCATTCACGATATGAGCATATGAACATCCTGTATCAGCATATACAGTAAGGGCAGGTGCAGTAGTGACTTATATGTATAAGGAGTAAAACGATTTATGTTAGAGGTTGTATAGAGACTTTGGAGCTGGAGTCATAATAATAAAGGTTTCTAGTAGGGAGAGACAGGCTGATACACAGATATTGGTCTGTAGTCAGTGTAATGTGGGGTGTAGGTTACAGGGAACAGTCTTCAGTTGTTAGTATCTGAGCTGCGGATTCCATAAGAGGCTCAGTAGGTAAAACTGGAGAGTGCGGGGCAAAGAGGACACAAGTGAAAATACACAAAACACTTCCATCCTGTGGTATAATCACATTTATCCCACCATTACACCAGTGTGTGTAGACTAACCCGATCGCATAAGTGGCAAAGAAAATGTAACCTAAATTTTGATTGGGACTGGTTAGAAGTCTGAGAGTTCCATTAAAAGTACGGCTTCCAAAAGTCTAAAATAAAAAAACTATGGGGACACCTAGTGATCAACAAAAAGGTCGGATAGGTCAAGTCATAGACAATAGGACAAAAGATATAAAAACAAGCCCTAAGGTCAGGGCAAGCGGCAGGGAATGACAGTCAGGAACGCAGCAACTGCAATCCAATAGGACAATAACACTGCTAGTAATAAGGTAATATGACCATATTCCAGGTCAGATGCCTACCTCAGCGACAAATGGACTTCTAGTCCACTGACCATGTAGGAATATGCTATTAATGTACCTTTAACCTACACACATTGCACAGTGTACCTACACGCAGTACAGTGTACCTACACGCAGTACAGTATACCTACGCGCAGTACAGTTTACCTACACGCAGTACAGTATACCTACATGCAGTACAGTGTACCTACATGCAGTACAGTATACCTACATGCAGTACAGTGTACCTACACGCAGTACAGTATACCTACACGCAGTACAGTGTACCTACACGCAGTACAGTATACCTACACGCAGTACAGTTTACCTACACGCAGTACAGTATACCTACACGCAGTACAGTTTACCTACACGCAGTACAGTATACCTACAGGCAGTGTAGTCAGCCATTTTATCGGTTGAACCAACAATCATTGTTGTTATTATTTTTATTACAGTTACTTATATAGCATTCCGTTGGACTTTACAATTGGGAACAAAGAGAGGAAAGTCTTATTGTGTGTGGGAGGGCATTTCACAGAGTGGGTGCAGCCCCCCCAAAATTCTGTAACCATGAATGGGAGCTTGCTTTTGTATTAAAAAAAAATATATATATTTTTAAAATATTGTTACGTGGGCCCCCCTCTAAAAGCACAACCAGCACCAGGCTTATCTGGGGTCGTCCTGGTAGTGAAAATACAGGGTGAATAAAAAAGTAGGGTTCCCCTGTGTTTTCATCAATCAGCAACTGGCTCAGTGAGCCAGTCCTGGTTGTGGAAATAGAGAGGACAAAATGAGTAGGGATCCCTTGTATATTCAAATAATTCTGAGCTATTCCCAAAGCATGTACGAATGTGGCACAGGAATTCCTCAAAAATCACTTCAGTAGTGGAGGTGATACCCGGCATCCGGCCCCACAAGCCCAAACCGGCCATATCCCCTCGGAAGCTGTTTCTCTGTGAGGGACAAGCCCTGGGGGACGTTTGCAGTAAGGCGGACCCAAGGATTGCTTGTAATCCGGATGATCAGATAAGTCCAGAGCCCCTGCATTACCCACGCTTCCTGGCGTTTAGTACCAGTACACTATTTGACCCTCTACTCTGACTTTCAGCAGTAACAGTATTGTTATGTGTATACATAGGGGATAAGAAGTTTTATCACACCAACCAGTGTATATACCTAAAGCACAAGATAACAACAAACACCTGCACAGAATCGGTATGAAATACCAACGGTGGGGATGAGGCTGTTAGTACCCTGACAGCGGCATCCTGATGGTTAGAATCCCAACAGAGGAATGGTGAGTAGTGTTCCCCTGTCTTATTTACCTCCTAACCCTCCTTCTTTACGCCCTAATACTAACCTTCCCTACCCCGCACCCTAACCCTCCCGGTAAGTGCCTAACCCTCCCCCTTAGTGCCTAACCCTAAACTCCCCTCCGTGGTGCCTAACCTTAACCCCCCCTGTGTGGAGCCTAACCCTAACCTTCCTCCTCCCACAGCCTAACCCTAACCTCCCTCCTCCCGCAGCCTAACCCTAACCTCCTTCCTCCCACAGCCTAACCCTAACCTCCCTCCTCCCACACACTAACCCTAACCTCCCTCCTCCCACACACTAACCCTAACCTCCCTTCTCCCACAGCCTAACCCTAACCTCCCTCCTCCCACAGCCTAACCCTAATCTCCCTCCTCCCACAGCCTAACCCTAATCTCCCTCCTCCCACAGCCTAACCCTAACCTCCCTCCTCCCACAGCCTAACCCTAACCTCCCTCCTCCCACAGCCTAACCCTAACCTCCCTCCTCCCACAGCCTAACCCTAACCTCCCTCCTCCCACAGCCTAACCCTAATCTCCCTCCTCCCACAGCCTAACCCTAACCTCCCTCCTCCCACAGCCTAACCCTAATCTCCCTCCTCCCACAGCCTAACCCTAACCTCCCTCCTCCCACACACTAACCCTAACCTCCCTCCTCCCACAGTCTAACCCTAACCTCCCACAGCCTAACCCTAACCTCCCTCCTCCCACAGCCTAACCCTAATCTCCCTCCTCCCACACACTAACCCTAACCTCCCTCCTCCCACAGCCTAACCCTAACCTCCCTCCTCCCACACACTAACCCTAACCTCCCTCCTCCAACAGCCTAACCTCCCTCCTCCCACACACTAACCCTAACCTCCCTCCTCCCACAGCCTAACCCTAACCTCCCTCCTCCCACAGCCTAACCCTAACCTCCCTCCTCCCACAGCCTAACCTCCCTCCTCCCACACACTAACCCTAACCTCCCTCCTCCCACAGCCTAACCCTAACCTCCTTCCTCCCACACACTAACCCTAACCTCCCTCCTCCCACAGCCTAACCCTAACCTCCCTCCTCCCGCAGCCTAACCCTAACTCCCCCCATGGCGCCTAAACCTAACCCCTCCACCTCGCGGCTAAGACTTACCGTGCCCCGCTATCCTTTGGATTTCGGTGTCAGCATCTCCAGTCATGTCGGGAT
This sequence comes from Taudactylus pleione, assembly GCA_031769625.1. Lineage (NCBI taxonomy): Eukaryota > Metazoa > Chordata > Amphibia > Anura > Myobatrachidae > Taudactylus > Taudactylus pleione. The sequence continues at coordinate 945,770 of JAUIMM010000200.1, read as the reverse complement.
TCCGGCGCTGGGATTTTGGCAGCCGGCATCCCGATCGTAGGGATGTTGACCGCATCCCCCCTGCACAACACATAAAAGGAAGAGCGCAGCACATTATCTCTACACTACTTGCATAATTAATAGGTTGGTCACCTCTATGTGCAGCTGCTCTCCAAAATAATTAATATCAATATTTTTCATCCATATAATCCAGAACTCCAGTGCGCAGGTATTATACCTTCGTCCCCTGTATTTTCCACCACCAGCACCGGACTCTTTCTAGTGGGAGCATAATTGCACAGCCAGTTGACCCTCTCACCTTCAGTGTCCATGTCCTGTGTTTATTTTAATATTTATTTTGCAGGTGAACTACAGGTACCAGCAGTCCCTTAATGCCCCGCATGCTGGTACTTGTGGTTCTCCAAGTACCAGCATGTGGGGGAGGCTTGCTGGAACCTCTAGTCCTACTTTAAAAGACAATATTATTTTTTCTGTTTTTTACACAATCAACCTGGCACCCACCACCCAGGAGTGCCGAGGATAGCACCGGGCTATCAGCCCAGGCCTCGGGTGCCATGGAGAGGCAGAACCCCTTTATTGTGGGGGTCACCACATCTTCGGCCTAGACTAGTGGTTAGGTGATGAATGCTTTTGACGGGGGACCCGGTGAAAGGGTCCCCCGGCTGTGGCATCGCACCCTACTAGAAAGAGCCCGGTGCTGTTTGTGAAAAATGCAGGGGAACCCCACTTTCTACATCAGGGTCCATAGGGTATCCACAGGATACCCTTGGGTATAGGTGATGACGTCAGGCATCGGGCACCATAGAGTTAAAGTTTTCAGCCTCCCAGGATGCACTAGGGTCCCCCTCCTTTACCCCGCCCCCGAGCCAAGGCATCTCAGTTTCGTTTGGTGCCCGGCCGGAGTCGGATGCACCTGTTTAGAGGGGGGCTAAGATTAGCCCCTGAAGTTTTCTTCACAGCAGGTGTGGCTGCTCATCTGTAAGTACAGCATGGACAGTCAGTGCTGACATCCATGCTGTCTTCCCTACACCCCCGCCGGTACCAGAACGCCGGTACTGATCCGAGGATGCTGGTAAGCATCTGGGGTCACAGCTAGCGGTGACCCCAGATGTTTTGGACCATGGTCGGATTCAAGGGGGCAGCAGGTAAGCAGCTGGGTCCCGCACTGGGTCCCTGCTGAGCACATGGTCCAGAGTCCCCAGGCAGGGGGCTTCCTGGGGACTGGCTGCAGCGTGGAGCCAGGTAACTAACCTGCGCTTCCACTACCCCCTGGGACAGCGGACCGCGGTTAAGTGGTAGCGCTGCGGCATCCCAGGGGTTAATTGCATGCCAGGGGAGCGCGCCTTCCCTGTACACAGCCGGCTCCACCCCCGCTGCACACTGCCCTCTCTGCACTGTGCTGACTGACCCTGTGGCAGCGCTCCTCCCCCAGGCCGGCCTCCTCTCTGCTCCTCGGTGGCCATCTTTGCTGAAGCATGGTGAGCGCTGCTGGATGCTGATGATCGGTGGCATCGTGGTCTGGGTCCCCCGGCATACCTCTCCTCCATTGGTACAGGTCTGTGTATGCAGCGCTGTGTCCTACCAGGCTCTGTGTCTGCGTAGTTGAGGATCAGCGCTGATAGTGGTTCTCCCACTATACTAACAAGTATCAGTGAGAGGGGTCACATACTTACCATCATGTCTGAGAGTGACTTTCTTCTCCAGCTTATGTGTACTACATGTAAGGTACCAATAGCGGAGGGGGAGGGTAACGCGGAGGGGGAGGGTAACGCGGAGGGGCTATGTCGACAGTGTTATTTATTGGCGCGGCCAATTACTGTCACGGCTCCGGTACAGGAGCCGCCCTGGGCTTGTTTCGCCAAAGCACTTACAACCCTGGTGGGACAGTTAGCTCCACAGTCTGCGTTCTCACAGATGGGATTGTCCCAGCAGTCAGTGGTTTCATCACCCATGCAGGGTTTCCCGAGACAATTGATGGTACCCCACAGTCTCCCTATTTCCCCTCCCCAGGTCTCTCAGGAGCCTGTGTGGGTTAATTCACTGACAAGTTCTGTACAGCATTTGTCGGACGTGTTACAAGGGGAGTCTGTGTTGCGGCCACATAAGCGGCCAGTGGCGTCTTTGTCCGCTCCTTATGAGGATGACGACGGGACGTCTGATGATGGGGAGATTCTGGATCTTTCTGACCAAGAACCTCGCCGTACTAAATAGTCGGATGCTAAGTCCAAGGTATATATTCCTGGACTCATTCGGGCAGTCCGCACGGCTTTAGTGATTGAGGATGAAGATCCTCCAGTGTCCAAGTCAAAATATGCCTTTTTTAAGGATATTAAGGGTGACGCCACAGTGTTTCCTCTTTCAGGTCAGTTAGTAGACCATTTAGAGGAGGCGTGGAAACACCCTGGTAAACGGTATCAGCCTCAGAGACGCTTGGCGGTGGCTTACCCGTTTGCGGACAATTATTTTTCTAAGTGGGAATCCCCTCCACAGGTGGATTCTCATGTGACACGCCTGGTCCGAAGTGCCACGTTGCCCATGCCCTCCATGTCCTCCTTGAAGGATGCTATGGACCGTAAGGTGGAGATCTGCCTAAAGTCTGTTTATTCCCTCGTGGGGGGGGGGGGGCAGCCAGGCCGGCTATGGCCATTTGTTGGGTAGCCAGAGCCATGGAGCGCTGGGCGGATAGTTTGGAGGCGTCTTTGGATTCCGACTGTTCGGCTGAGCAGACCGAGTTGGTTGGCAATCTCCGGGATTCGGCCACTTACATTAATGAAGCGGCCTTGGATATCAGTACCCTAACTTCTCGGATTTCTTCGGCGGCTGTAGCTGCTCGTCGCACCTTATGGTTGCGATCTTGGAAGGCGGACGCTGATTCCAAAAAGGGCTTTGAAGCTTTGCCTTTTAATGGAGAAGTCCTATTTGGTCCGAATCTGGACAAAATTGTAGCCACGCTGGCGGCAGCCAAATCTGCATGTCTCCCGTCTGCTGCAGTTCCTTCCAGTTCAGGTACGTCGTCCTTTCGGCCTTACAGGGCCCAGGGTAGGCCTAAAGCACAGTCTTTTCCCCGACAGGCTGGCCTCAAAAAATCGTCCAAGCCTCGGAAACAGGCCTGGAGTACCAGACGTCAGGCCCCTAAGTCAGATGACAAGCCTGCGGCCTGCTGCAGTTCCCCCAGTGTTGGTCGGTAACCACGACAGACAATTGGGTTCACGAGGTGGTTTCTCACGGGTATGCCCTCTCCTTTCGGCACAGGCCCCCATCCCGATTCTTCATCACAGGTCTTCCATCAGACCGGAACAAGGCAATGGAATTGCGGAAGGTTTTGCACACTATGCTCCAGGCAGGACTTATAGTGCCTGTTCCATTCTCCCAGAGGGGCCAGGGTTTCTATTCAAATCTGTTTTTGGTGCAGAAACCTAATGGGTCGTACCGATCCTCAACCTCAAAGCACTCAACAAGTCCTTACGGGTGCCGAGGTTTCGGATGGAGACCCTACGGTCCATCATTCTGGCGCTGGAACCTGGGATTACATGGTGTCGTTGGACATACAGGACGCTTACCTGCATGTCCCTATTCTTTACACCATCAACAGTTCCTCAGGTTTGCAATCCGCAACAATCATTTCCAGTTCCGGGCGTTACCTTTTGGCCTGGCGACAGCACCACGTGTGTTAACCAAGGTTATGGCGGTCATGGCGGCTTCCCTGCGGCTGCAGGGAGTCCGCATGTTGCCGTACTTGGACGACCTTCTGTTGGTAGCAGGATCTCCAGAACTCCTTCTACGCCATTTGGATCTGACGATTGCGGTACTGCAACGGCACGGCTGGCTAATAAACTGGCAAAAGTCCACCCTGATCCCGTCTCAGAGGATTCTACACCTCGGAGCCTTATTGGACTCCGGACAGCAAAGGATCTTTGTGACGGGGGAAAAGATCTCTGCCTTGCAGTTGAGGGTGCGCAGTTGTCTGCAGAGTCGCCGGAAGTCTCTGCACTCAGCGATGAGGTTACTGGGCTCCATGGTGTCAGTATTCGACATGGTGGAATATGCCCAGTTTCACTCCAGACCTCTGCAGCAATTGATCCTGTCCAAATGGAATGGACTGCCTCAGAGTCTAAAGTCCCAGACGATGGTGCTCACTCCGGAAGTTCGCCTGTCCCTAGCCTGGTGGTTGCAGACGACCCATCTCAACAAGGGTCGTCCATTCTGGGTGGCGAACTGGGTCCTGTTGACAACGGACGCCAGCCTTCGGGGCTGGGGAGCAGTCACGGGTCCACACTTGTTCCAGGGCAGATGGACTCAGGCGGAAACAGAGCTTCCAATAAACATCTTGGAAGTCCGCGTGGTTTTCAATGCTCCCCAGCAGGCACATCGGGTTCTCCAAGGTCACCCCGTGCAGGTCCAGTTAGACAACGCCACCACAGTGGTCTACATAATTTTGCAAGGAGGAACCCGAAGTCGGGCGGCACTCGTAGAGGTGTCCCGAATCCTGGTTTGGGCGGAGCGCAATCTCACGGCCATATCAGCAGTATTCATCCCGGGAGTCCTAAACTGGGAGGCGGACTTTCTCAGTCACCAGGACGTTCATCCGGGGGAATGGTCTCTGCACCAGGACGTCTTTCAACTTCTGGAGGACAGGTGGAGTCTTCCAGAGATTGACCTCATGGCGTCACGGCACAACAACAAGTTGCCGGTGTACGGGTCTCGCACAAGAAACGAAAAGTCGTCTCTGGTGGATGCTCTGTCCGTCCAGTGGACGTTCCAGTTTGCTTATCTATTTCCTCCATTTTCCCTTCTTCCACGGGTAATCCGGAAATTCAAACAGGAAGGAGGGACGCTCCTGTTGATAGCTCCCGCGTGGCCCCGGCGGCACTGGTTCTCAGACCTTCAGGGGCTGTCCGTGGACATTCCTCTGCGGTTGCCGTTATGACCGGACCTACTGTCACAGGGTCCTTGTCTTCACCCGGACCTGACTCGGCTGTCTTTGACGGCGTGGCTGTTGAGACGGCCATGTTAAGGTCCAGGGGGTTTTCCAGCTCTGTAGTACAAACTATGCTAAGGGCTCGGAAACCATCTTCTGCAAGGATATACCATCTTGGGTGGCATATGTTCTTCCAGTGGTGTCGACCGAGAGGTTAAGCTCCTCGGGAGTTCCGTCTGTCTAGGCTGTTAGCTTTCCTACAGGCGGGACTGGACCATGGGCTTCGCCTTGCGTCTCTGAAGGTGCAGGTGTCTGCCCTGTCCGTCTGGTTCCATCGTAGGATTGCTGCAATCCCTGATGTGTTCTCTGAATTCAGCCACCTTTTGTTCCACCGGTGGCACCTTGGGATTTAGCTGTGGTCCTAAGGTCTCTCCAGGGACCGCCGTTTGAACCACTGGGCTCAGTGGACCTCAAATGGCTGACAGCTAAAACAATTTTCCTTCTGGCCATTGCTTCGGCCAGACGTGTTTCTGACTTAGGGGCTCTCTCCTGTAGACCCCCTTTTCTGATTTTTCATAGGAACAGGGCGGTGCTGCGCACTCGTCCTGGTTTCCTTCCTAAAGTTGTTTCAAGTTTCGACATCAACGAGGAAATCGTTGTGCCGGCTTTCAACTCACCTGACCTTTCAGTGGGTGAGGCCACTTTGGAAGTTGTGCGGGCCTTAAGGATTTATGTTGACCGCACTTCTTCGTTTAGGAAGTCGGACGCCTTGTTTGTCCTCTATGGCTTCCGTAAAAAGGGTTGGCCTGCTTCAAAGCAGACTTTGGCAGGTTGGATTCGTATGGCAATTTCTGAAGCTTATCTTCATGAAGGCCTGCCGGTTCCATCCTCTGTGAGGGCTCATTCCACTAGGTCTGTGGGTCCTTCGTGGGCTGCTCGATGTGGGGCCTCTGCAGTCCAGATCTGCAAGGCTGCCACGTGGTCCTCGGTCCATACCTTTGTGAGGTATTACGCGTTTGACACCTTTGCCTCTCAGGATGCTTCCTTCGGGCGGCGGATTCTCCTTTCAGCACAGGAGCATCCCCACCCTTAAAGGATACTGCTTTGGGACATCCCCAAGGTATCCTGTGGATATCCTATGGACCCTGATGTAGAAAATATGAGATATGGTAAGAACTTACCTTTGTTATCTCTATTTCTACGAAGTCCATAGGGTTCCACAGGACTCCCGCCCTGTCGCACCTGTGCTGCAGATGGGCTTTACTCTGGTCACCGGTTTTTCCGTCTCCCTCTGTTGAGAATGTGATTCTTGTGTGTGTCCAGATCTTTTTTCTCTCTCTTCCTTATCCTCCTCCGGCCTATGGCTTGGTACGTAACTGAGATGCCTTGGCTCGGGGGCGGGGTATAGGAGGGGGACCCTAGTGCATCCTGGGAGGCTGAAAACTTTATGCTATCATCAGTGATGGAATCGGTATGACATACCACCGGATGTGAGCCCGGCGGATGTAATACCGACACCGGAAGACAAAAGAGTGAAGATCCCGACAAGGTAAGTAACTATACTATCCCTAACCTTCTCCCCCCCTAACCCTCCCTTAGGGGTGCCTAACCCTAACCTCCCCCCTAGTGCCTAACCCTAACCTCCCCCCAATTGTGCCTAAAAACCTAACCCCTTCTATCCCCGCAGCCTAAACCTAACCTACCCCCCCGGGGTGCCTAACCATAACCCCCCTTTCTCCTAGCCCTAACCCTCCCGAGAGGGGTGCTTAACCATAAGTCCCCCCCCCCCCCCGGGAGCCTCTAAACCTAACCCTCCCCCCCCACGGCTGTCTGCTCCTGACGCCCGGCTTACCTTTGTTCGGTATGCCGGGCGTCAGGATTTCGGCGGGTGGATAGTAATAGGCGTTGGGATTTCAATGCCTATCATTAGTCCCATGCCGGGATTTGACAGTCGGGGAGCCGGCGGTTGGCATTTCGACCGCCGGCTTCCTGACCGCATACCTCACTGATAGAGATATCAGGCTGGTAACTACTATTGGCCGGTGCAAATAGTATTAATTCTGTTTTGGGAATATTAAGTTTGAGGTGGCGAGATGACATCCAAAATGAAATGGCAGAAAGACATTCAGTGACATAGGCAAACGCGGGGGGGTTCCGTGTGCCTGGAAACCCCCTCCCCAGCACACACCATGACAACAATAGAAATAGTCATATAATATAATTTTACTAGTGCTGTATGTTCTTCTCAGTATCACAAGTGAAATAAATAACACCACCTGTGGATCTTTTAACATGTATCAGCCAGTAATAAATACACCTGTGCACCAACTAGGAGATCTGGAAAACATTCACTATTAGGGATGTGCTGCTATAGAGCCCAATATGTACATATATGTCCAGGGCAGGGCTAGGTTCCTCTGCTGCTTCCAGACTCCCGGACTTGCTCCCATGCTCTGGAATGGTGCCCACATCTAAGATAAAAACATTCACCTCAGGCAGGATGGCCCTACTGCCCCATCTAATGGCTTATAGTGATCACTGGTCCTGTATATGCTGGAATATACTTTGTATGACGCATATTAAAGCTGGTTAAGTGGTAATTCTACCCTACTTATGGACTGGCCACACACACTCTAAAATCAAGCATTTGGAAACCCCCCTCTAGATATCCTGCGTTTGCCACTGAGTGACCAGCACAGATGGTGACAGATCTACCTATCTTCCCCAGATTTGAGTATCATCCGCATACAGATGATTGAGATCTGAAAGAGCTGATAATTTTGCCAAGAGACGTGGTATACTATAGATTGAGAAGAGCAGAGTATCTTAAGCGGCCCATACACGGTGCGATATTTTGCACGATGTGGACGATTTCGATCAATCGTAACGATCAATCGTGCACATCGTGTGTTGACTCTGTATGTTTCTGATGCCGATTCGCATCCCCGCCGTCGTATAGCAATTGCGATCTATTGTGTACAATGTGATACACATTAGCATCCGTATCGTATGATCGTAACGATCAATCGCACACCATTTGAAAACATCGTATGGAGAATGTCAAGGGAAGAATCTCAAGGGCAATCGTACAAATCATCGTGACGTTTCAATATCGCGCCGTGTATGGCCGACATAACAATGAGGGACATATTTATTAACATTATTTTTACTAAAATATTGTGAAAACAGATGTTTTCACACCATTTTCACATTATTTTAGTATCACATCAATGTATTAAATGGCTTTTGGAGCAGTTTTCGTGAAACATTAATCCAATACCTTCAATTTACATATTTTTAGTAAGCAGATTGCATTTCCCATACTTGTAATGGGAAATGTTTTCTGCCCAGATTTACTAACAATATATTGTGAAAATATACAGAGGGATTTGATAATAATGCCACCTGGAGATGGCATTATTGGATCTTTCCCCCGGTTCCCCGACTCTTGCTCTGCTCTAACAGGCAGAGCAGAGCCAGGAGCTGGCCCCTGTGATCAGCTGTGTGGTCTAAATAGACCACAGGCTGATCACTGTAAAAAACAAAAAAACAAAACACTGCATCCAGGGGCCGGTGGTCGGTACTTCAGTGAGTGGCTGGAGCACCATTTATCATATCCGAGTTTTATCATGAATTATAAAATTCATTGATAAATGAGGCTCTGATAGAGGTAGCAAAGAGGAGGTACATTCAGAGAAGAGCAAGTTCAGCGTGTCACATGCAGCAGAGAGATCCAGAGGAATAACAAGTGAGTAATGGCCTTTAGCCCTAGCAGTGATCAGATCATTCACTTTGTGTAGTGTTGGGAGCAAAAGCCGGCCTGACGTGGGTCCAATAAATTGTGCGAGTGAAGAAAGCATGTGAGGCGTGTGTAGGTAAGACTTTCAAGTAGCTTGGAGGGGCATGGGAGCTGGGACGGTAATTTGAGAGAGATTTAGGGTCAGATTTATTTATTTTTTTAAATGGGAGTAATCACTGCATGATTGAACAGTGGTGGAAAGATACCAGTACAAAGAGAGAGAGAGATTGCAAATGTTAGTTAGGGTTGGGATGAGCACAGGAGACAGGAGTTTTACTGATTTGTGAGGGTATAGGATCAAGAGGAGAGGTAGCAGAGTAGGAGGATGAGAAGAGTGTAGATACATAGGGCTCTATTTATTAACATTATTTTTACTAAAATAAAGTGAAAGAGGGTGTTTTCACACCCTTTTCACATTATTTTAGTATCACCTAAAGTTACTACAGGGCAATTGGAGTAGAATTAGTAAAATTCTACTCCAAGTCCTAATTATCACTTATTTTTAGTAAGCAGATCACATTTCCCATAATTGTAATATGTGATCTGGCCAAAGTTACTAAAAATAAAATGTGAAAAAATACCGGTGAAAACCCTGTGATAACACCACCTGGAGGTCGCGTTATCCATGGTCACCCCCTGGTTACCGGACTCCTGCTCCGCTCTAACGGGCAGAGCAGAGCCCGGAGCCGGCCCCGGTGATCAGCAGTGTGGTCTAAACAGACCACACGCTGATCTCTGCTAAAAAAAAAAGAGCGGGGGGTCCATTATCGTGGGGGGTGGAACTTAGCACCGGGGGCGGGGCTTAGCGATGGTCGGTACCAGAGGTTTCAGGGAAGGATCTGAGCAGGCCACTGGCTGAAGAAGAGCATACCATTTCATTTGGGATTTTATCCTTGAAATAGGAAGCATGATCTTGTACACTGATGGGTTCGATGTGGGGAGTGTAAGAAGTGATTTAAATGTAGTAAATAGTGTGGTCGGTCAATTTACTGGAAAAACTAAAGTCGAAGTTTGAAGGATCCACTTAGAAGGTTAAACCACTGATAGTAGATGTGTCTATAGGATGTATAATACCACAAATTATTTGATAGAAAATTTGCATTAGCTTGCTACTAAAATCGATGTACTGTAATAGTGGTGCTTCCAAGAGAGAGTCACAAAGGGAGGGTTTCAGGTGTCTCAGTAATACATTTGAAATCTTATGGAATATTGTGACTACTTAAAAAGTGTTTCTTCTGTTCTACTTACTATTTTATAACTTGTCGGACCTGCACGTGGTCCTTATCGATGATGTGAAGGTCCAGCGAGGAGCTACTGATGGAGCCCAAATTTGTCTGCCGAGATCCAATGTAGCAGAGATACCAGTGGCCCGCCAACTAGTACAAGAGAGTTCCTACCTGTTATATTCACATTGAGGCCATATTGCCCTCCACCCCCCCTCCACCTACACAAGCCATGTCTAGACATATAGGGGCAAATTCACTAAAGTGAGAGTTTTTAGAAGTGAATTTTAGTAGAGATGTTGCCCATAGCAACCAATCAGATTCTAGGTATTATCTTCTAGAAGGTGCTAGTTAAATGTTAAGTAGAATCTGATTGGTTGCTATTGGCAACGTCTATTCTAAAACTCACTTTTAAAAACTCTCGCTTTAGTAAATTTACCCCATAGGCTCAGAGTGGACAGACGGACAAGGGGTTACCTCACCTCTTCCTGTGACAGCTGGTGGTTGTAATCTCTCAGGGATTTGCATGATGGAGAAAGGTCGCTGCTAACGCTGGACTTCAACAGCAGACAGAGGAGCAGATAGCGCAGCAGGAGCGACATAGTGCTGGCAATAATTGTCACTGACTGCTCCCGTTCCACTTATAATTGGGGATGAGGAGGGCCGAGATGTGCAACCAGGGGCAATGTCTGTCTTTTATTCCAACACACAAACAGCAAATAGTCTGCAAATTAAATAAATGACATCATGAACCATTAGCCTTTGACCTAGGAGTCATAGGAGGCAAATAGTCAACTGGTATATTTAAAAGGAAAATATATCAACAGGGTTTGTGATCACTTGATTTTTGTAGAAATGTTTACAAATAGGAATAACTCACTTATTGCCCCAGAGAACATGAAATTCTTTGCATGTTTTTTTAGTTGTTTTTTTTTTTGGCATCCGTCACATTTACTGGTGAAATATCGGCCACAAAACAGAGCGTTCCAGTTGTGTAATCACTATGAAAACACGGTCAGCTGTTTGTCTGCGTGGGGCAGTAGCGTAATGTGATCACACAAGGTGGAAGTTCAGGCCACTGGCAAAAGATAGTCGTCCCCGACGCTGAGCCGAGACGCAAGTGCAAATTGCGGACGGATCTTGCGAATTTCAGCACACTGTGCAAAGGTAAGAAATTCAATGAAATTGGTGTTTCTGGGCTGTAAATGAGAGGTGGCCATGAGAATGGACGGATCCCACGGTGTGGTGGGAATGTTGTTGGCGTTGAAGCCGCCTGCTCGATTGTAGCATGCAGGAGGAGGTGACCATCCAGACTGGGCTACAGCAGGTAGATTCTTGGTCCCAGGAGGTATCCTGTGTAAAAGTTATACTGAATGCTTGATGGTGTTTGTATACACCTGGTCTTGAGGTACGCTGATTCACAATTGTTTTAATTAAGGAAATTTCCCTCATAATAAAACTGTATCACACTATTTGCGACCCATCTTTGTTCCCCTTCTTAACATTTGAGGAACAAGGGATATGCACGCTGGTGTGAGAAGAGGATAAAGTGGCAAATTTGATTGGGCTGACTGTCTGGATTTTAAGAAGCTATTTCTACCCTTAGAAATACCCGGCATCTTGGGAATGGGGAAGTTCTCTCCCTATGAAGTACATTTCAGAACTTTTCTAGTCCATGTGTCAGCGGACATTTGTATTATACTATTAGAAGACTGTGATCCCCAATTAAGGTTTTTGCTCAGGGTTTGCTTTGTGTTATTTACTCCCTAACTTGTATGTGAAAGCCTGAATCTTCAGTGACGATCCCTAGGATCATGGGGAATGCTGGGAAGTGGGTGTAGTCTGTTGTACAGCATGTGTATATATTTATCTTATGCTCACCAGGCGGCAGACATCCTAAGCCTTCAAATATGTCACTGTATTCTGTAAACACTGATTTGCACTTATCTTCTACTTGTGATGTCACCATAAAAACTTTCTTTATCAAGTTAAGTTTCTCACAGGAACTTAGGACCTCATTCAGAGTCAGTCGCAAGCGTTGAGCGCTCGCAACCGACTCAATGTTTTGGTCCTGCACAAAAGCAACGGCCGCACTGCACGTGCGGCCGCCCCGGAGCGAGAGAGAAACTCTCTCGCTCCGGAGCTCACTACAAAAGGGGTGGCTGTCGATGTTGATCGAAAGCTCACCCCGTTTTGTAGGCGGCCACACTGACATCAGCAGTGATGTCAGTGGGGAGTTTCCTGCTCGATCAGAGCAGGAAGCTCCCTGGGGCTTGCGGCTGCCTAGACCCATCCTTAGGGCCTCGTCGCAAGCCCCGATGGTCGCGATGGTCTTGACCATCGCGACCATCACCCTGGTCGGTCGCTAAGCTGTGGGTGGTAACCCACAGCTTAGCTAGCGACCAGGAGGCCGCACTTAAAAAAAAGAAGCGGCCGCCCTCATTCAGAACGAGCGGTAATTTCTTGCGACCGCCTCTGAATGAGGGCCTTAGTCCTAAGATCGGTTGCACATCTCTATCCACAATCAGTAGAGAGGTTTTAAATTGTTGTGCTCTGTATTTCAATGTCACTAGGCATGTACCTTTTACAGGAATTTTCTCACCAGTATAGCCTGTAACTTTCACATTGGCTGGATGAATTTTAGGTTTTACTCTAAAAGTCTTATAGTCTTGAAAAGATATCAGATTAACCTGTGCACCTGTATCAAGCTTAAAGGGAATGACAATCTCGTTCACTGTTAAAGGAACAATCCATTCCTTCTTATCTGCACAGCACAGTTCAATGGAATCCACAAAAAACTCTTCAGTCTCAGCTTGTGTAACAGCGTGCACTGTGTGTAATAGTGTGCACTGTGTGTAATAGTGTGTAACAGTGTGCACTGTGTGTAATAGTGTGTAACAGTGTGCACTGTGTGTAATAGTGTGTAACAGCGTGCACTGTGTGTAATAGTGTGTAACAGCGTGCACTGTGTGTAATAGTGTGTAACATTGTGCACTGTGTGTAATAGTGTGTAACAGTGTGCACTGTGTGTAATAGTGTGTAACAGCGTGCACTGTGTGTAATAGTGTGTAACAGTGTGCACTGTGTGTAATAGTGTGTAACAGCGTGCACTGTGTGTAATAGTGTGTAACAGTGTGCACTGTGTGTAATAGTGTGTAACAGTGTGCACTGTGTGTAATAGTGTGTAACAGCGTGCACTGTGTGTAATAGTGTGTAACAGTGTGCACTGTGTGTAATAGTGTGTAACAGTGTGCACTGTGTGTAATAGTGTGTAACAGTGTGCACTGTGTGTAATAGTGTGTAACAGTGTGCACTGTGTGTAATAGTGTGTAACAGTGTGCACTGTGTTTGCTTCACTTTTGGTTTTACAGCATTTGGCAAAGTGATTCATTCTGCCACATTTCATGCAGGTTTTACCATAAGATGGGCACATGTTAGGATTGTGATTATTTCCACATTTATTACACGTTTCTCTGTTAGGGGCATATGTATCAAAACTTGATGTGAGATAAAATTGTGAGATATCTATCACCAACCAATCAGCTCCTAAGTATCATTTTTTAAACACAGCCTGCAAAATGTAAGTTAGAAGTTGATTGCTCGGTCATATATATTTCACAATTTTATCTCACATCAAGCTTTGATACATATGCCCCTTAGTCTGTGACTTATACTGTTTAATTTTAGAGAATGGTGTCCTGTTTGGCTCTGTTTTCTTCACCACATGTACAGCACCATCAGTTACCTTGTGTAGGGTTTTAGCTTGAAGCTTTGTCATTTCTGCAGATCTGCACATATTCACTGTCTTATCTGGTGTTAAATCTTGCTCTAAGCAATCTCTCTCTGAGGGCTCTATTTATTAACATTATTTTGACTAAAATAAAGTGAAAAAGGTTGTTTTCACACCCTTTTTACATTATTTTAGTATCACCTAGAGTTATTACAGGGCAATTGGAGTAGAATTTGTCTACTCCGATGTCTCTTCCTAGAGCTTCTCGTACTCTCCTGGCTTCCCTTAAACACTATGGCCTTTGTGATTCCTGGCGTCTTAAACATCCTCACAGCAAGGACTATACTCATTTTTCAGCTCCACACCAACATTATTCCAGGATAGATATGATCCACATTTCCTCCACTATTACCTCTCTGGTTACGGAAGCAGGTATTTCCCCCTTTACATGGACAGACCATGTAGGTGTCTATATTCTTTTAGATGTACATCGCTCTCCTCTTGGGAAGCGTAACTGGCGTCTTGATGACTCCCTTTTACAACATCCCCCCCGCTCTGCTAGAAATAAAAGTGTCGATGACCCGCTACTTTGAGGAGAATACCTCTCCTGATATTACCTCTAGTATCCTCTGGGAAGCCCATAAGGCTACTATACGGGGTTTTCTCATTTCTAAAACCTCAGCGGTTAGGAAAGCGGCTGTTCAGGAAATTCATTCCCTTGAGTCACAAATTTCAGTACTATTGATTCAACATAAGACATTCCCTTAGCGCCTCCGTGCTAACCCAAATTGAGAAACTACGATGTCAGCTTAATGCCCTTCTGTCTCGCCGCGCTGCGCTTATGTTGCAAAAACTTTGTCAATGCTTTTATGATAAATCTGACAAAATTGATTCTTTATTAGCCAATAAACTGCGTCGCAGACAAGCATTAGGTGCGATAGACAAATTACACTCTCCATCTTCTGGTTCTCTTACCTATGACCCTGTGGTTATGGCTGAGGAATTTCGGACCTTTTATAGTTCCCTTTATAACTTATCAGATTCTTCCTATCCCACTTCTGCTGGAGCCGAGGGGGTGCGCTCATATTTGTCCTCTACTTCCCTTCCCAGGCTCTCAGAATCCCAACTATCTATTCTCAATGACCGTATCTCAGATGAAGAGACAATAGCTGCTATTAGATCAATGCGTTCCTCTGCCGCCCCAGGCCCTGATGGGTTTACAGCCCAATATTATAAACTGTTTGCAAAGGAACTTGCCCCACATCTTACATCTCTATTTAACGATATTTTGGAGGGCGCTTCTTTTGCTCCTGATACAACTCGGGCCGACATTGTAGTGATCCCTAAACCTGATCGTGATCCTACTCATTGTATTAACTATAGACCGATTTCATTACTAAACGTCGACCTCAAAATTTATGCTAAAATCTTAGCGACTCGGTTAGCTCCTTTGCTTTCTTATTTGATACATCCGGATCAGGTCGTGTTTATACCTGGACGTCAGGCATTGGACAACACCAGACGGGCCATTGATCTGATACATTCTATTCATAAAAGGAAACTTCCTTCTCTGATTTTAGCTCTTGACGCGGAGAAGGCCTTCGACCGCATTTCCTGGCCATTTTGTATTCGCTGTCCTAGACAAAATGGGATTTTCAGGCAAATTTTTAGATGGCGTTGTGGCACTTTACCGTTCCCCCACAGCACGAGTTTCGGTTAATGGTGTCTACTCCTCCAGTTTTGGGATCACTAACGGTACTCGGCAGAGTTGTCCCCTCTCTCCCTTAATATTTGCTCTTATTATGGAACCCCTGGCGGCAAGGATCCGTTGTAATAGAGCTATCTCAGGAGTTTCCACTGGCTCCTCTGAATATAAAATCGCATTATATGCTGACGGTATTTTAGTTTCTCTCACTGACCCAGCCCAATTCCTAAATTCACTTTTAGAGGAAATAAATTCATATTCCCAACACTCGGGTTATAAAATTAATGTTACCAAGACTGAAGTTCTTCATTTCTATATCCCTGTTACCCTAAAGCAAACCCTAGAGGCCATGCTCCCTTGTACTTGGCATAACAAAAAGATTAAATATCTTGGTGTTTTCTTAACTCATCATCATCATCAGCTGTTTCAGGCAAATTTTCCTCGCCTTCTAGATTGTATTAAGTCTGATTTGTGTGACTGGTCCAACTATTTTATTTCTTGGTTAGGTAGAATACATTCAGTTAAGATGAGCGTTCTCCCTCGGCTCTTCTATCTATTTCAGACCCTTCCGATCTACATCCCTCCATACGTGTTCAAATTCCTTCAGTACCAAACCTCATATTTCATATGGAACCGGAAACGCCCGCGGATCAGACTAAAGTTGCTTCAGCGGCCCTCCAGGGGTGGGGGTTTGGGAATTCCTGATTTTAAAAAATATTATTATGCTGCGCAGCTCTCTCATTGTGCTCAGTGGTGTAACTTCGCTGCGGGGAAGGTCTGGGTGGCTATCGAGGCCGAGGAGTTGGGACTGGCTACTGTATCCTCCCTCTTGTGGCTACCTAAGATTCATCATCCCCGGACAGTTTCTTCTCACCCTGTAATTTCCCGTTCTTTAGCAATTTGGGATTTAACCAATAGATGTTTTAAGTTCGCTCCAGCCCCGTCCCCTTTGATACCACTACTTCATAATCCATCTTTTCCTCCTGGTTTATGCAAGTCATCTTTTACTGCCTGGTCATCGGGCAATATTTATTATGTAAATGATATCACTATAGATACTAATTTCCCACAATTTTCTGACTTCCGGGATAGAGTGGCAGTTCCATCCAAAGATTTTTTTCAATTCCTACAAATTAGACATTTCCACTCCAAAATTAGCTCGATTCTGATTAGCAGATCTTTGACTTCTTTTGAGTCTTTATGTTGGAGACGACCCTCCACTAGGGGTCTTATTAACACTATTTATTCCTTACTAGGGGAAGAAGTAGGCTCCAATCGGGATCCTCATGAGTTAGCGTGGGAACGAGATTTGGGACACTCTATAGATGCTGAGGATTGGACGGAGATCTGGGACAACGCTGCCACCAGTTCTATTTGCGTCAAAATCAAGGAAAATATTTATAAATTGCTATATCGATGGTGTGATGTACCATCGCGGCTACAAGTAATGTTTCCTGATGCTTCAGATAGATGTTGGAGGGGTTGCGGTGGCGAGGGCAATTTTTTGCACATCTGGGGGACCTGTCCCAAACTAGCTAGTATATGGCAGGAGGTTCTCGATCTCCTCTCGCGCCTCTTCGAGATTACGATTCCCTCTGATCCTCGGCATTTTCTACTTCCCTTGAATCTGCCTTCTCTGTCCCGGTTTCAGAATAGGTTATTCCGACATATAGTATCTGCTATGACCTGCCAAATTGCAGCGGATTGGAAAAACCCTCATCCCTCTCCAATGCAGGCAATACTATCACGTATCTGGTATATATACAAGATGAAATACATGACAGCTTTATTATGTAATACATCCAAAACCTTTGATAAAATATGGTCCCCTTGGCTGACATACCAAAACGTTTCCTCTCCATTTAACAATTAAATTTTCCTTTTATATATTTTTTCTCTATTATGTTTATATTGAAAGAGAGTGATCCTATATAGAGTTCACCCTTCCTTTTATTCTCCTTTTATTCTCCTTTGTCTTTCTTAAAGTCTTTCTTTTTCTTTTTTCTCTTTATTTTTTTCTATTTTTAAATGGATTGCCACACAGTTGCTGCAAGATATTTCTCTTGCTTCTATATTCTTTATTTTCTTATACTGAGGAAATCTTCTATTATATTATATTATTGTTCTGAAATAGTACAGCTCCCATTATAAAAGTATGTTATGTGCTGTACCTTATTTTTGAATGTTGGAATGTACTGTTTTCTTTGTGATTTGCTCAATAAAAAGAGTTTATAAAAAATAAAAAATAAAAAGAATTCGTCTACTCCAACCCCTAAGTATCACTTATTTTTAGTAAGCAGATCGCATTTCCCATAATTGTAATGGGAAATGTGATCCGGCCAAAGTTACTAAAAATAAATTGTAAAAAAATATCGGTGAAAGCCCTGTGATAATAACGCCATCTGGAGGGTCTACCCCGGTTACCGGGCTCCTGCCCTGCTCGAACGGGGAGAGCAGAGCCGGGAGTCGGTCCCAGTACTCAGCTGTGTGGTCTAAACAGGGTCTACCCTGGTTACCGGGCTCCTGCCCTGCTCTAACGGGGAGAGCAGAGCCGGGAGTCGGTCCCAGTAATTAGCTGTGTGGTCTAAACAGGGTCTACCCCGGTTACCGGGCTCCTGCCCTGCTCTAACGGGGAGAGCAGAGCCGGGAGTCGGTCCCAGTAATCAGCTGTGTGGTCTAAACAGACCGCAAGCTGATCACTGCAAAAAAAAAAAAAAATGTACTTACCTGACTCCAGGGATCGGTGATCGGGCTTTCGGTGATGACTCCCCTCCGGTCAGCTGGTCTCCCATAGTGCACTGCTGCCCGGTCATCAGGTGATTGGGTCCCAGTGCAGTATGGGAGATCACCTGACCGGAGGCATGGAGGACATCACCGGAGGCCCAGATCATGCAGGTAAGTGTAATTAAGGGAGGGGTGGGTCGCGGGGGGGCCTGCGATCGCGGGGGCGGGGCTTAGCGCCAGGGGGTAGCAGCGGCGGCCGGTCAGCGCATGCGCTGGCACTTTGTCACGGTATTTTTTGTGAAAATACCGTGATAAGGCTCCGAAGGGGATTCGCAGGGACAGAGCTTTATCGCAAGCTCTGTCCCTGCAAGGGATTTGTAGTAAATCCCTGTGATATTGCCTGAATTTGCAATGTGAATTCAGTTGTTAATATCACACTACAATATGCATTCAATATGCGGATTGTAGCAAATAGAGCCTTGAGTGAATCCTTTAAATCACCAAACTCACAGGTTTGCTGCGTGATTGCAACTCTGTAACATACTGATCAAATCCGTCTCCATTCTTCTGATCACAGGTGAAAAACTTATATCTTTCATATGTCACATGTTTTTTAGTACAAAGTAGTCTTCTGACTTTTGTATTATAGAGTTTAAAACCATATTCTGCCCTTCAGCAAACTGAAAACTATTATAAATGTCCAGCACGTCCTCTCCTATCACATGGAGGAAAATGGATGCCTTGGTGTTATCTTCCTCATTATCTGCTCCACATGCAGTAAGGTAAATATTAAACCTTTGTTTAAATCTTTTCCAGTTTTCAGACAAGTTACCAGACATTTGCATGCCTGTTGGAGGAGACAGCTTATCCATTGCTACTCACAGTCTGATGTGACAAGAGCACAAGGCAGAGTATCACACACTGAGTATCACAGCTTTGCAGAGTTTTGCAGGATCCTCTCACACTCTAAGCACTAGCAGATTCCATTTTACACTTCTTCTGACACCATGTTTTGTTTGCATGCTTGTATATCATATACAATCATGCAAACAAAACAGTTACTGTGTGTTTTAAAAAAAACAACTTTATTTAAAGAAGAAATGATGTGTCCCCCCCAATGAAACCACGAGATGCAATTAAAGCATGAAGGCACTGGTGGCTAGGGAAATTGCCTACTCCACCATTGATAAGTCACCCATTTGTTTTATTATTCCCTTTTGTTAATTTAACTTAATCCTAAACCTAGGAATAAGCACACTGACACATGTATGGAATTAAAAGAGGTCACAGCCAGAATTTATTGATCAAATTGAAATTTTAGAATAGGTGGCAAGAAGAAAGCAGTGCTCCAAGGCCACAGCCCGATGGATACCAATACTAAATAATAGGGGCGGATCCCCGCCCTGCGCAGACTGACCTGGGGCAGTACCATCCTTCCCTAATTAGCACAGCATTGGCCCCTCCCTTGGAACAAAGACCATGTCCCCCCTTTAGGCGGTGACAAACTGGCCGCTCTCAAAGGAAAGATGCTACCACAGGCACTCCTGCGCTAATAATAGGCCGCCCGTGAGCACTGCTTCCCGCCAAAGCCCGGTTCGCAGAACCAGGCCCGCCACCAAACTGTGACCTTCCTGAAAATAAAGGGAAACTGCAGAGGTCACTGATCAACCGCACTAGCCCCGCGCCCAGGAGTTTAGCCCCATTGGGTCTATGAAAGCTCTCCGCCCTGTAACGTAAAAAACTTGGGTATTGCATGACGCGTCCGCCAATGCTAAATGACAAGTGTGCAATGACCATATCCGCTCAATACCCATGCATGCGCCCAAATCATTGCCTCCCAAGTGGGGCCCCAAACGTCTCGTCTGCTGCCCATAGCAGGCGCTTCCAATGCATTTCTCGTAATCCTAACAATTGCAACTTACCCACTCACAACAAAAAATTGGACCTGCAAATCCAAGGGGTGCTGGCTAGCCCAGTAAAAATTAGGAATTTACCCACACCCGACAATTAGCATTCCCGGACAAACCTGTCCGAGAGTTCACGTAGACATAAATTGACATTTATACAGACAGATATTGGAATTTAATACAGACAGAAATTGGTATGTAATAATAACAACAACAATTTAACCCCAAGGAAAGGGAAACAAAATAGTTGGGTGACCCATCTGAAGATGAAAAACAGCAAAACCTCTTTGAGGGCAAAAGCTGAAAATCCTTTCAGAATCCCTAGCGGCAGTAGGCATAAGGCCCCTGGGTTTCCCAACAAACTCGCAAGGAGCGCAACTACCTAGTGCAACTTATCCTCCTTTAAATACGACCTCACCACCCTAACTGTTTTTAATAAGTCGACTGAAACACCTGCCCCCGCTGCGCAAGCTGCTGCCCCTAACTAAATTAATGAGTCCTGCAAAGCTCCGTAGCTATACCTAAAGCAATAAGATAATTCTGAAACACCCTTATAAACTGCCACCTGGACAAAGGGGGTTAGATTAGCAAGGATAAACCAGTGCCCGCCACCTGGAGAGCGAACATTATTAAAGCACCCTGCCTGAGCAACTGGACAAAATCACGAGATATGCAAGCGCCTGAATAGAAATGCAACGCCCCTTGGCCAGCTAATCTGTCTTAAACCTATGTAATTAGCATAAAATCAATACCTGCTTAATAACCACCTTATTAAACCTTAAACCTGCTAGCGCATAAAGCTTATTAGCAGCAACTAGCTTGCCCATGCTTAGTATAATGTAATTGGCCAGATCCACCCACGGCGTGCCTGGAAAAATTTAGAGATACTTGATAATGCTGAAGACAAACCGCCTTGGAATGACCCCTTTCGTGGCAGCTCCAGACAAAATCTGCTATATAATCATCAATCGTCCTCTCTCACCAGCTCTTGGAAGCTAAGACCCTGCCCATCGTACCAAACCGCCGTGTAGGTCTTTAATGTACTAGGCGTCAATGACTTCAGTGTGAGGTCCTTGATGCCAGCCCAATGAAATGCCGGGCATGGAAAGGGAAGGTTAAACCATTTAAACAGGAGGCACGATAAAATGAACCTGTCCCACTGAAAAAGATTTTAGGCGTCCGCTATACCGTTTGCAGCGCCTGAAACCTGCCATGCCCTAAATTCAATATTCCTTACCCACTTAGCAGTGTAAAATACATCAACAACCGTAAGGCCGGATCTAAGTCCGTCCCTGATTAGCACCGACCTACACCACGCTTAAGTTATCCAAAAGGGAATTCGCCTATTGCAAATCTTGCTCTCCTACAGCTACCTACCATTGGGAACACTCTCTAAAAGAAGGATGTTCTTGTTTAGGCCCTGAAACCCATAAGTAACCGGCCCGGGCTCCATGCACCACACCCTTACAAAATGCACCAAAACTTAAGGAACCGGACACATCTGTAAACAGTTGAAGTTCGAATTGGCTACAGATGCCGGAGGCCGTATCTTTACGCCATTGAAATCGCACATAAACAACAAACCAAAAACGCAGAACCTCACTCAGCTCCAAAGAGATGCAGAATGAGGTTATGAGGCTTCCTAACCCCCGCTGAGGTTCCTCCTAGCCATCTGCTGAAAAAAAAACCCAACTCCTAGGTATGACTCTAAATGCGAAACTTAGCGATTGCAACTACATTAACTAAACCTTCTTTACCGAAATGAACGCTTCTAGCAACTCCCCCGAAATGCCACGCCCTCTCCATAGACAAGTGGCATAACCCTATGAAGGTATCGGTTTCTACATCCAAGTAATATATGCGCATAAGTAGACCTTACTAACGACGAACAAGGCCGGCAAGCAAAAAAGTAACTAAACCCTCGAAAAGTACACGAAATGAAACAGCCCATCGACAGACATCAGTCTACGTAATAGAGCTCTACTACTTTAATTCCCACATATCTAAAGGACTCGGGGTGAATGGGCAACAGCCGTAAAGCGGATTCTATATCTGCCTTAGCTAGTAGAGCCCTCCCCCCGAAACCTTGTACTATCTCCAGGGCGTTTTTTTTTTTTTTTTTTTATAAACAGATTGGCAAACGACACGACAATCTGATGGACATCATGCGTGGGAGCCCAACCCTTCTATCTGGGCAAGAGAGATGCTGTATCAACCCAAATCTACTCGGTTCCCTCTACGGCGCCGCCTTAAAGGCGGTGCACCTAAACTTTCAGAAAAGGGGGGGGATGCAAAAAGGTGGCCGCACATGCGCCCTAACCTGGCTTCCACCTCCACCGTACACCTAACGACTTCCAGATGGACATGCGCTGATTTCAGAATCCTCCTAGAAAACCCAGATATCGCCCATGTCAAAGGTAAACACCAACCCACGCCAAAACCTTGCCCCCCCAAAAAAAAGGCTGCTACCTCCCCAAGGGGATAACGACCCAAACAACTCCTCAAAACCCCCAAATTACTCAGCAACGGCGCTTCATTGAACACCTCCGCGATGCTCGTTGCCCTATTCTCCTCAACCTGTTCCTGCGCCGCAGACCCCCTGCACATCTTGGCTGGGTGACCACTCCCGCAGAGCATGCAGATATGCCAATATCCACAGCCTGCCCCTCATGATGCTGCGTGTTATTACACGTGTAGCACGACACGCAACTGATGCCTGCAGATCCAGGGCGGATCAGAAAAGGCTGCTTCAGACCAGCCGAGGAATCTGCAAGCGCGTTAGGCAGTTGATTGACTGCAAGCCAAACCTCGACGTCCTTGAAACCGAATTAAAATACTGCTACCCCTCCTGCTGTGTCCTAAATGCATCGTATTGCCGCCAAGCGGTACCTTTAAGCCGTGTACCATGTGCATGTATTTTAGCACATTCATAATACTCCCCAGGCCTGGATTCAAGGGGCGTGCCGCAAAAACATATACACGCGCCACCGAATTCTGGTAAGAACGACATGTCGCCTCCGCAACTACCCCAGCTGACTAAGTCCGATCCAAAGACCTACTTGCGTAATCCGCAACCGCAAACATATGCACAAATTTACTCTTCTTGATCTGCTCCCTAAATTTAGAACTTAAACCCTTAAGGATAGCCATATTCGCGCAGTGAACCTAATCTCCCGATGCATCCGGCACCTTAGTTGCCGACACTGTGTTAGACCTCTTATGGCTCCCCCGCTTTGCCTTAATTTTTATTTATTTATTTTTATTTATTTTTTTATTTTTTGCGCAAAGTAACGCCTGAAATTGCACGGCCTATCAGATGAACTGGAAGAATCGCTAGAATCAGTGGAAGATGAATGTGCGCTGCGAAATGTAGAAAAACCATGCTCACCAGAAATTGCCGCCGAAGGACCAGACATTTCCTCCTGAGCGTTCGCCAACTGTCCCTCGCTGCGCGGTGCGCCCACCACGATTTGACTCGCTGATACCACTGCATCATCCGTCTGCTGGACCTCGATAACGCGACTGAAAAGATCAGAAACTCCTACCTGGGGGCTTGAAACAGTAACTGGTGAATTGGACCGCACAGCAACTGTGCCTGCGGAATGGGGGACAGGGGAGGCAATGGGTGGCAGTGGGGGGTGTGGGCAGATTGCGGGGAAGGCAGGGGGGACAGAAGGGGGGAGGGTTGCAACATATGTGTAGTTTGGGAATATACAGGTGCGGGGGCATGAGGCAGGGAAAAGGGGTGAAAAAACCTGATAGGAAGGTGCAAAAACCTTGTAAAAGGGGGTTAGGGTCTGGAGTTGCAGCAGGGGGGGACTGATGGTACACGGAAGGGGCAGGATGGTAAGGGGCAGTATATTTCAAGGGGATGCTGCGTGTAGTGTGGTGGTGTATAAATATGGGGACCTGTCCTACTGCTGAGCCAGAAACGGGGCGAAGGGGTATAACTCCCGCCCCTGGGTGCCGGCAAACAACAGGGGAAAGATTGCTGGGTGGGGCACCTGGGGCCTTGGAAAACCCTGTTACTAAAGAACAGCGGGGAGTGCTGGGGCGGATGAAGGGGGGAACAGGACCAAGCAGGGCTCCCTGCGTAGGCCGAAAATATATAAAATGGCCGCCGTGACCCTGTGGCCGGGGCCAACCGCCGGCGCAGGGAGCGGGCTGGCCGTGATCTGCGGTGCTGGGACGGGGGGCTGTGGCCGCCTGAGCTACTCACGGCGCCACCGGAGAGCCAGACGGCCATGATCTGGGCCATGTGCGGGAGCGCAGACAGGTGCGCGGTCGCGGCCTATAGCAGGGCGCGCCCCGCTAAGAGGAAGCCACTGTGGTGAGAGGCGGCAGAGGGGGGGGCATTGGCTGAACGGCGGGGCCTGGGAGTAACTGAGGGGGGTACTGGAAGGGGACGAGGGGGCCGCAGGGGGAGAGGCCTGGGAGCTTCCATAAGGAGGCGGGCGGGCGGGGGGTGGGGGGCGGCTGAATGGCTGGGCATGGCTGAGAAGATACTGGCAGGGGACAGGGGATGGATGAACACAAAAGCAGGGGAGGGAGGAGGAAAATGTGGAACAGAGTCTGAAAGGAAGCAAAATAGATAAACAATAAAAGAAATACTGACAGGAGCTAGAGAGGGTGTAAGAAAAGGGTAGATAAATGAGGTGTAAAATGCAGATGGACCAGGGAAAGACAGGCAGATTAAATATAATATATAAATGACACTTAGCCAGCCTGGTTGAATAAACTGGGAAGAGGAAGATGGCTCCCTTCCCCAGACTATTTATATGGGACCTCTAAGCCCTCCCAGAAATCCTACCATAGGCTTATACTCCTCAAATGACCAATAACTAACCGCACCCCCCTCCAGCTTTTAACCCTTAACTTACCTAACAAAATTACATATCAAAAGGGTGCTTATCTATCCTCAAACTTATTCAAGTATTCGGATGCATAAAAGAGTGTTTGGTCATAGTCTGGGCACTCAAAAAGTTGCAACCGTATTTAAATGGCCGGGAGTTCTCAGTCGTTACTGACCATATACCCTCAGTTGGCTCAACCGGACTGCAGGAGAAAATGGATGGTTGTTGCGATGGAGTCTGGCTTTGCAAATGTATAATTATACCATTTCCCACAAAAAGGGCAACCGGCATGGGAATGCCGATGGACTATCCCGTCAAGATGAGCCAAATGCTGTTCGTTCTACCCACCTGGCCCAGTCACCGCCGCTTGTCCGTTAGTAGGACAAATGGACTCATGTACCGGATTTAAGAAGGGGGAGGAATGTGAAACCACGAGATGCGATTAAAGCATGAAGGCACTTGTGGTCCAGCGCCCATTTCTGTGTACCCTGAACTGTCATTGTTTTGATAGAAAAAGGATTTATAGAAACCTGCGCTGCCGTGAAATGCTGCTCAAGGTGTACCAAGGCAATCCCTAAAATACCTTCAATAGACACAGCAATCAACTAAAATGACACCCAAGCGCAAAATAGATGATGATCCAAAGAAAACGACGGTGGAGAATAAAAAATTCTGACCCATACAATAGTCCACACAATAATCCGTAATCAAAGTCTAATAGTTCCAATTCCTTTGTAGTAGGGGAGTATAATTGGAACTTGAATATCTTCTTAAGGAGCTTCAAACACACTGTAGTCAGGTGGATTTTCAGAGTCTCTTACGGTATGGATTCATATATATGGAAAACAAGAGACAAAAGAAATGCCACCATAGTGTATTACAGTTTTAATTATAATAACTAGGGGTGTGCACCGGCCACTTTTTGTGTTTTGGTTTTGGATCTGGATCTTTCTTCGTGTTTTGGATCTGGATTGGTTTTGCCAAAACCACCCTTCCGTGTTTTGGGTTCTGGGTTTTGTGTTTTGGATCTGTATTTTTTTGAAAAAAAGCATAAAAACAGCTAAAATCACAGAATTTGTAGGTTTTTCTGCTCCTATGCTATTATTAACCTCATTAACCTTAATTTCCACTCATTTCCAGTCTATTCTGAACACCTCACACCTCACAATAGTGTTTTTATGTCCAAAAGGTTGCACCGAGGTAGCTGGATGACTATGCTAAGCGACACGAGTGGGCGGCGCAAACACGTGACCCATCTAGGCGTGATACTGCAGTGGCAGACAGGATGGCAGTTTGAAAAACTAGGCCCCAAACTGTACATAATGCAAAGAAAAAAAAGAGGTGCAAGATGGAATTGTCCTTGGGCCCTCCCACCCACCCTTATGTTGTATAAACAGGACATGCACACTTTAACAAACCAATCATTTCAGCGCCAGGGTCTGCCACACAACTGTGGCTGAAATGATTGGTTCGTTTGGGCCCCCACAAAACAAGCTGGCAATTAATCTGTCCCTGCACAAACTGGCTCTACGGAGGCAAGATGTCATCCTCATCCTCCTCATCCACCGATTCCTCACCCTCTTCAGTGTGTACATCCTCATCCTCACAAAGTATTAACTCGTCCCCACTTGAATCCACCACCACAGGTCCCTCTGTACGTTCTGGAGGCTGGTCTCCCTGGAAGAGCTGATAATTAATTTTGATGAACATCATCTTCTCCACATTCTGTGGAAGCAACCTCCTACGCCTTTCGCTGACAAGGTTCCCGGCTGCACTAAACACTCTTTCGGAGTACACACTGGAGGGGGGGCAACTCAGGTAAACTAGAGCCAGTTTGTACAGGGGCCTCCAAATTGCCTCTTTTTCCTGCCAGTACAGGTATGGACTGTCTGACATGCCTACTTGGATGCTGTCACCGATGTAATCCTCCACCATTCTGTCAATGGTGACAGTATCATATGCAGTGACAGTAGACATGTCAGAAATTGTTGCCAGGTCCTTCAGTCTGGACCAGATGTCCAAACTTGGTCCTGCCTGCCCTGCATCACCGCCAGCGGGTTGCTTAGGATACCTAAGTTTTTTCCTGGCAGCCCCAGTTGCAGGAGAAAATGAAGAAGGAGCTGTTGATGTGTCACGTTCCGCTTCAGCTGACAGTGTGTTCACCAGCAGGTCTTTGCACCTCTGCAGGCTTGTGTCGGCCGGAAAGAGAGACACCACATAGGCTTTAAACCTAGGATCGAGCACGGTGGCCAAAATGTAGTGGTCTGATTTCAACAGATTGACCACCCTGGAATCCTGGCAAAGCGAATGAAGGGCTTCATCCACAAGTCCCACATGCCGAGCGGAATCGCTCCGTCTTAGCTCCTCCTTCACTTTCTCCAGCTGCTTCTGCAAAAGCCTGATGAGGGGAATGACCTGACTCAAGCTGGCAGTGTCTGAACTGACTTCACGTGTGGCAAGTTCGAAGGGCTGGAGAACCTTGCACAACACGGAAATCATTCTTCACTGCGCTTGAGTCAGGTGCATACCCCCTCCTTTGCCTATGTCATAGGTGGATGTATAGGCTTGAATGGCCTTTTGCTGCTCCTCCATCCTCTGAAGCATATAGAGGGTTGAGTTCCACCGCGTCACAACCTCTTGCTTCAGGTGATGGCGGGGCAGGTTCAAGAGTGTTTGCTGGCGCTCCAGTCTTCGGCACGCAGTCGCTGAATGGCGAAAGTGGGCAGAAATTTTTCGGGCCACCCAAAGCGTCTCCTGCACGCCCCTGTCGCTTTTCAGAAAATTCTGCACCACCAAGTTTATTGTGTGAGCAAAACATGGGATGTGCTGGAATTTGCCCATATGTAAAGCCCGCACAATATTGGTGGCATTGTCAGATATCACAAATCCCCAGGAGAGTCTAAGTGGGGTAAGCCACTGGGCGATGATTTCCCTCAGTTTCTCTAAGAGGTTGTTGGCGGTGTGCCTCTTACTGAAACCGGTGATACACAGCGTAGCCTGCCTTGGAACGAGCTGGCGTTTCTGAGATGCTGCGACTGGTGACGCTGCTGCTGTTGCTGTGTAAGGTGATACATCTACCCAGTGGGCTGTCACAGTCATATAGTCCTTAGTCTGCCCTGTTCCACTTGTCCACATGTCCGTGGTTAAGTGGACATTGGGTACAACGGCATTTTTCAGGACACTGAGGACACTTTTTCTGACGTTTCTGTACAGTCTCGATATCGCCTGCCTAGTGAAGTGGAATCTAGACGGGATTTGGAACCGGGGACACACTACCTCCATCAATTGTCTAAATCCCACTGCACTAACGGCGGATACCGGACGCACGTCTAACACCAACATAGCAGTCAAGGCCTCAGTTATACGTTTTGCTTCAGGATGACTGCTGTCGTACTTCATCCTCCTCGCTAAGGACTGTTGGAGGGTCAATTGTTTAGTAAAAGTAGTGGTGTTCCTACTTCCTCTCTGGGATGATAAACGACTTCCAGCAGCGGCAGCAGGAGGCGTAGCAATGCAGGATCCTCCGGAGGAATCCCCGATAGGAGAGTCAGTCATGCCAGTGACATGGCCTGCAGGACTACTTCCGATCCTGACTAAGGAGGAAATTGACGAGGAGGGAGTTGACGGTGTGGTTTGCAGGCGCTTGGATACAACAGGACAACGGGATTTAGGTGTCCCTGGACTGCTTACGGTCTTAGCTAAAGTTTCTGAACTTGACAGTAACTTATTATGAATGCGCTGCAGGTGCCGTATAAGGGAGGATGTTCCTAGGTGGTTAACATCCCTACCCCTACTTATTCCACCTTTGCATAAGGTACATATGGCAAGACAGTTGTTGTCCGGATTTGGATAGAAATATTGCCAGACCAAAGAGGTGGAATGTTTGGTCTTCTGCCCAGGCATGACCGTGATGGGCTTTTTCATCCCACGGACAACAACTGTCTCCCCCGGAGCCTGATTTAAACAAACCACATCACCATCAGAATCCTCCTCGCCAACTTCCTCCTCAGCGTCAGCTACACCAGTATCCTCATCCTGTTGTACTTCAACAGTGACATCTTCAATTTGCATATCAGCAAGTGGACTGTGGGTGCTCCTTTCAGCACTTGCAGGGGGCGTGCAAATGGTGGAAAGAGCCACCTCTTCCCGTCCAGTGCTGGGAAGGTCAGGCATCGCAACCACCACCACACTTGGACTCTCCTTGGGGATTTGTGATATCTTCTTAGAAAGCACAGTTCTTCTCTGTGCTTTTGCCAGCTTAACTCTTTTGATTTTTTTAGTGGGAGGAGGGCTTCCATCGTCATGTGAAGCTGAACCACTAGTCATGAACATACTAGGGATCGACCTTAGCCGTTCCTTGCCACTCCGTGTTGTAAATGGCATATTGGCAAGTTTATTTTTCTCTTCAGCTGATTTAAATGTTTTTTTCAAGGTCATTTTCCTGAACTTTGTCATTTGGGATTGTATGTGCCCTCTATTATGACATTGGGCATCGGCCTTGGCAGACGACGTTGATGGCATGTTATCGTCTATGTCATGACTAGTGGCATCAGCTTCAGCACTAGGAGGAAGTGGTTCTTGATCTTTCTCTATTTTATTTTTATCGGAGAAAGTTTGGTCCTCCATTTATGTTATATCGATTTGATATATACGTGCGGCTAAACACAGAAAATATTTTTTTATTTTTGCTGGAGAGTAGTGCACTTTGTGGGTTACACCAGCCTTTAAGAAATGAGCCAGCCGGCTCTTTACTTATGGGACACAGGCGCACGCTTGGCGCTGCTCCTTTGTTGATGCACGTGTGGCTACTGCGCACACAATTCACAAACACAGAAAATAATTTTTTTTTTGGTTTGGACTGGAGTGTACTTTGGGGGTTACAGCACCCTTTAACAGTCAAGCCAGCCGGCCCTTTACTTATGACACAGGCGCACGCTTGGCACTACTTTGTTGATGCACGTGCGGCTACTGCGCACACAATTCACAAACACACAAAAAATATAATTTTTTTGGTTTGAACTGGAGTGTACTTTGGGGGTTACAGCACCCTTTAACGGTCAAGCCAGCCGGCCCTTTACTTATGACACAGGCGCACGCTTGGCACTACTTTGTTGATGCACGTACGGCTACTGCGCACACAATTCACAAACACAGAAAATATTTTTTTTTTTGGTTTGGACTGGAGTGTACTTTGGGGGTTACAGCACCCTTTAACGGTCAAGCCAGCCGGCCCTTTACTTATGACACAGGCGCACGCTTGGCACTACTTTGTTGATGCACGTGCGGCTACTGCGCACACAATTCACAAACACAGAAAATATATATTTTTTTGGTTTGGACTGGAGTGTACTTTGGGGGCTACAGCACCCTTTAATGGTCAAGCCAGCCGGCCCTTTACTTATGACACAGGCGCACGCTTGGCACTACTTTGTTGATGCACGTGCGGCTACTGCGCACACAATTCACAAACACAGAAAATATATATTTTTTTGGTTTGGACTGGAGTGTACTTTGGGGGTTACAGCACCCTTTAACGGTCAAGCCAGCCGGCCCTTTACTTATGACACAGGCGCACGCTTGGCACTACTTTGTTGATGCACGTGCGGCTACTGCGCACACAATTCACAAACACAGAAAATATATATTTTTTTTGGTTTGGACTGGAGTGTACTTTGGGGGTTACAGCACCCTTTAACGGTCAAGCCAGCCGGCCCTTTACTTATGACACAGGCGCACGCTTGGCACTACTTTGTTGATGCACGTGCGGCTACTGCGCACACAATTCACATATACAGAAAATATATATTTTTTTGGTTTGGACTGGAGTGTACTTTGGGGGTTACAGCACCCTTTAACGGTCAAGCCAGCCGGCCCTTTACTTATGACACAGGCGCACGCTTGGCACTACTTTGTTGATGCACGTGCGGCTACTGCGCACACAATTCACAAACACAGAAAATATATATTTTTTTGGTTTGGACTGGAGTGTACTTTGGGGGTTACAGCACCCTTTAACGGTCAAGCCAGCCGGCCCTTTACTTATGACACAGGCGCACGCTTGGCACTACTTTGTTGATGCACGTGCGGCTACTGCGCACACAATTCACAAACACAGAAAATATATATTTTTTTGGTTTGGACTGGAGTGTACTTTGGGGGTTACAGCACCCTTTAACGGTCAAGCCAGCCGGCCCTTTACTTATGACACAGGCGCACGCTTGGCACTACTTTGTTGATGCACGTGCGGCTACTGCGCACACAATTCACAAACACAGAAAATATATATTTTTTGGGTTTGGACTGGAGTGTACTTTGGGGGTTACAGCACCCTTTAACGGTCAAGCCAGCCGGCCCTTTACTTATGACACAGGCGCACGCTTGGCACTACTTTGTTGATACACGTGCGGCTACTGCGCACACAATTCACAAACACAGAAAATATATATTTTTTTGGTTTGGAGTGTACTTTGGGGGTTACAGCACCCTTTAATGGTCAAGCCACCCGGCCCTTTACTTATGACACAGGCGCACGCTTGGCACTACTTTGTTGATGCACGTGCGGCTACTGCGCACACAATTCACAAACACAGAAAATATATATTTTTTTGGTTTGGAGTGTACTTTGGGGGTTACAGCACCCTTTAACGGTCAAGCCACCCGGCCCTTTACTTATGACACAGGCGCACGCTTGGCACTACTTTGTTGATGCACGTGCGGCTACTGCGCACACAATTCACAAACACAGAAAATAATTTTTTTTTTGGTTTGGACTGGAGTGTACTTTGGGGGTTACAGCACCCTTTAACGGTCAAGCCAGCCGTCCCTTTACTTATGACACAGGCGCACGCTTGGCACTACTTTGTTGATGCACGTGCATCTACTGCGCACACAATTCACAAGCACACAAAAAATATTATTTTTTTAGCACTTGGGGGGAGCACCCCTGATGGACAGAGCACCCCCTGGACAACACTACAGCACCCCTTTAGGACTGGGACACTGCACAGGACTTTGGAGTGGACACAGCCCCTATGGAGAACTGACTGCACAACACAGTCCAGCCAGCCCCTATGGACTTTGAAGTAGTGGACACAGCCCCTATTAACAACAGCAGCACAGCACAACACAGCCAGCCCCTATGGACTTTGAAGTAGTGGACAACAACAGGGCAGCACAGCACAGCACAGCACAGCACAACACTACTCTGCACTACACTACACTACACTACACAGCCCAGCCAGCCCTAACTCCCACCCTCCCTCTTCACTGTCCACAGCCGAGTGAGAAAATGGCGCCGACGCGGGTACCTTATATAGGTTCCAAAACCCGCGAGACTCGGAAGGCGGGATGATGACGTTTTGCCTCGATTTCAGATCCGAGTCAGGCGGGAAAAGTCGAGCCTGACTCGGATCTGCCTCGGATCGGGGGGGCTCGGGGGGGTTTGGATTTCAGAAATCCGAACCCGCTCACCCCTAATAATAACAAATTCATAATAAGATACAATAAAAAAAACGGATACTGATTTAAAAATAAAGGCGTAACAGATGTAGTTGGTGTACTGCTGTAACACCTAAATGCGCTTAATGGAAATAAACTCCTGGGTACAGGAATCTGCAATCCTCCAAAGTCTGCATACAGATGTCCTCAGTCCAGTACTCCCCTCTGCTTATGTCGCCCTTACAGGATAACACCAACGCGTTTCAACTCTCCAGAATTGAGTCTTTTTCAAGGTGTCATTGTTTTGATGCCTTTCAGTTTATAATTATTTATTGTTTCTATATATGCATGTTATTGTATGCAGTGCATATTTATGTTAATTGTTCTATAAGTTAGACAAGTTATTCTGAAATGTTCCCAGGTGGCGTGTTTTATTCAGATAGTGGACCTCATTTAG
Organism: Taudactylus pleione; assembly: GCA_031769625.1. Lineage (NCBI taxonomy): Eukaryota > Metazoa > Chordata > Amphibia > Anura > Myobatrachidae > Taudactylus > Taudactylus pleione. Next base: position 913,017 of record JAUIMM010000200.1, on the reverse strand, counting down.
AGTCGGTCGTAAGCGGCCGCTCAGTCGTACGCATCCGATGTTTCCAAACCACGCATGCGTACGGTTAGTTGTGCGCATGTGTGTACGAGACCTTGCGATCGAAAATGCTGTTGATCGTACGGCTTACGAGCAGGAAGTGGCTTCCGGGAGTTGATTGACATGAAAGGCTGTTGGTGGGTGTTGACGGGGGTGGTGGTCTGAAAACGCAGGCGTTCCTCACCGTTTTCAGGGCGTTTCAGGGGCGTACATAAATGACCTGCTACGACCGACATAGAAGGCCGGAAGTAGTAAAACGTCACTCTGCGAGCAGGTACAAGGCCTGGCTGATCGTACAGCTTAAGGTTGGGTATGTGCTCTCTCAAGCCCCAGAGTACAATCGATACTATCGAATGTTACTGATGTTAGGATTGATGTTTCTATTTTGTGCCACACAATGCAAGCAGCTAATAATCGTTTGTTGTAGCTAATAACACTGCTAATTGGCTTGTAATTGATTCATGGGGATGGCTTATTCTATGCATTTATTTGTAAATTTTTGGTGTAATTTGCACACAACATAAGCGGCCGCAACCTTCAGAAGAAAATGAACATACAGCGACGGACAACGACTGACAACGATCGACTCCATTGCTAGCTGCTATCACTCGCTAGCTAGAGGAGGTGCATTGTTCACGTATGGGCGGCACTTTGGTTGCGATCGACCGGCCGTGCGATTGCTTCCTTTTTTCAGTTTTGCGGTCGTTAGGCGTACGACCTAGCGGCCGCTTACGACCGACTCTGAATGAGGTCCAGTGTGTGCTGGTGCCCTGGATTGGCACAAACTGCCATGGGGGGAGGAGGAAGGGAGGACACTCAGCACCAACCACCATGAGGAAAGGACACTCACAGAGTTAAGACATCATTTTTCCCACCTATAACAATCTGGCTACTGCCCTTAACCTGTCCAACACTAGCTCCAACACGGTGGGAATATTTAAGGGTATATAATCCTCATGTGTGTGTTGCCATCTATAGAATAAACCGCTTATTGATAACAACAATGTGCCTAGGTGATTTAAGACAACTCACTAGGACATGTGGTCCTCACAACAAGTATTATGAATTACTTCCCTATTAATTGAATCGGGGTTTCATTGACTTATGTGTATTTTCTTGTTCCAAGTGGTGTCTGCAACAGGCTTGAGGATTGCAGGAGAAACGTCAGATGGAACATAGGACCTCATTCAGAGCCGCTCGCTATTTGCGGTCGTTCGTTCAAAAACAAGGGGTGGCTATTCAAATGAACCGTTCGCACTTTTCTGTCTGTTCACGCCTCTAAGTCTGAACGAGCGAGCAAAACTTGCGGTCGAAATTTTGAAAAATACGCCCCCTTGCCGCTCGCACCATACGTCATGTCCGCTATTTATTAGATTAATCGGGTACATCGAACAGCGTTTGAACTGCTCGCTATTCTTGTGGTTGGTTTTTCCTACCACTATATTGCGAGCAGTTCTGACTATAAAACAACCCAGTGACGTGGTCAATGACGCTGCTGTATTAATTATGCACACCCTTAAAACGCCCGTTTTGACCTTTAAGCACGCCTGCGTTCTGATCTCCACTCCCCGTTTTCATGCACCTTCCCCTGTTACCACCCACATACGCCTCATCCTGTCACTCTAAATAGCAGGCACTCGCTATATAGCGAACAAACGATTTTAGGCCGCACTGACTGGTTCGCGTATGCGTATCACAATCCGTACGCATGCGCAGTTGGGCAAACATAGCTCAGTGCGAACGAGCGGCCGCTTACGAGCGGCTCTGAATCAGGCCCATAGTAGTTTAGCACCACACTCCCATCTCTTCATTGTAATAGAAAATGTATACCTGCCTACATAGACTTAGACATAGTGTCATGGACCAAACAGTCCTTGATAGGATCAAAAAGTCTTAAGACCTACAGTACAGTAGGTGTAATGTAATAACCTGTGACTTTCAGGCAACACTGAGGGCCTGATTCAGAGCCGCTCGTAAGCGGCCGCTCGTTCATTCCAAGCGATGTTCGCACATCTGCGCATGCGTATGGGTTGTAATACGCATGCGTGAACCAGTCAGTGCGGTCGGAAATCGTGCGCTCGTAAAACAGCGAATGCCTGCTAATTTGAGTGACAGAATGAGGCGTATGTGGGTGGTAACAGGGGAAGGTGCTTGAAAACGGGGAGTGGAGATCAGAACGCAGGCGTGTCAAAAGGTCAAAACAGGCGTTTTAAGGGTGTGCATAATTAACCAAGCAGCGTCATCGACCACGTCACTTGGTTGTCTTTTAGCCAGAACTGCTCGCATGATTGCGGTAGGAAAATCCTACCACAAGAATAGCGAGCAGTTCATGCGCCGTTCGATGTACTCGATTAATCAAATAAATAGCGGAGATGACGTATGATGCGAGCGGCCAGGGGGTGTTTTTTTCAAAATAGCGAGCGCATGTTTTGTTCGCTCGTTCAGACATCGAGGCGTCAACAGACCGCAAAGAGCGAACGGTCAATTTAAATAGCCAGCCCCTTTTTCTGAACAGGCGAGGGCGAATAGCGTCCGGCTCTGAATCAGACCCTGAGCTCCCAACGAGTCTGCCCAATGTTTTTGAAGTGACAATCATTTAAAAGTGAAAACAACCTGGTTTTGCCTAATGATTGCCTCCTTAATACATCGGGCAGACTCACTGGGATCTTGCTGGTGCCCACCTAGGTAGAAAGGGCCAGGACTTTCCAGTTTCGATCTGTGGACCGATAATTGGATTGTGCATTGTATTCTCCTTAGGTCATACTGCCTTATATAAGCTAGTGCCAGTTTGACGAGCGACTCTCTCCGTATTATCATACAGGAGCACTAACACTGCGAGCAGTAGATCTACAGATGGGAAGGATGGAGTCTGAGCATCGGGGACGGATTATTATCAAACTTGGGTTCCTGGCAAAAATGTCCCAACTCCCCCTCATTTGTTCCTCCGTACCAAGGGCCTGATTCAGACACGCTAGGGGCGATTATCGCACATGCATATGCATCAAAGTACACATGCGCGAACCAGTCACTGGGGCCGGGAATCATGCGCTCGCAGTACACAGACTGGACGCCACTTTGAGTGACAGCGCCGTTTGTGGGTGGTGACGGGAATGTGCTTGTAAACGGAGGAGCGGTTGTGCGAATACAGGCGTGTCTGACTGTCTAAATGGAGTTTAATGGGTGTGCATAATTAGCAAAGTAGCGTCATTGAACACGTCACATGGTTGTATTTGAGCCTGATCTGATCGCAGTGCTTGCTGTGGGGTAGGGACTACCTCAAGGTCCGCGAGCAGCTCCAATGGGTCTCGATGTTACCGTTTAATCAGACACTTCCTGGAGATGACGTGTGCTAAGAGAGAAAGGTGGACGGCTTTATAATCCTGCGTACGCTCACTGCCGTCGCTCTCTAAGACAGAGGGCATCCTTAAGCCGCACAGTGCGATCGCGGAATGTGCATACCCGGCCCCTTTTGGCAACGAGCGATCGCAGCTTAGCGAGCAGGTCTGAATCAGGGCCCAGGTCTTCTTATTGAGTAGTGACATAGTCACAGAGGTTCTTAAACAGCTCACAGACCTGTGTGAAGTTGTGCCTTGGTCTTGGGATCCAGAATAGGGGATAAAGGGCCTGGTTCATAGCTGAACCCAATGTGATGTTCACTGAGTTAAGCAATTGTTTGTGCGTGTGAGTGAAGATCCCTATAAACTCCCAACAGCGCATGTGTTGCACAGAGCGTACCCTACAGCGCATGCCTTGCACAGAGCGTTCCCTACAGCGCATGACTTGCACAGAGCGTACACTACAGCGCATGCCTTGCACAGACCATACCCTACAGCGCATGCGCTGAACAGAGCGTACCCTACAGCGCATGCCTTGCACAGACCGTACCCTACAGCGCATGCGCTGAACAGAGCGTACACTACAGCGCATGCCTTGCACAGAGCGTACCCTACAGCGCATGCCTTGCACAGAGCGTACCCTACAGCACATGCCTTGCACAGAGCGTACCCTACAGCGCATGCCTTGCACAGAGCGTACCCTACAGTGCATGTGTTGCAGAGCGTACCCTACGGCGCATGTGTTACACAGAGCATACCCTACAGCGCATGCGTTGCACAGACCGTACCCTACAGCGCATGCACTGAACAGAGCGTACACTACAGCGCATGCCTTGCACAGAGCGTACCCTACAGCGCATGCCTTGCACAGAGTGCACATGTGTTGCACAGAGCGTACTCTACAGCGCATGTGTTGCATAGAGTGTACCCTACAGCGCATGCCTTGCACAGAGCGTACCCTACGGCACATGCGTTGCACAGAGCGTACCCTACAGCGCATGCCTTGCACAGAGTGTACCCTACAGCGCATGTGTTGCAGAGTGTACCCTACAGCGCATGTGTTTCACAGAGCGTACCCTACAGTGCATACGTTGTACAGACCGTACCCTACAGCGCATGCGTTGCACAGAGCGTACACTACAGCGCACGCCTTGCACAGAGCGTACCCTACAGCGCATGCCTTGCACAGAGTGCACATGTGTTGCAAAGAGCGTACCCTACAGCGCATGCATTGCACAGAGCGTACCCTACAGCGTATGCGTTGCAAAGAGCATACCCTACAGCGCATGCCTTGCACAGAGCGTACCCTACAGCGCATGCCTTGCACAGAGCGTATCCTACAGCGCATGTGTTGCACAGAGCGTACCCTACAGCGCATGTGTTGCACAGAGCGTACCCTACAGCGCATGTGTTGCACAGAGCGTACCCTACAGCGCATGTGTTGCACAGAGCGTGCCCTACAGTGCATGTGTTGCACAGACCATACCCTACAGCGCGTGTTTTGCTCTCTACCCTACAGGGCGTGTGTTGCACAGAGCGTACCCTACAGTGCATGCGTTGCACAGAGCATACCCTACAACGCATGTGTTGCACAGAGCGTACCCTACAGCGCATGCCTTGCACAGAGCGTACCCTACATGCATGAGTTGCACAGAGCGTACCCTACAGCGCATGGGTTGCACAGAGCGTACCCTACAGCACTTGCATTGCACAGAGCGTACCCTACAGCACATGCGTTGTACAGAGGTTACCCTACAGCGCATGCGTTGCACAGAGCTTACCCTACAGCGAATGCGTTGCACAGAGCGTACCCTACAGCGCATGCGTTGCACAGAGCGTACCCTACAGAGCGTACCCTACAGCGCATGCGTTGCACAGAGCGTACCCTACAGCGCATGCATTGCACAGCATACCCTACAGCGCATGCCTTGCACAGAGCGTACCCTACAGCACATGCGTTGCACAGAGCGTACCCTACAGCACATGCGTTGCACAGAGCGTACCGTACAGCACATGCCTTGCACAAAGAGTACCCTACAGCACATGCCTTGCACAAAGAGTACCCTACAGCACATGCCTTGCACAGAGCGTACCCTACAGCACATGCCTTGCACAGAGCGTACCCTACAGCACATGCCTTGCACAGAGCGTACCCTACAGCACATGCCTTGCACAGAGCGTACCCTACAGCACATGCCTTGCACAGAGCGTACCCTACATGCATGTGTTGCACAGAGCGTACCCTACAGCGCATGTGTTGCACAGAGCGTACCCTACAGCGCATGCGTTGCACAGACCGTACCCTACAGCGCATGCGTTGCACAGACCGTACCCTACAGCGCATGCGTTGCACAGAGCGTACCCTACAGCGCATGCCTTGCACAGAGCGTACCCTACAGCGCATGCCTTGCACAGAGCGTACCCTACATGCATGCGTTGCACAGAGCGTACCCTACAGCGCATGGGTTGCACAGAGCGTACCGTACAGCACTTGCATTGCACAGAGCGTACCCTACAGCACATGCGTTGCACAGAGGTTACCCTACAGCGCATGCGTTGCACAGAGCGTACCCTACAGCGCATGCGTTGCACAGAGCGTACCCTACAGCGCATGCCTTGCACAGAGCGTACCCTACAGCGCATGCCTTGCACAGAGCGTACCCTACAGCGCATGCCTTGCACAGAGCGTACCGTACAGCGCATGCCTTGCATAGAGCGTACCCTACAGCGCATGCCTTGCACAGAGTGTACCCTACAGTGCATGTGTTGCACAGAGCGTACCCTACAGCGCATGCCTTGCAGAGCGTACCCTACAGCGCATGCGTTACACAGAGCGTACCCTACAGCGCATGCATTGCACAGAGCGTACCCTACAGCGCATGCATTGCACAGAGCGTGCCCTACAGCGCATGCATTGCACAAGCGTACCCTACAGCACTTGCATTGCACAGAGCGTACCCTACAGCACATGCGTTGCACAGAGGTTACCCTACAGTGCATGCGTTGCACAGAGCGTACCCTACAGCGCATGCATTGCACAGAGCGTACCCTACAGCGCATGCATTGCACAGAGCGTACCCTACAGCGCATGCCTTGCACAGAGCGTACCATACAGCGCATGCCTTGCACAGAGCGTACCCTACAGCGCATGCCTTGCACAGACCGTACCCTACAGCGCATGCCTTGCACAGAGCGTACCCTACAGCACATGCATTGCACAGAGCGTACCCTACAGCGCATGCATTGCACAGAGCGTACCTTGAAGAGCGTACCCTACAGCACATGCGTTGCACAGAGCGTATCCTACAACGCATGCATTGCACAGAGCGTGCCCTACAGCACTTGCATTACACAGAGCGTACCCTACAGCGCATGCGTTACACAGCGTATCCTACAGCACATGCATTGCACAAGCGTACCCTACAGCACTTGCATTGCACAGAGCGTACCCTACAGCACATGCGTTGCACAGAGGTTACCCTACAGCGCATGCGTTGCACAGAGCGTACCCTACAGCGCATGCGTTGCACAGAGCGTACCCTACAGCGCATGCGTTGCACAGAGCATACCCTACAGCGCATGCATTGCACAGAGCGTACCCTACAGCGCATGCCTTGCACAGAGCGTACCATACAGCGCATGCCTTGCACAGAGCGTACCCTACAGCGCATGCCTTGCACAGACCGTACCCTACAGTGCATGCCTTGCACAGAGCGTACCCTACAGCGCATGCATTGCACAGAGCGTACCCTACAGCGCATGCCTTGCACAGAGCGTACCTTGAAGAGCGTACCCTACAGCACATGCGTTGCACAGAGCGTATCCTACAACGCATGCATTGCACAGAGCGTGCCCTACAGCACTTGCATTACACAGAGCGTACCCTACAGCGCATGCGTTACACAGAGCGTATCCTACAGCGCATGCATTGCACAAGCGTACCCTACAGCACTTGCATTGCACAGAGCGTACCCTACAGCACATGCGTTGCACAGAGGTTACCCTACAGCGCATGCGTTGCACAGAGCGTACCCTACAGCGCATGCGTTGCACAGAGCGTACCCTACAGCGCATGCGTTGCACAGAGCGTACCCTACAGCGCATGCGTTGCACAGAGCGTACCCTACAGCGCATGCGTTGCACAGAGCGTACCCTACAGCGCATGCTTTGCACAGAGCGTACCATACAGCGCATGCCTTGCACAGAGCGTACCCTACAGCACATGCCTTGCACAGAGCGTACCCTACAGCGCATGCCTTGCACAGAGCGTACCCTACAGCGCATGCCTTGCACAGAGCGTACCCTACAGCGCATGCCTTGCACAGAGCGTACCCTACAGCGCATGCATTGCACAGAGCGTACCCTACAGCGCATGCCTTGCGCAGAGCGTACCGTACAGCGCATGCCTTGCACAGAGCATACCCTACAGCGCATGCCTTGCACAGAGCGTACCCTACAGCGCATGTGTTGCACAGAGCGTACCCTACAGCACATGCCTTGCAGAGCGTACCCTACAGCACATGCGTTACACAGAGCGTACCCTACAGCGCATGCGTTGCACAGAGCGTATCCTACAGCGCATGCATTGCACAGAGCGTGCCCTACAGCACTTGCATTACACAGAGCGTACCCTACAGCGCATGCGTTGCACAGAGCGTATCCTACAGCGCATGCATTGCACAAGCGTACCCTACAGCACTTGCATTGCACAGAGCGTACCCTACAGCACATGCGTTGCACAGAGCGTACCCTACAGCGCATGCGTTGCACAGAGCGTACCCTACAGCGCATGCGTTGCACAGAGCATACCCTACAGCGCATGCATTGCACAGAGCGTACCCTACAGCGCATGCCTTGCACAGAGCGTACCATACAGCACATGCCTTGCATAGAGTGTGCTCACAGAGTTGGAGTTCTGAATGAGACGCGCTATCAGAGATGTCTATGAAGAGCACTGTACAATCCTGGGAGGCGCTAAACAGATGCATAGAGATGGTCCGTCTTATGGGCGCATTATGGGTGTTTCGCGGTCAAGTCACTAAATTGCACACAGACGCTCTATCGTTCGCATTGGAGACCGTACTCAGATGGTATATCTACACCTGCCATAGGGCTGTTGTAAGTTTTGATGGCGTGATCGATGGTGGCGTCTGATGAAGCGCCAGGCGGTATATGAGCATCTACGGATGATTAAAGCGGGCATCTCCGTACTTGGTATTTGCATAAAGTTGCAGACGGGCGGTAGCCAAAACATGTCGCCATGGCCCCATCTGCGTCCACCTCTGAATAAGGCCCATAGTGTGGTGGCGTCCTCCTGTCTGGCAATATTAGGGGGAAGTTATTGGACCATCTGTGTTACAGCTAGGAATGAATGGGTTGTCTTGTCTCCGGTGTAGTTTGGGCATGACCCAATGTAATGTTACTGGGCCTGATTCAGCAAGGAACGCAAAGGAGAGAACGCATGCACTCGGCCGATGTTTCCGCATTGCGTATGCTTCGCAGTGTGCGTGCGTGAACTAGCAATTGCGATGGGATATGCGTTTGCAGAGGCTACGCAGATCCCGAGCACAGTGATTGACAAGAAGTGCCGTTTGTGGGTGGTGACGGGGGGGTGGTCGGGCGCCATTGCGCTGGGACGGCAGTGCAGGAGGCGTGCAAATTATTAATTGCAAATCCATACGCAGACTGAGGCCTCATAGCGTGACCTGAAGTTACCAACTCCTGAGTGAGGTCTGACCTGCCTTAACTATGCGTATGGGTCCGATGTTACTCGATGTTACTGATTATTTTGCTATGTTGCCCAAGTATACGGTTGTGTGTAAGGCAGGGGTGGGAAAACCTTTTTTCTGCCGAGGGCCATTTTGATATATCTAACATTATTCACGGGCCTGGTGCAGGCCACGCCCCTCCACATGATGTCACACAGGGGCGGGGCCACAATCACCGATGATTACAGCAATGCCTAGAGCAACCCTGGATGCTCCGAGGAGAAGCGGTGTGAACGTCTGAAGTATCCTAAAGAAGCTCCAGGCGGCACTGATGCATAGATTCTGGCTACAGTGTGCCATTCTAGGCACCCTGCTAGCCACATGAGGTTAGCAGAAATAAGCACAGCGGGCCAGGCCAAATGATTCTGAGGGCCTTATAAGGCCCCCGGGCAGGAGGTTCCCCTTCCCTGGTGTAAGGGGAAGTGGGCATCCTTATGTTAGGATGTGATCGCATTGCGATTGCAAACATTTGCATAACACCGCTGATATTAGCAACTGCAGTGCGTGCGCATTGGCAGAATAGCGATCCTTGCTGAATCAGGCCCTCTGTTCATTGTGAAGAGAAGATGTGTTGTGTTTCAGGTTGCAATATATTTTGACACCACAAGATGGCGCTTTTATAGGTATACACAGTAATTCTACTTTTACATCACCCATGGTTCATTGTGATCTGGGAAGCCAGGTATCTTCTCTGTGGATGCACAGATTATCGGGAATAAAGCAGTAGCTACAATGAAACAGTGAGCGTTTTGGTCACTGACGTATTCTATCACAAGTGCATAAAAAGACACTATATACAATACACGTTTCTGCGTTTATTAGTATGCACGATTTTATTCATTACAGGACAGTATGCAGACCAAATGGCGAAAGCATATTAGACAGTTGTTACTGCCTATATACTGGCACAGACCCCCCACCAGCCGTCACATTGGGAGGAGTCCATGTTACCTCTATGCCAGCGTATGGGCATCGATGGCTCAGCTAAAGTACACAGGGAACAGTGTTACAAGGAAGCTCCATTGTGTTGTCAGGCTGTTGTCCATTTACCTGTTAGCCCCCTGTATGCAGTCTCATAGTACGATTGTATCAGACCTCTCTACGTCATATAATTCACCATTTCTACAGAGAGAGAGGAACTTATTATTTATAATGGGCACACTGCTGGCACAGGCGTAAGTGCAGATTCTGTTCTGTATGGGGATATTGTGCATACTGCCTGGGTTTATTCTATATAAGCACTCATTTCAAACAATTTGATTTTCTGACTCTGGTTCCAGTGTCTTCTTCCCTGGGAAAACAGAAAGGGCATCAGTGGTTTTGCTGTTTGTGCCATGTCATTTGGATACACGTATGATTAAAGTTTATGTCCCACAATGGCGCTGTCCATAAAAAAATGTTTTTCGATCATAAATAGTTCGGTTGTACCCTAAACCACACAAAATGTTCTTCTTGCTGTTATAAAAAAAACATTGGAAAATGTTAAAACAGGACCTTATAATAGGAAAAACATTGCCTGAGAGACCATAATTTATATAGAAAAAGCACCATCTCTAAAAGACAAATTGGTTAGAAGCTGTCTTGATGTTCCTAAAAGAATGAGTGTGAGAAGTATTTGGTTCCCACAGATGTGGCTTATGCCTAATGTGTAGAGCGGTAAAAGGTTCCTCGAAGTTAAAAGAGTTCCAGGTGAATAATGATAAATTTCCTATTCGTGAATTTTTCACCTGTAATTCAAAAATTTTATCTACATATTACAATGTTCATGTAATCTTGTTTATGTAGGAAAAACTAGTCGTCAATTAAAAACTACATTATCCGAACATACGGTATATATATATAATGTGAAAAAAGGTTTGGAGACACATACTGGGCCTGATTCAGACCCGCTCGCAAGCGGGTCGATGGTGGCCCAGTGCGCATGCGCACGACAGAGCCGGCTCTGTCATGCGCATGCGCAAGACCCGGATAGCGACGGGCAAACCGTCGCTCCGGATCTCGTACCAAAGGGGGCGTGCTGTCAGCGTTGAGTGACAGCACGCCCCCTTTGGTGGGCGGGCCGGGGGAGTGGCTGCCCAGACGGAGGCGGCCCCACTGACATCACGAGTGATATCAGTGGGAGAGATTTCGGCTCTGCGAGACCCGAAATCTCTCTGGGGCTTGCGGCAACGAGACCCTACCACAAGGGTCTCGTCGCAAGCCCAATGGCCGCGATGGTCTTGACCATCGTGACCATCTTCCTGGCCGCTCGCTATAGCTGTGGGTGGTCACCCACAGCTATGTGAGCAGCCAGGAGGTCGCTCTAAAAAACAAGAAGGCCAGCCCTGATTCAGGGCCACTGTTTCTTCACATTGTAAGACTGCCCACAACTCTAACCCCTGTAAATTCATATCCTGTTGTGGTATCCAACAGATTAATGCAACATGGAGATCTAATGATATTGATGTTAGACTAGCCAGGTCAGAAATGAATTGGATTTATAAACTAAAAACTTTAACACTCAATGGGCTGAACGGCAACTTTGAATTAAAATGGCTTTTATTAGTGTTTTTTATAAGTATTATCTGGTCAGATTCTATGTCTTATTCCTTTCCATTCATCCAAATACATTATTAAGTGTTTTTATTATGGTATTTTTAAATGACAAATGTTATTGTGTTTTATATTGGTTTTATCTATTTTGTCAACATAGCCCCTTGTTTTCACCATATGACCGTTTATTTATATATTTAATATGTGTTTACACCATCCTATATAATAAAGATGGCAGTGTTCACGTGACACATGGTATGCTATGATGGCGGTGTTCATGTGATATTCAGCACGTGATTCACTATTCCGCTAGTATGGCAGGAGGAAATGACGAGTCCGGAGAGTTTGACTACTTCCGGCGCCAGTAAAAACGGTCAGTGGTCTGTATTACAGGTGGAGTTTCCATCAGGAAGTGACTTGATGTGCGCCACAACCGGAAACCCCCCCCATGCTAACACATGGTATGCTACGTCAGCGGCGTCCACGTGGTATTCTGCACGCGGATCACCACGAGGATGCGGGCCATACAACGTCCGGGACCAGTTAGTATAGCAGCAGGAAGTGACGAGGCCGGAGAGTCCGACTGTTCACTTCCTGCCACCGATAAATCGCGCTGTAGTGGATCACATGATAGGGGATTTTTTCAACAGGAAGCGATGCACTAAAGGTGCACCACAAACTGGATCCCCCTTGCATTACATCCGGTTTCTTTGGTATGTTTAAATAAAACGGTGGGAAAGTGGTGAAATGAAGGGGAGGAGTTTTCCAATTAACAAAGGGATTTAAGCCCCTATGGCAGAGTGTACCACCATGCTTCCGCGTCCGAAACGCGTTAAGCTGGTGGAGATCAACATCCTAACTGATACCTTTGGAACTGTGGTGGTGAGTTGGTTGGTGTCCGGAAACCCCTACTCTACACCCCAGTGACAGTGTTGATGTTACGCCTAGCGTTCCCGCTAGGCTGTTTTAGCGGGGGACGGCGCCCTGGCCTCCTTCTGGAGGACAAAAAAGTGCCCTGCCCTCACAGCCTGCGCCCGGCATCTATTCTCTCTGTCTGCAGCGCTTGGGGGCTGCCCGGCGTGTCCGTAAGTGCTGGGCACGCCCCCAAGTATGACGAAAAGGGGACGCATCTTATAGACACGCCCCCTTTTCATGGCCACACCCCCTTTTCGGGCGCCCTGCCTGCCGCCGGAGCTAGAGTGAACACTAACGCCTATGTGTTTGCATCAACTTGGTGATGCTATATGTTGTATAATTTTAACCTGAATGTGAGTGTGCATCTGGAAATAAATTGATTGTTATTTGTTGTCAAACAATATTGCACTATATTATTTTCTTTCAGTATACGGGAGCTGATGATCTAAGAGTGATGTAAGGATCTATCAGGAGTCTATTGGTTAGACTTCAATGAGAAATCGTGAAAGGCTTGATCTATCTACTAAAAATTGGACTTCATAGTCACCACAGTATTACACTATCCCCTGTTTTTTCTCTTCTCTTGGGAGGTACAAAAGAATCTTGGTGAAAAGAGTGGTGATCCTAAAACAGCAAGAAGGACATTTTGTGTGGTTTAGGGCACAACCGAACTTTTTATGATCTAAAAATAATTTTTTTATGGACAGCGCCATTGTGAGACTCTGTAATTTTTTCTTGTATTTGTATTAAGGAAAGTGTAAGGTGTGAGCTTTGAGTTTATCACGGGCTGCAGTCCTCTATGCGCAGTTAAAAGACAACTATTATCTTTTAAAGTTTATGTCTAATAGGGGGTCTCCTAACCAGGACCCTCATTATTAGAGTGTCTCTGCTGGCGCCAGTAATAGTCATGTCTCCTGGACTGCCACATTATTGAAGTCTGAATGAATATACCACTCAGTACAGAGCATAAACCAACCTGACTATACTAGCAGCCAATCAGGTTTATCCACACATCGTAACATGTATTCGTATAACCTCTTCAGAGTATAAGTCCTAAGGATGTGATTCTTATCAGCACCAATAACTGCAAGGTTCCACTGTAAGTGCTGTGGCAGTAGGAGGAACCCTAGCCCTGTAAGTGTTGTGGCAGTAGGGGGAACCCCAGCCCTGTAAGTGTTGTGGCAGTAGGGCGAATCCCAGTCCTGTAAGTGTTGTGGCAGTAGGAGGAACCCCAACCCTGTAAGTGCTGTGGCAGTAGGGGGAACCCCAGCACTGTAAGTGCTGTGGCAGTAGGGGGAACCCCAGCCCTGTAAGTGCTGTGGCAGTAGGGTTACCCCCAGCTCTGTAAGTGTTGTGGCAGTAGGGTGAACCCCAGCCCTGAAAGTGTTGTGGCAGTAGGGGGAACCCCAGCCCTGTAAGTGTTGTGGCAGTAGGGGGAACCCCAGCCCTGTAAGTGTTGTGGCAGTAGGGGTAACCCCAGCCCTGTAAGTGTTGGTAGGGGGAACTCCAGCCCTGTAAGTGTTGTGGCAGTAGGGGGAACTTCAGCCCTGTAAGTGTTGTGGCAGTAGGGGGAACCCCAACCCTGTAAGTGTTGTGGCAGTAGGGGGAACCCTAGCCCTGAAAGTGTTGTGGCAGTAGGGGGAACCCCAGCCCTGTAAGTGTTGTGGCAGTAGGGGGAACCCCAGCCCTGTAAGTGTTGTCGCAGTAGGGCGAACCCCAGCCCTGTAAGTGTTGTGGCGGTAGGGGGAACCCCAGCCCTGTAAGTGTTGTGGCGGTAGGGGGAACCCCAGCCGTGTAAGTGTTGTGGCAGTAGGGGAACCCCAGCCCTGTAAGTGTTGTGGCAGTTGGAGGAACCCCAGCCCTGTAAGTGTTGTGGCAGTAGGGGGAACCCCAGCCCTGTAAGTGTTGTGGCAGTAGGGGTAACCCCAGGCCTGTAAGTGTTGTGGCAGTAGGGGGAACTCCAGCCCTGTAAGTGTTGTGGCAGTAGGGGGAACTTCAGCCCTGTAAGTGTTGTGGCAGTAGGGGGAACCCCAGCCCTGTAAGTGTTGTGGCAGTAGGGGGAACCCTAGCCCTGAAAATGTTGTGGCAGTAGGGGGAACCCCAGCCCTGTAAGTGTTGTGGCAGTAGGGGGAACCCCAGCCCTGTAAGTGTTGTGGCAGTAGGGGGAACCCCAGCCCTGTAAGTGCTGTGGCAGTAGGGGGAACTCCAGCCCTGTAAGTGTTGTGGCGGTAGGGGGAACCCCAGCCCTGTAAGTGTTGTGGCAGTAGGGGGAACCCCAGCCCTGTAAGTGTTGTGGCAGTAGGGGGAACCCCAGCCCTGTAAGTGTTGTGGCAGTAGGGGGAACCCTAGCCCTGAAAGTGTTGTGGCAGTAGGGGGAACCCCAGCCCTGTAAGTGTTGTGGCAGTAGGGGGAACCCCAGCCCTGTAAGTGTTGTGGCAGTAGGGGGAACCCTAGCCCTGAAAGTGTTGTGGCAGTAGGGGGAACCCCAGCCCTGTAAGTGTTGTGGCAGTAGGGCGAACCCCAGCCCTGTAAGTGTTGTGGCAGTAGGGGGAACCCCAACCCTGTAAGTGTTGTGGCAGTAGGGGAACCCCAGCCCTGTAAGTGCTGTGGCAGTAATTTCCTATACTGCAGACTTGTACTGACAATATTGGGATAATATTTATTATGTTTGTATCTATATATGGAGGTTCTTTCTCACCTTTATTTCTTAGTATATATTACTGGGAGATTGGCACAGGAGGCCACTTTCTTAAATCTTTCAATCTGTGTAGCATCTGCATTTCCCGATTTAGCTAGAAAAATAGATGTAATTATCCAGTTATCAATCAATAATAAACAGAGGTTCTGTGACTAAATATATATCTGAGCTGAACCATTGCCAGCATGGTACATATTGTATATACATTCCTACTCGCTGGTTAGTGTTCTAACGTCCCTGACTGATCTCCGTTACCCGTGGTGCAGGTCAGCGCCGCTGCGATAGGTGAAGATACCCACATTCCTACATAATTATACTAACTTACTGAGCGGGGCACTAAAGGAAGCCAATACAGCACTGTACTCTTACCTGCGAGACCAAAAGCCTCGTTCCACCTAAATCATCATCATAACCTGACGGGGACACAGGGAGTTAATATTTGGTGTCTTTGGAACAAAGGGCCTGATTCAGCACGGATCGCAGCTGCGATTATGCACGCAGCTAGCTGCAAAAGTATGGTAATGTTTGCAAAATCACAGCCTCCATAAAGACACCCACTTCTGCTATCTCACGTCCATCCTACCTCGCAGACCAGCGATAACATCAGTAACATCGGCCACTCATGCACAATTACAGCAGGTCTGACCTTCCTCAGAAATTGCCAGTCTCGTCGCACGCAGTGAGTACACAAGCTGTGTATGCCATCGCAGTGGCTAATTTATGCATGACCAGGAAACTGCGTTCAAATAGACAAGCACGCCTGTGTTTCTCCTAAACGCTCACTGCCTGTCACTCACTCTGCGATGGCTTTCTGTCTACATGCATGATCGCTATGCTAACCTGCACACTTGCACCCGCGGTGCATGCGCGGTACGCACCAAAACATTCTCATGGGGCTATGGGCATATACCTAACTTTGCCTGGTGGCCTTATGGCTTGGCTTGTGGTTAAGCCTGTATATTAGTGATAGTCTGGAGGGGAAATATAATAGCCTGCGAGGCGCAGGCACCAGCGCAATTCCGGTGAAGATACCCACGTTCCTACATAAAAGCAGCAGGTCATTTAAGAGGCAAAACCAGGTTGTTTTCGCTTATAAATGATTTCCGCTTAAAAAAAAAAAATCAGTCAGACCGTCCAGGATTGCGCCTATTTCTGCATCTCGCAGGCTGTTACATTCCCCGCGCCCCTCTGTGTTTACACATATTTTTGCCATTACAGTGGGGAGTGAGTTACATATTTGTATTTTCCTTTAAGCAAAGTGACATATTGGGATTATCTGATTTATCTGTTTGACTATTAAAATAAACTCCTCTTTTTATATGCTAAGTATTTTACTTAAATATGTAAAATGTATAGTTCAGGTATAATATAATTTATTTAGTACTTTGTACATTTCAGTGTGATCTCTTCAATTTTAAGCATCTTTAGAAAACCAATCGCACCTGTGACATTGTTCCAAACTCCATAACAATGTGCAGCACTGCAGCTCGCCTGCCCGACTGTAACATTGAGTTGGCGTCATTTAATCACAGATGGCAATATGCAAATGTCCGCTAACGGTTAATGTTACATCATTCGTCTGTGTAGCAGCACCCAAATGTGCAGGGCGAGATAGTACCTTTTGTATAAGGGCTCATTTATTTCATGATATTACCCAGATCTTGTGGATTCCTGCTGCCCTCATTTCCCTCCGTATATCATGAAACTGCCCCTGTCCTCACTTACAAATCACTCATCTCCTGATATACTCTGTGCTGCTGGGGACCCTGCTTCTCCCACTATATAACTCTGAGGGGTAAATTTACTAATGTGAGAGTTTTTAGAAGTGAGTTTTAAAAGTGATGTTGCCCATAGCAACCAATCAGATTCTACTTAACATTTAACTAGCATCTTCTAGAAGATAATAGCTAGAATCTGATTGGTTGCTATGGGCAACATCACTTTTAAAACTCACTTCTAAAAACTCTCACTTTAGTAAATTTACCCCTCAGTCTGTGGCTTCCTGCTGCCTCCATTTCCCGCATCACATCATCATGTCACTGCCCCTGGTGCATGCAGCCCTGTTCTCAATAACACATCACTCATCTCCTGATATACTCTGTGCTGCTGGGGAACCTGCTCCTCCCACTATATAACTTTCAGTCTGTGGCTTCCTGCTGTCTCCATTCCCCTCATCACATCATGTCCCAGCCCCTGTCACATGCAGCCTTGTCCTCAATAACATATCACTCGTCTCCTCAGGGCAGGCTTGCTGACATTTAGCTCCCTCCTTCCGGGAGGGAGCTGTCGGGCTTACAGGGCTGGGGGCGTGACGTGGCCAAAGGGGGCGGGGCCCAGCACCAGATGTGGCATTGGGGGCGGAGCATGGGGCGTGACAGCACGATCGCGTCATCGTGGCTCCGCCCCCTCTGCAAAATGCCGTGATTGTGCAGCCGGGGGCGGAGCCACGATGACGCGATTCAGCGCGAATCGCATCACCGCCCCCCCTGCTGCCGGTGTTTTTACTTAAAAGTGCAGGAGGGGTGCGGGCACATCGCCGGGGCCGGGAGGATTGCCTGCCTTCCCGGGAGGTTGGGAGCGGCACCCGATTTTCGGGAGGCTCACGACCAAATCGGGAGGGTAGGCAAGTATGCCTCAGGGCCGGCTCGAGACACATTCTGTTAGCGGCAGGACCACTAAAACCCCGCCCCCCCCCACCCGCTGGCGTTATTGGTATAAGCTCAGGGGGAGGAGGGTAGGGGTAACAGTGCAGCACAAGATGGCGCTTGGTGATGAGTAACCTAGAGCAGGCCCTGCATCTCCCTGTTGCTGGGGAGCCTGCTCCTTCTATTTGTCTGTGGATTCCTGCTGCCTCCATTCCCCTCCTCACATCATGGTGGTGCAATGACATGAGTAAACAGGAAGGACACAGCCTCCCACAAGTCCAGTACTCTCACTGAAATACTTTGTGCTGATGTGGATTTTCAAAAAACTTAATTTGCTATGCTGTGAACATTTCACTGATCTGCTCCGTAAAGTATTTATGAAGATACATGATAAAAAAATCCTACTCGCTGTACTACATGATGCTTATTGGAGCCTTTGACATCTCCATTATTTTGCTTTGCTTCACACCTCCAATGTCACCGCAGTGCCCCTCATCCTACATATAACAGGTGTTATTCTACTTACAGAATAGGTTGAGCGAGTAATATTTTCCCCAGCTGCACTCGATGTGGATGTTAACCAACATGACTTCCTCACCCACTTCATAAAACGTGACTGTGACTTTATCTGCCAGGTCTAGGGAGGGAACAAAAGTTGAATCTGGTGTCTGATTGTGTTCCCGATTAGCACCAGGGAAGGACATGGGGGCCTCATACACATAGGTGACTTCATACCTGTGAGGACTCTCAACGTATTTCTGGATAGTTTCACTGGGATTTCTGTATGAAACCTGATGGGAGAAGGAGCAAGATTGAGGAAGGAATAGTGGTTGGTGAAATAGGGTGACAACTAAACAAATGCTGGTATCGCCGCCCTAGTGCCATAGCGCCTTTCTGGCAGGTAATACTGGGTATACACTGTGGGGGCGAATCAGTTGTTTTCTGGTTGGATATTTTTTTAAGGCGCTAGACGAAGCAATTCAATTGCTGCTTTGTCTGAGTGTGATAGCCACCGGCACCGACATTTCTGCTTGCAACCTCAGGAGTGCGCGAGAAAAATATGCGATTAACCGTTGGTTAGGCGCACAAACAGAAATTAGGGCTTTAGACGGCTGTAGCCAGTTTACACAGCTAAACCCGGACTAATAGGGTGTGAAGAGGGCACTAATGGGTGCCCAGAACAATTGGATTGCAAAACTGGGCACTCATTAATTATCGCCGCTCACACAACAATTGAATCGCCCCATGTGAACATAGGGCCTAATTCAGACCCGTAGCCTTGATAAAGCCTGTCAGTGAAACGTACGTCGGCGTTTCGAATACTGACCAAGAGGGAGCTGCTCCTAAAAAATTGTCATAAATGTATTGCTATTTGTATATATGTTGTTGATGTTTGGCTGACATTCTTTCAGCCTATACCCAGGACACGGCTCCGGCATGCTCGGGTATACAGAAATTGACCTGCTACTTGCGGGGATAATATGTTAATATAGGACGTTACCTGTTAGCGCCGAGACGGCTCCGGCATGCTCGGGTATACAGAAATTTGACCTGCTACCTGCGGGGATAATATGCTAATATAGGACGCTGCCTGTTAGTGTGGCTGACTATCAATATTCATTATCAAAACTACCAACAGCAAGTTAAGCTGAATTATCAAGTCTCATAATATGATTTTGGACCGGTAGCTAACCTATACCCGTGACGCGGCTACAGCACGCTTGAATATATAGGAAGTTAATCTACTACTTACGGGGACAATATGACAATTATGGTTGCTGTTTTGTGCTATTTTGTCAGTTAAATTATTAACAGCGAACCAAGGCCCTCATTCAGAGCCGTACGCTCTGAGCAGAGCGCACGCTCTGAATGAGGGCCGGGCTCCATTTTCATGGAGCGTCCTCCTGGACGCTCGTATAGCTGTGGGTCACCACCCACAGGCTATACGAGCGTGCTTTTTGATGGCCGCGATGGTCGAGACCATCGCGACCATCGAAATTGCGAGCCGGAGCCTGCGGTTGAGGTTTTCAACCGCAAGCTCCGGAGTGATTTTGGCTCTATCAGAGCCAAAATCACTCCCACTGACATCACTAGTGATGTCAGTGGGCCGGCTTCTGACGGGAGGCGTTCCCGTGGGAACGCCCCCGTCAGGGAGGCACGCCCCCGGCACGCCCACCAAAGGGGGCGTGCTGTCAATCAACATTGACAGCACGCCCCCTTTGATCGGACACAACGAGCGAAGGACTTTCCTTCGCTCGTCGCGTCTGGCGCATGCGCACGACGGAGCTCCCTCCGTCGTGCGCATGCTCAGTGCATAACATCGACCCACTTGCGAGCGGACAGCCGCTCGCGAGTGGGTCTGAATCAGGCCCCAAGTTACTTAAGTAAGCAAATCCCTGTATGCCCGGCACACTCAGGTATACGGGAATGTGGACTGCCATTTGCGGGGATAATATATTGACTAAGGACACTGCCCGCCAATGTGGCTGACTACTAATACATATTATTCAAACCACCAACAGCAAGTTAAGCTGACTTATTAAGCCCTGTAATTTGATCTTGGGCCGATAACTAACCTATACCCGGGACGCGGCTACAGCACGCTCGGGTACATTGGAAGTTAATTTGCCACTTGCGGGGACGATACATCTAATACGGTCGCTGTCTTTGCTATTTATTATTTAGATCATTAACAGCAAACCAAGTTGATTAAATAAAGTTTAACATTCTCGTCTTTGGCTGGTACACCAATTATGGACCGGATAATAAATAGCTGTCCTCTTGCTGTTTAAATATGTATTGAGGGGTTATCTAAGATGAGAGGAACACTTTAAATACATAATATATTATAACATACTGTGACATCTAATGGAGCATACACACGGTCAGATTTGTCAGATGAACGATTGAACGATTAAACGATTTGAACGATTCTACCAAAGTTTTGAACGATTTGAACGATTTTTGACTGCATTAAAATGAATGGAATCGTCCAAGTCTGACTGCAAACACATCAGATGTCAGAAATCGTTATCTGACCATCGGGAACGCGCATCGTTGATCGTCCATCGTTCAGGCATGTCAGATATGAACGATTTTCCTTCAGATATGAACGACTGAACGATTTTTAAATCGTTATCGTTCATATCTGAAGGAAAAATCTGATCGTGTGTATGCACCATAACTATCTATATATCTGAGTGAACACGGGTCAATTTGATAACAAATCTCCCAGTCCTTCTATTACATGATTTACTGTGTCCGTGATTAGAAACAAATGTCTCAAAATGAATAGGAACAAAGTATTCCATTTATGAAGGGCAACACACAGTTTGTGACGTGCAGAAGTAAAATATTTTGAGTAGGCTGATATATAAAACTTACTGGGGATCAGAACGGAAAGGCCTTTCTATATGGAAGGAAGGACCGATCTGTTAATTAATTATTATTATATACATGACCAATAACCAATGATCCAAGTAAACAAGGACTTAATAAATTGTTTGTTCATGTGTATATACAGGGCGTGATGTGCTGAAGCAAGATAGCCCAAATAGGCCAATACTCAAATTTACTTAGGTCCAGCACGGCTGATTTTCTTATATATTTATGTGTTCCCTCTTTGTTATTACCAACCATCAACATATACACTAACAATAGAAGAGTCATTAGTGCTTGTGTATTATCCTGTCTTGCCTACTGATACCGACCTATCTGGTACTTTACCCCGATTGTTTCTGTGTGACCCCGACTTCAAACTTTTCCCTGCCTTACCCGACCTTGTCCTGTATATGGACTACGATCCCTGCCTTACCCGACCTTGTCCTGTATATGGACTACGATCCCTGCCTTACCCGACCTTGTCCTGTATATGGACTACGATCAATGCCTTACCCGACCTTGTCCTGTATATGGACTATGATCCCTGCCTTACCCGACCTTGTCCTGTATATGGACTACGATCCCTGCCTTACCTGCCCTTGTCCTGTATATGGACTACGATCCCTGCCTTACCCGACCTTGTCCTGTATATGGACTAGGATTCCTGCCTTACCCGCCCTTGTCCTATACATGGACTACGATCCCTGCCTTACCCGCCCTTGTCCTATATATGGACTACGATTCCTGCCTTACCCGCCCTTGTCCTGTATATGGACTACGATTCCTGCCTTACCCGCCCTTGTCCTGTATATGGACTACGATTCCTGCCTTACCCGTCCTTGTCCTGTGTATGGACTACGATCCCTGCCTTACCCGCCCTTGTCCTATATATGGACTACGATTCCTGCCTTACCCGCCCTTGTCCTATATATGGACTACGATCCCTGCCTTACCCGCCCCTGTCCTATATATGGACTATGATTCCTGCCCTGTCATTGCATTTTAGCTTTAATGCATCACCTGAATGAATCTGTGAATTTGAGTTCTCCGTCTTGAACCTCAAATTGCACCCACTGTCCTTCCGAATCCCTTGGGTCGCCAAAAGTAGAGGCAGATGCAACATAGTGCCAGCGACCAGCCAACTGGAGAGAGAGAAAGAGAATGGAAACCATGTAAGATTCATACAGTGAGGGAAATGATGGACAGAGAAATAGTCTGCGCTGATTTTCTACCTGACGCCATCTTTACTATCTGGCTCCCCAGTGGAATCTCTCAGGCTGCAGTAAAACAATTAGAATAAAGCTAGGTATACACTATACAACTACTGTATTGGGAAGATTTGCCAATAATCATGTCATCAGCCTCATTGATTGTATAGTGTGTATGATCAATCGTTTCAGCGTTTAGAAAACATCCACAAACGCATTCCTTCGATTATCCGATCTGTCGGTCAAGACCGATAATCTCAGCCTCCATTTCCCGATATCGAGCAGTGGGCCTGATCCAGACCCGCTCGATGTTGGGCCAGTGCGCATGTGCACAACGGACCCGGCTCCGTCGTGCGCATGCGCGAGACCCGGATAGCGACGGGCACACCGTCGCTATGGGTCTCGCTACAAAGGGGGCATGCTGTCGATGGTGAGTGACAGCACGCCCCCTTTGGTGGGCGTGCTGGGGGCGTGGCTGCCCAGACGGAGGCGTTCCCATGGGAAGGCCTACCGTCTGGGGCCGGCCCCACTGACATCACAAGTGATGTCAGTGGGAGTGCTTTCGGCTCTGATAGAGCCAAAAGCACTCCTGGGCTTGCGGCAGACGAGACCCTACCGCAAGGGTCTCGTCGCAAGCCCGATGGTCGCGATGGTATTGACCATCGCGACCATCATCATGGACGCTCGCATAAGCTGTGGGTGGTAACCCACAGCTATGCGAGCGGCCAAGAGGCCGCAACATTAAAAAAAAAAACGCCCTGATTCAGAGCGGGCGCTCGTTCAGAGCGTCCGGCTCTGAATCAGGCCCAGTGTGTGCACATTCTCAGTAATCTGCCCATATACCCTATGTTCTCCTGTCACTGTGTCATCCTCCTTGTGGGCGGACATATGCAAAATCAGTGTGGTGTGGTCAGGGCTGTATTAACAGCAGTGCAGGCCCCTGGGCAAAGCAATGCATTGGGGCCCCTATTAACCAATCCTCTGCCGGGGGAGGGGAAGGGGTTGGCTATCGGCAGAAAAACAGAAGTAATTTACAGGAAAAGTCACAGTCTGAACATGTATAGTACAACAAATTTCCTATGCAGTGCCCCTTATACAGTGTCCCCAGAAGTGGTCCCCCCTACTCAGTGCCCCCAGTAGTAGTCCCCCCTATGCATTGCCCCCAGTAGTAGTCCCCTCTATGCATTACCCCCAGTAGTAACCCCCTATGCATTGCCCCCAGTAGTAGTCCCCCCCATGCATTGCCCCCAGTAGTAGTCCCCCCTATGCATTGCCCCCAGTAGTAACCCCCCTATGCATTGCCCCCAGTAGTAGATCCCCCATGCATTGCCCCCAGTAGTAGTCCCCCCATGCATTGCCCCCAGTAGTAGTCCCCCCATGAATTGCCCCAAGTAGTAATTCCCCCATGCAGTGCCCCCAGTAGTAATCTCCCCTATCCAGCGCCCCCAGTAGTAATCTCCCCCATGCAGTGCCCCCAGTAGTAGTTCCCCCTGTGCAGTGCCCCAGTAGTAATCCCCCCTATGCAGTGCCCCCAGTAGTAGTCCCCCCAGTGCAGTGCCCCCAGTAGTAATCCCCCCCTATCCAGTGCCCCCAGTAGTAATCCCCCCTGTGCAGTGTCCCCAGTAGTAGTCCCCCCTGTGCAGTGCCCCAGTAGTAATCCCCCCTGTGCAGTGTCCCCAGTAGTAGTCCCCCCTGTGCAGTGCCCCCAGTAGTATTCCCACCTGTGCAGTGCCCCAGTAGTAATCCCCCCTGTGCAGTGCCCCAGTAGTAATCCCCCCTGTGCATTGCCCCCAGTAGTAATCCCCCCTATGCATTGCCCCCAGTAGTAATCCCCCCTATGCAGTGCCCCAGTAGTAATCCCCCCTATGCATTGCCCCAGTAGTAATCCCCCCTATGCATTGCCCCCAGTAGTAATCCCCCCTATGCATTGCCCCCAGTAGTAATCCCCCCTATGCAGTGCCCCCAGTAGTAATCCCCCGTGTGCAGTGTCCCCAGTAGTAGTCCCCCCTGTGCAGTGCCCCAGTAGTAATCCCCCCTATGCAGTGCCCCCAGTAGTAATCCCCCCTATGCAGTGCCCCCAGTAGTAATCCCCCCTATGCAGTGCCCCCAGTAGTAATCCCCCCTATGCAGTGCCCCCAGTAGTAATCCCTCCTATTCAGTGCCCCCAGTAGTAATCCCCCCTATGCAGTGCCCCCAGTAGTAATCCCCCCTATGCAGTGCCCCCAGTAGTAATCCCCCCTATGCAGTGCCCCCAGTAGTAATCCCCCCTATGCAGTGCCCCCAGTAGTAATGCCTCCTATTCAGTGCCCCAGTAGTAATCCCCCCTGTGCAGTGCCCCAGTAGTAATCCCCCCTGTGCATTGCCCCAGTAGTAATCCCCCCTATGCAGTGCCCCTAGTAGTAATCCCCCCTATGCAGTGCCCCCAGTAGTAATCCCCCCTATGCAGTGCCCCCAGTAGTAATCCCCCCTATGCAGTGCCCCCAGTAGTAATCCCTCCTATTCAGTGCCCCCAGTAGTAATCCCCCCTATGCAGTGCCCCCAGTAGTAATCCCCCCTATGCAGTGCCCCCAGTAGTAATCCCCCCTATGCAGTGCCCCCAGTAGTAATCCCTCCTATTCAGTGCCCCCAGTAGTAATCCCCCCTATGCAGTGCCCCCAGTAGTAATCCCCCCTATGCAGTGCCCCCAGTAGTAATCCCCCCTATGCAGTGCCCCCAGTAGTAATGCCTCCTATTCAGTGCCCCAGTAGTAATCCCCCCTATGCAGTGCCCCAGTAGTAATCCCCCCTATGCATTGCCCCAGTAGTAATCCCCCCTATGCAGTGCCCCCAGTAGTAATCCCCCCTATGCAGTGCCCCCAGTAGTAATCCCCCCTATGCAGTGTTCCCAATAGTAATCCCCCCTATGCAGTGCCCCCAGTAGTAATCCCCCCTATGCAGTGCCCCCAGTAGTAATCCCCCCTATGCAGTGCCCCCAGTAGTAATCCCCCCTATGCAGTGCCCCCAGTAGTAATGCCTCCTATTCAGTGCCCCAGTAGTAATCCCCCCTGTGCAGTGCCCCAGTAGTAATCCCCCCTATGCATTGCCCCAGTAGTAATCCCCCCTATGCATTGCCCAAGTAGTAATCCCCCCTATGCAGTGCCCCCAGTAGTAATCCCCCCTATGCAGTGCCCCCAGTAGTAATCCCCCCTATGCAGTGCCCCCAGTAGTAATCCCCCCTATGCAGTGCCCCCAGTAGTAATCCCCCCTATGCAGTGCCCCCAGTAGTAATCCCCCCTATGCAGTGCCCCCAGTAGTAATCCCCCCTATGCAGTGCCCCCAGTAGTAATCCCCCCTATGCAGTGCCCCCAGTAGTAATCCCCCCTATGCAGTGCCCCCAGTAGTAATGCCTCCTATTCAGTGCCCCAGTAGTAATCCCCCCTGTGCAGTGCCCCAGTAGTAATCCCCCCTATGCATTGCCCCAGTAGTAATCCCCCCTATGCAGTGCCCCCAGTAGTAATCCCCCCTATGCAGTGCCCCCAGTAGTAATCCCCCCTATGCAGTGCCCCCAGTAGTAATCCCCCCTATGCAGTGCCCCCAGTAGTAATCCCCCCTATGCAGTGCCCCCAGTAGTAATGCCTGTCGCGGAAAACAGCCTGACTCTTACCTGCCAGGTCGGGAGGCAGTGGCTCGCCTGGCTGAGTGAGGACTCCTGACCACCCGACTCCTGAGGATTCGGAGGCGACGACGGACCGGACGGACCCTCCAGTGACCAGTCCGACTCGGCACCAGACAGAGGTCACTACGCAGCAGGCGGCGGGAGCGGCTAAGCGGCACACTGGGCGGAACTACAGCAGCTCGTGGATCAAGGCAGACAGTCAGCAGCCATCTCTCAGAGAGACTGGGTCTGACGGGCGCTGCATGAGAGGACAGGACGGTGTAACGGCGGTGAGTACTCGTCAACCGCCGGAGGGGGGAGGGTTGTGGCTACAGGGGGGGCTGGCGGGCCCCTTGAAGCTTAGGGCCCTTGGGCAACTGCCCAATAAGCCCAATGGAAAAGACGTCTGTGGGTGTGGTGGAAAATCGGAAGCTTCTAATAACAAATTGCATAATGTGTAGCACTTTGCAGAAAAGTCGCCCCATCTGTCGCCCCGATTAATAAAATCGGACAGTGTGTAACTAGCTTATGGTCACCCTATCGCTCTTTTACTCTAGGTTGTAGCTGTACTACATCCATCAGCGTGAACAACAGGAAACCTACAAGGAAGAAGCAAAAGCCTTTTCTGTGCCTAATGCTGACTACGCAGGCTGCAGGCCCTCGGCTGGTATCAGGCAATTGGCAGCGATCGCTAAATCAGTCGTATCGTTATCAGGCCTGCTGGTATAGTCTGCCAGGACGTGAATGCAAATTATCATCATCATTATTATCCTGTGAGTGCCGTCGTCCCTGCCACCCTAACAGGCCCTTGTCATGCCAGATCTCATCAACTACAGCCAGGGCAATGCTTCCAAAGTGGGTGATAAAACCAATTCTAAAGTGCAAACAGATATAATAAATCTTAAAGTGCAGTTGGACTTAAACATTTTAAATTAATTTGAGTAAGATAAACAGGTTTCTCAGTTTTAATGTCGGTTTGAGCAGCTAAATGGCGACATTGTATAGTATTTATAATATTTTCCATGTGAATAGCGAATCTGAAAATGACGCAACAAAAATAGCGTATGTCCCATTATGCAGAGCTCGATGTGCGTTATGGTCGGCAATAGCAGCTTTTTGCATTTAAGAATTAAATAATAGTCTCCCTTTAATAATATCAGCCATTTGTACCTTCCCCGCCCTCATAGCGCGCCCTGGCGTCTTCCTTACCTGTTCTACAGTCACATGTTCAACAGGATGAGCGTAGGCCTCACAGGGGAAAGCTGCAGAGATACATAGAAAAGGTTATGGTCAGTGACGGTTACCCCCTTTTACATCTCTTACCCACACCTCCCATCACATTAAGCTTGGGAAACGGGACAGGTACAGTGGGGCGTGATAGTTCATCCCGGGTGTTGCTTGCACTTCGGAAGCGATAATCTGCAGAGGGCTCACAGCAATTTCTAGTCTGCAGACTGGTTTGGATTGTGCACCAGGTTTGGGCTGGCAGAGATTAGGGACCTCCTTCAGAGGCGGACGGAGGATGCAAGCGGTCGCTCAGAAACTGGGCGGCCACTTGCATCCTGACCGCCCGCCTCTGTTGCGGTCGTTAGGCTGTGGGTTAACACCCACAGCTCTAACGACCGCTCGGGTGATGGTTGCGATGGTCTGAGACCATCGCGACCATCGGGGCTTACGACGAGACCCTAGGGTAGGGTCTCACTTGTCGTAAGCCCCGGAGAGCTTTCGGCTCTGTCTGAGCCGGAAGCTCTCCACTGACATCACTAGTGATGTCAGTGGGGCCTCCCCCAAACGGTAGGTGTTCCCATGGGAACGCCTCCGTTTGGGCTGCCACCCCCCCGGCCTGCCTTCCAAATGGGGCGAGCTGTCACTCAACATCGACAGCTCGCCCCCTTTGGATCGAGACCCGCTACGACCGGCGCTGTCGGTCGTAGCGGGTCTCACACATGTGCACGATGGCGCCGGTGCCGTCATGCGCATGCTCTGTGGGGGGCCATCGACCCGGTCCGAGCGCATCGGCGCTAACGACCGGGTCTGAATGACCCCCTAGGGCTCATCCTGCCATTGGGTATTATACTGTGTCTTCAAGTGGTCTCTGCCAAAAAGTTAACCCTAGTGTGTATGTGTGAATGCGATAGGGAACGCAGAGCCTGATTCACTACAGATGCCAATATTGCGAACGCACGCAGTTCAACTGAGATAGCAAGCCAATCCACTGCGATCACAATGCAATCTCAGCACCACATAAGGACGCCCACTTTACCATACGCACATCCGTAATGCTTAACAGAATAGCGATACCATCGGTACAACCGAGTACCATCGCAGCCTCACGCACACTTGCACAAGCCCGGACCTTGCTCAGGAATTGCTAAGATCCACACACATTAGGTGAGCTCGCGCTGCGTGTGGTTTTGCAGTAGATAATTTAGGCACGCCCCTGAAACGGAGTGTGAACGCACTGGCGAGCCTGCATTCGGCCGACCACCCCCGTCACCACCCACAAACGGCACTTCCTATCAGTCACTCTGCAAAGGGTCTGTGTAGCCTCTGCGATCGCAGTCCTGATCGCAGTGGCCGGTTCGCGCACGTGCACTGCGTACGCATGCACAGAACGCAACAACTGCGATCCAAGCTGAATCAGGCCCATAGATTGTAAGCTCCTCTGGGGCAGGGACAGATGCGAATGACTGAAATGTTATCTGTAAAGCGCTGTGTTATATGTGTGCTCTATAGAAATAACATAACTTAAATAATTGATCATTAGTGTTAACAATTGTTTTTATGGCGTGGGCACCATTTATATAGCCATAAAATTATAACTGTTGTCCGTGTCATAAAAAGCTATTTTTTTTACACCAATTAACAATTAATATCGGCCCTTTAATATAATTAATAAATAATATTTCTGTCTTAATAAAATGAAACAGTAATTGCGCCCACTAATATAGGAATAAAATAATATTGCCCCTGTAAGTGAATTCTTAATGTTATTTGCCTCATTATTCAATACGTGATGATTGCCATTATTGTAAGTGTATTGTGATTCCTCATTGGCTGATTGGCCAGATACCGTCGATGGGGCAGTTTTACGGTGGTCTGTGGCGGTTTGGTCATTTGTAAATCACTGTTCATGGGCCGTGGTTTGAGGATTGTTGTTCAAACCAGCCGGATAGTAAATCCAGCGGTTTGGAGGTCAACACCGATGTTCAACAGTTTGAAACCCCCGGCAACACCGCCGTCCAGTAAATTTACCCCCAGTTGTAATGAGAGTGGTCTAATATTTCATTCTCTTGATATCCACTTCTCACGCTCATACAAGCGGTAGATATCCTAATACCATATAGGTTCTGCTTATTTAGAAACAGACGAAAAATTGTGATTGACGAATGACTGTCCAAGGCTCATTAAATATCCGTGTAAGGTGTGTGCAATCATTTTCAGCACTTAAAGATCACCCCATTGGGCAATATCAGGTAGCACTATTCTCCTTCTTTCTCTTATTTGGATGACGAAGGCCGACACAAGAAAACGAATTTGCTGGAAGACGGATGGTGGATGTTATACCAGATACTTCATTGTATTCACAACCACTGTTACTCAATGCTGCGAGTTTGCCCAAAGCGCATTTATTACACCCACACAGTGAGTATATGCCATCAACATTCCCGCAGCCAAGAATATTCCACATACTGTTCACTGCTGTGTTTTCTTTTTAGTTTTGGTTTCCAACTGGGATAACACAAAAGGAGAACCTGATCCCAAATACCCGAACACTGAGGCTTGGGATGGAAGGGTGTTGGGTTACCCCTACTTTTCCAACTGACTTTTCGCAGGAGCCTAGATAAAGGGCTCTAGTACCTCGCCGCATGCTGTCTTTCACATCACAACTTCCTCTGCTGGCGCAAGACTACAAACACTGTAAAGTGGGGTTATCACCTAGTATAGGGCGATAATGAGCTATCCTCATATTGTGGTGTCATCTACCTTAGCTGACCGTGAAAGGATTCCATAATGGAATGTCTAACTATCAGTCATGTGACACCAAGATCTAAGTTATAATTGATATAACATAACAGTATTGTCACAACTCTCGGATGGCAAATGGACGCATCCCGTATTTGGGGATTGGCGTGACCTATTTCTGAGGTGCAGAGTCTAATGTGCCGGCGGTGTTCACCAGGGACCCTCGCAGGAGGGTATGGGCTTGGTTGCATCCAACACACAGGTGGCGGCCCTCAGAATAGGTTCCCCTATACAGGTGCTGGGTAACTCTGGATGAAGCAGAGAAGACTTTCAGCATAGTGAATAGGCCGCGTCAGAACCAAACGGACAACAAGGTACCAGGGAGCAGATGGGTGCAGGTCGCAGAGGATAGCCAACGTCAGAACCAGATTACCAAATGCAGTACCAGGGATTAGAGAGAGCAAGGTCAGAAACAAAGCCAGGGTCAGGAACAGACTTTCAGATGCTGATTGCAGGAATCCTCTAATCAGTACAGCTGGTGATTTCACTGAGCTGGATAATAGACTGCAACTGATGTTTGCTGAGTAAGGGCCTGATTCAGAGCCGGACGCTCTGACCAGAGCGCTCGCTCTGAATCAGGGCCCTCCTACCTATTCTTGGAGCGGCCTCTTGGACGCTCGCATAGCTGTGGGTTACCACCCACAGCTATAGTGAGCGTCCATGATGATGGTTGCGATGGTCAAGACCATCGGTACCATCGGGCTTGCGATGAGACCCTGCGGTAGGTTCTCACTGCCGCAAGCCCTGGAGTGATTTTGGCTCTATCAGAGCCAAAATCACTCCCACTGATATCACTAGTGATGTCAGTGGGGCCGGACCCAGACGGTAGGCGTTCCCATGGGAACGCCTCCGTCTGGCAGCCACGCCCCCGGCACGCCCACCAAAGGGGGCGTGCTGTCACTCACCATCGACACCTTTGGCGCGAGACCCCGAGCGACGGATACCCCGTCGGTCGCCGGGTCTCGCGCATGCGCACGACGGAGCTCCCTCCGTCGTGCGCATGCGCACTTAGGCACCATCGACCCGCTTGCGAGCGTACAGCGCTCGCGAGCGGGTCAGAATCGGGCCCTAAGTTCTCTGGAACAGCTTGTGATTCCTAAACTGGAATACAGCAGCACACAAATCAGGACACAGAAACTGTAGATATTGAGCCAGATGGCAGTGATGGTATTCTGCACAAAGGAGCCACAGGATAGAACTTAACACTGGGAAGCAACTCTTTGCTCTGGCACCAGTGGGAGTTCTCAAAGGGGATATGAATCTGCTGCCAGTCTCTGATAGGCTGCTGAGGTCAGCTGAGGCATGAGCACTTCCACTGGAAGAATGCTAGCAGCTGACATAGTGCATGATGGTGATGTCAGTGCATGGTTCTCGAACAAGGTTAGGCAGAAATCCTGACCTGCGGCAAATGGTAATGCAAGTCACACAATTAGAGCAGAGTGTGACAAGTATATTGCCAATTCAAGGTTCTTACACTCGCCTACAAAGCCCTTACCATGTCCTTTCCCACATACATTTCTGACCATACTCCCGCCTGCCCACTTCGCTTAACAAATGCACGCCGCCTCTCTTGCCAACCGATTACTTCCTCCCACTCCCGCATCCAAGATTTTGCCCGTGCTGCTCCCTACCTTTGGAATGCTCTCCCTCTCCCTATCAGACTCTCCACCTCTCTACAAATTTTCAAATGGCCTCTCAAGACCCACTACTTCATCAAGGCCTTCCAGCTCTCATCCTAACCCACTTGTCAGGACTTTGACTATTTCAGTACATAAAGATAAACTACACTTGCCGAAGATCCATTGTGGTCGTTGGAGGATCTATCCTGGTTGCTGGCGTTCATCACATGCAGTGTGCAGAGAGTTAAAGTGATCATCTGTTTCTTAGGTGTTGTCAGGTTGTGGGATTCCTAGATTGCTTATTATTCCAAACCTGATTCTATTTGGGTCACATGTTCTGAACTTCCTATGGATCACAGACCTCTAGTATAAAGCCTGTTACTAACTTTGCCTCATTGTCTGTGCAACGTTACTTTCAGGTCTTCCTTGGACTCCTGCCAGATACCCGCTGTGCCTGGTGTATGCTGTGGACCTCGCTACATTCCTGCTCGTGTTCCAGTTCAAGTTCTGATATAGGTTATCAGCTGCACTACAGAGCTCAGCATTGCCACTGTATTTCCGTTGTTATCCTGCTCTATTACTACTATTCCATTCTACGCTACACTGTTTGGTTTACTTGTTACTATTGACTCATACAGACACTGGGGTTACTGCTTCTACAGTTGTTAACGGCACTGTTACAGTCTATCCTTACCGGAACCCCATTACGCCGCAGGGCTCAACCCTGCTCTGGACCGTCATTACATCGCAGGGCTCAACCCTGCTCCGGATCTTCTTCCTGCCGCAGGGCTCAACCATGTTCCGGATCTCCATCACGTCTCAGGGCTCAAACCGGTTTCGGACCCTCATCAATCTCAGGGCTCAACACCGGTCCAGATCCTCATCACGTCTCAGGGCTCAACCCAGTTCCGGACCCTCATCACGTCTCAGGGCTCAACCCTGTTCCGGATCTCCATCACGTCTCAGGGCTCCACTCAGTTCCGGACCCACATCACGTCTCAGGGCTCAACCCTGTTCCGGACCCTCATCACGTCTCAAGGCTCAACCTTGTTCCGGATCTCCATCACATCGCAGGGCTCAACCAAGTTCCGGACCCTCATCACGTCTCATGGCTCAACCAAGTTCCGGATCCTCATCACGTCTCAGGGCTCAACCCGGTTCCGGATCTTCATTACGTCTCAGGGCTTAACCTCGTTCCGGATCTTGTTACATCTCAGGGCTCAACCCTGTTCCGGACCACCGTCACGCTACAGGGCTCAACCATGTTATTGACCTCCATTCTATCCTGAGGCCGTAGCCTCATGTCGGACTCAGGGTTTCACCCCACACCAGTTCAGTGTGTACTTCGAACTTTGTTTCTCACAGGGGCATACCCCTGCACCTGTTAGTGCATGTCATGAACTTTGTGTTATTGAGATTTAATGTGGAACTTTGCCATACAGTTTTTGTTCTTGAATAAATTCTATTTACTTTTATTTCGTGCTAGTGATATTTCATGAAAAGGTCATTCCTAAAACCACCTCAGTTTATATTTCCTAGTAAGCCTGACTCTTCCCAGGAGTCTCAAGAGTCTGTAGCTGTGACACCACTTCATGCTCTTTCCTCCCTATCTTCCCCTTCTGTGTCACGTCTGTCTGTCTGCCCCTCCCCTTCTGTGTCACGTCTGTCTGTCTGCCCCTCCCCTTCTGTGTCACGTCTGTCTGTCTGCCCCTCCCCTTCTGTGTCACGTCTGTCTGTCTGCCCCTCCCCTTCTGTGTCACGTCTGTCTGTCTGCCCCTCCCCTTTAGAATGTAAGCTCTCACGAGCAGCTACCTCTTCCCTAATGTGCTTCTCTTTACATTTTCTTCTACTCCTTACTCCCCATTAGGGCACCTAACACGTGACTGCCAACTCCCGGCAGCTTATTGAGAGTGCTCTAATCGCTATTGCAGTAATGTATATAATTTGTGTCCTTGTCCTGCACTGTGATGTACTGTAAGTTACGTGTTTCTTGTTCACTTATTAGTTTTATGTACTATGTAAGGCGCTGCGGAACACTTGTGGCGCCATATAAATAAAGGATAATAATAATAATTTATTTTTAAAGTGCAGTGGGCGAACAAGCTAGATATGGGGGGGGGGGGAGTGTTTTTCTCGAGAGTTAGGCACAAGTATACTCACATTGCAATAAATTTGGATATTCGCCCATGTGCCGAGTTGTACACATTTATGCGAGTAACTCCACCCGTACCCTTGGTTCCACGGTCATCATCATTATCCGCGAGCTCCTGTCCTTGGGGCCACAGATCCAACACATGGATCTCTGCCTACGCACAGCTCCGCAGAGCTCGCACTTGCATTCTTGCCACTTAGCCTAGGTGTAATCACCCCATTATCACCCAGTTGCGCCATTTTCAGCAGGAAGTGGAGATGCGACTGGGCCGGGTATAACTCACAGTGTGAAAAACCGCAAGATCCGTCCACAGAAAGAGACTTGCTTTCACCTATGAGTAGGCCTCTAAATACAGTACACTTCATATTTGGGGTCCAGCTCATTCACCGCTCCATGACAATACCCACCATAGACACATGGAACGTCTCTGCATGTACGAGGCCTTATTCGGGTATCCTACGTTATACTTATTATACCTAGCTTTGCAGAAGTCTTTCGGAGGATGGTGTATGGGAATTTCTGACATTTGGCGTGTTGTTCAAATTTCTGGATATCCTCACTGGAGACATCTTCTGACCCACCTAGAACAGATAGTTACATTATAGGGAATATATAATTCTTCAAGGTTACCACATAGAGGGGAATTCAATTAGAGGTGAAAAGCCATATTCGCCTGTTTTTTTGTGAAAAATTCGCCTAAAATAAATTCGCCAAATTCAATTCCAGGACAATTTCGCCTAAGTGGAAACAATTCTCCAAAAATGATTCTCCAATCAATAGCTGGTGAAAAGAAATGCAAAATATTTATTTTGGGGTGCAAACGTGGGGAAACAACTCAGACCCCTTGGGACAGCCCCCCAAAGGACAAATACGCAAAAAAACCCAGAAACTAAAACCTAAGAACACCCCAAAAAAGACATGTAATTTTTGGGGTGTAAATTTAAAAAGTGGGGGGATAAACATTAAAAGTAGCGAAAAATACTTCTTGGGGGTCCACAAGTATGGGTCAGGTGTTTTTGGGATTGCAGGTGCATGCAGCAGGTGGATTTTTCACGGTTTTTAAAAGTTCACTTTAGAGACATAAAAACATGCTAGCACCTATTTTCAAGTACCCCAAATTTGACAGGACTACTTATTTTCACCAAAAAATACAGCTTTATGCCATTCTTCACCACTTTTACCTAGACGCTAATAGCAAGCAATTTACACAACTTAAGTACCCAAAATAGTTTTATTAGGGCTATTAGTACACATCTATAGTGATTCCCTATGTTAGTGCATCTTTTTCTGGGGTACAGACTGATTTCCCCAATTCTTTCAGTACTTTTCACCTGTTCCGTATTCGCCTATTTCCGTGTTCGCCTGTTTTGCAATTGAATTAGGCGAAAAGCGGGGACGAGCACTGAATAAATTCGCCTCTGAAACAGGCGAATGAAGCGAACAGTCGGACAGGCGAAAACTTCGCCTCTAATTGAATATGGCTCAATATCTCAATGACAAATGATAAACTACCAGAAATAATGGGCATCTGGAGACAGGTGGCTGCCCTGTGTTGTGATGCTGTCACCATTGGGAGTGTTACCGCATGGTGCATGAGATTGATCCTCAGAGTATTTATTTCAGATTATTAGCACCAGTCCCAGTCTATCGCCTGCATACAGCTGAGGAGTCCCGGGCTCCCCTCCTCCTTCTAAGCACATGAGGCAGCTGTCACTGTGACCAGATAGGACCTATTTATTAATTACCGCAATTTTGCCGCACATCCGATAATAAGCTGTCACGCCCAATGACCGTTCTTTCACCGCTTATTGCGACAGTAACATTTTTTTGTTTTAAAAAGGACTTTGCTGCTTTGCACAGTCCGGGCTCACCAGTCATAATACAGGCAGCTAATGTCACATAAAGATGGCGGCAGCTGTCGTAAACTAGCTCAGGAAAGCTTAGCTTTTTTCTTTATACATTTATTTACCCCACAGTCCGCATTGACAAATATTATCTCCCTACTGCATGGTCCAGTAGCAGCTGCTTGGATTACTGTGTGTGTTCCTTCTGGTCTTTGCCAACCCCCACCCCTCCCCCCTAGGGTGAGATCTGCCATTTGCAAATTTTTGGGACAAAAAAATAAAACATCCTGTGTATATTTGTGCATAGGGTAAAGTCAGGTTGACAGCTAGCACCGGACCTAGGTAACATTTGCAGGGGGTGTGCT
The DNA here is from genome assembly GCA_031769625.1 of Taudactylus pleione. Taxonomy (NCBI): domain Eukaryota; kingdom Metazoa; phylum Chordata; class Amphibia; order Anura; family Myobatrachidae; genus Taudactylus; species Taudactylus pleione. The sequence continues at coordinate 876,860 of JAUIMM010000200.1, read as the reverse complement.
CCATGCCTCACATGAAGCCACAATGATGCCCTGGCGTCCAATCCTCTCACTGACATAATGGGGGAGAGTCATTTAGTGGCGAGTTTCCTACCGGATCCTTTGACGCTAATATAATGCAGGTTACCCATAATTTCCTGCTACATGCTCTTGCTTGATACTCCCCAATAAGTAAGGTGCGGGGCTGTTAGAAATTTAAGGGGGTAAAACTGAAAGGTTTCCATCAAGTTTGGTTATACAGTTTAGCCTAAACCGCATGTGATTAAGATGCTTTTAAAAATGTAACCCCTGACACCTGACATGAAATTTGAGGTTTCAGCAAGACAGTAAATATTGCTGTTTGAGACTGAAAAACGTATGCATTGTGAGGGTAACTGGATGAACGATCTAAATAAAAAAAAAAAAAAAAAAAGGTCAACAGTCATTTGGGCAACACCACATGGTCAACAAGGAAGGTCGACCCATAAATGGTCAGCACATTTTTTTATTTCATTTTTGTTAGGGTTAGGCACTTAAAGGAGGTTTAGGTTTAGGCGCTTAGTGGATGGCATTTAGGCACCAAGGGAGGGTTAGGGCTAAGATCAGGGTTAGAGAAGAAAAATAAAAAAATGGGTTGGCCATTTATGTGACCACCTTTTGAACGACCTGTCGACATTCTGTACTGTAACTTTTTTATGTGGACTTTTTCCCATGTTGACCTTCTGGTGTCAACCAAATGACTGTCTGCCTTTTTATTGGAGATCTATTGATCCACACCCCGTTGTGAGGCGGTTTCAAAAGGCACATTAATAAATTTCCCACTACAACGGCCTCTCCGGGCTCAACACTCTCCTGCTGCAATCTCTGTACTAGACTGCCACTTCATATCGATGGTCTGAACTGGGGTCCCAAACATGTATTATTCCTAAACAGCTGCTCGCCCATAGACCTGCATTATCTCCACAGTCTGATCTCACGGTCACTACGGCTGTATTTATTGGGTCAGTGTTGGAGCCCAGTGTATGAAAAAGCCCTGTGTGATGTTATTATGTTCAGCTTCTAGGGTAGAGAAAGTGAAGAGATTACATATAAAGGGCAGCACGGTGGCATAGTGGTTAGTCTTGCTGCCTCTAACAGCACCCAGGTGATGAGTTCAATTACTGCCCATGGCCTGCCCCACATGTGTGGAGTTTGTATAGTCTCTCCGTGTTTGTGTGGGTTTCCTGAGGGTGCTACGGTTTCCCCCCACACTCCAAAAACCTACTGATGGGTTAACTGGCTGCTGACAAAAATGTACCCCAGGGTGTTTGTGTGTCTATGTGACGGGGGATATAGAGTGTGAGCCCCACTAGGGCAGGGACTGATGTGAATGACTGAAATATTCTCTGTAAAGAGCTGCGGAAAACGTAAGTATAACTGGTCATATAAAGAAGCCACGGTGTGAGCTATACTTACAGTAGATCGCAAGGATTCGGGTGTGATTATTCTCAGCTTGGGGGGAGACTGTGTATGCCACACAGTTATTATCCAGGTTGTACAGATTCATCGTTGTGTTGCTTAAGAAGTCTGCGAGGAGAGACATAGAAGATAGCAATGGGGACACTTGCTCACTGATGCACCCAGCCAGGAAGTCATGTGACTCACATCTGGATATCCCCCTTGAGCTTGGCTCGGAAGGTCAACAAATTGTCAAACAGGTTTTACACACTTTAGACTTGATTTCATAAAATTAAACATGACATCTGCTTTCCCACTAGCTATATTTCTTCTGTCCAAATGATTATATCACTGTCAATCATCTGAAACCCTCTGAACCTACTTACTGTACCACACTGTCCCACCTACTTCTCACCATAGGCATGCAAAGAAGCTGGCACAGGGGGTGCCACCCTATGACCCAGAGGGTGCAGAGGGACCTCCCCCTCCTGCACCCTCTGGGTCATAGACCATTGTGGCACTCCTTGGGATGACCATTGGTAGGTTTGCCTCCCTCAATGGCCACCACTGCTGGGAGCACCACGGCCTGCGGACCAATAAAAAATGGGGCGGGGCTTAGCTATCATTGGGGGTGGGGCTAAACTACATCCTGTAAAAATAAAATAATCGGTTCCCACATGTCCATCGATGGCAGAGAGCCATTGGCTCTCTGCCATTGATGGCAAAACCATTGTCCAACAATGATTGATAACTATCGATGGTTGATGGCCATCCCTACTCCTTGTACCAGCTTCAGCACCCGCCTATGCTTCTCACTCCTTCTCATCTCAACTCCTGCACACATCTGACCTAAATAACTAAAGTAACAGCGCATATGTGAGAAATATAATCATTTATAGAAAAAGGTTGATCCATCTGAGGTAAAATGTATATGAATTTATTTAACATAAGGGTCATAAAAACACATACAAATTGAAGCACATGCTAATCCACATAATTTCATATAAGTATTGATGTAGACGTAATAATCACTTATGTGTATAAAAGTCCCATATGAGCTGGAATGCTGTGTATTGTAAGCAGTCACTGTTGTTTTGCAGACAATGGAAACAGCAACATCTAAATAATATGGGCAGAGCCTTATGGGCAAAATGTGGTCATGTGACCTCTTTTGATTAGCAGAATCATCTGCGTTTAATATATATATTTATCACATTTTTAATTAATTAAGAATCGTGTGACAGATGTTTATAATAGTAACCCACCCACTACTCTCCAGGTGGACCTAATTGCTATAATTAAGCAAGGTATTAGATGTGCATGGGTGCTGGTTGTAAATATGCCTCTGTTGAAGCTGTGTAACACAGAGAAACAAACATGTTAGCATGATGTGTAACAAAGAGGAACACATTAGGCTGATGTGTAACACAGAGAAACGCGTTAGGGTGATGTGTAGCACAGAGAAACACGTTAGGCTGATGTGTAACACAGAGAAACATTAGAATGATGTGTAACACAGAGAAACGCGTTAGATTGATGTGTAACAAAGAGAAATGAGTTAAAATGATGTGTAACACAGAGAAACACGTTAGAATGATGTGTAACACAGAGAAACGCGTTAGTATTATGATGTGTAACACCGAGAAACGCGTTAGTATTATGATGTGTAACAGAGAAATGCGTTAGTGATGTCCTTCTGAGTGCGTTTTTTTTCCCACAGAAGTCTGCAATACAGATTGTATGTTATCTGTTGAGGGATACCAAACATGGTAAAGGGACAGATTTTTAGAAGTATTTTAACCCATACCTTAACCCTACCTCTAACCTTAACCTTTCCCTCCAGCAGCCTAACCCTAACCCACCCCCCGCAGCCTAACTCTAACCGTCCTGTCCCGCAGCCTAACCCCCCCTAGTGGCTAACCATAATACTTACCATCAGGATCTGTCGGGTTTGTGACCGTAGCGATGGTGCAGACGGTTTGGTGACTGATGTGACTACAGTGACTGCTTACACAATACACAGCAATCTGGCTCATTTGGGACTTTTGTACACATATGTGATTTTTACATCTGCATTGATATTTATATGAAATGATGTGGTTCAGCACGTGCATCAATTTTTATGTTTTTTTATGACCCTTATGGCAAATAAATTCATATAACTTTTATCTCACACGGCTCAGCCCTTTCTATACATGTTTATATTGCTCACATCTGTGCTGTTACTTTTGTTATCTATATGTGAGATTCTGCAACGGCTTAAGTGACCACCCTGTTTTTAACAGCAGGACCATTGTTCATATAAATATTTTATTAGATATTATATGTTTTCGTTTACTTGTGCATATTACACATATAGTATGTATTTTTTTTTACCTAGGTGGTCTCTTTGGCAGTGTCAGGCCCCCCCCCCCACCTTTTTTTTTACATTTTGATCTGCACATCTTACCTACCTTATCTTCATTTCTTCCCCTAGCCTCATCCCATAATGCACTGCTTCACTACTCACAGTGGTAGCAGCCATCTTGCTCTCCAAACCAATATTAGTAAGAAAGCAGTTCATCCATTTACTAGGAACAAAGTGCCTCAGTGATGTCACTAGCATCTATCAGTGATGTCACTAGCATCTATCAGTGATGTCACTAGCATCTATCAGTGATGTCACTAGCATCTAATGGGTGGTGTGTACTTTCATTTCTTAAAAGTGATCTATCTGTCTGTGATATTTTAGTGACAATCAGCCCAGGCCATAGCATGAGTGCGTCTATTGAGTGACCCAGCTGCATTTGCTATGTATACCGGTTCAGGCCAATAGTCCCATCTCTTACCGTGTAAAGTAGTGACTCCATTCTCTTCTTTCACAACTGCAGGTGAGTGGTGATTTTCTAATGACCCATCCCTAAAAAATATACAGAGATGAGAGGTTATAGGAAGTTTGAAAAGTCTA